>CM042883.1:12108913-12702132 GCA_023653495.1 Melastoma candidum
TCCCAAATCGCGGTTTGGACTACGTCTGATCGTGTTTGGTTCGAGCGAGATGATCCAGCGCACCTGATAACGGAATGCTCTAACCCTAAACTTCGACCACTCTTTGGAGGAGATCCACCAGTTGGTCAAGGCATCCACACATTCCGTCAGTTTTAAGCACGTTCAAGCCTTTTACTTCAAACTAAAGTACACCGATAAATTCTTGGGGACACCGGAATCTGAATAGTGCCAACGTGATAGACAGATAGATAGTCTAATATTTTCCATTGAAAGGATTAGAGAGTAATCGCGAAATTTGGCACTCATTCGGATCCCAATTATTAGCTTCGGGGGAAAAAAAAAACAGAAGCCAATTTCGTCAGATCCACCAACCCAAAAGAAAAAGAAGAGAAACTCTGCATCGGTCAAAAATTGTCACCCGGAGTTTTTAATCCTCCCCTTTCGACCGCGTACACGAAGGCTGTGTCCAATCCTTGGATTCCCCATTTCCTACGACCAAGCCGCAGTCGGCTTGTGCAGGTTTTTCTCTTTGGGTGTGTTAATTTCTTTTGAATGGTTGAGAATGAAGTGTACGTAACTTTCGTCCATAGAATCTCATATTGACCACGCCTTCCCCAACACCCCCGCTCATCAGCAGTGGTGCATTATGAGGATTGATAGATACTCTGATAAAGTTAGTCCGTAAAACTATTCGTAAAATAAGTCGGTCAAATCTAAAATTTGTAACTCAGAGTTAGTAACACTGCTCTATGAATTGTATGTTTGACCGACCTATTTTACAAATTATTTTATCGACTAACGTTATTAAGAAACAAAGCTTTTGATGCATTATTTGAAACGATTGCAACGATAAGAAGATAAGTAGCCAAGTCCATTCACTGGTGACAAATTTCTTCCATCCAAATCCCCGAATGATAACAATAATAATTATAATCTACCTATTTACACATGATTTTGGACTTGGGTTGAGCTTAAGCCAATTTTAAGACATGCTCATTGGAAAAGCCCTTAAAGCACATGTGGGTTGTCAAAGTAATTCGAGATTACAACTCGAGACAAAAGCGAATTTATGTTCCAAATCCCATATTACATGGAACTCGAGTTAAAAAGTGGTTAAATACTCGAGACGAAGAAATCGTAGTTACTAGAGCAACTCGAGATGCTGTGTCAAGAAACACATACTCGAGAAGAAACCAAGTTGATATGGGCAGTTAAGATATTCTGATGTAATCAACAATCCCAATAAAATAGGGACTATCTGAGTTCGTGGGTTCGGATCCCACAAATCCACTCACGAATCCTAAAATGTTAACCACCCACGTTTTTCATAACGAAACACATATAAAATACTTAAGAAGATTTAGAGAAAGACACCATCAACTCCAGAAAACAAAAATTTTTCTAAGTTGGTCTATAGCTTTTGCTCTCCCCACAGCGTCTTGAACAGCGTCCCGAAACCGTCATCACCTCCGCTACATTCGACCACCGATCCACTAAGGTATACTACATTAAAGGGATCTAACATAGCCGCTGTTCGTCCGCTCTCCGTCGTGAAGATCCGTCATCGTCCTTTTATTGTTTGATCCTTTTCGTTATGCCTGTAAGTGTTGCAAAAATCGTCTTTGCCGGAGAAACAGGGTGAGCAGTACAGTGAATGAAGTCGTCTTTGCTTTGAGGCTGTTATGGGGTAGTCTGTTTTCTTTCTGGCCATTCTTCGATCATCGTCCCCGGAGGTCTTCCCGGCACCACAGGCTTTCATTGTATCCGAGCGTGAGAGAAGGTAATGGACGCGGTGCAGAATAAATTGATTACGGTTGAAGGCCTGGACAGTCCACAATCACCTTTCTTCATCAGCACGCACAACTAGGGGAGAGGAAAATTTTCGGGATACCGATTCCAATCCCGAATTTTTAAAATTTTGGGAATTCAGGATCGTTATTCTGGTATTTGGGATCGGGATCGAAAGTACGTTTTTGTTAAAATGGTATTCGGTATTGGGATTGATATCGGAAAAGTAAAATTCGGTATTTTCCGAATACCGAATTTTTATAGGCTAAAACAATTTGGGCCCGATTTGACAGAACCCATAGGCTGCCGAATGAAACCCACGAGTTCCCTGTTGCCTCCGCTAGGTTTCGCCGTTCTGACTGGGGGCGGAAGGGAAGAAAGAGCGAGGAGCTCCCACAGAAAATACACCTACATGCGAGCGCACGCACACAACGCACCATCCGGGGGGTGGGTTTTGCTTCCAGATACTCCCCATCCCACGCATTTCGTAACTGAATTCTGGGTTTGTGCGTCCTTGTGGTTGTTGTTGTTTGAGTGTGGTGAACCTCCTCCCCCTCACTCCTCCAAGCAGATTTTTTTCTGGGGGGAGCAACCCTAGCTTGGCTAGCGTCTGAGTTTCTCTGATTTGATCGCCCGCTTGCATCGCCTCGTATCCCCGTGAGTCTCCCTTCCCTCCCCCTTCGTTCACTTTCCTATAAGATATATTCTGAATTCTAGTTCGTGATTGAGTTGGGGGGTTTCTGTCTTTTTGGTTGAATTGGGTTCCTCTGGGTTGGACCTTTTCTTTGGGTGGGTACTTTTAATCGGTATCCTCCCTTTAGGGATTCACATTTTTGGATGAATTGACGTTGCTATTGTTTTTTGTTGTTGGAGCCGTGCTTTATGGCGGAATTCGATTCGATTTGTATGGTCTGACTCCACAGGTTAGGCTGTAAATTTTTTAGGTTGGTCCAGTGAATTGTTCACTAATGAGAGTGTTGTTATTGTCCTAGTGATCACAAATACTCCAAATAGCAGTAAATATGTAGGCGTTGCAGTTTTATATTTTCTGTTGTCTCTGCAATTCACTTCATAATATTCCCTTTTTGGAACTTTCAGTTTAATAGGTGATAGCTTTCAGTTTAATAAACCTTATCAGCCATGAATTTTGGTTAAACCATGGGTGTTCAATCTGTGTAGCTTTTCTTTTTTCTTTTTTATTTTCTTTGTTTATTGACTCTGTCTATTTTTTTTTTCAGTAACACACAAATGACGGGAGAAGGAAGTATTCCATCAATTCCGCCAATACCGCCATCAAGTCAGTCGGATTCAACAGCAACATCTAGTAAAAAAGAAAGCAAATGGCCCCACGGTCAGCCTTTTGGGGTGATTATGAGAGGTTTCAAACTCAAGATGGTGCCATGATGACTAGATGTAAGTTTTGCAGAGCGGAATTGCGAGCTGATACATCAAAAAATGGAACTTCTGGGCTGAAAAGTCATAGTAATCGTGCAAAGAAAGGATTCAGCAAGCTGATACATCTCAAAGTATTCTTGCATTGAAACCAGCAGGCGATCTTAATGGAAACACTATAACTATTCTCTGATGCGATTCCGAAACAATCCGAAAGTCTTTAGCTAAGTTGATTATAACAGCTGAGTTGCCATTCGGATTCGTTTCTCGCCCTAAGTTTATTAAATTTATGTCCAATGTGTGTCCAAAATTTAAAGTACCTTCAAGATGGACAATTCAACGTGATTGTATTGATATTTTCATCAGTGAAAAAGAGAAGTTGAGAAGGTATTTCATAAACTCAAAGCAAAGAGTTTGTTTGACAACTGATACATGGACTTCCTTAGCACAAAGTGATAACTACATGTGCTTGACTGTGCATTTCATTGATGAGAATTGGGTTTTACATAAACGGGTCATAAGATTCAATAAAGTTTCTTCCCATAGGGGAAAGGATATTGGACTTGCTTTTGACATATGCTTGCGAGATTGGGGATTGGAGAATATTTTTACTATAATGGTGGACAATGCCAGTTCAAATGATGTTGTTGTCCGCTTTCTGAAAGATAAATATTGCAATAAGGTTGGAAGTGTTTTGAAGTGTGATTTAATTCATGTGAGGTGTGTTGCTCATATCATCAACTTGATTGTCAAGGATGGGTTAAGATTGATTTCCGATTCCGTGAAACGAGTTGGGGAGATTGTGAATTACATTAGAGGATCTTATCAAAGAAGAGCAAAGTTCAAAGAATGCATTGAAGCAGAAAATATTGAAAGTAAGTGTGCTTTGGTTTTAGATGTTCCAACTAGATGGAATTCTACTTATCTGATGTTAAGTACTGCACTTAAGTATGAGAAATCATTTGTGAGATATGATGATGAGAATGCATGTTTAAGAAGTGATCTCGAAAATGAAGATGGGATATGCGTGGTCCCGGACTCATTTGATTGGGACAATGTTCGAAGACTAGTCCCACTTTTCAAGCAATTTTACTTACTTTGAAAGTTTCTGCATCAACGTTTGTTACTTCCAATTGTTTTTTCCATGAGATGGCGACTCTTGATGAGTATTTGAAAGAATGGGAAACGTCCACCGATCTGGAAATGGCTACAATGGCTATCAATATGAAGTGCAAGTATGAGAAATATTGGGGAAATGATGAATATGTTGAAAAGATGAATATGTTGTTGGAATACTTAGAATTTTTTTTAAATGATATGTATGGTGATAAAGCCGATGCATTGATTGGAAAAGTGAAAGATACTTTGAATGCATTGTTTGATGACTACAAGAAGAGATGGGTGGCTGAACATGGAGATGATACTATTGATAGTGATTTGAACGCTGATCAAAGCAGTAGAAAGTACTTGGAATCAGATTCTGTATTACATAGTGAATTGAAAATGTTGGAAAGATTAGAATGTTTTGACAAAAGAAAGAATGATTGAAGGGGTGGAGATGGCAAGTCGCAGTTACAAAAATATTTGGCTGAAGATAGAGAAGTGATTAAGAGCAGTGTGAAATTTGACATTCTTGCTTTCTGGAAAGTCAATGCTCTAAGATTTCCGGTTGTGTCTCAAATTGCTCGTGATGTTTTAGCCATGCCTATCTCTACCGTCGCATCAGAATCTGCATTTAGTACAGGTGATTGCTCATATTTATCTTATTGTACATTGATTATTTATTATCATATTTTTTTCTCCTAATATTTTCTAATACTTAATAGGTGGACGTATCCTTGATCCATTTCGTAGTTCTTTGGGACCTAAGAGTGTGGATGCTCTTCTATGTGCCTAAGATTGGTTTCGTGGATCAATTATACAAGAAGGAATTGAAGAGAACCCATTGGAACAAGAGAAATTTGATGATGGTAAGATATTTAGTTTGTACAAAATTACTATTTTTTATAGATTAATATTTATAGATTTTGATCATTTTTTAGAAATGGCAGCACTATTTGTGGATTCTGAATCAAGGGGGCCTTGTTCTACTACAAACACATAAGTGGTGTAGGCGTTAACATCGTGGTATCCATCTCGTGCAGTGCCTGTTGAACTGCTCATATTTTTACACCTCTTGCTAACGTTCTTCATCTGATACAGCATACTTGATGGATGGATATGAAGAAAATATCCTGTGATTTTTTTTTTCTGCCTAGCATTGTTGAATTGAAGTGTCAAAACTCTCTTTTTCTTATTCTGAACGTAGACTCAATGTCGTCTTATCGTTGTTTAATGGAGATCTGAATATTATTGATACTGGGTTTACTTGGCTGCATTACTAAGGTAAGGAAAAAATTCGATAATTTGGTATTTACCGAAATACCGAATACCGAATTTTAAATTTGGGATCGGGATCGGGATCTAAAATTTTATGGTCGTTAAAATTTGATATTTCGGTATTCGGTATTTCAGAATACCGAAATACCGAACGCTCACCCTTAAGCACAATAGATCTCCAGGCAACTGCGATTGTCTCCCCAGAGCTTGCAGAAGGAAATTATGCTTCCTGGCGAAGGCCGGTGGAACTTGAACTTTCAATAAAAAATAAGCTGGGTTTTGTAGATGGCACAATAACAAAACCAGGAAATGACAGTGGCTTGTTCACGGCTTGGAAACGCTATGAACCTAGTAAAATCGTGGCTGCAAAGGTCCGTCTCGGTTTCTATAGCTTCAACCATCTATTACTTAGACACGGCAAAAGAAATATGGGATGAACTACAGGAACGCTATGGCGAGCCGGATGACGCAAGAGTATGCCAATTGCAGCTGCAATATCACGCGTTGGTGCAAGGTGCGAGGTCGATTTCTTTCTTCTATAATGAGATGCTGTCAATATTGAGGGAATTAAGGGTGTATCGTCCGTACCCGCGATGTGATTGTGGAAAATGTGACTGTGGCTGGCAAAGGATTTACTCCGAACAGCAACAAAAAGACATGGTGTTCAAGTTTCTCAATGGGTTGAATTCAGAATATGGTGGTCTGCGAACACAAGTTTTGTTGCGGAAACCTTTTCCTAGTCTGGGAGAAGCGTATAACATAGTCCAAAGAGAGGAAGCGCAACATATTCTGAAAGTGGAAAATTAGACACTGTTTGGTAATCATATGACAGCAAATGTGCAGAAAGTAGACCACGTAAAAGTGGGAGAAGGAGAAACGAGTCAGGTGATAGCTTATGCAGAAAGGAAGAAGACAAGGGGAGACTTATTTTGTGAGAATTGCAAGAAACGGGGTCATCTCAAGGAATGTTGTTATTTTCTCATTGGATTTCCACCAAATCAGAGAGGTGGACGAGGCAGAGGTCGAGACCAAATACAGCAGCGTAATATGACTATGGGCAAGAAGGTTAATGCTTCAATGATTAAAGAGAAGGAGGTCATATCTCAACCTTTCCCGCGTGTGAATCTGACAGGGCAGCAACTACAAAAGCTCGTGGCATTGCTAAATGAGGAAAATCCTCCTAAACCACCTTTGCCATCTCTTGAACAGCCTGACGACAAACAATTTCAAGGTATTTTGTCATTTACTCCTAGAGCCATTCGGGCAAACCATGTGACATGGATACTTGATACCGATGTAACCGACCATGTCATGTCTCAATTAAAATATTTCTCTTCCTTCTCGAAACTAACAACTCCCCTGCAGATCCAATTGCCCAATAATGAAACAGTTTCAGCCACACATGTAGGGGATGTCAGTGTTCATAAAAATCTGATCCTAAAGAAAGCTATCTATATTCCTTCCTTTTGGTTCAATCTGGTTTCTGTTGGGAAGCTCACCTCTGATAATAATGCTTGTTGTTTGTTTTCATCCAGCTGGTGTGCTATTCAGGAGAGAACCATCTGGAAGATGATTGGATATGCTGAAAGAATAGGAGGACTTTACATACTCCGGAAGATAGATAGTGAAGTGGACACAAGGGCACATTCTCAAGTTAGAAATACTACAGTTCTGTCATTTGAAGATTTCTCTGAGCATAATATCAGCACAATTCAACATCATACCACGTTAGATAGCTTTGACTTATGGCACTTACGACTAGGACATGTACCAACATCCAAAACTAGTCTTTTTACAGTCCATAGATGCTTCTGTCAACATGTTACAGCACAATGCATGCACTGTGTGTCATGAAGCCAAACAAAGGAGTTTAGTTTTTCCAATAAGTTCAATACAAACTCAGAAACCATTTGAACTAATACATTGTGATGTTAGGGGTCCTTATTTTGAAATAGCAATAGGAGGGTATTGTTATTTCCTCACCATTGTAACTTGGGTTTTCTTGATGAGCCATAAAACAGAAGTTAAACCATTGCTGCAACGTTTTCACTCATTAGTTGATACACAGTTCTCAGTTTCAATCAAAACAGTAAGGAGTGACAATGGTAGTGAGTTTAACATGTCAGACTTTTATAATTTACATGGAATTCTTCATCAAACAACATGCATTGCCGCTCCACAGCAAAATGGAGTGGCTGAACGCAAGCACCAGCATCTTCTGCAGGTGACCAGAGCCTTACTATTCCAAGCACATTTACCAAACATGTTTTGGGGTTATGCTTTGCTCTCTACAACCCATATCATCAACATATTACCTTGTTCTTTGTTATGTCAAAAGTCACCTTTTGAGGTACTGTTTCAAAGGAAACCAACATATCAACATTTACATTTTTTTGGTTCTCTGTCTTATACCTGCACTCTAGCTAATGGTAGGAAGAAATTAGACAAACGGGCTAGGAAATGCATATTCATTGGGTATCCATTTGGTACTAAAGGTTATTACCCTTATGATTTACTCACAGAGCAAGTTTTTATCTCCCGAGATGTTATTTTCTATGAATCTATCTTCCCTTTCCATGCTACACACAAATTTGCCAACATCACATCCTGAATTAGTCTTACCTTTTCTACAACATGAACATCTTGTTGAATCTGAAATACATTGCATAGTCCTCTGCATTCTTCATCAGAACAGCATACATCTTCTTCTTCTTCTTTGCAAAGTCTAGAGGTATCATCATCATTAGATTCTACATCTTATCTGCATACTCCTGACTTGAGAAGGAGCTCCAGATCACGGAAACTTCAAACATACCTTCAGGATTACCATCATAGTCTCTCTACTCTCTCGGCACATCCAGAGTCTTTCAATAGGTTCATTCCTTCTTCCTGCACTCCGGTTTCTTCTGGACTTATCCTATTGATTCTGTTATCTCTTATTCTCGACTGTCCAAACCATACAAAGCTTTTCTTTTGTCGCTTGAATCCCATTTCGAACCTCAAATCTGCTTGAATCCCATTTCGAACCTCAAATCTTTCATGTAGCCAAGGATATACCTCATTGGCAAGATGCCATGGTTGTTGAACTTTCGGCCCTGACAAACAATCACACAATGGATATTATTCCTCTTCCTTCTGGTATGTGAGCTGTTGGTTGCAAATGGGTCTACAAAACGAAGCTACATGTTGATGGCACTATGGATAGATATAAAGCTCGTCCAATGGCCAAGGGATATACACAGAGGGAAGGTTTTGATTACCAAGAAACATTCAGTCCCGTGGCAAAACATTCCTCTGTGCGTTTGTTTCTGGCTATTGCTGCTATATAGGGCTGGATCTTGCGGCAATTCGATATCCACAATGCTTTTCTGAATGGTGACTTGTCAGAAGAAGTATATATGCATCTCCTCCCGGTTTGGACATTCAGGGGGAGAATTCAGCCTGTCCTATGGTATGTAAGCTCAGAAAATCACTTTATGGGCTCAAACAAGCTTCGCGGCAATGGAACGGTAAGTTGACTGCATGCCTGGTGAGCAATGGCTTCAGTCAATCGAAATCAGATTATATGTTATTCAACAAGAAGAGCGAAGAAGGATTTATTACAATGCTGGTCTATGTGGATGACATGGCCTTGGGAAGCACAAATGAGGGAATGATCTTGAATTTGAAGAGAGGTCTGCAGGAACAGTTCAAGGTGAGAGAGTTGGGCACTCTGAGATATTTTGTGGGACTTGAAATTGCCAAAAATAGGGGAAGGCATGTTGGTTTTACAGAGAGGTTATGCACTGCACCTGTTGGAGGATGTAGGAAAGTTAGCAGTAAAACTAAGTGTCATACCTCTGGTTTCGAATCATCAGTTGGAACATGATGAGAATGAACAGGTGGTAGATGCAAGTGCGTATAGGCAGTTAATAGGAAGATTGATATATCTAGGTATTACCCGTCCTGATCTGACATATGTTGTGCATACATTAGCTCAGTTCATGGACAAACCCATTAAAAGACACTGGGATGCTGCGTAATATGTGGTGAGATATTTGAAGGGTGCCCCGGGGAAAGGAATTTTCTTCCTAAGCAATTCAAGGTCTCAGTTAGGCCTTCTCGGACAGTGATTGGGGAGGTTGCACGGAGACAAGGAAGTCGACCACAAGATATTGTGTGTTTTTGGGAGATTCCTTGGTGAGTTGGAAGTCGAAAAGCAAACCACGGTATCAAGGAGCTCCTCTGAAGTGGAGTGTAGAGCGCTCGCAACAACTACAACAGAGGTGATGTGGTTCATTACCTTGATGGAAGATTTTGGTTTGACCATGCATCTTCCAGTACCATTATATTGCGATAACAAGTCTGCCATTTATATAAGTAAAAATCATGTGTTTCATGAGCGCACGAACACTTGGAGATCGATCTACACTTTGTAAGGGAAAAAATAGAAGGTGGCATCATCAGGGTAATGCATATGAAGACAACGTTTCAGCTGGCGAATATGTTTACGAAGGCACTGCATCCGAGTAGGTTGAACTTCTTGTTGGACAAGTTGGGAATGAGACATATCTACAATCCTCAGCTTGAGGGGGAGTGTCAATAACATACCTCAGCTGCATTGAGCTTGATAGCTCGTGAGGAGTTGGACTGGGTTGAAGAAATCAAGGAGAAGAATGAGACACAGGCTGGACTCACTCTAGGAAGTGAAGATGCCCACGGAGCAACAAAATAAGGAAGGGTAGCATTGTAATTGCATGTAGAAAGGTTGTTGGTATTGTTGTTATAACAAACGCAACACCAGAGAAACAGGGTGAGCAGTACAGTGAATGAAGTCGTCTTTGCTTTGAGGCTGTTATGGGGTAGTCTGTTTTCTTTCTGGCCATTCTCCGATCATCGTCCCGGGAGGTCTTCCGGCACCACAAGCTTTCAGGCTTAGTGAAGGTGAAGGCATGTAATGTCAAAAAATCCTCATTTAAGCCCTACACTGAAAATTGATGCAACAGCCCAAAAGCAAATGTTACCTTCGCTCAGGATGTGCTCTTAATGAGCATCTATGCATTATTGTTTTGGGTTTATTTCTCCTGCTTAAAACTTCTTGGTTGCGAATCCTCAACCTCGGATCAACGTCACGACATGGGTCGACTCCCCACGGTGTGATCTTTCATTCGATCGGGGCGTGCAAATCCCGATTTGCGTACAATCGCGAGATCAGTTTCTTTTCGGCTTATTCGAGGATGCCTACTTTTGATCCAAACTTTATTTCCTAGTTAGTATTTAATTTTCTAGTTGGGCTACCTCTATAAATAGAGGCATCTTGTAAAAGAGAAAGAGAGTTATTATTCACAATTTTAAGACAACTTTTTTATACTTTGTTCTTCAATCACTTAGTGGATTTTAAGTGCAGTTGAGTTTGAACGTATCAATAAGTTGTGGTGTATATGTATCATCCACATTATTCTTCGTACTCGTTACTATTCACAATGGTGTGTATGTATTTATGGATCGTACGAGCCTATCCGAATCACTTCTATCACGCTAGTTAAATCTATATACGTGGTGGTTGTTTCCCACCATTTTCTCCAATTCGAGCACACTTAACAACCTTCTGACCATTCCCCGTCACCTGACCGGTCACCTAACCGCCGGTCAGTGGGGGCATTGGGATTGGGGAATCGCTTCGTTTCCTCGAGATAAACCCTTGGTCCACACGTATCCCCACGATTCACAAGTTTGTAGGACATTGATCTCTTTCTACCCCATGTGAACAGATCAACCCTCATCTATCAATCATTCATGATGGTAGGGGCATTTGCCTCCACATTCGAGTACATGATGTTGGTTTCTCTTCCGAATCCGATGATCCACCCCCTTAGCACAAGCCCGATCCTCCATCTACAAGTTTGGGGTTAAGGGCTCAAGTGAAATGTTCGTGGTACTTTCTTATGGACATACTTTTGGAAAGACCCGCTCCTTCGTTGGCATACACCAGGCCGTTTGATAAGACCACTATCCAAAGGATGTGTGATGTCTGAAGTGGGGAACAACTGTCTGTCGCCAAAGTTCATGCTTAAGAAGTCCTTTCGTTGCATTCATCCTCATTGTAGCCCTGTGGGTATTACTCTTGAATTCCTGCTAAAGCCTAACAACGGCTTTACCAAAAACTGTCCTCCGGTTCGGACTATATTATTGGCACCAATGTGCAAGCCAAGTGAATCCATTGATTTACATCAGAGAAACAATCGTTCGTTAAATAAAATAAAATAAAATCGAATTAAGTGCAGATTACTATCGAATAATGTCAAGTTTTGTCATAAGAATGTCGTTTTCTAGCTTTAAAAGTTGATTGCGTCCATGAAGGGCCAAAATCCAAAGCTAATCCACCCTCCTTCTCATTTTAGGCTTTGCTCGTGACTTTGAGAAAATCACGACACCTTCACCTTAGGTGGACGAATTGCGACCCAACCTCCGACGTTAATCCGCATAAAAAGAAACTACGCCAAAAACGTCACGCATCGACACGGAAAGTATTTCAGGGGCGGGTGCGTTAGGTAATGCTTGGTTGTCAGAGAATTTAGGTACGGTGTGTCGCCAATGCACTAAAGATTAATCAAAAGGGCATATGGTTAGCCGCTTGTTATGATAGAAGTTGATGGCTGTGATGATGCGAGTTGGATCTAACAAGGTCAAGTCGGGACCTAGTCGAGATGAGCACTCGAGACGGGAAGTACCTTCACGGTGCTGAAGTGGTCGAGTTGATTCATCAACTCGAGAAGGCAGGAGTTCGTCTCGAGATCAGTTCCAACTCGAGAACACTTCAAGACGGGCACGGCCGACTCCGGCCCAAACTCTTTAAATTAAAAAAGTTGGACTTGCTTTAATTTGCTTTTAGTTTTATCCATTTTGGGCCTAATTGAGATTTAAGTTAGCTCACTTTTGGTCCTCTTTAAATAGGATTCTTGTATTTAGGTTTAAGATGAACCGTTTGAACTTTTTACTTAAATTTGACATCCGTGTTTTTGCATGAAGTATGTACAACTTTTCTTATTGTTTGGTAGATTCCAGGCGTTGCGAGATTTTATCCGAGCGTTCTCATAATCGGTGGTGTTTATATATTCGGTTGTATGGCGTTCAACCCTCGTGGCAAAAAAGTGGCGCTTAGGCTGTATCCTTGGCGGTTCGAGTTCTTCTCTCTTCGTTTATATTGATTTGTTTCGTAGTTCCCATTTCCTCAGTGCCGCTCTCGTCGTTGTTTCTACCGTTTTGCGGCCGGTAGCACATCAGTTACGACTTGCGCTTTTGTGTCGTTTGGTTCTTTGACTTGCTGCCGAAGTGCGTGTCCCTTTTCGGGACTGGGGGATATAGTGTCATCATACTAACGCCATCCCGATTTAATGGCTCTTGACAAAATTATGATAATCGAGAGAGGCCCCGTTCGCGTTTCTTCGCGGGTAATGAAGGACTACAAAAGTCATTTTGAATCACCACACTGCTAAATTCTAAGGGTTTGGACAAAAAACATGGAGACGGAGATTAAATTCGGCCAGGCCCCTAAACCAAGCACGAAGACGAAGGAGGGAAATACTCTCAACCCACCAAAAACACACTAACTTTCGATCTTCCCATTTAGAAAAGTCAGTCCTTGTCAGTCACTTCCGAATGTGGTACAATCATCATTTATTTAGCGCATAGGGACACGGCCATGAAGCAAGCTTTGGTTCAAGTGTGTTAATCTACGTTTCCTCAAATGAAATAATCCCGACGATACTTCTATACTTTGAATCTCTAAAACTAAATGCGATCGTGCTTCGGTAAATACTTCGAGATTCGAGAATTTGGTTCCGACACTCTTTACCATAACTGTAGGGACGACGGACTGAACGTAAATTCCATGTCGGAAAAAAGATTAAAGATAAACAATAGCATATAACTGGGTAAACCCGTATCTGCCGGAGAACTTGCGGCCGTGCTCTCGCGCCAGATGTTTTTCAATGCTTTTTTCCTCTCTCATTCCCTTCTTATTCCCTCGTGACTCGACCAGAAAAGCCCCCCCGCGAAGGGAAAAGGGAGGAAAAGTGAAAACAGGGGGACGAGAACAACAAGGTACCATTACATCATCTGCATTGGGAAAGAATCTTACAACTGTACTCTTTTAACCTAACAGACATACTGACCCTATACGACGATGTGGTCACAAACGCTCAAACACACACTAAAAAAAAAACAAGCAAATACCACTTCCAAACAAAAGTCACCCACAACCAAAAAAAAAAAAAAGAGAACGATGAAGAAATTGTTACCATTAATTGCTCTTGTTTCTACGTGGGTTTCGGATGAGAGGGGGTGAACTTTGAGAAAAGTAAAAAAAAAGAAGAAGAAGAAATATTATTTAAGAATGCCGGGGGGGGGGGGGGGGGGGGGGTGAAGTTTGGAACGTGGATGGGGCCGAAGGGGGTGACATTACCCGCATGTTGTCCATTTGTGCAATGTAAATGGATCAAATGAACAAATTCACTTACACATGGAGATAGAAAATGAAACATATAGGGATTGAGAGGGAAAGGAAAGCTTAATGCCTTTAACTTTATGCAGTCTTTTAAAAAAATGGGCATGAACAGTGATATTTTAAAAATTAATTAATTTGACATTCAAATAAAATTATGTAAAACTTAATATGTTAGATGAAAGCGTGACGTAATTTTATATTATCACTTTTATCGAGATTCCTAAGAGAAAAATATGGATTTGAAATGGGCTCCTAGCGACACATTAGACCACGTGAGTTTTACCTGTCGTCAAACTCCTCCTTTCATTGTCGCAAGTTAACGGTAACAGGTAGGGTAAAGTTCTTAAGGTATATGCCTTTGATACCATACCACGCGCGCCTGTCCCACACATCAGGCGGGAAAGGTACTCTGAGTGATCTCATTTCATATATAAACGAGCTCCCACCCCTCTTCATTTTCTTTGCTCGTTTCTTCTTTCTTTTCCCTATGTCAAATCTTTCTAGGTTATAAATATGCTTTTGTTTCCGTGAGTACAGAAATTAATTTTGTCGCAACATATTCTTCCGCCTTTATGGATCTTCCCAATTTATACAACATGTCTCGTAATTTTCAAAGAATAAAATGTTCCTTGATGAGAATTATAGCCTTTCGTTTCCTTCTGTGCTTATATTCATATGATAATCAAGACAAGATTCCCCAACGATAAGGCGAGAGTGATGAAGCTAACCGGAGGTATGAAATCAACGACAAATAATGCTAAAACCCTCATCAACCCGATGATCCTTGTAATTTCTCGTATTATGCACATTCGGCGAGGAAAATTACAACGATATTCACCAGAGGAGATATACTCACGCGCTACGAAGGAAGTTTCGAGTGGCGTGAACCCGGCCGATACATTTTTGGTACGAAGCACGTCAGGGTCATACCAAAATGAACCGACGGATTGAGTGACGTCCGGCACATATATGCATAGCCAAAGCACTATGACTAAGCTACGTCCTCCTCCGAAGAGCAAAACAGCATCCTCGTCCTCATCTATCGACGCCTGCCGCCCAACAGGACCGGTTAACACCTCCAGAAAAAAGAAGAGGATGAGGGCATTAACCCTACCAAAATTTAGAAGGAGCACGAATACGTGGAATGAAAAAAAAAATTATTGAACTACGGCGAAAGTAAAATAACATATCGATTTTTCTTTTTCTTTTTAAATTTTTATCCCAACGAGCAACTAGTAATTTTATGCAAAAATGGGAGTGGTGGGTATTTGCTGCGCCTGCAAGTGAGCAATAAATGATTGATACAAGCAGAAGGCCGTGGAAAAAAGAAATTTTAAAAAGAGGAAAATAAAATAGTCCTTCGACGCCTTACAAAGCAAGCACAGTATTATCTCCATATAATAAATAATAATATATATATAAATTCCCCCCTCAAAACCCCAATTTTATCTTCTTCTTCTTCGTCTTCTCGTCTCTCTCTCTCTTTTTTTTGTGTAAGAAGTGCAGAGCAGAAGCCTCTCTCTCTTTCAAACACACAACAACACCAAGGGAAGGAGGAGGAGGAGGAGGAAGAGGAAGAGAAAGGAGGAGGAGGACAGGAAGACTCTAAATAGCTGAAGGCATGTCATCTCTTAACTTTGTTTTTTGTAGAATCCAGATCCAAACAGAGGTCGTGTTTGTTCCCTTTCTAAACTCTTTGGATCTTTGCGGACTTCCTCTTCCTCATCATCCTCGAACACCTTTTTCCCTCCCCTCCCTTCGTTTTTGTGTTTTTAGTGCCCATTTCTCTCCAAAGGAAGCTGCCCCCCCCCCCCCCCCAACCCCTTTCTTGCCCTTTTCCTCGCTTCTCCCTCCCTCCTCAAAGGTATATAATATGACTCTCCCTCCCGCGATCCCTCCCGGAAGAAAACTAATCCCACATACCTTTTTCCCATTCGCACACGTACCCTCGTCCGTCTCGTGTCCGGATCCAAGGGTTATTGGTCCGAGGATCGAATCGGTTTCCTTCGGCTTCCTGATCGAGTCATTTCTGCATGGTGATTTCTCAGATAAAGAAGAGAGCCAAGGAGGAAGAGGAGGGTTGTTTGTTGTATAAGGTTATGCAGATGGCTTCTGCAAACTCGGCCGGCGGTTTCTTCGGCATGGTGGTCGGCGACCAGGAGAGCCGCCAAAACCAGATGTTGGTCCAGCAGCAGCAGCAGCAACCACAGTCGTCGAGCACCACCTCTTCCACCGGTCCGACCCCCGCACAGCAGAAGAAGAGGAGGAATCAACCCGGACTACCCAGTAACCTGATTTCAACCCTATCTCTTCTACCTTCATTTTCCTCCATTTATTAATTCATCCAATTCTCAACTGAAAACTGTAATTATTATTTCCCCTCCCTGAAAAGAGATACACATGAAAAGAGTATTCCCATCTTTTCAGGAAAAGAATTTTTTATTTTCATACCAAGGGTAAAATTTTGGTTGACCGTTAATTAGCATAAACTTTTGTTTACCTAATCAATTCGATTTTACCCGAAATCTCCATGTTTTAGCAAATAATACCTGGGATGAATCCGATGATATTTCGGATGAAAAGTCTTGGATGGTTTGACTAAATTTAACTTTTTTTTTTGCGTGAAAATTTTATCGTAATTAATTCCGTGGCCGTTGCATTGTTTCCTTACGAAGATCCGGACACGGAGATTATAGCGCTGTCCCCGAAGTCCCTAATGGCGACGAACCGGTTCATCTGCGAGGTATGCAACAAAGGGTTCCAGAGGGAACAGAACCTGCAGCTCCACCGTCGGGGACACAACCTCCCGTGGAAGCTGAGGCAGAAGACGACAAAGGAAGTGAAGCGTAAGGTGTACCTATGCCCAGAACCGAGCTGCGTCCACCACGACGCGTCGAGGGCGCTGGGAGACCTGACGGGGATCAAGAAGCATTTCTACAGGAAACATGGGGAGAAGAAGTGGAAGTGCGAGAAGTGCTCGAAGAGGTACGCTGTCCAGTCGGACTGGAAGGCCCATTCCAAGATCTGCGGCACGAGGGAGTACCGATGCGACTGCGGAACCCTCTTCTCCAGGTTCGTAGTCCTTTACTCCAATTCAATTTAAAATCACACGTCTCTCCTTTTCCTTTTGTTTGTTGTATCTTTCCAAGGTTTACACCTCTTGCTTTCATTGTTTTTGTTTGTGAATTTTGGGTTGATTATTCTCTCATTACGGGTACGAGGGTTTTCTCTTTTGTATTTTTTTTTATGTTTCATTTTTAGGTTTTTTTTTTGGGTCTAGTGATAGATAGATTTAGCATCCAAGGACACTATCATCCACGTGAACATCTCTCGGCCATTTCCATTTTCTTTTCTTTCTTTTACTTATATTCGGAGGTTCAACCCGGATAATTGCCTTCTCTAAGTTTCTTTTACTTAAACCAACCGTGATTTTTCAACCCCAGGACAAAATCACATTGTAACTTTTTGATTTGATTTGATTTAATTTTTGCCTCTTCCACTCCAATTTTATTCTATAGAAAATCGTCCGCTTCCCTGGTTCACGTGTTGTAATTTTGTAGCTTGGGCTTGCTTCTTCCAAAGCATGAGGGCGTGTTTGCTGTTGGCTCATAATGTATTTTTGGTTCAACCCTCAACGCGCTCTTTCCGACCATTTTCCCTTTCGAAAGAATCTCCCCCCCCCCCCCCCCTCCTTTTTGTATTTATCCGAGTTGTATCGTTCCGATTGAGTGATCTCGGGGATAAAGAAACTCACTCAATCATATAAAGCGCCACCCTCTTTTCTCCTCTTCATCTACTCTCCCCCCCCCCCCCCCTCTTTTTAATCTTTTCAGTAATTTTAGTTTTCTCTCCATGATTGATTGGTCGCCTTTTCTTCAAAATCACGGTACATTGGAAACAGCGAAAGAAGAGGCATTTCATGTGTGTCAAATTGTTCGAGGTATATTATTAGTCAGCCTAAGCTTTTTCCTTTTAAAAAAAAATGGGGGTTATTGTTTTCATGGTCTTCATGGAAAGAGAACATTCCTCTCCTACACGCCAACAATGGTCGAGCCACGTATTCTTCTTCATTTGTCATCCCTTTTGGTTTATATTATTCTTTTCCTATTGAAAATGGAGAGGAATCTACAATGGGAGAAGAGTATTTGGTCGCTTTGAATTCCTTTCACCGAAACTGAGAATAATTCCTCGGCTTCATTAATTGAACACCCAGTTCTCTTAAATGGCAAAGGGGAAAAAACAAATAAAAGAGAAATACTAGCTTAGGGTTTTGTATATGGTTTTTGGAAAGGGGTGGTGCTAGTGTGGTACCAGGTTGTTCTTCTGTCTGTGTTGGGATTCTAATTTTATGTTCTTCCCCAAATTTTTCTTATTACAGTCCTCCGCTATGGTCATGCCTATTTATTAGCCTTCATTTAATTCTTAGTTCCCTACAATACATAACATTATAGTTTTGTCCATATTTTTTAGACCCAGCATTTAATTCATGCCACCTCCTTTTCTTCATGTGGATTTGTTGTTATTTTTAGAGATAGATTAATATTCGGGGTCGGGACAAAAGATGGTGGAAATATTTAGCGGAAGTTACGATGCGTTCTGGGTTGTTGCTATGTTTTACAATAACTAGGTTGCTGAACTTGGCGAGCTGCTTGATGTCGCGTGGATGATATTCCTATTCATGTTGTTTGAGTTCGTTTTTGTCGCAGGAGGGACAGTTTCATCACTCACCGTGCGTTCTGTGATGCCTTGGCTCGGGAGAGCGCGCGGCATCCTTCTAGCCTGACGGCTCTGGGGAGCGCGAGTCTCTTTGGAGGTAACAACAACATAAACCTAGGCCTGTCCCAGATCCCCAACTTCATCCAGCCTCACCATGGAGGCCACAACATGCTCCGGGTCGGGGGAGAGTCCCACTCGGCCGCCGGCTCTTCGTCTTTCCTTCCACCTCAGATCCCTCAGACGTTCTTCAAGCTGGAGGCGAGTGACCAGCCGTTGCAAGACCAGTATAACCCATTGACTGGACTGATGCAGCTTCCAGGTCTCCAGGGCGGAAACCCTAGCGCCTCAGCCTCCTCCTCGACCAATCTCTTCAACATGGGCTTCTTTGGGAATAACCCTTCTGTGGCTGGAGAAAATACCACTGGCACAAACTTTCCATCGGCAGCTTTCTTGGGAAATGCTCCTGCTCAGTTCGGCAGCGGGAACGGTCAAGGTGTTGGGGTTGGAGGGCTATTCTCAGATGATCGAGGTGGGGCAAGAGGATTCTCAGGACTATTTAATTCCTCGGCACAGAATGAGAGCATTGTGTCCCACATGTCAGCCACAGCGTTGCTCCAGAAGGCCGCTCAGATGGGATCGATAACAAGTGGCCCCAGCTCCACATTGCTAGGTGGCCTGGGGAGCTCGTCAAGCAGCAGGGTGGGTGGAGGAAGCTTTGGAGGTGAATTCCCAGCCGGTGGTGGTACTGGTGGCAGTGGTGGAGGAGGAGGAGTAGGAGGAAAGTTCCCATCTCAGATGGAGAATGATGACCACCTGAGAGGCCTGTTCAATTCCCTGACCGGAGGAAACGCCACAATGTTCAGCAGCGGAAATGAGAACGAGACTGCCAGCTTTGCCGGGTTTGCCGATGGTGGGAATTTCTCCCTGGACCAGGCCAGCGGCATGGGGTTTGGCAGTGTGAACGAGCCAAAACTACACCATAACCTGGTGGCAGGAATCAGAAACGGATCTGACAAACTGACGTTGGACTTCCTCGGTGTTGGAAGGATGATGCGGAAGAAGCAGACATCCGAACAACTCGGAACGAGCATGGGGCCCATCAAAGGCGACAAGAACACTGGAAGCGGAAGCGGGGGGAAGTCGGATCAACAAGGGAGTCAAGCTTTAGGGAACGATAGCGGGAAAATGCGTTGAAAGAATGACAGGAAGTTTGAAGGTCAGTTCGTCGTTGAATTTGCATGGCTCCCTTTTCTTTAACCTTTATGCTCTTAGGGTTTTTTTAAGGAAAGAACAACAAAAAGGGGAGATTTTGCGACGGCTGGTAAGAAGAGATAAAAGACAACAACAACAAAAACTACTTGTACGAAGAAGATTTCTGCTCCCACATGACAATTTCTGCTCTCTTGTGGTTGGTGTTTTCTTCAACAAAAAGTTCGGGGATTGTAATTTCCTTTTAGTTGTCAGACAAGCAGAAGTTTTTACTTTTGAGCAGCTCAAACAAGAGTTTACCAAGTTTTTTAAGGGAAATAATTGTCTTCTGTACCCGGAGACATACCTCACCACCACATCACATGCATAATAAATAGACGAGGGACATTTTGGAGATCGCGGAATTCTACACGTACAGGATTCGTGCGCATAACCGATAGATTACTATCGAGATCAAAGTCGCTCTCCTCTGGCTCTTCAGCTACAAAACATTATCGCACGTTGCGTCGAAGGACAACTTAAATCTCTATCTCGTGAGAACAATAAGCACGCAACATCCGTCGTCCACTCATCGCGCACGCTCATCTACACAAGAAACGACATCGACCAAACGCGACAACGTCCAGACAGGCAGTTCCCCCGTTTGCGAGGGAATTTCTCAGACGTCGGCACATCTTTCGTACGTGCGCCTTTGTGTTTGCATTTTATAAATAATCAAATGATCACTGAGTAAAGAAATATAAAAAGTAGAAAAACCCTTGTCTCAGTGTGTCTTTCCGCCGGCCCCCACCATTTACTAAAAATTTCAGTAGTAGGGGGGGGGGGGGGGGATGAGTCTCTTTTTTGACATTCCGTGGACGAAAAGACTCTTATCGCCAACCATCTCACGTGCGGATTGCTCGTGTAAAGGATAAAAAATCTAGGGTTTTATTACGCGTTTTTCGGACAATAATTGAACTCAACCCGAACCTTAGATTTACATAGTTTCATGGCTGTAGCAACCGCGTACCTATTTACAAGGTAAAACGATATTTTGGGCAAGGTCGATGCCCGGTATCGACGAGACCATGTGTAATGGCAAGCCTAAAGAAAAACGCCATCGATGATGAAGAATTCCATGGTTCGTCGATGGATAGCCTCGACAGCATCGACGGCTGGCGTAGAAGCTGCTCCATTTACGGCTGGCGTAGAAGCTGCACCATCGACGGTTGGCGTAGAAGCTGCTCCATCGACGGCTGGCGTAGAAGCAGCGTCGACGGTGAAGGCTGAAGCAGCGTCGATCAAAGCTGGAGCAGCGTCGACGATGAAGGCTGAAACAGCGTTCACGACAACAGAGGATGAAGCGGCGATTGTAAATGAATAAGATGAAATGGTTGATCACAATTGCATCACGTTTTGTTTTAGGATTTCTATAAATAAGTCAACCCTGGTCAATTGTAACACACGCGACATCATTCTATGACCCTGGAGGGCTGCTTGGTTGTCAACTTATCTTTTCATAATCGTTTTAAGTGTTGTTGCAAGACGGCTGTAACTCTTTCTCTTTGTGTTTAGTGAATTCTGATTGTTTTTTTATTACTTACTTTTATTGGCGACCACATTCAACACTTAGTCACCGTTATATCGTGACGTGTTTAGTCCCGCAAAGAGTACCACCTTTTCTATAGACGTTGCTACACATCCTTCAAGTAACAACAACACAAAAAGATGCTAGTAAGAAAGCTACAATGTTTATAAACTTCTGAAAATTGAACTTAACAACAACTCACGGGGGTGTCGGGGGGTAATCCGTGTAATGAGGTCCGAGCTACCTGAACAAAGAGCGTATTGTACATGATAACTTATAAATATATGTTTTCATCCCTCTAATTGTGCGATATTGGGCTAAATCTATATTACTTAGATTTGGGTACTGCCGGTAGTTTTATTAATTTTGTAGATAAATTCGGAAAGAAGGAGGGCGGATGGAGTTTTGCAGAAAGCTAGTGCAGCTGCACCAGATTTCATTGCAGTTGCGCCAATGGGTTAGAAAGTGCTCAGAGAGTTGGTGCAACTGCACTATAAAGTATTGCAGCCGCACAGGGGGACAGAAATTGGACAGAATGCTTGGTGTAGCTGCGCCAGATTTTCGTGCAGGTGCACGTACGGACGCGAGAAAATATTTTATTTCCTAGATTCTCTCTACATTCCAAATTTTGAATATCCTCTAGGGTTTAATCCTTGGAGGTATAAAAAGGGACGTCCTACCTTCTTGAAGGGTGTGCCGGGAACGAGAGATCACGCCGAGCCGCATACGAAGACATTCAACAAAGCTTCGGGCGATGTTTAGGATGTTTTCCTTTTCTTTTTTAGTTTTGTGTTTGATTATTTTTAGCATGAACTAAATCTATTTTCTAGGAATATGATTTAGTGGAATTACTTTCTTTGTGAATTCCTTTGAACTATCTTTTTTAGTGTTTTGTTTATTTACTTCACTTGATCTTAATGCTTGCGTGTGCGTGTGACCGACGTTCGTATTGATCGCTTGTGCTTGAGTGAGGTCGAAAGAGGATCTAAAGAGAAGAAGTAGTGGTAAAAGTAGCCTGGTTTGTGTCGTGAGAGCGAGCGAACTTAAGGTGATATAGAGATATACACCGAAGGCAACCCAGGGAAATCGGGACTTAACGCATCTAATTAATTGTGAGCCTAGAGTTAGGGATCGGTTATTTGCGTAGTTCGGCGGACTTCGAGAGGAGCACTATAACTAGGGATTTCGATTAATATATGAACACGGAATTGAGATGGGGAGAGGGGAGACACGGGATAGTAACGAAACGATTGAGGGATTCATAGTCGTAGGTTTTCTTATTATTGATTTCACTTGCCTTTACCTTTTTTACTTGCTTTCGTTTTTAGCTTTAGTTACAATTCTCATTACTTTCGGGTTGACTTTGAAAGCGTTGGTACCAGATGATAGAAGGGATTTCCTACACCTCTCCTTGTGGGATCGACACTTTACTTACTCTATATTACTTGACGCGACCCGTGCACTTGCGGATTTAGCGAACAGTACACACGCATACGTGTTTGGTAAACAAAGTTTCGGGTTTCTGTTGAATAGGTTTTGATGATGAGCCTTGACCTTTTATGAAACAGAAGTCAAGCATCTACATTACAGAAGCTATTCACGTTGAGAACTTTTTGTATGAAATATTTTTGTAATTAAATGACTGTTTAATAATTGTTTAATTGCGAAAATAAAAGGAATTGATCAATATATTAATTTGATTAAATTCTCTAAATTACGTTTCCAAATAATCATAATGGGAATTATATTTCCCATGGGAGGAAATATATCATCTAATTGTAAGGTTCTGTAAGCTTGATTTCAACCTTCTGTGGATCAATCTAACCACAAATGAACCGTTATTTGGGATGACAATCCACATCATCTGTCTAAGTTCATTGAATTTAACATCTTGGATAGAGTGATATAAGTCTTGATTATTAAGGAATTTAATCTTAGATTATTTCCATTCGTAGAAGGTTGTTGATCAGATTTAGCAAGAACCTTCTTTATCCCAGTATTCATGGGAATATCATCAATCATAATCATTTTGATATGATATGATTACCTAAACAATATATGCCTGAGTGTTTCCTTTTTGTAAATATTAAACTATATTATTATCTAATCTTTTGTTTTCTATGTTTGCAGATGGCTGATTTGTCAAGATTACATTATGCGTTTAACCTAAAATTTCTTGTATAATTAGGAGTCAATTCAGTCACATTCTCTGGAAGTGTCGTTGTATTATACGTGTAAAATCCAGAGAGCGTATTGAGAGCTTGTAATCTTTTCGTTTGAGCTTTGCTAGTCCCACACGATGGACGGAGTTGCAGAAGGCTGCATCATTGGCTTCTAGGAGAGTGACCCAGGGGCCACGAGGGACTCTTGGTTACAGGCTGTAGGAGACATTGGTGGAGGCGTGCGACGGGTTGTTAGTGTGGCTAACAATTGTTTATTTCTCTTGAAATCTATTTCATTTGTATTTTTATACTTGTCTTTTGTGCAGTGGGCTGGAGAGAAGGGAAGATACCCTAGGAGTACAGAAGGTGAGGGACTAACCAGCTTTCATGGTGTAACATTCTGTGTGTGCAGGATAACTTTGGGCAGGGGTTCTGTGTATTCTTTCTTAGCCATAGTCTCGAGGGACCACGCCGGAGAACCTTGGGCACGGGTTTTATGTCTGCTTAATCGCTGTCTCGAGTGATCGCACAAGGAAAGTCGCAGCAGGTTGTTGCGCAGGTGGGGGCGCCGCCGGAGAGAAAAGTCAAGTGGATGACGCAGCGGGTTGCTGTGCAGGTGGAGACGCCGCCGGAGAGAAGTCAAGTGGATGTCGCAGCGGGTTGCTGTGCTGGTGGAGACGCCGCCGGAGAGAAAAGTCAAGTGGATGTCGCAGCGGGTTGCTGTGCAGGTGGAGACGCCGCCAGAGTGAAAAGTCTCGAAAGAAGTCACAGCGGGTTCCTGTGCAGGAGAAGACACCTCCTAAGAGAAGCGTCCGACAATCGGTTACTTTTGTTAGTTACGTTAACGCGTGCACCGAGTCACTATGGTTCAGAACCTTTCGGTCTGTGCTGTGAAAATCAGTCACCTTTGGTACAGAACCTTCTGGTCTGTGCTGTAGAGGGTTGACACCTTTGGTACAGAACCTTCTGGTCTGTGCTGTAGAGGGTTGACACCTTTGGTACAGAACCTTCTGGTCTGTGCTGTAGAGGGTTGACACCTTTGGTACAGAACCTTCTGGTCTGTACTGTACAACTCAGTCACTCTAGTACAGAACCTTCTAGTCTGTGATGTAAAAGGTCGATCGAATATCATCTTCTGTAATCGTTACTACGTTACGTCTGAGTGATAGCCATCCAAAAATCTGGGTAAAGAGTGGATGTAGGCAAGTTGTCGAACCACTATAAAAGTTTTGCGTCCATCAAACAAATCGAAATCACATTCGTACGATCTGTCTTACAGAAACGTGTTTTTACGATTTTATTTTACATAACCTTTCTTCCGCTGAAGGGTAAATTAAAAAGGAGTTAAAAATTTTTAGTTGTACTTTCCCATTAGTTCACCGTGGATTCAAATCAAAGAAATGTATGCATGTGATGATGGGGAATGATTATTTCCGACAGTGTTTTCGTTTTCTTTCCCCCGGCCCTCCTTTTTTTTTTCTTTGTCGTGAGTGTTGGCTGCCAATCTTTCACGGAATCGAGTAAACCCGTGACAGTCCTTCCCCTCTGGTTTTCCTTTCCCTCCTCCCTTCGGAATCGAATCATTTCGTGTGACAACGAAAATCGTTACCGCGTCCCCGCCATTATTGCTCCATTTTACAAGAGAAAGCACTCGAATTCTATGTCGTGAATCGAGATTATGATGTCAATCAAAGCGAAGATTATCGAACAAATGAGTCATTTGCATGTAAAATTTTGATGCCATCGTGATTAATAGAATAATAGGAGGAAATTCATTGAGATTAACGAGAAAGGGGAGTGATGCGATGTTTTTTATGTTAGTGAAAGTTAACCATTGTCCTGTCTTTTACTCCGGATCAAACAAAAACCTCGACGATATGATACGAAGAGAACTTTGGAGAATTAGTTATTATAATTACAGTCAACTTGTCATTATTGGGTTTATTTCATATTTTTTGAAAATTTAATTTATTTATTTTTCCCAAAAGAATGAAAAAAAATATGATGAGATGGGGGAATATTGGGCATCACCCTTTGGGGACAAAAGTAAGACGACAAAGGAGGTGCTGCCCCTTAGATATCACTCTAATAATAACATGACGTTTGGGCCAATCAATGAAGAGTTGATATTGATATCGCAATACCATGCAATAAATATTATCGAGTATTTGTTTATTATAAAGTAAAGGGGGACATGGCAATACATTGGGGGGGTGTTGTTTCTTGCGACGTCTTTTATCGATTTTTTTTTTTTTTTTTTTTTTTTGGACTCTGACGTTTTGGCGAGAGCATCTCTTTTGCCCACACAGCCACTTCCCCAATTCCAGCTCATCCCCGTCATCGACAACCGAAATAAGGTCTTTCGTCTAAGAGAGCCGGTGGTTGTCGGAAAATTTTATGTTCAAGGCTCTTATTTCATCTTAGTTACAAGGCAGACCCAAAACTCAAGCTCCAAGCCGGTGGATGTAATTCTAACAAAAAATCGATCCAACTATAATCATCCCAGAACACAAACCAACTTACAGAATATATAATATAAATCAAGCATCACGTAACATGGTAAAAAATTTACATCATATCAGAGCTGTTCTGGTTCAAACCCCGCACATGCAAAGCCTCAATGAAAACTGATGATAACAAATGGGAGAATGCGTACGTCAAGTGCAAAGAATTGGGAATGATCCTCACTGCTTCATATTTAGCTTACCGGGTATTATTCAATTTGTACGGTTTATAAATGGAAAATAAACCCAACCCATCGAAGAGATCGTGAATATGAATAGGCTATAAATAGAAGTCCATGAATATTTTGATCATAAATAAAGGCCACAAATTCAATTTATATATGATAGTCTTGTTGGGTCATAAGCCCAACCCAATCCGTTCTAAAAAACATAAATCATTTATTACCGCCACAATAAAATAAAATAATAAAAGGTAAAAGTAAAATTCCTCCACGTTGACTGTGTCATTGACTGCATGAACGTTGTCTTCGCCAACATAACATCGGAATTTTGTTTGTTAAAGGACTAAAAAAAAGGGTAAGGATAGACATAGAAGGCCGAAGGTGTAAATTTTGGGCCAAGAAATGACGAGATCAAGCTGATGGATGAATAGGAGGACGACCCATCCATCCATTTTCTAATGAAAAGGTTGGGCACAATAACATCAAAAACACTAAAGCCCAGAGAAATCATTCATTGGGGTGGAGATGATGGGGAGGCCTTCATTTCCCCCCACGTTCTATTGATTATTCCATCTCAAATTAAGGTTCCCCTTTGGAAACCCCCGCACCCGACTAACTCTAGTGGTCTTCTTCTGCCGCAACCTCGAGGAAAGGACATGGTCCATCGATATCACCTAACCCGTTGATTTTTTCTTTATCCATTCCTTACCTTACCTTTATCATTTTATTATCTCAACTTCTAGAAGAATAAATATTACCACGCAAGTGTCGGATTCGTATTTGACTTACGATCTTTGTCCCTTAAATGGGAAGAGTTCTCTTGTTACTCGAAATATGGTGTTTTTATGCACACAGAAATCCACACTTTTCTATGGACCCGACCCCCGCAATTTCCATGCCCAATTTCCACGGGACATAGGGCGTCCCCCGCAACCCGGGTTTTGTTACGAAATACCGTTTTTCGGAAAAATTAGTAATTTTCGAAATTCATCAAATAATGTCACGAACTCGGTATTAGAAATGTCGAGTTCGCCCGTGGAAAATGAAGAACTCGGTGTTTCAAATATCGAGTTCCCTCTGAAGGGTTAAACTCGGTGTTTTTAAATATTCAAAGATCGAGTTCCCACTGTTCAGCAAACGACCATATTGTGGTTGAAGTCAAAAGTCCCTATCGGTCGAATCTCTATTCGACTCTCCAGTCAAGTATCTCGAGAACCCTTTGTTCGACTGTCCAGTTGAAGAGAATGCAGACTTTTTTCAAGTGAACACTTGTTCTGTGCACAGCCGTATAGATGAGATGTTCTTCAATCATCTTTTCACTTTCGACACTGATGACAAAAAGAGCCCCTAGAATGGAGAGGTTCGAGAAGAGTCGATGTCCATCCTAGCAAATCTTTACCAAGAAGAGAGAGCTCAAGAGGTGACAAAGGAGTCGGAGGAAGTGGTCGAAGAAAACTTCGAAGAGGATTTGGGCCTGATTTGGGATTCTGAAGGTATTGATGAGTTGAAGGAAGTGGTCCGAGAAGAGATGATACTTGAACTTCCATCACCAACAGGTTGAGTGTTCAATGGAAGATCGATACAAATGGGCTTTTGCTGAACAAGCTAATTGCGAGATGTTGAAGATGGGTGGGGTGAAGCCCCTTCCTCGAGTCACTCGAACTGTATGGAGCATTCGAGTTCGAAGGTATCCCCTCAGTAGAAGGAATTGGAGTTCTGAAGGTATTGAGGAGTCGGAGGAAGTGGCCCAATAAGAGATGATACTTGAATTTCTAGTGGAATGTCACCAGCAGGTTGAGAGTTCAATGGAAGATCAATACAAATGGGCTTTCGTTGAACAGGCTAATTGTGAGATGTTGAAGATGGGTGAAGCCCCTTCCTCGAGTCACTCAAACTTTATGGAGCATTCGAGTTCGAAGGTGTCCCCTCAGTAGAAGGAATTGAAGCTCCTTTGCAGTAGTTTCAGACCCCATTACATGCTCCAACACGAAGCTGAAGGGAGACCTTAATACCTCTGTGAAGTTTTTTCCAATTGAGAGGCGAACAAAGTCACTCGAGTCGACTTTTTCCGATCCATCTCGAGATGACTGTTTAATATTGAACTCACGTTCGGAAAGATTGGGTCTGCCTACATTCGAGAGAAGTTGAACTCGAGAAATTTATTTGACCGGGGCAAAAGTCACGTCGCTTACAATCGACTGAATGATCAGGATGGAAGTCAGTCAACAAAACATACCAGAGTAGGGAGACAAAATCAAGTGCGGACTCAGTCAAGTGGAGTCTTTCATCGCGCGTCGCCGTCCAATAGTATACTGGATGGTAAAGGAGAGGATAACCTGATCGCAGAAAGTCTTAAGGACGAGAAAAGTTCCAGGAGACCAACTTGGGACGGGGAGAGTCCTAGGAAAACAACTAGAGACAAGGAGAGTTCCAGGAGGCAGACTCGAGAACGCCAGCCCGCACGTGCTGTTAACATGCGAGTGGATATTCCCGAGTTTGATGGAAAATTAGATCCCGAGGAGTTTCTTGATTGGCTCCATTCAATTGAGAGAGCATTCGAGTATGAGAAGATTCCCGAGTATCAACATTCGACTACGCAAGTACGCGAGTATATGGTGGGAGAATCTGAATCACCAGCAATGCCGAGAAGGAAAAGGGAAGATTTGCTCGTGGGAGAAAATGAAAAGAGAGATGAAGAAGCGATCCTACCCGAGTGGTATCGATAAGATTTATTTCTTAGAATGAGCACACTACATTAGGAATCTTTAAGTGTCTGGATATACTTGAGAGTTCGAGCAGTTGATGCTACAATGTGATATCAATAAGCCCTTGGAGGAAACGATCGCTCGATATATCAGGGGATTGTAGCCCCAAGTTGCTGAGGCGGTAGAGGTACAACATTACTGGAGTTTTGTCGACGTGTGTGATCTCGCGCACGAGGTCGAGAAACAACAATCGAGAACGATGACCCATAAGCCGTTGTTCGTGAAGATGACTACTTTTAACAAAGGGAGTGCCTCCACAAGTACGAAACCTTCGCCTAAGTCCGTAACCCTTAACTCGAGTGAGCGTAAGCAACAACCTAGGGGCTTTCTTGTAAGACAAGCTATGGGGAACACTCCTTTAGCAAATGGTGTTCGTCCTCGAGACCAATCTCGAGTTCGTACTCAAAAACTCCAATCACGAGTAATCACAAGGACGAGGGTAATGCGCAAAAATATGGACCCCTCTGGGAGTTTGAAGAATGCTTCGAGGAGCCAAACCAAGGAAAAATGTTGGTCACTCGAGGGATGATAACTGCAAACGAGGATTTAAGGGCGACAAGCGACAATGCCTCTTGCTCAGCCGTTGCGTGGAACAAAGCCAGGGATGTGAAATGAAAGTGGATAAAGGGAGTGGCACCAGCATAGCCTCCATTATCAGAGTTGCGCAGTGGATGTTGTCAGCCACGACCCACTCCCTACCATGCAAGCTTCAGTGGTGGAATCGGGAGAAAGACATCGAGGAGAGGATCTCCCTCTATCCCTCCACCCCATTCAACTCGAGCATGATCTCGCGGGGAGATTGAGAGGAAGACTTAAGGCTGATCGAGTTGAACGTCGAGAGTAAGGAGCATCTGTTTTGCCTCATTGAGCTTGATGAAGACCAGTAGAGTTCGGTTACCTACTATAGAGGAGGGCATTAGCCATTTCGAGAGATCGAGGACATGATGGGACTGAACAACGTCCATTCACAAGTGTTAATGGATATCTATGTTCGAGTAATGATCTAGTCGATCTAAGATTTACTGACGAGGTATTCTCAAATAGGAACTGGTGGAGTATTTTTTCAGGTGAATGAAGATCGTACAAGTTTGAGGGCAAACTTTTATCAACAAGGGGAGTATGACGCGAAATCGAGACCAACTCTAGATACTTCTATTCGAAGCAGATGGAGGTGGGATTACCTTTATTGCAACTATTTCATTGATCGAGAAGGGAACCCAAAAGGATACCAATGTCCCTCGAATGAATGTGATGCGAGTTGGCCAAGTTGAGATTGAATCAAGAGGAGCGATCGAGATGGGGACTACCTTGATGGTATTAAAGAGGTCAAGCTGAGTCTTCAACTCGAGAAGACAACAGATTCTCTCGAGATCTGTCTCGAGATCAAAAGAGCGAGGTCTATCTCGAGAATATGAGGACGATGTCCGTTTCGAGGTCAACTTCCACTTGCTCAAGGGAAACTCGAGACTAGAGAAGACTCGAGAACGCTCGAAGCCGGGACTTGCGTGATGGAGGCCCAGCGAACGTCGGACCTAGTTCCTTTAAGTAATCGGTTAGGTTTACCCCATTTAGTGTCCTCTATAAATATGACCTTTGTATTTAGGGTTAAGACAGAACTTTTTTGAACTTTTTACCCAAATTTGGCAGCCGTCAAGTTCTTGCATGAACTTTGCGCAACTTTCCTTATCATTTGGTGGATTCCAGGCGTGGCGAGATTTTATCCTAGCGTTCCCATAATCGATGGTGTTTCTGTATCCGATTGTGTGGCGCAACCCTCATGGCAGTCCGGATGGTGCTTAGGCTGTATCTGTGGCGGTCCGAATTCTATCTCGTTCGTTCGCTTCATAGTTCCTTTTATTATCTTTCACCGTCGTCGAAGTGGTGGTAGAACGTAAAAAGGGTCTCTTCTTCAATCGCTACTTTTTGGAATTTTTTTCTATTTTTTACAATTTTGCGCGGTGGGTAGCGGGGGATTTAGCAATCGTGAGATTCATCAATCAATAAAAGCAAAAGGCATACAATCAACGTTTACTCACCTAACCATGCGACAATCGTGTGTAATGTGCAAGAAAAAGTCAATCTAGCCATTGGAAGTTTGGCCCTTCTCGACCTCGGATTCATAGCATTTCAGCCATTCTGCAATATCCTCAGATAAGATTTCGCTCCATTATCTAAGCCTACGACACCATATATGAATAGATCCACAACTTAAACCTACGAACACCCAATTTTTCAAGAGTGGAGGGGGTCGTCCTTTCTTCATCCCGATCAATAATTGGACCAGACCACATTAATCTGCAAGGGAACACAGAGGCGCCCGACAACTGTTCGTTCCACCGCGCCCCCCCCCCCCCCCCCCCCCGGCACACGGAAAAACGAGAAAATTATGAAGTGCTTTTCTAAAGAGGCTGCAGATAACCAATTCGCACACACACACACACCCCTTTTCATTTACTTCATGCAAAGGAGAAAAAAGCAAATCCTATTTTAATATTTAATATAAAAAACGAATTCGTTCCAGTTTAGAACCAGGAGGTTTCACGTGATGGATGCACCATGGTGTTATTAGATCGGAATGAGAAGTGAGAAACATAGGAACAATTCAAAACTTGTTGGTTCCACCTCGTCATCATTACTTCTTCTTTTATTTAAGGAAACAAATATCAACTATTTCTCCCATAACATCCGTAGAACAATTGAATATATGAGTCTGCACACTTGCCAACGCCAGGGCCAACATCCCAAGAAGGATCCATCCCCTCCCCTCTCCCAATAGAAAATTCCAAAAAAATAAAAACAAAACTGTATAAAAACAGGCAGCAATGAATGGGAGGAAAAGGAAAGAAACAAATTTATGCAAAATCAAAAGCCAAGAAAACCGGTGGCCTCGAACAAGCCAATTCCATTTGCCCCCCCCCACCCTCCCCAGTGTAATAATGTCGCATTTATTTATTATTTCATTTCTCTCTACCTCTTCACTTCATTAAAGTAAATATTTCTCTTTCTACTTCTCATATTAAATTTCCTTTGTCCTTGTACTGATGGGAGGTGGGGGGCAAAAGGAATTTTCAATATCTTTTAACTTTTGGAATGCATTCCTCTTCCTCTTTTGTCAAAAACAAAATCTAAGAAAAAGAATGTTTACTAGGTAAAAAGTGTTGTACTTTCTTAATATAATTAACATGTAAACTATTCAAAAGTCCGAAGGAGAAGAAACATTTCTGTTTTTATTTTCGGCTCCTGCATACGAAGGCATTACCAGGAATTTTCATCATTCCATTATGCTGACAGTACATCATCATTACTCGTTCGTAGCCACAGAGCAACAACACACCATTTACAATTAAGACGAATGACGATATGAATAATAGCATTAAATGAAACAACAAACCAAAAGAATACCCAGTACAAAATATCCCCTGTGCAAATTTAATCCTTCTCTGATTTCCTGTCCTCTCCTTGCCCCCCCTCCCTCAAACTTTTCCCATTTTCATTTAATGCCCACTGTCTTTTGTTTTCCATTTCTGCAAAAAAAGAAAAAACATTATTTTAATTTGGAGAAAAAAATTTAAAAAACATTTTTTGTGGCAAAATACTAAAACCCATTTCGTAGGATGGATAAAATATTCGGGTCACCTCTTACCCTGGGGACATAATAACATTTGTTCAAATCAACATTCATGTAAATCAGTATAAAACTAAAATCCCCCGTTGAATGATCAAACCCGGCGCATTTGGGGGGACTACGAATCGACTCGACGAACCCAAATTCCAATGCAAACCCTCCCCCCAAACAGGAAACAGCAATTCTCTTTTCGAGGAATGTCCTGTTGATTATGACTACCTCTAAAAACACCTAAGCGTAATGTAATAAGCATTGGGTAATATCTACTTTGGTATCCGCAATTTGCAGGTGTTATTATATGCTTTGTGCTGTTGGGGTGGCCTGGTCGGCGGGTGCAGCCCCTCCGGCAGCCACCCTAAACCCTATCCACACGTCAAATCCATGTTTAAATCTTCTGTGCACGAATATTTATATGAACACCGAAGTGTGGAGTAACAAAGCACACGTGAGACCGAGCCGGGGGGATTGCATGAGTTCAAACAAAGTTTATTAATTGGGTAGGAGTACTGTTTAACTTGCCCGCGAATGTCATCGATACGACGAATAAACGACACACAAGTGAGAACACGCCAAAGAAAGTGGACCCGCTTGAACTTAACCGTGATTCCTGCGTTTGAAAGTTTCCTCGGCCGCCCGCGGAGTGAATATTTTTGAAAGCAGAGACGACCAACTTTTAGTGGCAAAAGCTGAGGTATTTACTCCAAATGTTAAATCTGGTTTTCACCTAATCCTAATTATTTCATGCCATGTGATGCGCGTCGTCAACGCAACAAAAATAAATCCTCGTTCACACAAACTAAGCAGTAAGGGCAAGCAAGGGTCGATCCCACAGAGAATCAGTATCAATTAGGTCTTGTAACGTCAAATTCGATGACCAAATTCAAGGTCAAGTGAACAAATCAAGTGATGAGAAATTAAACTAAAGTAAATCGAATTACCAATAAGAATGAAAGATCTAGGACTACCGATCTCCCCTCATGACTTATGCTCTCGTATCCCCTCTTCTTATTACTATTGAGTTTCACCGGTTGTTAACCGTAGGCCGCTAATCTCTCCCCATAACCCTCTCGGATATCCGGGGACGTACCCCCATGTATCAAATTCTCTACTCTATGTCTAGGCAAAGAACTAGTGGAGGCCCTTTACGATTTAACCCTACTTTGATTACCCAAGGTGCACGGTATTTCTACTCTCGCACTAAAACCCGGTCTCTCGACTCGAAAGTTCCTTAGGTTATCCTAATCCCGATCTGACCCAGACTACCCTCTCGAGTCTCCCTAGGTGATTGAATCAATATCAACAGTTGATCAGGCTGCTAATACGCATTAAACACGGGATTTGATAAACAACCAACGGAAATTCAATTCATAATAAGAAAGGTTCAACAATTACACAGGAACACGAGGTTCCATCGTCGTCCTAGAACAAAGAAATTAGTTCATAGCGATGCAATACGAAAACCAGATCAAAGATGAAAGCATAATTGAAATCTAAAAGAAAAAGGGAAAAGAATCTGCAATTCTCCGCCGGCACCAATCTCCTGTCACGAGCTTTTCGCCGTCAAAAGAAAAACCAATTCCCACTCTCTCTTCTCCCTAGTAAGCCTTAAGTTTTAGTATTTATACTAGGGAATAACCTAAAAGACCTAAATAGAAATAACGAGAAAATCTAATAATTCGGAGGGGGGAAATCTTCTGGTTCTCCGCAGCTGCGAGGAAATCCTCCGCAGCTGCGAACGTCAACTTTTGCCTTCTCCGCAGCTGCGAGGAAATCTTCCGCAGCTGCGAAAGTCTCTGTGGTGTGCTCCATTTGGCTTCTTCGCAGCTGCGAGGAAATCTTTCGCAGCTGCGAAAGTCTCTGTGGTTGCGGACGTCCTCTTGCCCGCAGCTGCGACAAGACTCTCCGCAGCTGCGGAGGTCTCTGTGGTCGCACTCCTCGCTTCCTTCTCACAACTCTTCCTTCCTCTCTTCGTTGTTCCTCATTTCATCTTCAATTCCCTACACGAACAATAACGAACGTGAGGTAACACAATTCAGCTTGAAACAACCAATCTAAACACTTAAAACGACGGAACTAACTCAAATCAAGGCACAAATGTGATCATATAACTCTACTTTCGTAGAGTTATCACACCCCCAAACCTATCTTTTGCTAGTCCTCGAGCAAAACAAAACCAAAACAAAACGAAAATGTAACCAAAATAAACAAATCATAATTGATACTCCCCAGTCTCACCCAAGTCTTCCGAACTCGAATTGTCGTTAACAACTCTCAGCTAAGGCCGCACACCTATTTTAGAGGTAGACTTCGTTCAAGGCTAGCATACACGGGTTTTGTAGTTCTTATAAAACTTGTTCCCTCAATTTGCACACCTCGCGTTGTCAACCCCACATTCTCAAATCTTTCATAGCCATCAAGTACTTTTCTAGACTCAACTCTCCTCACCTTCTCAACTAATTCGAGGTTTTTCTTTTCATCTCATTTTTCTCTTTTCATTTGGTTACACGATTCTAAATGCTCATCAATTCCCGCAAACGCTTGTGTAACAAGTTCTCAGTCAGTGACTCCCGGTCCAGACGGACCAAGGCACTAGGTGATAAAGCACCCCTTGGACGATAACTCGAACCGCAAGGAAGACTCACACCACAAGCACATATTCAAGCTCAAAATCAATTTTTTTTTCTTTTACTTTTTTACTCTTTTCTAGCTTGAATAGTGGTGCTCAGAACCTTGGCAACCGTTTTCTTTTCTTGCTCTTTTTCTCTTTCACATTTTAACCTGAATTTCGTCTCCAAAGGATGATTCGAGTGCCTATACTTTTCCTTAATGACTATGCTTTTAAAGAGGCTGTAGAGCTGACGCTGCTTAGTTAGCTTCCTATCAGGAACAACATAGATTATTCTTTCCAAGAAATTAGGCATGCTTGCTAGAACTAATTCCTCCTCTGCCTTAAATGTGCGACCCTAATCATCCTCCTAGAATCCGACTCTTCTAATTCGAAATCCTAAGGTCTAACTGAGGGGCATCGACTCAAAGAAAATAACAAAAACAAAACGAAAAAATAGACTCAGAAGCATGATCAAGCTGACATAAATAACAAGCAAAAGCAATCAATTCATAAAGGATAACATCAACACCCCCAAACCTAAATCCTGGCACGACCTCGTGGCAGACTGTATCTCCAACAGTGCATGAGATAGATGAAGGTAAAGCTAAGAGAGATACAACCTGGCACACGTCTCTCGCAGCTGCGAATCTTACTGCCTTCTGTTCCTACGCAGCTGCGATCTACTTCTCCGCAGCTGCGGAACTTACTGTGGATGCTACCTCATTTTCTTAATCTGTCTCTTTCATGGACATGCTTCTTGATCTACTGAAACAAATAAACAATTTAAAAATAACTAAATATCAGAAATCAAATGAAACGACTTGGGTTGCCTCCCAAGAAGCGCCCTGGTTTAGAGTCGATGGCTCGACTTTCGCACGATTTTATGCGTCTTGGAGTCGCGTGGATGTAGTTCCTCGCTCAAGTAGCTCTCCATGATAGTGCTTGAGGCGTTGGCCGTTGACCTTGAACGTGGTCTCCGAATCATTCGACTGCAACTCTACAGCGCCATGAAAAAATGTTCTGACCACTTTGAACGGTCCGGACCATCTCGACTTCAACTTGCCTGGAAATAACCGCAAACGTGAGTTAAAAAGTAATACATACTCACCTGGCACAAATGACCTGTTGAGGATGCGGCTATCATGCCATTTTTTCATCTTCTCTCCTTCATCTTCTGAGGTACCTTCATCACCAAGGGGGGGAAACTTGGAAGTGCACCTATCAACAATGTCCATCCGGAAACAATCAGAATTTTCAGAAGGCCATTTAACAGATTTATAAACGTTAAATGTGACTTTCTGATCATTGACACGAATTGTCAACTCTCCCTTCTGCACATCGATCAATGCCCCTCCTGTGGCTAAAAACGGACGACCAAGGATAATAGGAATCTCCTTGTCCTCCTCAAAGTCTAACACCAGAAAGTCAGCCGGAAAAATAAATTTATCTACTTTAACAAGAACATTCTCAATAATCCCTTTCGGGTACGTAATGGATCTATCGGCTAACTGAAGGGATACAGATGTAGGTCTTACCTCCCCCAAACCTAGCTCTTTATACACCGAAAACGGCATCAGATTTATGCTCGCCCCAAGGTCACAAAGAGCCTTACCTGAGAATGCCGTTCCAATTGTGCACGGGATTGTGAAACTACCTGGGTCCTTGAGCTTTGGTGGTATCTTCTTCTGGAGGATGGCGCTACACTCCTCGGTAAGTGTAACTGTCTCAAAATCGCCCAACCTCCGTTTCTTCGAGAGCACGTCCTTCATGAACTTGAAGTAACTAGGCATCTGCTCCAAAGCTTCTGCAAAAGGGATATTAATGTGTAGCTTTTTAAATACATCGAGGAACTTACGGAATTGAGCATCCACGTTTTGCTTTCGGGCTCTCTGTGGGAACGGAAGCTTCGAGATGTCGATTTCCGGTTTCTTTCTCTCTTCCTCCATCTTTTCCTTCCCTTTGTCCTGTGGCAAGTCCAAGTTAGAATTTAATGGACTAGTCTGAGATTTCTTACTAGTTATCTCCACTGGACTGAATCCACTGCTTTCCTTCTTAGCTTCGGCTTCCTCTGCCTCAAGTGACCGGCCGTTCCTTAGAGTCACGGCTTTGGCTTGCTCCCTTGGATTGATTTCTGTATTGCTCGGGAGAGTCCCATAGGCTCTCGAATTCACCGCCTGAGCCAGCTGGCTAACCTGGTTCTCCAGGTTCCGAATCGACGCTGCTTGGTTCTTCATCAAAGCGTCTTGATTCGCCATGTATTTGAGCATCATCTCTTCGAGGCTCGGCTTCTTTTCCGAGGCTTCTGCTTGTGCTTGCGGATACTGAGGCGCTGGTGCTGGTGGTCTCGACATACCAGGCGGAGGTGCCTGTGCTCTCCAAGAAAAGTTCGGGTGATTCCTCCACCCTGGGTTATACGTATTCGAGTACGGATTGTTGCCCTGGTTTCCAACAAAGTTGGCTTCCTCCATGCTCATGGTGCACTGATCTATGAGATGCGGTCCTCCGCATATCTGGCACCCTTGCTGGTTGCTCTGAACCGAGCTCACATTCGCAGCTTCGAATTTCTTCGTGAGCGCGGTCAGCTGGGCCTGAATTGAAGTTAAGGCATCCAATTCAAAGACACCCTGCGGCTTCCTTCTGTTCATCCGATCCGAATACTGGTTCGGCATACAAGTCTTCCTCATCGTCTCAAGGAGCTCCAGTCCTTCCACATAGGACTTCCTCAAAAAGGATCCTCCAGATGCCAAATTTACGTCCTTCCTGGACGAGTCCGTGAGTCCATTATAGAATGCCTCAAGCTGTCTCCATCCAGGCAGATCATGATATGGGCATTGTATTAGCAGGTTCTTGAATCGCTCCCATGCCTCCACGAAAGTTTCATCGCTGTCCTGTCGGAACGTGGTAATCTCGTTCCTCATCTGAGATATCTTCGAGGGAGGATAATACTGGTCCAGGAAGGCCTCCTCCATCTGTGCCCAAGTTGATATTGAATTTACTGGGAGTGAATTGAACCACGCCCAAGCCCTGTCCTTTAGGGAGAATGTGAATAGCTTCAGCCTGACTGCATCTTGGGACACTCCATTTTGCCTGAAAGTGTCGCATACGCTGAGAAACTTACACAGATGCTCGTGCGGATCCTCCATCGGTGTTCCTCTGAACTGGACTGTATTCTGAATCATCTGCATCACCGATGTCTTGATCTCATAATCACGAGCTGCGATGGCCGGTGGTGCTATGCATGACCGGTGAGCGTAAGTTCTGGCCGATGTGAAGTCCATCATCGGCCTGTTATCAACATCTGGCCTCCCTCCACGCTCTTGTATCGGGACTAGGTTTCCGTCGATCTGACTTCTGTTGACCTCGTCGGCCATAGCTACTCGCTGTGCTCTCAACCTCTGCCGAAAGGTGCGCTCGATCTCTGGGTCCAAAGGAGTCAAATCAGCTCCTTGACTCTGTAGCATAAACTAAAAAAAACAAAAACTTGAACGTCAAACAGTTATCGAAAATAGAGGTAAAAGACAACTAAAAGAAAACTGACTCCCCGGCAACGGCGCCAAAATTTGATACGCGTCGTCAACGCAACAAAAATAAATTCTCGTTCACACAAACTAAGCAGTAAGGGCAAGCAAGGGTCGATCCCACAGAGAATCAGTATCAATTAGGTCTTGTAACGTCAAATTCGATGACCAAATTCAAGGTCAAGTGAACAAATCAAGTGATGAGAAATTAAACTAAAGTAAATCGAATTACCAATAAGAATGAAAGATCTAGGACTACCGATCTCCCCTCATGACTTATGCTCTCGTATCCCCTCTTCTTATTACTATTGAGTTTCACCGGTTGTTAACCGTAGGCCGCTAATCTCTCCCCATAACCCTCTCGGATATCCGGGGACGTACCCCCATGTATCAAATTCTCTACTCTATGTCTAGGCAAAGAACTAGTGGAGGCCCTTTACGATTTAACCCTACTTTGATTACCCAAGGTGCACGGTATTTCTACTCTCGCACTAAAACCCGGTCTCTCGACTCGAAAGTTCCTTAGGTTATCCTAATCCCGATCTGACCCAGACTACCCTCTCGAGTCTCCCTAGGTGATTGAATCAATATCAACAGTTGATCAGGCTGCTAATACGCATTAAACACGGGATTGGATAAACAACCAACGGAAATTCAATTCATAATAAGAAAGGTTCAACAATTACACAGGAACACGAGGTTCCATCGTCGTCCTAGAACAAAGAAATTAGTTCATAGCGATGCAATACGAAAACCAGATCAAAGATGAAAGCATAATTGAAATCTAAAAGAAAAAGGGAAAAGAATCTGCAATTCTCCGCCGGCACCAATCTCCTGTCACGAGCTTTTCGCCGTCAAAAGAAAAACCAATTCCCACTCTCTCTTCTCCCTAGTAAGCCTTAAGTTTTAGTATTTATACTAGGGAATAACCTAAAAGACCTAAATAGAAATAACGATAAAATCTAATAATTCGGAGGGGGGAAATCTTCTGGTTCTCCGCAGCTGCGAGGAAATCCTCCGCAGCTGCGAGCTTCAACTTTTGCCTTCTCCGCAGCTGCGGGGAAATCTTCCGCAGCTGCGAAAGTCTCTGTGGTGTGCTCCATTTGGCTTCTTCGCAGCTGCGAGGAAATCTTTCGCAGCTGCGAAAGTCTCTGTGGTTGCGGACGTCCTCTTGCCCGCAGCTGCGACAAGACTCTCCGCAGCTGCGGAGGTCTCTGTGGTCGCACTCCTCGCTTCCTTCTCACTACTCTTCCTTCCTCTCTTCGTTGTTCCTCATTTCATCTTCAATTCCCTACACGAACAATAACGAACGTGAGGTAACACAATTCAGCTTGAAACAACCAATCTAAACACTTAAAACAACGGAACTAACTCAAATCAAGGCACAAATGTGATCATATAACTCTACTTTCGTAGAGTTATCACCATGTGATCCAATATCCAAATGGCAGGCGCAGCCGCATTGCTCTAGAGGCAAATTTGTCACCCGCGTCCATAAAAAATAGCTTGAACAGTTTTGAGATAAATATAAAAGGTAATTTATCGATATTCGGCCTCATAAATAGATCAATTTTCTATTTTGACATATTGTTTAAAAAGTTTTAGATTTGACATTATTTTGATTTTGCTTTTGGATTTGGCCTTATCCATAACGGCCGTTACGATGGACCGACGTGTCAGTGACGGCTCTTTTGAAGGTTCGACGTGTCTTTAATTTTGTCCATCGTGTCTGTGACGTGTCTAACGTGTCTTCCACCTTACCTTTTTTTGTGCGCACGTGAGTTGTAATAAAAGAAAAAATAAAAATGGGGGTTAGTGTTTGGGTTGTTGTACCCAGGTGATTTTAATCAGTGTAGTTGTTCCTCATTTCCTGGGTTGTTAGAGGTTGTTCCTTCTTGTCTTGGGTTTTCGTTCCTCTTCATCGATCACTTCCTTAGTTTTGTTCCTTAGTGTTGCTTGTACCTTCCTGTTCCTCCATTCCTTCCTTAGGCTGTTTCTTGATCATGTATGGGTTTCTGGGTCGAGTTTCTGGGTCGGGTATTCTGAATGGATGTTTGTATGGTATTGGGTTTATGATTCCGAATTGTTTTTCATTTTTTTTGTTAAATGTACAGGTTGATAACTATGAGTTGTAGTGAGAGCTTCGAAACGGGTGCGGAATCTGTAAATTCCAGCTCTGTTACTAGTGAAAGGAGGTGCAAACATGGGATGCGAGTTGTATTGTACATCTCTTGGAGAAGAAGCAATCCAGGGAGACGTTTCTTTCGTTGTCCAGTGTGGAAGGTGATGATTGTGGCTTTTTTGTATCTGTGAATTTTTCTGTGTTATGATTTATGTGTCTGTGCGTTTGTTTTCAATGGGATGATGATTGTGGCTTTTTCAGCTGGTATGACGAAGTGATACCCCCTCGCCAAAAAGAAATAATATCGCACCTTGTTGAGACTAAGAAGTTGTTAGAAAGTAAGGTCGAGATGATGCAGAAGAGGGAATCTGCAATGGAAGATGTAATCAAGCATCTCGAGGCTGAGGTGATGAAGTATAAGATGTTCCAGTCATCCCATCAGCTGGAACAACGTGCAAATCAAGTGATGATGAAAAAATTAGATAGAGATTTCAAGTTGATGACCTTTGTTGTATTAGTTTTAATAAGTGTTGTTGTATATGTAGCCCAGACAAAGTTATTGTGCATGTAGCCATGACTGGCTTTAATCAGTACTGTTTTAATCAGTGTTGTTTAATCAGTGCTGTCCAATCTCATACACTCAGCCCAATCTCATCCATTCAGCTTTGTCCAATCTCATACATTAGCCCAATCTCATCCATTCAGCTTTGTCCAAGCTGAGGGATCATGTCTCCAGTTTCAGCTGTTGTACTCGAACCCGAACCATCGTCACCCCTTCTCTTGATGCAAGTCATCTTGTTATGCCCTTCCTTGCCACATAACTTACATTTCACTCTCCAGTGATGTCCAGAACCTATAATACAAACTATATTTAATTTTTTGATTTGAAGAATTTCAAAATATGTAATAAGGGATGTTATTTCATACCATAATCCCGATAGTTTTGTAATTCTTCTGTGGCTTCTGTGGCTTCTGCAGGTTCTACAGCTTTTGTGCTCTGCGAATTGCCTGGTTGTGAAGATGGTTGAGATGATGATGGTTGTCTTCTGCAGGTTCTCCTGTTGTGTCCAAAGTTGCTACACAGTTTACATGTCATGCCAAGGCCCTTCCTACTCAGCAGACTTGAACCTGTCTTTGGGTCATCCTCTTTGCTTTTCTTTCTGTTTTGTTTCCTAAGTCTTACAGGCAACTTCTTATAAGGAGGTGGCCTAATTGGATCGCCCTCTACCTCTGGCCAGAATTTACTGCCTTCCAGTGGCTCCAAAACATGCATGTATGCTTAGCGATATGTTTCTATCTTGAAACATGGATCAACATAATCATCTACCCTCCTCTTTATGTACAAAATACAAGACAATGCATGTGTATACGAAATGCTATGTAATTCCCAAAATCTACAACTACAAGTTCCAGCCCTTAGATCAACTAAGAACCTATCTGATTCGGCTAAAGGCATTGACACTTCAAATTTTTCAGTGATGGATGGTTTCGCGATATGTCTAGCTACAAGTTCTTTCATGCTCTATATGTCTTCCCTGACACGTTGTGTCACTAAATCAGTTCTCTTAGCAGCAGCATTCTTCTTATCTACTTGCCTCACCATTAATAGACATCGAATGCGCTCCAGCATATCAATTAAAGGTAGTCTTTTAGTGGCAACAATATAAGAGTTGAATGTTTCCCACATATTGTTACTATGTGTACTGCACTTACTGGAAGTGTTGAAAAAAGCCTTAAAAAAATGGTGGGGACCTTGTTTGTTGAAATCTTCAGCAGCAAGAAGGGACCCGGGGACACCATCCCTTCCAAACTTCATTTCCCTCATGGCAATTTGGAAGTCCAATTCGTTTGTAGATTTTACAGCTTTGTAGAAGCAACTCTTGAGGAATAGACCTCTGTGCTTCACTTTCCAATTTTGGTAGATGTGTCTTGAACAGTTCCTTGACTCGGCATCAGGTACAAGACTACTAATGACATTCAACGGACCCTAAAAGAGAATAACGCATCATTAGAAACAGCTATTACAAATGTTAAATAAATATAGAGTGCTAAACGGGCCTTTTGTTGGTCGCTAATGAAAGTCCAACCATGCCCACTTCCAACATTTAATTGTTTGAAAAGTATTTCAAGGAACCATGCCCATGAATTCTGGTTTTCTCCCTCCACCACAGCCCATGCAAATGGGTACATGCCATCATTCCCGTCACGTCCTATAGCAGACAATAAGATCCCTCCAACTTTAGTTTTTATGAAGGTTCCATCGAATCCCACAACACGTCTACACCCTAGAAGGAACCCCTTGATCAAAGTCTCAAATCCTATGTATAATCTCCTAAAAGTGGTGTGTAGTCCTGTGGATAATGTCAAATCACAAGACAGCTCAAAACAACTCCCTGGATATCTGTTCTTCAGAGCAGCTAAATATGGTCGGAGCTTCTTGAAGTGATCATCCACTGAACCAACCATCATGTCATCTGCAATCCAGCATGCCTGGTAACACTTCATCAATCCAACTTCAGTCGTGTACTTCTTCATTACCTCCTCTTGAATTTCTTTCGCCATGGCACCGGCCCTTCTTATATTACCTTCCACCAACTGTTGAGCCAACCATTTGGTAGTAGCTTGCCTATTTCGCATGTTACGAGCACATGTGCGACTGTTGAACACATTTTTTTATAGCAAATGACCCATCCTTCTTCAACCATGATCCATAAATTCTCCAAGGACAGCCAGATTCGCATACAGCTTCCTGCTTCAATTTGGAACTTCGCATCCACCGTAAATTGAATCCATTAGCAATGGCATACCTCTGCATAGCATTATGCATCTGGCTTGGGGTCTCAAAACACATTCCAGGTATGAACTTTGTCTGCTTATGATCACAATGTGGATCATAGATACTCAGTTGAGATTTCAAGTGCTTCATCTTGTATCCTATTGTGGATGTATCATCATCTGGAATTATATCCTCATCTGACTTCTCATATTCAGATTCTTCTACTTCATCAGATTCAACCACATTACTAACAGACCCTTCTATTTCCATAGTAACAGCACCACTAACATATGCAATTTCACGATACACTCCACCCACCCTCTCCTGGACATCTACATCATGCATATCTAAGTCATGTTCTGGCTCTGAACTACCCACATCACTGTCAGAAAGACTTAAAAAAATATCAAGACTAGTGTCCTCATTGTCAGATCCATTCTCTATCATAGTCCCTTCATAATAAACATTCACAGTTGAACCATCTGGACATAAATCGCACATCTCTACAACTTCCTTGTCACTTAAAATTTCCTTCACACTATCATATCCAAGACCATACCACATCTTTCTCACACTGCAACCAGAATCTTGAGCGAAGGCTACCAAGGTGAAATAGCCCATCAGATCGCAGTCTACATTATTATATTTCAACACCCTACCACCAACATACTCAAATCTGTTCCCCCGAGACACTACACCACCTATATGCATGTTGAACGAAAGCCGCTTCATTCTGACCTGTCCACGATCAACAACAGTTAGGTATGCGCAACAATCCCTTACATCAACCCGTACAAACCCAGGTAAGAACCATGCCGGGAAGAAGCACAATAAGGGAATAAACAAACACAATCAACTTACCTGGAGGAAGCACAAGGAATGAATCGAGGAATGACAACCCAATCCACCTGGAATCGCAGAAGAATCGATTTTTCCCAAATCAGAACACGTCAGGTAAGATGCAGGCCGGGAAGAAGCACAACAAAGGAAAAAACAAACACAATCAACTTACCTGGAGGAAGCAGAATGAATGAATCGAGTAATGACAACCCACTCCTCCTGAAATCGCAGATGAATCGATTTCTCCCAAATCAGAACCTGTCGAAGAACCCTAACCCTAAACCCCTTTCGTGATTTATTTCGTCCGAATACACGTTAGACACGTCACAGACATGATGGACAAAATTAAAGACACGTCGGACCTTCAAAAGAGCCGTCACTAACACGTCGATCCATCGTAGGCCGTTACGAATAAGGCCAAATCCAAAAGCAAAATCGAAATAAGGCCAAATCGAAAACTTTTTAAACAATATGTCAAAACAAGAAGTTGACCTATTTATGGGGTCAAATATCGATAATTTGTCAATATAAAATACTTAGAGAACTGAAAATACAAATTAAAGTAAAAGTAAGCGTTTTCTGCCGTGGACTTTTTAATTTATATATATGGAAGACATAAAAGGTGGAGTTTTGGCAGGCAGAACCACCGAAGGGATTCCCAAGACAAGGGTAAGATTAGGGGGAGGGGTGACAAAAGGGCTTTTAGCTTCTGAGAGCAGGACTTTTGACTTGGATTCTCTCTAGTCTAGTCCCACGATAGAGGAGAACATTTTTCTTTAGCTCAGACTATCTACCATTATTTTCAAAATAATTAATATTATTATTCTTTAATTCAAGAATCTTAAATGTTTGTTCTCTTCTAGTGACATCCTTTATTGCTCTTGGTTCAGACCACCTTATAGGAATTCTAATTCCGACACATCATAACATATCGTATCTGAAAGATTGTTCCGTTAATTATTTTGACATTTTTTAGATTTAAATGAACAAAAAAAATATAAGGCTAAAGTTTGAACATGGCTAAAATGTAGTACACGATATTTACCGTGTCGCAGGTTCCTTTTTTCAATTTTCTCACGATCACATACTCATTTTTTAATAAATCGAAGTGGTGGAAAACTTGTTCATTTTTTCACTTTTCTTTTAATTATTTGGATATAGTTCTTATTGAAATCCTTACAATTATTATAAGAAAATTAGTATTAAAATTTTGTTACCTCTTAAGAAAATTCTGTGTAAAATAAGTGGCGGTCGGCCAAATTATAAGAAAAACTTGAAAAGAAAAACGGATAAGGTAGATACCGTATACGGCATTTTATCCATTGAGGCAATGTAAAAAGGTCAAACCAGGCAGTTGTGTGGTTTTAGAAATCAGACAGGGGCTACTAATAAGAAAAAGTAAAAGGTAAAAATGATTTCGTGCGTGTTGTGTTGCCCCCCTGATTGCCCACCCCCTTCCCTGCACTTCTTTTTCTTAAAATACATTTTTATTTTGTTCCTCTTAATTTGATTTTTTTTTATACCAGGAAAAACACTTTCTTAATAATTAAAAAATAAATAAATTTGGGACATTCAACTCCAACTCAACCTCTGCTTTGCTTTTTGGAAGACGACACATAGAAGGTGAAAAAGGAGCAGAGGGTATTTTTCTTTTCTCCCCTCACCTCGGGATCTCTCCTCCCTCGTCCCCATCGACCCCTCTCTTTTTAATTCCTTTTCCACCGTTCCCTTTTCCATTTCCAATCCCCCCCTTGCCACTCGAACATCATCTATATAAATACACCGCCCATGTAAATACAACTCGTTTTGCCCTCTTTGGGACTGGAAAGCAAAGAAGAGGGGGGGATTTCTCTTTAGAGGAAGTGGGGAATAGTGGGCTTCCCCCCGACCTGCGAATGGTGGGGTCTTGTGGGAGGAGCAGCGGAACGGTGAGGCAGTACGTGAGGTCGAAGGTCCCGAGGTTGCGGTGGACTCCCGAGCTCCACCGCTGCTTCCTCGAGGCCATCGATCGACTCGGCGGCCAAGACAGTAAAGCTTTAGAGCTTTTTCTCTTCCTGATGGGTCTATTTTTTTACAGAGGGTTTTTATTTCTTTATGTAATTTCCAGAGGCTACTCCGAAGCTTGTTCTGCAGATGATGGATGTCAAGGGACTCACCATTTCTCATGTCAAAAGCCACCTCCAAGTAATTCCCTTCTTCCTTTTTTCCCATTTTTTCTTTTTATGTATGCATATGCTTATTCTCAGTTTTCTTCCCTTTTCATACAATCTTTTGTCCTTTTTTTGAATTGTGGGGTTTTTTTTTGGTTGGGGGCAGATGTACAGGAGCATGAGGCACGACCTTAGCAGACAAGGTGAAACAAATTTCCGTTCTCCTGAAATATTCCTCCTATCTCCAAGCATCACATATTTTACTGCCTGCCCCTTTTCTAATGAGATTTGTATTAGGATTATTTACTTATTTTCATGTGGAAAATGTGATTTTTTTATTGCTTCTTTTGTTATCCTCTTCAAGACACGAGATGCGCCCAAGAGGGGAAGTTGTGTCGCGGAGACCAAGACGGATGTTTGGACCAAGAAAACGACGATTTCCTTAATCCATTTCCTCGTCCTCTTCCCCAAAGGTACTTCCCAACGCCCCCCCCCCCCCCCCTCCTGTTCTTGCATGTACGATTCATCATGGGCATTGCCACGCACTGTCAACACTGATTAATCCTTCTTTTTAATCCGTAATAAGGCCGAGGATGGACCGCCATGGCGCGCCGCCGAGTTACGTTCGTGCAAACGATGCCGTGCTCCAGGAGACACGGGCCTCCTCGGCAGCGTGTTGCGATCATAGTCCCCAGGACACGGACCCTGGGTTGGGTGCATTGGAAGAACCTGACAGATTTCTCGAGGTAAACAGAAGGGGGAATGGATCGGAATGTTTTTGTTTGTTGCTCCATCACTTACCGTCTGAAAAATTCCTGTGTGTTTCCTTTTTTCTTTTGTTTGGGTTGCCAGCTTTTTCTAAGGTGGGGTTAAGTGTGATGTTAGGTTTTTGGGGGAGTGACACATTTAGTTCTAATTTTTTGTTCTTTTCTATTTTCTATTGACGAAAAAAGAATTTATGATATCAGACAGAACCATTTGTAGGGTAACATATGCGGTGTTGGGGTTGAATTATTTCTGGGTGAATTGTGCATGTTCTTCAGCTTTGTCAGCGAGCTTTATCTTTTACCCATGTTCTTACTTCATTGATGGAACATGTGGTCGTTTTTCCGAACCATGATTTCAGGCTTTTGAATGCCAGAAATAGACCCTTGTTCAACCATTGAAATTTATTACCCGAGCAGTGAAAGAGGTCGGCTGGTAGCCTCCCAAGTTAGCTTTCGTAGAGTGGTGGGGGGGGGGGGGGCGGAAGGAAAATGAGACACTGAGGCGTGCCTTCTCTTGAATGTGGCTGTTCATTTGATGCCATGTTCTATTTTCCAGATTCCTAGTTCTGAAGATCGGATGGAGGCTCCAATGTGTGGAGACGATCGCCCGGGCATCGTCGGTCTCCCCCTTGGCGACTTCGAGGAGGCAGATTCACGGGACTGCAACTTATCCTTATCGCTCTCCCTTCCGCGTCCCTCGACTCAGAAAAGCAAATGTGCTTCCTCTGGCAGCGAAACCAGCGAGGCCGCGACTTCGTTGTGGGCGAGGTCTAACGACTGCGCGGCCACCCGAGAGGCGGGCATCATCAATTTAGATTTGTCTATAGCTCTGTGTGGGAACTGAAGTGCCACGGTTAGTGTCGTCCGGCCATGCTCGAATCTTTTCCTCTGCACGAAATTTTCCCCGGGGCTGTAGGTGTTGAAGGTTGAACTTTTGTATCATGGTTGGCGTCAGGGTGTAGGAGCTGGTAATGTACAATTTGTTTGGATCTCTCATATTGCATGATATTTCTTTGAATCGTCATCGTAGAATCATATATTACTTAGCTTGATCTAAACCCAGCCAGCTAATGTGACCGATATTAGGGAATGTTTATAACGGTACCCTCCTGCACCGATCCGTCCCTCGAGCTGGCACCGTTGGTAGTGAGGACTCGATAACGATGACTCACTCGAGATGTCAGAGGAGGAGGACGTATAAAAGCTCGTTGCTTAGGGACAAACGCAGTCAATGCCGGTAATGGGTTCGTCCAGAGGGCTCACAGGGGGATAACACTTGCCACCGCGGTAGTGGGGACGGCTCTGCATATCGTCGCATAATTCCAATCGTGCTTTCCTCGACGTAACTTGAAAGCTTGTCTTCCTTCCCTAAATAAATCCTGGGGGGAGCTCAAGGCAGAAGACATAATCAAGAACTTGAACAGACAAAAACAATATCGTCCTTGGCTTGGCTTCTCTACCCGAAAATGTTAGCATGGAGAAGACGGGAGGAGGAGTACTTTTTAAAATCGGAATCATTTAATAATACGACAAAAAGGAAAAAAAGAGAGGAGGTGGCCAGAAAAGAAACAAGGGACGGTGGAATGATTACTTTACCTCCTTCTCCCTTTGACTTTTCTTCCCCTCTTACCTTTTCTTCTAATGGTAGGAATTCGTAATTCCTCTCAATCTCACGTGTTTCTTTTCAAAAACATATTAAATTGTAAATCACCTGTTTTTTCATTCTGATTTGATTTGATTGATTTATGATTTTAGGACGAGATCCCCCATCTTCTCGATAAGGCTTGAAGCTTTTTAAAGAAGTCGTCCACCGCCAGAACTCAAGATCCCTATCATACCCCTCGCACCCATCTTTGTCGTGTTAAGGTAATTGTTTTCGTAATAAAAAGATTTAGTGTAAATAATTCCAATCTCATCTTGAATGTTGGGAGGAGTTCAAATCCATCCATCAATCAATCCTTCTCTCCATTTGTTCTATACTTTGTTTTGTAGACTTATAACGTATGGTTTGGAATATTAGTAATTTTGATTTATCCTTTGAGAGTTATCTCCCTCTGTCTCTCTCTCTGTGTATGTCTATGTTCTTGTTCTAGTTGCACGACCAACATACTTTGGTAAAGTAACTGGGGATGATCAGGAAATTTCCGAAATGCATGAATCTAGTTATGATGGGTTAAGGTGGTCAAGTCGCTTGACTTTGGGCAGACCCGGGGAAAAAGAAACCAAGGGATTATTTAAAATGGACACGTGGACTGAATCATTTTTTTATCTCCTTCAATTCATTCAATTATCGCACGTGTTCGCGTTGAAAATAGTGTCAGGATAAAACTCGAAATCGATAGACATCCTTTTCGAATATACTGTATATATTTTAGGTTTTAAATTTGAAAACGAATTAGATTTTCATCTCAAAATCAATTTTAAGAAATTAGGATATGATATACGAGGACTTGAAGTTAACCTTGTTTTCGGTTCGTTTACTGACGACCATTCCCCCGTAAGTGAAATTCGACGAGTATAAAAAAATCTCAGTCGTATTGAACAAAATTTTATTAAACCTTCATTTATAAGATTATTCATCATACTTTACATCACAATAAATGATATAATGTTTATTTATAATAAAATTCAACTAGAGAAATTTAGTTATTACAATTTCATTCTATATAAAAATGACACGTTGGAACTTTGTGAAAGCATCACAATGAACTCAACTACAACATTACTCATCGCAACCGCGGCGCCTTCACAGAAGAATTCGTTGGTCCACTCATTCAAAACCTTGACAACCCTAACCAGCCCTTATGTGCAGTGACAACAATAGTATTGTTGCGGAAACAAGAGATCATACGACTCTTTTCATGATGAAAACTTTTTTCAACGACTTTCAATTCATAGAATTATACCCGCAATTCATGCAATATGATGACGATAAAATTATTAATTGTGATAACGAAAATATTTACTATAAAATCGTTAATTATGATGGTAAAGGTATCGGGTTTATTTTGTATGCAAGCAGTGACGTGTATTAGCAGAAAGTTGTCAAGACGAAGAATACAGACAAACACTGAGGGGTTAATTTTTTAAATTATTGGAAAAACCGAGGAAAAAGCGGGACAAAACGATAAATTCAGAACCAAAAGGGTAAATTCTTGGATCCACCTCCGAATCTAACGCTATACCTACTCAAACCTACTCTGCCCCATGATATTGCTATTATTATCTTGCTGTTTATACATAGGACAAAATAGTATCGATGCGTCATTATTATAGCTCCCAAAGTTGGCAAATATATATATTTCTTCTTGTCCAACAAATCACACTATAACCGAAGAAAAAGAAACGATTAGCCCTGGAAATATAGAAAAGAAATATATTTTTTTAAAAAAAGGGGAAACAAAAGTGGAAGAAAGTCGGGGGACCGAAGCAGAAGGCAAAAAAAAAAAAAAAAAAAAAAAGAAAAAACAAACAAATAATAATAAAAGGAGGGGTGAGAGGGTTGCGGAGGATGTCGTTCGTCTTGTATCAGCAAATAATTAAACAGATAGGATGAAGAAACACAGTAATAATGTACGTGTGATATTTATTATCATCACTGTCTGTTTTCGTGATAGAGCAACAAAAATATCGTAACATTGTTAGAGAAATTTGGAACATTATTTATTTGATTTGGTAAAGGGGGCATTGATTAGTAATGTTGGGAAGCACGTGAATGAAAAAATGGATCTCCTAAAGAAAGCCCCAAGGAAAATGGAATGTGGGTCAGGAGGGTTACAAACAACAGTTCGGGCCAAGACAACAAGGCTCTTATCCAACAACTCCAAGGACACACCCACTTTTATGGCCAGAGCTGCTTTTCCCTCAAAGATGAGGAGGACATCAATGGCGTCTCCATATTCAGCAAATCAAAGGTTTATTCAGGTCCCAAGTAATAAACACACAAAAAACAAGAGCATTATTTTCATGGGGAGTTTCCAGAGATATCCCAAATTTTGGGGAAAGGATAAAAGACTTAAGATAGTTGGTCATCAGCACATGAAAATGAAAGTCTGGCCTTTTTCGAGTTCTCTCTTTAATTGCAACTCTAACAAATAGCAACAACCAAAAGTCCCTCTTTACTTCTTCCTTCCCTCCCAAGCGCAGCCGGTCGCATCGCCCTGCAGTTCGTATTCAATACTCAGACCAGACGACACCCAAGAATTTTCAAGCTTTCTCATCAGAACCCAACTGTCGAAGGCAACAGACGACATGCAAAACAAGTACACAGCGCAAGGAAACATCCCAAAGTCATAAAATCGTTGAGTCAGAGATTTCGTAAATCCAAAAAGACAGAAGAAGATTCAGACACAAGAGCACATATTAGGGGTTGATCCTGGTTGTCACGTGAGGTGGCAGCCAGCAATTGCTAAACGGATGATTTACAGAAGAGAGGCAAACACATATGCAAGAGAGGTACACCAAATAGTTCATGGTAGAACTCTTCCATGCTTAGCCATGACATGACAACCATGGAGTGTAACTAGCATTTTGGACCAAACTTGGTGCAACAAAATGTAGAATCAGGGGATTCACAATCACTATAAAATGGCAACAAGGAAGTTCTTTCTGTTGAACTGCAAAGCATTCAGGAGATAATTTAAGAAGCTTCATGGACTCAATTTCTTGCATATAACATTCTATGCTTACTACAAAAGAAAATTCAAACAGGACTTATAACAAGAAAAAAGTGCACAATATGTACACACTATCTACTTTCTTTACAGCAGTTTTTTAATCAACAACAGAGGTCCCCCCTCCCCCCTCCCAACTCTTAATGGATCCATGTAAGCAAGCCAGTGAGTTTCTCTATTTGGATTAAAGTAAAGAGAGAAGAGATCAGGCATATAGACATTAGAATGAATAAAGAGATCCCCTGGATAGTTGCTTTGACAAGTGTAACAGCCTCGATATGACTAGGATGACTACATGTGAACTGACCACAATAAACATATCCCGGAAAGGATAATAGCAAATTGTAAATACTCTTCAAACAGAATTATGAGTAGGGATACATGATGTATTCCCCAGAAAAATCATGGGGACACAACCTTTGATCCTCTGATACACATGAAACAAGCAAAGAAGAAAGCCGGTGAGTAAACATCAAGTAAATAGATTTAGGTTGGACAAATCTTCTCAATTTCCATCGACAGACAACCTTGTCAAGTAAACATTGCCATATTCTTGGGTATTTGCTGCTCTCCTTTCAAGATCAAGCATCAATATTACTCTACTCTCCGTCGCTAGTTATAATTTCACCTAGTAAAATCCAATTCTCCATACTTATAGCCATGTTCAACAAATCATAGTCGATAGCATACTACAACCATATTCCCAACTCATTAAAGTAAAACTCAAGTGATCAGACATCTGCGGAAAGGATAAGCCCATCAATGGCTCACTATAACAACTTCGTGGCAAAAGAGATTTTAAAACAAAAAGTCGCTGTAAACTAGCCATAATGAGATTACAGAATGTCACAATACGACTGCAGCTAATATTCACAGATCAATATCCATCAGGAAAACTAATATTAACCGAAACTACCAAGCATTTATGCCCATGACTCTAAACAAAATGAAAGAATATCATTCTCGACTTTCACCGAGATCAAAAAATGGAACATCACCAATGAACAATCACTCTAGGAACCAATGAACAAACAGCATTTCCTTAATCCAATATGGATATCCTTTCCATAGCCACCACATCACCAGGAAAACCTCCAGAAATCAAGCAAACATAACTTTGCATTTCCAAGCATAAGCTTCCCTGGTCATCAATTTTCATCCTTTCCCATTTGAGATCATAACCCATCAAACCAAATAGCACACGCAACAAAGCTTCCAATGAACAAGCAAAAATCCCTAATTCCTCGCAGAATCCCTAACAAAAGGCACCAGTCAACCGCAACTCGATTAACCTAGACCAAGACATGGCCATCCGAAATGTCACAACTTTACCCCCAAAAACTAAATCAAAATACCCAATGCTAAAAAAACCCCTAAAACAAACTCCAAGAAGAGAAGTAAATTTTGGGTTCACCTTCGAGAACAATCGCCAATCGATCAGGCGTTGGCGGGCTTGGTGATGAGAGGGACCGCAACCCCGCTTTGCTGACGGCCCTTGTTCTTGGCCTCTTCCGCCTTGATCTTCTGCATCAGGAGCATCCTCTCCATGACGAGCTCATACTCGCACTTCTCGTAGGAGTGGCGCTCGTCCTCGCACTTCCAAGGGAGGTAGAACTCGGACTGGCGGCACTTGTTGAGGGGGATGAGCAGGTGGGCGCACTGATCCCTATACGGGATCGGTACCTTCGCGGCCACCATCTCTTCCTGGGTGGCTATCATCTTCTTCGATGATCCCGGGACTTCCATTTTCTTTTCCCTTTGTAAGAACCAAATGGAAAAGCTCGACTCTTTGTTGGGGTATTCTTCCCTCCGCGAAGCTCCCCCTCTTTGGGTCGTCGATTCACTTCTGCCCCGCCATCGATTTATATTATGTATTATGAAATTACTGCTCTTAATTAATCGGTAGAGATGGTGGCCGCGAAGGGAAGTACTTTGGGTCGTCGATTCACTTCTTTCGTCTATGTTATTACGACGTTGAGGTAGTCCTAAGTTGAGTTTTGTTCGTGGAAAATAATTTGCGAATCAGGTATCGTCTTTTAAAAATCTTTGATTAAGGTCAAAAAATTAATCATTTTATGCCTTAAAATCGGCCTTACAAACACAATTTTCAAATTTGATACCCTAATTTGCGTATTATTTTACGGACAGTGGAACAAAAACGCGTCCAAAGTTCATGTCTTCGCAACATTATCAATAGGAAGATTTGAGAATGTCGTTCATGTACAAAAGGTAATCAACAAGCACTCTCTATAGGATGATGCTTTAGATCTCAAGTAGCATTCTTCTACTTGTAACTGTACGTACGCCTTCCGGCCTAGCACGCGCGCTGCGGCTCCAGCAACAAGAGGATCCGGGCCCGTTCCCTGAGGCCCAATCCAGTCGGCATCACGACTTGAGCGTCGTATGCTGTGGAAGGACACTGTGTTGATCCCTCCCTTGGTTCCCGAACGGATCTGCGGGGCGTTTCGCCAACCGCCCCCAGTCCTTGAAGGCGACGGGCGAAAGGCTGCGTGAGACCTCGCTTGGGAAATTCGGGGAGGATTCAAGGAGCGGCTCGAGTTGCCGTCGCCCATCCAAAAATGGCTCCGTTTGTAAAAATGTGTTGTTGTTTAACCTAGGTAAACAATTACGCAGTCGCCACCGACTTTTATTTTAAAACTGTTAAGTCGGAAAAACAGTTGGTTCGGGGATTCTTAATTACTAACTCTTACATTGAACATGCGAAAAGGGTGGCGTTTGCTCCAAAAGTTTGCTTTGGTTAACGGGTGTTGGACCCGATCCGAGAATGACTCTGGATTCATGTCAATGTTTTACGGGCGTTGGACCCTATTCGGGCTTTTTGGGCCCGAACTCATGTGTATTGGTTTGGCAAACAACATGCGACGATAAAATCCTAAAAGCCTAACAACATGCACGCAATCACATATCAAGTATTTAGATCAAAGGGTGCGGGGAAGGGTGGTGATCGTGGGCCTATGCACTTGGGCCCACGACCCGTTACATGTGGAAATAACAAAACTTCGGGAGGCCCGCACCTCCCTCATGTACCTGAAATGATAGTTGGGGCCGCTTTATCATCTTGACATCGCGGTTTTTACACACGCGGAAAGATCCACGCGGTTTGAAACACGCGCCTTCAAGTAGTCTTCGAAACTTTGGCGTCGACCTTCCGAAGTTGTATGCTCAGTGTACATGTAAAGATAAAAATACAAGTGTGCTTAGTATTGTTAAATTTAAATGAAATTCAATCAAACTCAGAAAAGTAAGGCATGTCTTATTGTATGAGATAATTAAAGAAGATTACAATTATTCGGAAAGTCCAAATTTTCGTCATATTATTTTCATGCAAATAAATAATAGGAATGTCAAAGTCTTGTAATTATAATCGCAAAAAAAAAATGTAAAAAATTTGAACCAGAGGTGTCAAAACTAATTAATAATTGTTCTTTAAAAATATGCACATGTGCACAAAACTACCCAATTTAATTAATTAATTTTTGTTATAAAAAATAATAATAATAAAATAAAATTCAGATCAAGTAATCGTGCAAATATGAAATGTCCACATTATTTACTTAATGACTAAATGACATGTTCAAGTTAAGGCCACGTGCATCATGAGAAAAAGAAGAAAAAAAAAATCAATTTTTGATAAAAACAAAATTAGACCCTAGCCACATCAGATCGTGCAAAAACAGGAGAGGTAAAGACGATTTCACCTTTGCAGCCACAAGGGAGAATGGGTCTGCCTTTAGATGTGAGAAGGTAACTCGACACCGTCGTGAATCGCCAAGAGGAGCGGTCATGGGCCATGGCAGGCAATCTTTTCTGGGGGGATGGCTGACTCAACGGCGACCGAAACCTGCGGATTGATGTCTGAAGGCAGCTGCAACGGTGAGGGAGGAGAGGTTGAGGAGGACGTGGGTCGCCGGCGTTGGATATGTGGACGCCAGGTAATTATGTAAGCTCGTTGCTGCTGAATTCGAGGATGTCGGGGACGACTGGTTACCTCTGCTGGTCCTGGAGATGTAGGGAGAAGAGGTTCGTCGCCGCCGGTGGTCCAGAGAAGCAGGGGAGACGGGTTTGTTGCTGCCAGTGGTCTGAAGGTAGGGGAGGTCATGAGTTCGCTGCTGCCGATGCTCTGAAGGCAGGGGAGGTCATGGGTTGTCCGTCGCTGGATCAGGAGACATCGGGGTGGTCGTGGTCGCCGCCGCCAGTTCTGGAGACGTCGGAAGATGACGTGGGTCTGGCGTTAAGTCGTGGGTTCACTGTTGCCGGAACGTTTGGCGGCGAGGTGAGGAGGAGAGATTTCTCAAGAGATGAGCGTCCTAGATGGAGCTGTAGTTGGGGGCGATCAGACAAGCCACTGGGAGGAACGTTGGTTGGCCGTCACTGTACTTGGGGACAACCACCGCTGGTGGGGACGTCGCTGTTGGAGAGGACGTCGACAAAAAGAGCTATCGCCTTGGGGCCATTCGTTGCTTTTGGTAAGGATGGGAGGAGCTGTGGTCGTCGGATTTATTGCCATGATGAGGCTGAAGAGTCGCTGTCACCATCTGGTCTGTACCTGTACATGTAAAGAAACAAGTCAAAATACAAGGAGGGCTCCCTGCGACGCTAACGTGCGTCCGCGGGGAGCTTGAACACGGTCCCATGTCGAAGGTAAGGCATTGGAGTTGGACGAGTTGTCTAAGGGAAGTTTGCTTCCGTCGTTGCTGTGAAGAGATGTCAAGCGTCGCTGACGAGTGTCGTCGTTGCTGCGTCTATAGAAGTTGAGGTCTGCCGCAGCCAGAGGAATGACATCCTTCTCATTGTTGTCGTCGAGTACTCCGTTTGGGTTGGTTGAACGGGGTTCCCATGCCTTTGGCATGAATCTACCTTAGCTGGAGGATGGCGAGGATGAACGATGCCGGGAGGCTGGTAGACTGGTCGGGAGGTAGACTGGTCGGGAGGCTTTGGCTCGTCAGCACTGGAGAGGGGAGTGCTTGGCTCCGGTTTCTGTGTGTATGTCAGGAGGAGTTGGCCTCCGATTGTATGTGGGGGGAGGAGGAGTTGGCCTCCGATTTCCAGAGGGGTGGAGCTCAGATGTCTGTGTGTCTCCCAGGAGAGGGACGTCTGATTGAAGAATTGATGGAATATGATTATAATACGATAAGACATGTTCAAAAAGGAAAAGGAACAAAAGAAAATACTATAAATTAGTTAATAGATGATAATTTCGTAATTTTATTTAATCTATTAAAATAATAAATTTAAAAATGGGCTTTGGTCATTTTAATGCTATTTTATAAGGCCTAGGTTCACATATATGGGTTTGGGCTTTAACCTAAAACAAATGAACTCATTTTAAGTGATTAAAATTGACCAAATGAAGGAATGCACAATTTGAGGGATTACAGTTGCCCCTCTTTGGGAGGTAATCTTTGAGAAGATTTTCTCACAAAAACTTCATTAATACCTCAAATTGTCGGGTTGTGGTGTTCTTGATCGACCTGTACCTTGGGATCTTATCAAGAAAATAATTAATAATAAACGAGACCCCGTGAAATACCGGGGGTAATGAAATATGTGTGATCACAACACTCATGCATGTCATGATTTATTTAATGAAGCTTATTTGGATCACTTCTGAGCGAGAACAGAGAAGGGCTTCTGACTTTTATCTGAGCTCGCTCTTACTTCTGAAACCTGTCATGGTTGGGTTTTAGAATTCCCTTGACTTGGATGCTCATGTACCAGTCGAAGGAGACTTTATCTAGGTTGTAATGTGGCTTTGGCATAAGGCCTTTGGATAGAGAATCTGAATTTGTTATTTTGAAGGAACGAGTCTAAGGACCTCATCGGAAGCTGTTGTACCACAGAGGTTCCACCGTCCAAGCGGATTCTCCATCTACCAGGCAACAGACCCGTTGAGACACGCCGTTGGGGATTGATGGACGATCTACTAGAACTTTGGAAATCTGCTTTGGGGAAGTTTTCTCCTCGTTTTGTCCGGGAGGTAACACCTTTGCTTTTGTGACCGTTCATTGGCCCTGGTGCTTTATTTTGCTTTTTTATTTTCTTTTTGTTGCGCTTTGTTCTTGAAGACTTCGGTCATTGCGTGATTTTGCTTTTTTCTTGACGATTTGTAGGAAATTGCCCCACTTTCTGTTCTTGTCGATTTTTCTTGGAGATGCTTTAGACTCCTTGAGGATTTTCATTGTGTTGATAAAGACAATTATCTTTGGGAACATCTCAATTGGTGTGCATGTCCGTTAATGGGGCCTCTTCGCTTGAACCTTGAGGAAGTGTTGCCTCCGTGGTCCGTTGCTTCCGGTTTCTTACTACATGATCTCCATTTACCTCAGTGCGAGGCGGTCCTTAGACTTAAAGGGAGAAGTGTGTGGAGAAACTTCGACTTTGGCTCGGAAGGGTTAGCAATGGTCGATGTTTTGTGTTTGGGATAGAGAAGAAGTGCTTGATCTCATCCCAGTATGAGCATCTTTTGTCAAAGGAATCCTTGTCCACCCGGACGCTTGTGTGGGTGAATCCTCATAGTGTTTACGCTCATCTCTCTTTGGGTAAGTGTTTGGGGAATGGGTTTTCCTTCTCCAATTCTCGCCCAGAAGTATTTTTATAATGTGGTGAATGATCATGCAAATGCTTAGGAAATGAATACCTTTGGGTAAACAAACCTCTTTGGAGACGTCGTACTAAGGTGGTGCTCTTGTGCAGGCTTCGCGGGGAAAGTGTTTGCACTTTCATGCCCCTGTCATGGTGCTTAAGATTAGACTCGGAACGGCTTCCACTCGACCACCCACGCCGTTGCCTAAGAGTTTGTACCGTACTGTGCGGAGTCCATGTGCCTACACAGTTGACAACAGACGGAAGTGAAGTTAGCTCGTGTACTTCGACTCCCGCTTGGGGAGATTATAATAAAGGTGGGTATTCGCTGGGAATAGGAGATTAATATGCCCATCTCGATGGTCGTTCTGGAAGAATATGCTTGTATATTCTACTCTTGTTGAGGAATGTGGTGTTTGTAACTGACTCCAGCTGGAGAAATGGAGGTATGACTCCGTCTGGGGAATGATAAGAAATTTGTTAGAAAGTAATGTAGATGATACTCCCTTTCGATATGATCATCCTTGGTGACAACAAAGGCAATTTCGAAACTTTGGTTCGAAATTTTCCACCCGACCGCCCACGCCTTTGTTCGTTGCAGGATGTTTATGTACCTACACTTTCCAAAGGGTGGACACACAAGTGAGCTCTTGTAACTTGTTCCATAAAGAAAGTGCTAGAATTGAATTAATGCAATCATCCTTGGTGATAAACAAAGGCAATCTCGAATTTTGATTCGAAATTTCCACCCAACCGCCCGCGCCTTTGTTCGTAATGCAAGGATGTTCATGTACCTGCGCTCGCCAAAGGGCGGCAACAAGAGAGCTCATGTAACTTGTTTCTTTTAAAGTAAGAATGAAGTTTGCTCATATAACTTCATTTATATGAAAAGCGAAGTAGAGCTTTGATACTTCCCTTATTGTGTTTCGTCATTGCGTCGTTGTCCGTAGGAATCAAAGGATTGACGAAAACGTTACTCTTGCCTGATGTCTGTTGTGTAAGGATGCTCATGTAGCTATCAAATAGATGGCGAGAAACAAGTAAGTTCATGTAACTTGTTTCTGTTAGAGTAAGAATAAAGTTTGCTCATGTAACTTCATTTGTAAGAAAAGTGAAGTAGAGTTTTGGTACTTCCCTTTACATGGTTTCGTCATTGCGTCTTCGTACGATGGAATCGAAGGTTTGACGAAATTGCTACTCTGGTTTTGTATCCGTTGTATAAGGTTGCTCATGTACGTATCAAACAGATGAAAATGAAACAAGTGTCTTCATGCAACTTGATTCGTTTTAGAGTAGAAACGAAATGTGCTTCATGTAATTTCGTTTATAAGAAAGGTAAAGAAGTGTTATGGTACTTCCCCTTTTGTGTTTGTTTTGTCAGTGCGTCTTTATTCGATTTTAGCAAAGGATTGACGAAATGATGCTCTGGTCTCGCATCCGTTATATAAGGGTGTTCGTCTACTTCCCTTTTGCGTAATTTTGTCAGTGCATTTTCGTCCGTAGGAATCGAAGGATTGACGAAATTGCGACAAGACTTTGGCTTGCAGCTTTGCCACCCTACCACCCTCGCCTTTGTCATAGGAGTTGTGTACCATTTATGTGAGGAGCTCTTGTACTTGCCCACGAGTTAAAGGACGTAAGCGAAATGAGCTCATGTAATTTCACTTAGCCAGATGAAGAGAGTAATATTTGTATGATTCTCCTTTTTCATGTGTATTGTCAGTGTTCTTTGCCCCAGTTGATTCCTTGGGGATATAAAGAAGTTTTCTGACGAAGGTTGTTTTGAAGTTCTGGTTTGAAATTCGTTGATTTGTCTTGATTGTGTGTCTAGAACGCTTATGTACCCCTTGAGATAAGCATGGAGGGCACAACAAGTAAGCTCATGTAACTCGTTTTGCGAAGAAAGCATTAGTCAATGAATGAATACTCCCTCTCATGTGATTCGTTGGTTTGTCAACGGAGAATTATCCCAGATTGCTTAGTCTTGTCCCAGGATAGCTTGGAGATTTGCCCCATGATCGCTTGGAGATATGTCCATGATCACTTGGAGATTTGCCACAGGATCAATCGGAGATTTGCCCTACTATCGCTTGGAGATTTGCCCCAGGATCGGTGGGGGATTTGCCCCAGGATCGCTAGGAGATTTGCCTCGGATTGTTCTCGTATTGTCGTCGTCGTTGTTTTACCGACGAAGGCTGTTTCGAAATTTTGGCTCGAAACTTTTCCACCCTACCACTACCTAGGATGTTCATGTACCTATGAGACAAGCCGAAGGGCAAAACAAGTAAGCTCATGTAACCTGTTCTGCAGAGAAAGTATTAGTTGAGGAACGAATACTCCTTTTTGTGTAGATCGTCGTTTTGTTGACAACGAAGGATATTTTGAAGCTTTGGCTCAAAACTGTTTCAAGGCATTGGCTCGAAACTTTACCACCCTGCCACCCACGCCTTCGTCAACATGCGACAAGGGCTAAAATAAGTGAGCTCATGTAACTTATTTTTGCAAGAAAGTATTGATCAAGGAACAGATACTCCCTTTCATGTGTTGTAATGTTGAAGAGTATCTGCATTGAGTGTTTGTGGTAGTTCTTCTCCGTTAAGGTGGTTGCTTTCTAGAAAGGGCGTGCTTGAGCGAACGTCTCCTTAGTAGTTTGAAGATGTCTTTTGAAATTGTTGATGTTTGACAAGATCCATTTGAGAATATTGTCACCAAGTCAATTATCCTTAGAAATGCATTATTGATTGCCCATTGAGGTGGGTCTAGGTGGGTAACTGGCCTCTCATGTGGTGGGCCTTCTCCTTTGGTACGAGCTCCAGAGGGTCAGTAATTGAATTTTTGCTGAATCGATCACTTAGGTACCATGGATGAGCTTGATAGGAGTTGCCCCAGTCTGAGTACGCGTCATCGCTAGGTAGATTGCATGTTCTTTGGTGCAGGGGGAAGCTGTTATGTAAGCATTGCCTCAGACGATTCATCTTGTGTTTTGAGATAAATGGATGCCCCGGTGTGGGCGGTTTTGAATATCGGTGGCCCCGTCAGACATGTCTTGAGTTGTTGGAAGGTGAGTAATGCGAATGGGAGCTTCTGATGCCAATCACGCTACGTATCCGCCGTCTCTTGAACGATCTGATCCATGTTCATGTTTTTGTCGTGGGGAAGCTTTAGGTCCGGCGTTCGTCGAGTTCTTGTTATCGAAGAAACAATGAGGTTGAATCTCTGTGGACGTCGAGTGATCGTATCTGAAGGTTGATTATTTGCAGGTGTCCTGATATCGCGGGGTCGTTGGGAAGGCCGAGGTTTGCCCCTTGTACTAGAATGTATTGTTGGCATTGTGACGAAAGTCGACGATAGGATGTAAGCTAGAAGATCTGTCTCTTGTGACTCTTCTCAAGATTGTCGATATCGAGGGTGAGAGTTTGAGAAGTAGAATGAAAGACTGCCCCATGTTGAGGATCAATGCTTGTGTTGTATGCTGGGGAATCGTCTTTGTTTGGAATAGAAGTTTTCGTTGGTGCCGAAGTTGTGCCGACTGATGACGCAGTGGAATCGCTTCTATTTCTTTAGAGCAGTTTTCGGATCGGTAGGGGCATGGTGTTCTCGGTGTGTCTGATCATAGCATGTCCGTTAACAGCATTATGGGCTCGTCATTAGCTCCGATGTTGACTGCGGTTGGCTGGTGAGATGTAACCTCATTGGGGTTTTCATGTTGTTGTATATTCGACTTTGAACTTTGGTAGCCGTTGGATGATCTTTGGTGTTCGTGTTTGGCTTTGTACTTTGGTAGCCGTTGTTATCACTTTGGGCTCATGTCGTTTAACGTACGGCTTTGGACATTGGTAGCCGTAATGGAGACTTTGGTCTTCATGTTGTTAGATGTTCGACTTTGGGCCCTGGTAGTCGTTGATAAATCCTTGGCATTCTTGTGCTTGTAGGTTTGTAATGCCATGCTTTGTCCCTAGTCCCGTTCGAGGAGCCATGTTGGAGAATTAAACCTCGGAAGGAAAATAAAGAGAATGTTTGGATTAGTATCATGCAACAATGTAATCGATGCAAGATAAATTTGTGATGATACTTAATCGCACTTGTATATGCGGAAAAGTATGCATTATGTAACTACAATTGTAAATGAGACGTAGTGATGGAGCGATTACTGTGAATGACATGATAATGTAACTACTGCAATCGAAAATACACTCATGTGGTCATGCGAATACATGAATGCAGTAAACAATAAATAAGTAGGGAGGGAGAAAAGATGATTCTTGAAGTCCTCTATGATTAACCCAAACCGCTGCAAAACGAGTAGTGTTAGCTCTACAGTTTATCGGAGGCAAAGCGTACCTGAGACCTGTCCCTGCACAGGTAGTAGTCACTTAGTAACAAACAAATGCATATGCCGCGTCTGGTATCTGTAGTGGAGAAACAATGCTAGACTCTCGAATGAAGGCTTCTAAACTTCCCTCGGACTAAGGGAGGCGGGGCCCCGGCCAAAAACCATACCGCAAAGAGCAGCAGGCTGGGCCTCTCGGTGACCCCCCTAAAAATCCTAGCCTTGGGTTCGGGCACTCCTAAAAATGTCTAGTAAGCAGAAAACAAACACAACCATGAGGGCAGACAAAAGGCACCGAGCCAAGCAATGACATGCGCAAACAAGAACTCCACTCCGCATGTGGATTGAAAATGTAGAGTGTTCGAAAAGAATCCACATGCGGAGTCCCCAGCGGAGTCGCCATCCGGGATGTACTCGCGCCTTCCGGCCTAGCACGCGCGCTGCGGCACCAGCAACAAGAGGATCCGGGCCCGCTCCCCGAGGCCCAATCCAGTCGGCATCACGACTCGAGCGTCGGATGCTATGGAAGGACACCGGGTTGATCCCTCCCTTGGTTCCCGAACGGATCTGCGGGGCGTTTCGCCAACCGCCTCCAGTCCTTGAAGGCGACGGGCGAAAGGCTGCGTGAGACCTCGCTTGGGAAATTCGGGGAGGATTCAAGGACCGGCTCGAGTTGCCGTCACCCATCCAAAAATGGCTCCGTTTGTAAAAATGTGTTGTTGTTTAACCTAGGTAAACAATTACGGAGTCGCCACCGACTTTTATTTTAAAACTGTTAAGTCGGAAAAACAGTTGGTTCGGGGATTCTTAATTACCAACTCTTACATTGAACATGCGAAAAGGGTGGCGTTTGCTCCAAAAGTTTGCTTTTGGTTAACGGGTGTTGGACCCGATCCGGGAATGACTCCGGACTCATGTCAATGTTTTACGGGCGTTGTACCCGATTCGGGCTTTTTGGGCCCGAACTCATGTGTATTGGTTTGGCAAACAACATGCGACGATAAAATCCTAAAAGCCTAACACCATGCACGCAATCACATATCAAGTATTTAGATCAAAGGGAGCGGGGAAGGGTGGTGATCGTGGGCATATGCACTTGGGCCCACGAACCGTTACATGTGGAAATAACAAAACTTTGGGAGGCCCGCACCTCCCTCATGTACCTGAAATGACGGTTGGGGTCGTTTTATCATCTTGACATCGCGGTTTTTACACACGCGGAAAGATCCACGCGGTTTGCTACACGCGCCTTCAAGTAGTCTTCGAAACTTTGGCGTCGACCTTCCGAAGTTGTATGCTAAGTGTACATGTAAAGATAAAAATAAAAGCGTGCTTAGTATTGTTAAATTTAAATGAAATTCAATCAAACTCAAAAAAGTAAGGCATGTCTTATTGTATGAGGTAATTAAAGAAGATTACAATTATTCGGAAAGTCCAAATTTTCGTCATATTATTTTCATACAAATAAATAATAGGAATGTCAGAGTCTTGTAATTTTAATGTCTGAGGGCAGCTGCAGCGGTGAGGGAGGAGAGGTCGAGGAGGACGTGGGTCGCCGGCGCTGGATATGTGGACGCCAGGTAATGATGTAAGCTCGTTGCTGTTGAATTCGAGGATGTCGGGGACGACAGGTTGCCTCTGCTGGTCCCGGAGATGTAGGGAGAAGAGGTTCGCCGCCGCCCGTGGTCCGGAGATGTAGGGAGAAGAGGTTCGTTGCTGCCGGTGGTCTGAAGGCAGGGGAGGTCATGGGTTCGCTGCTGCCGGTGCTCTGAAGGCACGGGGAGGTCATGGGTTGTCCGTCGCTGGATCAGGAGACATCAGGGTGGTCGTGGTCGCCGCCGCCAGATCTGGAGACGCCGGAAGATGACGTGGGTCTGGCGCTAAGTCGTGGGTTCCTGTTGCCGGAACGTTTGGCGGCGAGGTGAGGATGAGAGATTTCTCAAGATATGAGCGTCCTAGATGGAGCCGTAGTTGGGGGCGATTAGACAAGCCACTGGGAGGAACGTTGGTTGGCCGTCGCTGTACTTGGGGACAACCACCGCTGGTGGGGACGTCGTTGTTGGAGAGGACGTCGACAAAAAGAGCTGCCGCCTTGGGGCCATTCGTTGCTTCTGGTACAGATGCGAGGAGCTGTGGTCGTCAGATTTATTGCCATGATGAGGCTGAAGAGTCGCTGTCACCATCTGGTCTGTACCTGTACATGTAAAGAAACAAGTCAAAATACAAGGAGGGCTCCCTGTGACGCTAACGTGCGTCCGCGGGGAGCTTGAACACGGTCCCATGTCGAAGGTAAGGCATTGGAGTTGGACAAGTTGTCTAAGGGAAGTTTACTTCCGTCGTTGCTGTGAAGAGATGTCAAGCGTCGCTGACGAGTGTCGTCGTTGCTGCGTCTATAGAAGTTGAGGTCTGCCGCAGCCAGAGGAATGACATCCTTCTCATTGTTGTCGTCGAGTACTCCGTTTGGGTTGGTTGAACGGGGTTCCCATTGTCTTTGGCATGAATCTACCTTAGCTGGAGGATGGCGAGGATGAACGATGCCGGGAGGGTGTCGACAAGTAGACTGGTCGGGAGGCTTTGGCTCGTCAGTAATGGAGATGGGAGTCCTTGGCTCCGGTTTCTGTGTGTACGTCAGGAGGAGTTGGCCTCCGATTGTTTGTGGGGGGAGGAGGAGTTGGCCTCCAGTTGTATGTAGAGGGAGGAGGAGTTGGCCTCCGATTCCCAGAGGGGTGGAGCTTAGACGTCGGTGTGTCTCCCTGGAGAGGGACGTCTGATTGAAGAATTGATGGAATATGATTATAATACGATAAGACATGTTCAAAAAGGAAAATGAATAAAAGAAAATACTATAAATTAGTTAATAGATGATAATTTCGTAATTTTATTTAATCTATTAAAAGAATAAATTTAAAAATGGGCTTTGGTAATTTTAATTCTATTTTATTAGGCCTAGGTTCACATATATGGGTTTGGGCTTTAACTTAAAACAAATGAACTCATTTTAAGTGATTAAAATTGGCCAAATGAAGGAATCCACAATTTGAGGGATTACAGTACCTCTGGGCGCACACCACGTAAATCTCGAGGTTCGTGACGCCGAGTCCCGCCAACAGCTAGAAGTAGTCAAGGTGATCCTTGTTCAGATTATCAGGGATCTAGCTCGCGCTACCTCCTTGGGTCGTGATTTCCGTCACGACCGTCGCGATAAACGAGTTGAGGTAACCGTTGAGGGATGTATGTGGTTAAGAGCAATAATTCTAGGCTTTTCTACAAGGTATCAGAGCGGTCATGTGTTCAAATTTTGCGCACTTTTAGGTCGAACGGTAAGATTTCTATAAGGTATCAGAGGGTCCAAACCCCCGCGCACGCAAAAATCCCAAAAAATATGATAAGAGGCCAAAGAGCCCGCCTAGCCTTGAACTAAGGGCCCAGAGCCAAATATGCCGGCCTGGTTCGACTTGAGGGGACGCGTTAAACTATATAATGTATAACCAAGCCACACCTAACCGCTTAAGATTTTAGGTTACTCTGGTATCTACCATAAGATGCTCATCGGCACGGGGACGTCCTCGTCGACCAATCCATACTCTTTGGAAAGTTGTAACTGCCGGATCTCGACCAGCGCAGCGACCGCCATGCTTTGTATGGTGGTAAACAAGAAAGTTAAAATAGTAGGTAGGATTAATGGCCAAGATTAGGGACACGTGGCCTTTGTTTTTCTTCGTTTGATAGTTGGATCCCCAACTATAAATAGGGGTGATCATTCCTTCGTTGAATTATAAGCATCCGAGAGAAATTAGATTGAAATCAAGGTTTTCCCCATTTCTCTCTTCTCGTCCTCCACTTTCAAAGCTTCCGTGGCATTCCCTCATAGATTAGTCATGGGTTAAGTGGTAGTGTGACCCAAAATTTGGTATCAGAGCCGGATTGTCGGGGTGGAGGTGCCGAAGTCCAGCGGAGGTTCTGCCGAAGTCCAGCGGAGGTTTTGCCAAAGTCTTACCGTACAACGGAGGTTCTGCCGAAATATTGTCGAAGTTCTACCAAGGAAGCTGCAATCCGGGATAGTGTCGGGCATAGGTTGGGGGACTAGACTACGCTTTCATAAGTCTAGTTCGGTATGACAGAATTTAATATTGTCGGCATGCTGAAGAAATTAAATAACCAAAATTATAGCACGTTGAAGACATGCATGGAGTCCTATCTCCAAGGCCAAGATCTCTGGGAGATTATTGGCGGAAGTGGGACGATCCCACCGGAGGAGGATGCTGCCGCATTACGGAAATGGCGGATAAAAGCAGGGAAGGTCATGTTCGCCATAAAGACCACCATAGAGGAGGAGACTAGAGCATATAAGGTATGCCGCTACGCCGAAAGATGCATGGGATATTTTAGCAACTAGGTTCTCAAAGAAAAATGATATGAGGCTTCAGTTGCTAGAAAGTGATCTGCTGGCGGTTAGGCAAGGAGACTTAGGAATAAATTAGTTCTTCACTACAGTAAAGTCAATATGCCGGGAGATTTCAGAGTTAGACCCAGGGTCCAGGATTAGCGATGACAGGATGAGGAGGATTGTTATACATGGGTTACGACCAGAGTATAATGTATTTATTGCGGCTGTGCAAGGATGGCCCACGCCGCCGTCTGAAAGATTTAGAAAATTTCCTAGCTAATCAGGAGACACTAGCAAGACAAATGACGGGTGTAACCTTGAAAAATGAAGAAGAAGCTTTATATAGTAATAAGGGAAGAAGTTATACTAAAAATAATAGAGTTGAGAAGAGATGATTCTCACAAGGCGGTAGAAGCGAGCGACAAGAGCAACAATCGAATAGATAACAACAAGGGAAGAGAATAGGCAAATCAGCTCCGCGGAAGGATGCTGAATGCTTCAACTGTGGAAAGAAGGGGCATTACGCTTGAGAGTGATGGTCCAAGAAAAAGAACGTGGGCGAAAATGTTGCCACATCAAGCAGTCAAGACGAAAACAATCCGAAGAAGAATGGAACTTAGAAGCATCTCTCCCCATGCTAATAGAAAAGAAACTGTTGGAAGACCAGGCTCTTGCGGTAGTTCACATTAACTTTATGGATTATGCAGGGAACCGGATATTTGACTCGGGATGCTCCAACCATATGATGGGCGACCAGAAGAAGTTGCAAGAGTTGTCAGAATACAAAGGACAACGTGTCGTTATCACTGCCAACAACTCAAGATTGCCCATCGCCTATATCGGCAAGACTATCATAGAAGGTGATGACAGTTCCAGCAAGGTGCAACTGCAAGGAGTCTATCATGTCCATGGAATTAAGAAGAATCTACTGTCAGTAGCCCAACCGACAGCTCCAGGCAACTTCGTGGTGTTCGGGCCAGAAGGTGTGAAGGTCTATCATGAGCAGAAGTTTTCAGGGACACCATTCATGGAAGGGCGAAAGGTCAACTCTATCTACGTCATGTCTGTAGAATTTGCATACGTAGATAAAATGAAGAAGAATGAGACAGCAGATCTTTGGCACAAAAAACTTGGACATGTTGAATACCATATGTTGAAGGTCATGATGAACAAGAAGATGCTAAAGGGACTTCCGCGGCTGGAGGTGAACATCGACAATGTCTGCTCCGGCTGTCAGTACGGTAAAGCACACCAGTTACCGTACGAAAACTCCAAGTGTATGGCTGAAGAACCATTGCAGTTGATTCACTCTGATGTGTTTGGACCGGTGAAGCACCCATCAGTAGGCGGCTGCAGATACAATGTGACCTTCATCGACTGCTACTCAAGGTACGTTTGGGTAGACTTCATGAAGGAGAAGTCAGAGGTTTTACAGAAATTCAGAGAGTTTAAGATCATGGTGGAGAGCCACTTGCAAACGAAGGTGAGGTGTCTACCCACCAGTAATGGGTGAGAATATACCTCTAAGGAGTTTGGTGAGTGCCTCAAAGAGTCGAAGATAAGAAGATAGTTGACATGCCCCTACACGCCACAACAGAATGGAGTAGCCGGAAGGAAGAACAGACATCTTGCAGAAGCATGCTTCATGCAAGGAATGTCCCTGAAAGATATTGGGCAGAATGTATGAAGACTGCTACAGATATTGCAAATAGGCTACCGCAAGCTCGCCTTGACTTCAAGACACCATTCGAGCTACAATGGAAGATGAAGCATGCAGTGAGCCACTTTCGAGTCTTTGGGTGTGTCTGCTATGTGTTCATCCTTAACCACTTACGAAGTAAGTTCGATAAAAAGGCAACCAAGTGTATCTTCGTAGGATATGACACAGAGAGAAAATGATGGAGATGTTGTGATCCTACGACCAACAAGTGCATTATATCAAGGAATGTCGTCTTCGATGAAGCAACTTCCTGGTGGTCACATTCAACAAGAGAAGAAGACAAGGAGCACATGTAGCAGGGGGAGCAAGTAACCTTAAAACCAACCGTTGAGGAGACTGAAGAATGGCTTTCTATAACAAAGAATAATGACACAGAAGAGGAGAGGCCTTGGCAAATATGAGTGTACCAGAAGTCATATGAAGATAGCGCAGTGGAAGGAGAAACTGGTGACGGGACAACACCGTTGAGGAGATCCACAAGACAACGAAGACCTCCAACACGGTATATAAATATTGCCCTTGTAGAAGATGTCGATCCACAAGAGCCATCAACCTTTGAAGAAGCATCAAAACACAAGGTATGGCAAGATACGATGCGCGAAGAAATCCGAGCACTGGAAGAAAACTAGACTTGGGATTTGGTTCCCAAACCTAGCAAGGTAAATGGGTATTCAAAGTGAAGACTCGTCCTGATGGTTCAGTAGAAAGATACAGGCTCGACTCGTCGCTCGCGGGTTCTCTCAATAGTATGCCTTGGATTATGATGAGACGTTCAGTCTGGTTGCAAAGATAATAATCGTCCGAGTATTGGTGGCCCTAGCTAGCTACAAGTAAGTCCTGAAAACTTTGGCAGATGGATGTGAAGAATGCCTTTATGCATGGAGAGCTAGATCGAGCAATCTACATGGAGCAACCCCATGGCTTTACAGATAAGGACCATCCCAACTATGTCTACAAATTAAGGAAAGCTTTATACGGATTGAAGCAGGCACCACGGGCATGGTATGGTAAGATTGCTGAGTTCTTACTCCATAGTGGATATACCCTTGTAGTGACCGACTCAAGCCTCTTCGTCAAATTCAAAGAAGAAAAGATTGCAATAGTGCTTGTGTACGTGGACGATCTCATCATCACAGGAGATGACAATATGGAGATCAAGCGATCAAAGAGAATCTTTTTGTGCGGTTCCACATGAACTCGGAGAATTAAAGCACTTCTTGGGATTAGAAGTCGATCAAATTCCAAAAGGCTTATTCTTATGTCAAGGAAAATATGCGAAGGAGCTACTGAAGAAATATAGGATGTTCGAATGCAAGCCAATATCAACACCCATCGAGTTCAATGCCAAGCTCAGCACAAATGAACTCAAATATCTTAAAGACCTGATGATGTATCGTCAACTCGTAGAAAGTCTAATCTACCTTACTCATACAAGACCAGATATATCATACGACGTCGGACTGGTGAGCAGGTTTATCAAGCTCCAATTAAGCCTCATATCGAAGTAATCCGGCGAATATTAAGATATATAAAGGGTACACTTGATTATGGAATTCTCTATGAGACCAAAGGAGACTTCAAACTGGTTGGATATTGCGATGTTGACTCTGCCGGCGACTGTGATACTCGAAGGTCAACGACATGTTATGTATTCACCATCGCAGGGGGAGCAGTCTCATGGTGCAGTAAGCGTCGACCAACAGTATCACTATCAACGTCAGAAGCAGAGTATAGAGCTGCCGCAACCGCAACACAAGAAGCTATTTGGCTAACACAACTAATGGGAGACCTTCGTCAGCAAGATAACTATGCAGTACCTCTATCATGCGACAAGCTAGCTGAAAATCTAGTATTTCATGCAAGAACCAAGCATGTAGAGGTCCACTATCATTTCTTATGAGAAAAGGTGCTACAAGAAGAGATCATGCTGCAATATATCGGTACTGAAGATCAACCGGCAAACATCTTCACCAAAGGACTCAACACAAGCAAGTTCGAGAAGTTTCGAGTGCTTCTTGGTATGACTAAAAGGGTAAGTCGGTGTTGAGGAGGAGTATTAAAGAAAACCAACACCTCCCCATTACCTCGATGCTTCTCGATGGACATTAGATATTTGAGGGTAGGTAGCTTCTAGATGTAAATCATCTGGTAATATTTTGTAACACATAGATTAGAGAGGTCAGTAGATAAAGTTTGGGGTAAACAAGAAAGTTAAAATAGTAGGTAGGATTAATGGCCAAGATTAGGGACACGTAGCCTTTGTTTTCTTCGTTCGATTGTTGGATCCCAACTATAAATAGGGGAGATCTTTCCTTCATTGAATTATAAGCATCTCAGAGAAATTGGATTGAAATCAAGACTTCCACCGTCTCTCTTCTCGTCCTCTACTTTAAAAGCTTCTGTGGCATTCCCTCATAGATTAGTCGTGGGTTGAGTGGTAGTGTGCCCCATCCTAAGATGCCCGAGAATTCGATACCGTAGGAGGCGTCTTTCCAGATCATTAACGACGAGTTGATGCCAGATGGGAACCTGAGGTTGAACCTGGATCCCTTTGTTACGACGTGGATGGAGCCCAGGCGATCAACAAGAACTACTTTGATATTGATGAGTACCTGTTACCAAGTGAGTTGCAGGCATGTTGCTGCGGATTCGTCATACAGAGTTAATATTGGTTCTTTTGTTAGGATGAATATGAAAACATCATATGCAAGAGTAGCAAGACATCTAGTGGCCATGGGTGTTAATTTGGTTTGGTTGCATCTGTGTTCAAGCTGGTGTTTCAGTGCCGTTTTATGCAGAATTGTTGCGTGAAATATGATCGCCCATATATTCAATCTGTGCTCGGAGAATCCGAGGCTGTAATGCTTGCTGGGCATGCTTTCAAGACAAAGTGGCAGAACAAGCGTAAGGTCGAAGGGAAACCTTATGATAAGCCCAACATCATGACCGGAGCCAATGTCCAAGTGAATCACCGATTTCTTCTTTTAACCTTTCATGGATCCCAACTTCAGGAGTTCACCTTATGACATGCTTTTGTTCAACTGGCTGTCAGATTATTGGGACAAACTGATCTTAACACAGGTATGCAAGGTATTTTGGGGTTGAACTCAAGGAAGTGAAGCTGAGGGAAGGTTACTATGTGATGGACCCTGTGAAGGCTGTGGAAATGGTGGACGAGAACATCATCTGTGTTGTGGCCACTCTCGGGTCGACACTCAACCGGGAATTCAAAGATGTCAAGCTCTTGAACGATTTGTTGATTGAGACAGCAATAAAACAGGGCATGTTGAACAAATCACGTCGACAATTGTACGTTGTAGATATTGCGTGTCAGCTATCATGTGCGTTGGTTATGTTGCAGATGGGACACCCCAATTCATGTTGATGCAGCGAGTGGTGGATTTATCAATCCGTTCTTTTACTCCAAGTTCAAGTGGGATTTTTGGCTCCCTTTGGTAAAGAGCATCAACGTCAGCGGCCACAAGTATGGCCTTGTTTATTCCGGCATCTGCTGGGTTATCTGGTGGAGCAAGGAGGACTTGCCGGAAGAACTCATCTTCCACATTAACTACCTCAGAGCTGATCAATGCACATTTAGCCTAAACTTCTCCAAAGGTCGCTAAACATTTTGTCCCTGTTGTGTGCAGCATGCCTACTTAGCATCTGTTGATTGTAGTAGTATTTGCTGTATCTTCTGATCCAAAAACTTTCGACGTCATTGCAGCTTGGGTCACGAAGTAAGTTGCATCCTTGTGAATAAAATCTTTGTTGCAAGACTCAATTGTAGAGCCTTGAATTTGTAGGGGGTGGTCCGTCATGTCAATGATGCGCACAGGGTTACAGAAACGTTATGGAGAATTGCCATGGCATTGCAATGGTGCCGAAGGACTCAAGACCAGCTATTTCACCATTGTGCCCAAGGATGGACTTCCTGTACCATGGCAGAACGCCTGGTGATCGACATCACCAAGGTGATTCGTGAGTTTGATACCCTGCCTGCCGGGGTGAATGGGAATAACAGGATCCTCTTAAAGAAGACCGATATCGAGACGCAGAGGGAGATCACGTGTGGAAGAAGTTCGTCCTGCAGAGGAAGGCCAGGAAGAACAAAGTTTGTTGAAAGACTCCCAACTCTAATCCCGCTATACATCGAGTTGGCATCAGTTTGCGATCTGTTCTTCCACACGCTACCTTCGTCCATCATTCCCTCGATCATGTATTGGGCTAACTGGTGTTATGGACATGAAGTACCCTCCTACAATTGAATTAAGAGCGTTAGCTCGCTGCGTGATATGATTTATTAACTTAGATTGATGTCACGTGGGATTCATTCATCATCGGACGTGTAAGAACGTCAGTGGTCTGGCCAACGTTAGTGCACCACTAAACTTATCCCTCACCAACCAACCCCACTAAACACCAATCACTTATAGAATAACACCTTTCACTTGCACTGGCAATGGCGCAAAATGCAGATCATGAGGTGGCCCTTGTCCTCCGCCTGGCTTTCATCGGAGGAATCTGGGCTGCCGGGGAGTCCAGGAAGACCCCCATCAAGGCGACAGCGGCGAGCCTGAGCCCGTGCCTGGCCGCGGCAGGGAACTTACGCATCAAGGTCCCTCCGGCCTGCTGTACCAAGGTGAAAATGCTCATGGGGACGGCTCCTCCCAAGTGCCTACAGGCAGTCCTCCTGTCTTCGCCATCGAAGCAGGCGGGATCAAGCCCGGGATTGCGATCTCAATCCCAAAGAGGTGCAGCATATGGAACAGGCTGATGGGCAAGAACTGTGGAAGTAAGCAGACCAACCGGAACGTTATTAACGATTTGTTTGGTAAGCAGGGATTAACCGTGATTGGGTCTGATTCTGGCAGGATACACAGTTCGATGACGTGAACGATGATGTCACGCTGAGATGAGTAAGCGTAGGAATATCTGCTGTTTGTGAAGAAGGAGAAATGGGAGTGTGGATGATAAAATAATTCGAGACTAATCCATAGTTATTGGTTTGATGACTGCTGCTAAGAAAAGACAAAAAAAGAAATTGTTGTCAGGCGGTGGCAAAGGGATTGGAGGGGAGTGCGAGTGTTGAGCCTGCGTGTGTCCGAAATAGAAAGCTTTTGCAAAGAAAAGCATGACACTACTTTCATGCGGGTAAGGGGAGGGCAGACAGACACAAACGAGACCCATATCTCAAGATACTTTTGAAGTGGATGAATCTTCTTTATAATGTAATGCAAATTTCAAAATCAACCCACAAAAAGATAAAGAAAGAAAGATGAAAAAGCTGATGTGTAGTCGTAGTTGTAGTAGTAGTGTAGTCAGGACAGTTTGTTGGGTTGGTAAACATCATGACCCCCAAAAATAATAATGTCTATTCCACCACACACACACAAAAAGAGTAAGGTGCAAAGTAAAGGTAAAGGTGGGGGAAATTTCGAAATCCTTTGTCTGCCCCCCACGCACATTCATCCAACAACATCATCAACACTTGAACACCCCACATCCAAAAAACCCATTAAACCTCACATGACATTTTACTACATGGATGTCTGTCTGTCTGTTTGCTTCATCATCATCATCATCATCAGAAAGGAATAAGAAGAAAACGGCAACCCCTCCTAAATTTGATTTCCCATCTAATCTTTAGGGGTTGGGTGTTACCTGCCGTTGACCGACCCACCACGCCCTTCAATTCAACTTCCAAAGACACACAAAAAAGTTGAGAAAGTAAAAGGGAACTTATCCTGAGGACCCCACTTTTAGAGTAAGTTCAGGAAAAATGCAGTCATTTCATAAGTCTGCTCCTCCTTTTTTTCACTCCCTAGGAAATTAACCATTGGGATTTACCATCCATGAATACGACAATGATTAATAATGGGTGTGATATTGACATTGTTGTCCACATGAAGAGAATACAAATAGCACCCTCCCCCCCAAATCCAATCTAGAGGCCTCTCCCCTCTTCCCTATGTTGAGATCCTCCAAAATCTTGCAAGCTGGATTGGAACAAGTGGTATCCATTATCCTAACCCAAATCCCAATCCCCCCTCCTCCTCTCCACCCCACTTTTTCTTACGGTCTTTCTTTCTATCTTACCTAGTCCTTGTCCTTAGGGGGAATATATAACTACTCTCTGTCTGAATATGTGGGTGTTTGTCAAATGTTGTTGAATTGTCTGCAGTCATCTCATGGCCACTCCACCTCCTTGTCACTCCCCCTTTGAGCTCGAGAACAACAACAACAACTACTATTACTACAACTACAGCCATGGGGAAGATTCCTCTTCCGGGTACCTCGAAGATGCCTTGCTCGAGTTCGGCGACCGGTCCAAACGTCGCCGGCTGTCGTTCTCCTCTCCCGACTGTGCACACTCTCCGGTAATGACATAAGTGTCAGCACACCTACCTCTAAGCTACTGTAAGAGAAATCTTTTAACTTGTGTTTTGTTTGCAGGTCTATGGGAATTCTGGTGTCATATGGGACACGAATACGACCCCCTACGGTGGACTCACCGGTTTGATTAAGATTCCAAGTGAATTTCGAATTCCTCTGAATGGAAGTATAGAACGATGTCTGACCACGTTGTCTGGTTTTGCAGATGAACTGGGATGGATTTCAATTGCTATGTCAAAAGAGGTGACGAATGTTCAGAGTGAAATCCCGACATCTTCCGAGGATGCAATGTCATTGTCGTCCCTCGACTCCTCGACTTGTTCGGCGCCATCCGTCCTCAACCACAAGCCCCCGTCAAACCCCACGACCAATATCGTTCATCCTTCAGGTAAACATAGTTCAAAGCAATCAACCAACTAATGGCTGTGTTTAAGATGCTAGTTAACCTACGTCACAAAGAGCAGGAGTTGTAAAGCAGAGGGTGATAAAGGGCGTCGCGTATCCCTTTGCTCTGGTCAAGCCTGGCGGGTCCGAGGGCATCGTCACACTGGAGGACATCAACGCGAGGATCCACATGACCCCAACGCGGCCTGTGAGGCACCCGGTTGGCGACTTCGCTTGCCGGCCTCACGGAGAGGGACGGGGGCCATCCGGAAAGGCTGTGGTGGGGCTCACCAGGCTGCACACTCAGGGAGGCAGGGGATCCATCACCATAATTAGGACCAAGGGGTGATTGTGATTGTGATTAAGAACATGTGCTGATGTCTGTAATAAGCAAAATTAAAATTTTTTTTTTTTTGAAGAGTAGTGGTATGGTCAAGGCAAGAACCTAGATGTAGTAAAAAAAATTTTGTGTAAATGGATATGATGGGTTTAATTTGGTTTGATAATTTAAGTTTGATAAAATTTGAGTATTTGTCCACAACCCTTGATGAATTCATGGATTGAGATTAGTGAGAGAAATTCAAAGGTGTTTTTTTTTAATTTAAATAATTTTCTTTTAATCGTATACTTTGTCTCTTGGAATGGAAGAATCTGAAATCAAAAGGTTGCGTGAAGAAGAATAAAGCGACAAAAGGTGAAAAAAGAAGATGGCAAAGAGAGAAATTTGGGAAAAGGGAAAAAGAAAAAGGGACTAGTTAAAATTTCTTCTGGGTTAAATTTATAAATACCAAAGGAGGGAGAGAACAAGGACAAGGGTGAAGTCAGTTGTTAGCCATTGAAGAAGAAATTCAAAAGAGGATGATTGATTACGAACTCCTCACATTTCGATCACGACATTATTGTTGTTTGTGTTGGTTTGTCCCCATGATTGCAGAAAAAAAAAAACTAGCCTCGGAATTCAATGACTCGTTCTTTTCTCTAAGCCCCCCCAATAAGATGCAACAAAAGGGGAGGGTATTTTCATGACATGTCACGAAAACCATGCAAAGGCATTCCAAACAAGCATGACAAGAATTGGAATTCATCTCCACACCGCACCTTCCTTCTATATTCTTTCACTAAAATCTTTAACTTTTACTGTGACAAGTAATAATTCAACACCACCCCCTTTCTCCATGAAATGGGTTCTTGTTTTTGTGATAGGCTAGCCATCAATCATCATCACATGGACCTTATATTAACCCCACCACGTCCCCACAGGGCTATGCAATGCAAATGCCAGAGGCATGAATGCTCAAGGGAGGTTTCGTTCATGGACGATTTTTGGAGACATGGATGGGGACAAGGGTAGTGGTTAATTCTTTGCTCCTTGGGAAGGAAACATCTTCTTTGCAAATGTCATCACGCTCATGCGTTACAGGGGACAAAACCCATGAAATTTCACAACTAGTAGTCGACAAAATAGTCAACTAATGCCTCTTCTTCACATATTATTCCACAAAGAGTAGCCGAGATGCATCCCTAAGTAGAGAGCGATTAAACAAATAGCAGATGGGGACAGCTGGAGGGCAGATCAACAACACTCCTCTCACCAAACTTGGTTGAAAATTATGATTGGCACGAGATTTTCCCTTCTTTCTCTTGAGATAAATGAGTAAACAAAGAAGAAGATCTTCGAGGTGGGGAGTCATGTACAAAGTTTGAAACTGTTTAAGTGGGGTGAGTGATGTGGTGTGGTGTGGTGTGGTGTGGTGAAGAGAACCCTTTTTGACCTGTGTAGTAGGGCTTCAACTACCACTCGAGACATGATTGCCAATCTCTATTTGTTTTGGATTCAACTCCTTTGAGTCTTTTTTTAATAATTTTATGGGTTTTTTCGATTATCTTAATCTCGGCAGGTGGTGTGTGATCCTCCTTTTTCCTTTTTCCGCATTTGGGTCATGTCAAGTCTTTTAGGGAGGCATAACAACATGGTGTGAACAGTTATTTTGGTGCAATAATTAGGGTCATTTGCTCGAGATTATCAACCTCGATGATTATGTCCGACCACCACCAGGATTAGGTACATTTTATTTATTTGCATATTTGGTCAAAGGTACAAGTAATGGGGATGGGGGACGATGGGAAATTTCCTAATTTTTGTGTTCTTTTTTTTTTTTAAAATATTCCATCGAAGAATATTAAAAGTAAGACCTTATCATTTTCATTTTTTTTATAAGACCTTCGAAACCAAAGAAAATAAAGTAAAACCAACTAAAAGAAAGGAGAAAAAAAAAGAAAAAGGATGTCTTTGCTTTCTTTTTTCTTTTTTTTTTTTTCTAATAATCTCCGCCGAAAACTTGAAGATCACTTGTCCTTTCTTTATGTTTCAATGTTAGTGCTCGTCAAAAGAAACTAAAGGGAAAAAACGCTAGGAGAAAGAAAAAGGATTGACAGAAAAACAATAACGTCTTGATTTATGTGAAGGACATTCATATTATGGGATGAATTTGAATTTTATCATCAGAAGACAGTATTTTGAAAGCTCTGCCGAAACAGAGGATCGCCAAAGAGAGAGCATAACGGAGTTGAGTACTACTCTTCAAGTCAACCTCTGCCGTCAAAAATATTTCCCTCCGATGCATCCCGCTCTCAATGCGTTGAGACTTGTCTTTCGTTACCTTCTTCGTGTTCGACCTGCAGTTGGGCAACAGTTAGACTTTATCCGGTCCTTACCGGCAGACCCCCCAGGAGATGAGGATATTACCTCAACAAGAACTTTGGCTTTCTTCTTTGATCCATCGCGAGGTTCATCCTTCTCTGACTTCCTAGATTCCCTTTTGCCTCTCTTGTGATCCACCACCTGGACTTCTTCGTCATCGCTGTCACCTGCAAGTAAAGAATCCCAGCATTTGAATGTACAGGAAAGTTAATAAACAGAAAGATGACACAGTGGTGAAAAATCGCAAACCTCCATCGTCATTTGCATTAGAGGGCATACTACTCTTAGCAAAATCGGCAAAGTCTTCCATGTCTATTTCTTCTTCTTCTTCGAGATCATCATAGCCCTCCACATATTCAACCACAGCTTCCTGGTAGTTTCAGAGGAAGAACAAACAAAATTCCAATAATGCACCAACAAAAATTGATGTCACTCAAGCCCACCAAGATGACAAAGGGCTGATGATACACTATACCTCTTCCTCTTCTTCCTCTTCCTCAGCAGCCCTGCTGGACTCCATGTCAAGAACTTTCTCGTATGCATTCATAGGATAATTATATATGTCCCCGTAAACACCTTTCTTTAGTCGTTCAAGCAACTCCTTCTCTATACTCTGCATGAATTGTGAAGACAATTAATGATGAAATCAGAGTGGTACAGAAAGCTTATCAGCTAATAGAAGTTTAACCTTTTCCAAAACAGCTGCTTTTTCTGCTTTTTCTTCCCTTCTAGCCTCTCTCTTTATCTGTTTTCTTGGGGTCGTCATTATTTTTTCCCTGAGAAGCATAGAAAGTGAAAACAATTACAAGATGCTGAAGGTAACTACAGTTATGCTGCCCAAGGTATGCACTTGGTGAATACTGGTGCAACTACTCAGCCTTTTATGCCATGCAGATGGTCAATCTTATTCATCAAAAGATCTTAGCCAATCTACGTTGTACCCTACCAACTCTCCACCCCCTGCCATCCTACATCTTAATAATCTATCATATCACCATTCTTAAAGCAAATGGATGGGATGCCGACCTTGTCTTTAGAACAAGCTTTCTTGATCGTATGCGCATTTGGGTCATCTTAGTCAACCTTTGCTTGATCTTATGGATAAGAAGCTTGGGCCAATACATCTATGGTCGTGAAAACAGAGAAGTAATGATAAAGAAAAGATTGAGCACTCACGAGAACCAGGGAAGATAAAAGAAATTGTACTACACAAGAAAAAAGACAAGAAGATTGCAGATTAGTACCAAATGATTGTCTATAACTTCAAGTGCCTTCTCGTAATTCCTTGGAAGCTTTACTCTTTCCCAAAGTTTGTTAGGCATGTGGGCTCTTTCAATGGTTTTCATGTATAAATAAAAAATTCCTCCAAGATAACAAAAAGAAAAATGAGACGAGAAGTTGCAGACCGAGCACCAAATACAATTCACGGAAATATAAAAGATACCATTTTCTTCACGGATGGTGGCGTAGCGACTATTCGCCAATGGGCAAGAGCTTCGGTTACAAACTCCCGTAACATTATAAGGGTTTCGGCAAAAGATGCCGGTCTCGATCCTGCAGGAGATAGCTATGAGGTGAAGACAAATGAATCTAAAAAAAGGAGGAACAAGGAAAACAGACTAATGTTGACTTACTTGGCCATGAAACTGCAATGACTGTGGCGAATGACGTGCCAGATAACCTCATCGTGCTGCATCTTTAAAGCACCGTGAATATATCTATGACTGCCTTGTCGATAGAATTGTTTCCAGTAAGTTCCTCCACAGATAACTTTTCAGCTTTCCTTTTATTCTACAGCCGTATTACCCTGCATATCAATTACTTGCAGCTCATGACACTGGACAGCTCCAACTACTGAATAACGAGGATGCCACGGGATAAGTTCTCCAGGTACAACCAAAAAATGACCGATCAAACGAAAAACCGCCACAACAACATGATAACCAACAAGCGAATCATCACATAAAGAAGATGGAATCAACACTAAGTCAACATGTGGCACAAAACCCTACAACCAAAAAACCAAAAAAAGGGTTCCCAAAAGCTGCAGACTTTACACTGGCCATGACAAGAACGGAATCGGTCGAAGCCTTAAAAAACCGATATTCAGTCATCTTACGAAACCCATAAAGAAGGAAAGAACAGAGAGAGCGTCTACTCACTTGACGGAGAGGCGGGGGAGCGGCGGCGGGGGGTGGGTGCCTTCGGCTTCCCCACTTATCGTCGGCGGGACAGGGTTTTAGATTTTGGGATCGTACGTAGGGTTTTTGAAAAATTCCGGACTCGAAAACGGTCCCTAAAGTTTTTCTTCCGTTTCAATTTACTCTTTCCCACCTCTTCTTCCCCCTCTTTCGATTCGTTGCCTCGCGGGAAAGCCCGGCCAATTCGTTACTTACATCAAAATCGCCCCGACCTAAAAGATATACTCCCGCTATATATAGTAACATGGTTAGTACTCATTCTTACAAATGCAGCAAGAATAAATGACACAATCATATAATGGCAGAAAACGCCACCCAACACGCACCAGCGAAGCTGAACTCCTTCCCTTAGTAGAAACTTTAAAGAAAAACACCACCACACTAGAGAGTCCACACACCACCCACTCACCTCCGAACACCTCCTCCGATTAGGGTTTCAGAGGTTAGACTAGGAGAATGAGTGGGGTTTCACAGATATTAGGGGTTGTTCTAATTTTCCTAAATTCGATTTAGGGATTTATGTTATTTTTATATTCGATTTGTGAGAACGAGAGAGATAACATCGTTTTGAGTCGGAAGCGGCTAACGGTACGTGCATATAACCGTTACGTGTTTTTACTAAATTCGCCTTTTTTTTTAGTAAAAAACACAATAGAATTAGTAATAAATTTAGTAAAGTTTACTAATTTTTCACTTTTCACATTTACTAAATTTTACTAATTTACGTTTACTAATTCAACCCAGTAATTTCTAGATTAGTTTTAGTATTTTTTTACTAAAAAGATCGGAGAAATCATCGTATTTTTAGTAACTTTTACGAAAAAGTTACTGTTCAACTTTAGTAAATGTTAACGAAATCTTTAGTAATATTATCATTCGATTTACTACTTGTGTTTTAGTAATTTTTACTAAGAAATTACTGTTCATTTTTTAGTAAAAAGTACTAATTTTACTTAGTAAAAGTTCAAAGTTTAATAAATGGTCTGATGGGCTTTTGACTGAAATTAGTAATATTTTACTAATTTTTTTTAAAATTAGAAAACATTGTTTAACTTAGTAAAAGTATTTGGAAATTACTAAAAATGAATACGGGTTTCGTAATTTTGTACTGATTTCTGCGTGGAATTTTAATAAAATTTGGTAAAGTATTACAAAACATTTTAGTAATTTACTAATCCGAACAGTGAATCCCGAACCTAATTACTAACCTGTGGGTGAAATGACGAATTTGCCCCCGGTTCCAATTTACAAAATATATTACAAACCTAATTACTAATCTTGTACTTGGTTCCATCGTCCCCTCTGATCCACCTTCCTCCTCCCGTCTTCTCCGTCGTCCGTCCCATCCGACCCCCCTTCCTCTTCCTGTCATCTCCGTCGGCGACCCCCTTCCCGGTTGATATAATGACATCAAGTACAATACCCTTTTTGTTCATCGTTTTCCTTTTACTGCCCGAGAACGCACAACCCAAATTCGTGTTCCTTTTACCGGCCGAGAACCCACAACCCTAAATCATCTTATCCAATCCTTTCAAAGTTATGATTTTTGGGTTTAATCCTGTGCATGGTCTACTGGAGTTGGGTTTAAGTGTCTGGTACTGGGTAAACTCATCCTACCCGAGATCCCACGAACCCTAGTTTCTCTCCTCCGATCCATTGTATATTGTTAGGATTTGGTTTTGGGTTTCTGTATGGGTATGGGATGGTTTGGCTTTGGGTAGACGGTGGTCAGTGGGTTAGGCTTCTCGGTTTGCAGGTTATAGTGTAAGTTTTGATGGTGTTGGTTATTTATTTGTTGATGTATGTAGAGATTGAACGAGATTTCGATATTGGTTGTGGAAACGACGCAGACGCATGTACAGGAGATAATTCACCTAATACTTCGATAAAGAAAAAGTCTAAGGCAGTCGGTGAAGATCAGACAGACGCATGTACAGGAGGCAATACAGTTGGTACTTCGAAAAAGAAAAATTCTAAGGCAGTTCGTGTACGAAAAGTAAATAGCACAACCTTCTTTTAGTAATTGTCATAGTTGGATTGAGCTTCCCGTAGTTGTATTGTTACAGGATTACCTTTATACCCGGTGTAGTCCGAAAAAGCTATTTTCAGTCCTCAACACATTCAACGAGGCGAAGAGGTCAGCCCCTGAGAGACCTAGGATTTGATGGTCTGCTTCATTTGTCAAGTAGGCATGTGTATCACAACGCCTTGAAGTTTTGTTTAAGGTTGTTCGATCCAGTGAAGAGGGTCTTGTTAATCGATGGTGTTGAACAACCCTTACTGTCTACTAATGTTGAGGCCTTAATCGGCATACCAGCTACCAAAGTGGGTGTCCCATTTAGTGCACACATGGAAATAGTCCGGCCGAGCTAAAGGATCACCTCAAAAAAGAAAGATTTCTCTAAAATCTGTTGAAAATCAGCTGCGATCAAGAGATGTTCCCGACGTGTTGTGGAGAGTGGAGGTTGCAATTTTCATCATAGGCTACTACTTGTGCCCAACAACAGCGTTTGATATCGACAAGGAGTATCTCCTTGCCACCCGGGATGTAGAGGCAATATGCAAATTTGACTGGGCAACTCATGTGGTTGATAATTTGTGTACCCAAGTGAAGGCATTTCAAGGACATGAAGCGAAGTACATCGGTGGTTGTGTGCATCTACTTCTGGTGAGAATTTTTAGTATCCTATTGGTTAATATTATTTAATGAGTGATGTTATTACTGTTCCTTGTTCTTGTAACCAGTGCAACTGGTTGTGTCAAATGCAGTTATTCTATGCTTGTAAAAGTTCTAAGGCAAACGCTATGTTATCAAGGAGCAATAGGTCCACGCCACTTTGTCGAGATTGGGATGACGATCGTCTGAAATCCCTTTTCAAAGTAACAAGTGCCGAGGTTGCGGATATTGTAAGTATGATCCAAGTTATGATGCACATGGAACGACAAGTAACTAAAAAGTTTTTACAACGTGTTCTTCAATGCGTTGCTTATTGTTCTTCATTTCATTAACAAAAAGCCGGCGAATTCGAAATGGTAGTAGATGACGAGGCGACTATGCGAACGAGTCCGACCAGATGCAAATCGTGATGCGTCAATTGAAGGTAATTTGAAATCATCGCTTCGGACTATAACTGTTTATAATTTGCATATCACATAGGTTTAAAATTTACCAATTTAAACCATTCCTCGCATGACCAGACTGTTGAATTTTCGGTAAGAAGGCTCCAAGCCAGTAATGAGCACATCCTGCGCAAATTGTCCACTGTATCACTGAAGTTCAACGACTAAGAGCAGAAGAACGTCTTCCAACGAACCAACCAGACTGCAAAACTACCCAGGCAAATGATATGACTGATGTGGACGTAGATCATGGCGAAGGAGGAGTACAGTTAAAAGTTGATCCACTGAAAGGGTCTGGCAATGTCCCGCAGTCTGCCTCTCCACCTGCTGAACCCGGTCATCTGCCCATTGGGTTGAAGAAACCTGTTTATGATGTGGGGTCCACCATGGTCTCTGAAAGAAGCATCGTGCCGTTCGATCCTACGCAACAACGACAGCCACTTCCGGAGGGTAGTGATGATTGTTCGGATCCTCGTGAGTTACAACTGGCTCGAGCTCTTAACAAGATTGGCGCATTAGTTGGCACGACTGATGGTCATACAACAAACGCTGAGAGTGAATCTGAATTTGAATTGACTAAGTCTAATGAAGATGTCGCGTCTTTACTGATGCGGAATAAAGGAAAGGAGAAGATTGGAGAACGAGCTGCAGTTCAAGATGAAGAGGAAGTTATTCCCACAGCTAAAGGAAAGGAGAAGATTGGAGATCCAGCTACAGTTCAAGAGGAAGAGAAAGTTGTTCCCACAGATAAAGGGAAGGAGAAGATTGGAGAAGAAGCTGAAGTTCAAATGAAGGTGAATCGTGTCGGATTTTATAATTAACTATGGAAAATCTTTTTAACAGTAATATTAATCTGCTCATGGGTTCCAGGAAAGCGGATCGTCTACCACAATTATAAATGTTGTAATTTTTCGTTTATAGGCACTTCAAAATATCAGTCCAGAGGATATCACAGTAAGTGAGCTGAAAGCGTTTACGCCGGCTCAATGGAATATCCTAACGTATGCCTAGAATGAGGAGCGGGATCATAGGTTAATGTCGTTGTCCTGGGCCTTTATGTCTTGGAATGTTGCTTTACTTTGACCTTTCGGGTCTGTAACTTTGATTGTTCCTTTATTATGTAGTGAATGTCTTTGTATGACGGAATCCGTCAACGTTAATAGGCATGTCATGCTGTCTCTCAAACCTAATAGATGGATAGACAATGATGTAAGAATTTCTTTCAACTCAACCAACATATGCGACTTAATGCATCTCAGTATATATGGTCAATTATGATGAAGATCATAGAATTCCATGCCGTGATGCTACAGAGCTGCGTGGATTCAGTGAAGAAAAAGATTTAGTACCTTACAAGTTGGTTAGGGGTTAGTTTGTCATGCATCAATGATTGATTTATAAATGTCATGTGTAATTTTTTAATGACCATAAATGCAACCACCAGAATCTTGCTGCAAACCAGTACAGTGCTGCCAACATGCCCGTGATCTCAAAAGTGGATGCCGCTTCCCTATATTCGCACTATAAGTCACACATTGGGAAGAACCATGAAGTGCAATGGATAAGCATTCCCTCATCAAGTTGTTCCAACTAATTTTACTAAAGTGTATTTCAAAATTAGTTAGCCTATACATATAGCTGGCCTATGACTTGTGTAAGTTTTACTAAAAGCTTGGTACATTGAATGCAGATTTACATTCCGGTGTGTGTATCAGAGTCCCATTGGACTTTACAAATCATATCATTCAGGACATCTAAAGTATGGACACACTTAACAACAAACTGAGCAACTTGCATGGGGAGGGCAAACCTTCGTCGCCATGTTGTGAAGCTTGTGAGAGTGATCATGGAAGAGAATAAAGTAAAATAAAAGATTTTCGTTGATCAAATTCCCGACATCTGCTCCTGGAATATAACATACCCGAAGAATGTCCCCAACCAAATACGTCCAAATTCCATAAAGTATTCGTCTTATTAAGGAAAAATACTTAGAGAGATCCCCGTATGATTTGGTGTTATGCAGTGCTGACTGTAGAATATATGTGATGAAGTTCATGTCCATGCTTGAACCCCTGGAAGGGGTTGAGAAAGTGGTATGTTCTAGTTTCAGAATAGTTTACTCTTTTATGACTTGATGAATTCCAATTGAATACATAACTAACACGACTACCCTTTGAATGTTAGATTGTAGGTGTTGCTGATAGGTTGAAGCTTGTGATAAGCCTTATTAAGTGGTCTGGGAATAACATTAGGAAAGTTATTTATCAAAGGGTCAAGGATGATGGAGAAGCCAAGAGGAAAAGATTGGACGACAGTGATGAGACTAACTATCTGGCTGCAACTCCCTAGCATATAGAGACCTCGATAAGATACTGGTTTCCAATAGTGAAACTAATTCTGTGGTATATATTCCCTACGATCATTCCTGAGGTCCCTTTTTACATAACTGCCTGGAAAAGTAGGACTTTTGTAATGTAGTGCATTAACAGGTAGATGTAAAAGGAAGTGATCCTGAATTGCTAACCTTGTTAAGACTTAAGGGTACATATTTTGCTGTCCATAAACAGAGTTATCATCATAGCATCCATTATAATATATTTTCGAAGTACTTTCACTACAAAAGTTACCTTCTTTTTTGATGTTGATACCAGACATTTCAGGCCGTTGAGACGTACTGCCATGACACTTAATATTGGAAGAATGGATGACATACTGTCGACGAACCTCGTCATCGAAATTAACATTAACACGATCATCATCCGTTTTCTTTCCTTCTTGGTCCCTGCAGCTAAGCTCCAACTCCGACGTCAAAGTTTCAATACTTTTACACAGTCGACGATATGATTTGTCCGATTTCCCGGCCAAAAAACACATACGTCTGCATGATGTCATGAGAATACCCTGGCGCAGGTCAGCAACGTTTACACCGTACTCCTGCCTGAAAATGCTTCACAATTTATATTTTTAGCTGTCTTTGTCCACCTTTTCTTCACCAGATGAATTGGTATGGATATCAATCCTTCTATTTTCGCAACGTGGAATAGGTGCGAACACGGGAAACCAAAGGTCTCAAAATGTAAGCAGCTGCAACTGAGTTAGACAGCATTCTTTGCGGATGATGCACGCACCTATGCTCACCGTCATAACAGGAAAGAATGTATACCCTCGCGATGTTCCCGTCGAGTAAATTTTCCACGTAAAATCTTGATTCCTTTTGTATCTCAGACTGAACCTTACGAAAAAAGGTCATGGTGTATACTCGACGTGCATCCTCCTCAAGTCGGCGCAACATCATAATTGGCCTGAACGCTTTCTGCGATGTGTTGAAATCCTCTTGATATTCCTTGTGACGAAGATCAGCTACTGCACGCTAAAAATTGCATACGAAATCATGCAGTTTATGTTTCACCTTAACATATCCCTTCATATATGCATGCATACGTTCGCAACGTTGAGTGCTTCTAAGCTCCGCCCAAAAATGTCCGTGAAGATACGTTTGCCACCACATATGTCTGCATGCATAAATCTGTTGTAGCCATCTTATGCTTATCGATCCTGTAAGTGTCAATAAAGTAGACCACTCCTCTTCAACTTCTTCAGATGGTCTACTATTGTACATGAAGGATGAAACACGGGCTCGCATTCTCGGATCCTGTACACGACGCGCAATGTTCCGGCTGAAATGCCAAAGACATAACATGTGTCTTGCAGATGGCCAAACTTCTCTCACAGATGCAATCATCGCTTTGTCGGCGTCCGTGACAACGCTAATGGGATGTTTCCCTCCCATGACCTGTGTATGAGTACACAGGAGCCAAGTGTAGTAGCAATGGTTTCAGAAGTCATCAAGGCAGCCCTAAAGACAGTAGTTTCATGAATCAACACCGACGATGATGACCATTTGCATGCCATATTTGTTCGTCATGAAGGTAGAGTCTAGAGCTACAACATCACCAAATGATTGGTAATCAGCTATGGAGGTACTGTCGGCCCAATATATGTGACTGACTTCATTTTTTTCCACTAATGTTTCAAATGCCATACCAGTCTCACTATTCCTCCTAGAAAGGAGGTATGCAAGGACGAAATCACAATCAACATTATCCCCAACTGACTATTCCTTCAGCTTTCGGTTATTGAGGTCCTTCATTAGGAAACCAACACGTGAGTATCCACCAGATACCTGTACAAGTAGTCGCATAAAATCGCACTGTCTAAATCCAACGTCAAGCATTCGACGTACTAATGTCATATCTTGGTCGTCAATGTTGCGCCTTTCTCGCTTGAAATAGGACAAACCATTAATCACCATTTCATGATTGTGTTCCAACTGAACAGCAACCAAAGTCCATTGTCCATTGACCTTGACTCTAGCTTTGAAGAAACAGCTGCAACATGTCTTGACAGGCGCCCTAACCCTCTTATTGGCGGTCATAACAGGGGAATTGGAACATTTCCCTTCCCTTGAGCAAACCCACTTTCTTATAACGCATTCACCGTTTCGAAGTTTTTGACAATCTCTTTTCCTAACTGAAAAGCCATGAACCGTCGCATACATTTTAATTAACTCTTCAACTTCTTCAGCAGTACCAAATGACATATTCAACAACTGATCTTCATTCATATCCATGAGTATATTGAAGAAGTCATTCATATCCTGCTCACCTACAATCACATATATCAAAAGAAGAGGTTAACAACAGTAGCTTTGGATTTCCCAGGCAAAATCCGTTGTGCCAAACCACGTCACGGGGGATAATTTTGGGTGCAAAAGAGGCTGATGTTCACCGAATCTTAGGTGGAAGCAGAAGAAGAAGCAAATAGATGGATAAAGGGAGGAAACAGATGTTCACCGAATCTTAGGTGGAAGCAGAAGAAGAAGCAAATAGATGGATAAAGGGAGGAAACTGATGTTCATCGAATCTTGGGTGCTCCTGGTTGAAGACAATTTACATTTCTTTTAGGGACAGAGGAGGAAGATTGGATTCCAATAGCAAAACTCTCCGGGTATGGGAATAAGAAAACCACCTGCAAAGTCAACACCCACCCAATTAGGTGAACAATTAAAGGATCACTATTGGAAATTAAATATTCATGAGCAACCCAGTAGCACTGCTCGTCCGAGGGATTTTGCAGGCATTGATTTAAATTGGTACCGGGAGCAAATTGGTCATTTCACAATGACCATAGGTTAATATTAGTTTCAGTATTCACTATGCGGATTAGTAAATTACTAAAATATTTAGTAATACATTACCAAATTTTATTAAAATCACACGCAGAAACCGGTATAAATTACGAAACTCATATTCAATTTTATTAATTAGGTTTGTAGTATATTTTGTAAATTGGAACCGGGGGCAAATTCGTCATTTCACAATGACCACATGTTAGTAATTAGATTCGGAATTCACTCAGATTAGTAAATTACTAAAATGTTTTGTAAAATTCCACGCAGAAATCAGTATAAAATTACGAAACCCGTATTCATTTTTAGTAATTTCCAAACACTTTTACTATGCTAAATATTGTTTTACTAATTTAAAAAAAATAGTAAAATATTACTAATTTCAGTAAAAAGCCTATCGGATCATTTACTAAACTTTGAACTTTTACTAAGAAAAATTAGTACTTTTTACTAAAAAATGAACAGTAATTTCTTAGTAAAAATTACTAAAACACAAGTAGTAAATCAAATGATAATATTATTAAAAAATTTCATAAACATTTACTGAAGTTGAACAATAACTTTTTCGTAAAAGTTACTAAAAATAAGATGATTTCTCCGATCTTTATAGTAAAAAATTATAAAACTAATCTGGAAATTACTGGGTTGAATTACTAAACGTAAATTAGTAAAATTTACTAAATATAAACAGTAAAAAATTAGTAAACTTTACTAAAATTTTTACTAATTTTATTATGATTTTACTAAAAAAGCTTTTTTTAATAAAATTTATTAAAAAAAATACTAATTTAATAAAAGCACCGAACGGTCACGTGGCGCTTCGTTTCGAGTCCGTCTACAAAAGTGAATGAGAAAAAAAAAAAAAAAAAAAGATAGCCACCCACCCATTTCTCATCCACAAAGTACTCGTATTTCCACCGAGCAAAAGCTGCCATGGACGGAAAAATTCCCACCCAGCCACTACTCGTCTCGGACGATAAGCCCATCCCGCTCCTCGGGTTAGGCACCGCCGAATTCCCCCTCGGCTCCTCTCCCCATGCGCAGGAGGCTGTCGTCCATGCCATCGGGCTCGGTTACCGTCACTTTGACACGGCCTCCATCTACCACTCGGAGAACCAGCTTGGGAAGGCCGTTGCCGAGGCCGTTCATCTCGGCATCATTAAGTCCCGTGACGAGCTCTTCATCACCTCTAAGTTGTGGATTTCCGATGCTCACGGGGATTGTGTCCTCCCCGCGCTCAGGAAATCGCTTGAGTACATGTCCTTGTAGTTGTAAAGTTCTCCCATCCCACCCCTTCCTGGATAGATTTGATCATCCTCTCATTTCCTTTTGCAGGAACCTCGGGGTCGACTACTTGGACTTGTACTTGATTCACTGGCCAGTGAGCTTAGCGCAGGGTCCTGTGTGGTTTCCCTTCTGTAAGAAGGACATCATCCCACTGGATATTAAGGCCGTGTGGGAAGCCATGGAGGAGTGCCACCGCCTGGGCCTCGCGAGGAACATTGGGGTCTCCAACTTCTCGTCCGTGAAGCTCGAGCAACTCCTGAGGACGGCAAAGATCCCTCCGGCAGTAAACCAGGTGGAGCTGAACCCCTTTGGCAGCAAGAACAGCTGAGGGAGTATTGCAAAGGGAAGGGGATCCACGTCAGCGGCTACTCGCCTCTCGGCGGGGGAGGGACTCCATGGGGGAACAACCGGGTGTGGGAATGCAAGGAACTGGCGTAGATCGCCCGAGCCAGAGGGAAGACAGTCGCCCAGGTAAACGCACCAATAAGCAATATCTCCGGTCATCGCTTATTCAAAGCGAGAATCACATGCACCGAATCTGAACTAAAAAAAAAACTCGGGTATGATTGTTGGGATGTGGAGGTGTGCCTGAGGTGGGTGATGGAGCAAGGAGCGAGCACGATCATGAAGAGCTACAACATGGACAGGATTCGGGCGAACATGGGGGTCTTGAACTGGAGGTTGAAGGAAGAGGACTTGATCAAGATCAACGGAATCCCCCAGTGCCGAGGATGTGTGGGACGGAGTACGTGTCCGAAATGGGACCGTACAAGACTCTCGAAGAGTTCTGGGACGAGTAGTACTTAACCTCACCACCATGCATTTGGCTTGAAACAAACAAACATATTTCATTTCGTATATTCATGGTGTTGTATTATGAGGACCCATAAGTAGTAGTAACCTATGACAGATTATATCGCACGTGTGGGATTGTAATACTTAATGGGATTTAAAAGTCAATTATAAAACTGTGGACTTTAAATTTTTTTATAATTTCGTATTACCGAAGTTCTAAGGATAAATATTCTAAATAACGAAGATCTTTTAGAAGATTTTTCACAAGTATGACGTAATGTTTATTCAATCATGGATGCATCCAACCGTTTTAGTACGTCGCATCTTTGAGTGGTCACTTAAGGATTCGACCATTTTCACGTATGGGTTGTGCTATGGGTGTGAACTTTCGTAGCTGGTTTCATTTTCGGAATGGAATTTCGGGGAAAATTAAATGTGAATGAGAAAAAATATACTGACTAGGAACAGAATTACTTAAAAAAATAATGTGTTCAGTTGAAAGATGAGCACTAAAAGGAGAGGGGAATGGAACAAGGGAATGAACTAAACAAATTATTTTTTTTAGCAATTTCCTTACTAATTACTGTATTTTTTTCTCCCTTCCCATCTGTCGCGTCGGAAACGGATCACGTCGGGAATATTTGACACGAACACTCACATCGGTTTAGATGTGGTTGCAAGTAAATGAAATAGATGAATTGAATTAATAGACGATTTTAAACAATGTCTTACAATAAAATTGAAAATTTACAGCCATAAAAACAAAGAAAAGGTTGATGATGCAGATGGTGGTGACGCTGTAGACTCGCTGCTGGCACCGTAGACTTGCGGATTGGAGTGGCGGAATCTGGTCTCTCGAGGTGTGGTGGACGAAGTATGGTCGAAGGTAGTGGTTGATGTGGATACTAAGGGCCCTACGAGCTCACCCTAACAACGGCGTGAAGGCGAGATTAGGTTGTCAAGGGCCGGAGGTTCACCCTGATGATGGAGTGATGGAGGAGTTTTGGTTGTTAAGGGCCGGAGGCTCACCCAAACGATGGAGTGATGGCGGAGTTTTGGTTATTAGAGCTACGGTTGCTCACCCTAATAGTAGAAATGAAGACCAAGAACCCTTGAGCGTTCACCCAGGTCGGGGTCTGGACGCCTGTTCAACTAAAACTAAAGGGGTTGACGGTCAATGCACTATTTGGCTCAAAATGATTGTCCTGCCTTGTTGAGAGAGACTTTCTCTCCATTTATACTGAATCTTTATGTGCTTAGGATGTGTGTCACGTTCTCAGAAAATCTTCCCAGGTCGTGGCCTTCTTAACTAACCTCCAAGAATCTCGGTAATAACCTGATCCTGGTAGACCGAGTGTTGCGTGTCAGTTTGAACTCGCTTAGACTTAACAACTTTCCTCGTAGACTTAGTACGGGCCCATGCCTTCCTCCTGGTCTATTGGGCTACAACGCAACTCTGTACGGGCCGTGATTAATTTAGGCACAAAATATTCTAACATGTCAACATAAGCCCCCCTTTTTTGCTGAGGTGATGGACGTCGCCTGAGCACCTGTCAGGCTAAAGTTTGAAATAATAGCCAAATAAAAACCTTCATTTCCCTCCTTACGAATTTCTTTTCATCAAAGCACTTCTCCTTCGTCTTCTTCTCGACAAACCCTAAATTTCTTCTTTTTACAACCATGTTGAACTACGCCCCTTTTCAATGGCACCAACACCATCCTGGTCCCCCAGGTGTTGTTAAAATTGCTGACTTTCGTGGTGAAGGCTTAACTTTCGGTCCTGTTCTTCCTTTGTCGCCCTTTCCGCAGACCGTGCCTCACAACTTTCTGATAACGACACATGCCATACCCCTTTGTGGGATGACTTCGTCGATCCCTTGAACTGGGAAAACAGAAGCGGCTTCCTGTGCTTTCCTTCTGTGGAAAAATCTGTCATCAACAAGTGGTTCGCCTACTGGCTCAAGAAACTCGAGCACAAGTTGAAGGTCTGTGAAATTTGGGATTTCTTTCAGTTGTTTATTGCGACCAAAAAATGTGATCCCCGGGTGTGTGCAAGTCTACTTCCTTTTTAGAATGATTCTCTGAATTGTTTCTTCTTTCCTGAGGGTCCGATGTCTGTTACCCTAGAGGAGATAGCTATCCTAACCAACTGTTCTGTGACTGATACCCCCATCCGTCTATATTCCTTTGACGGTGACCATAATCCCAACGAGATAATCCATATTCTAAGCACCGCAGAAAGTCACCTGAAAATGGTCAAGGGTGGCAAGCTCGAGGTCTGGAGTAGAGAACAGGAGGTGGAGTTTTTCTCCGTTTGGCTCAGCAAGTATGTTTTCTATTTCACTGGGAAAAGAGTTCCTAAATCGGTTTATGGTATTACCAATTTTCTTAGCTCAGCTCCAAGTAAGATTGCCTTTGCCCCTTTCCTTTTGGGTCTAGTATATCAGAGTCTTCATGAGAATAGCACATCTACAGAGCCTTTTCCTAGATTCCCCGTAGGTGGTCCCCTATGGCTTGTCCATTTATGGTCATGCGTCTGGATGCCTGGATTGACTGGTTTTCAGATGCCTACGGGAGCCACCAAGGTCGATTGTTATGGTGCATACATTCTGAGTTCTTAATGCCGGTCAAAGGATAAATGACTTAATGCCTCAGTTACGGGCCACTTGGCTGACCCTAGTCGAGGCGACCGGCGCAGCTTGTCACCTCCGAAGGTATATTATAGTTTACGACTCTTCTAAAACCATTGGTTTTCTAAATACAGCTCGAACTTTCGCATTCAGGAGGATGAAATACAAAATTCAGAATCTGACCCCTCTGAGTTCTCTTCTAACGAAGACCTTTCAGTAGACACTAAGATAGGCGATGTAAGTACTCCTTTTCAAACTTTTGCTAGTTAACCTTTGCTAATCGTTTTTTTTCTTACAGGGACCAAATCTCTTAGGAATAGACCCTGTTGAACCTACGATCATCCTAGAGCCGATCGTTGAGCCAAACCCTCTCAGTGACGAGGTGTTTATTGACTATACTACTTTATTTCCTTGTTTTCTTTATGTGTCTGGTTGCTACCTCTTATCGCATATTGAGCCTCCCCAGAGTTCGGATAAAGAGACACCCCATGATGAATCTACTGCAGTTGTGGAGGTTATCAGGGCCGTTGAGCAGGAGGCTTCCAGAATCAAGGATGCTAATCCTAAAACCTCCGAGATTGTGCCAGCTGTCAGTCCACTTGGCCCGTCCCCTAACCTTTCAGTTGGTGCAGAGCTCCTTGATACATCAGGCGAAGGCCCTTCAGGCACAAAGGAAATTGTTCCTCAGCTTAGTGAGGTCGATCAACTCCTGAGGAACATTGATTAGATCAGTGACCTTCTGCGCCATGACATATTTTCTGAGGAGGAGTTCAAGACCCTTCAATCTTGCGTCCTGGCCATTGAAGAGTTTCCTAGGGCGACCGACGAGTTACTTACGACCTGCCAGAGTTTTAAGGATCAATTCTACAGTGAGTGGTCTGCCTACGTGGCAGATCTTGACATACTCAGTGATGCAGAAGTCAAAATTTGGGATATTAAGAAATCTCAAGCCGAAGCAGCAGCTGATATCCAACTTCTCCACCGGCAGAAGGCCGACTTGTCTTCCCAGCTTTCAGAAGTGCAAACTCATATCTCCCAACTCCTGGCCCTGGAAAAGACCTTAATGACCGAGTTGTGGTCGTCGACTCACTGTTGGCTGATCGGACTGCTCACGACCCCTCCAAACAAGATCGACAAGATCTAATGTCCTGGCTCCGTCAAAAGAACGAGGTTGTCATGAAGCACACCAGGAAGAAGGTCATGGCTATGCTCTTCATGGAGGCTGCGCATTCAATGCCTAAGTTCTAAACCCTGAGATACTGAGTAATGTCCTCCTATGGGGAAAACCAAACTAATTTTCTTTTCTAGCATCAATGCTTCTATTTCTATGGCTGGTCACTACTGATTCTGTTGAATTATTGCGATTTCTTAGCACCCGCCGGTTCCGTTAAACTCTATTTATTTTTGGGCAACCTACTCCCAGATGCCTGGGAAACGTCCTCTTAAATTCTTTTCGTGAGACTCCCAAATAATTACCTTATAAGACTTTAAGTAATTACCATTGATTTTCAATGGTTGCCTAACTCCTTCAAGAGTCGACAATCTATAGCTATTTGCCGAGTACGTTTCAATCGCCTGGTACGGTCCTTCCCAATTTGGTGACCACTTACATAAAACCTGGTCTTTAGTCCTCAAAGGAAATACCATCTTCCAAACCAAGTTGCCAACTCGAAAGTGTTTATGAACCACTTTCTTGTTATAATGTCGGGCTATTCCCTTGTTGTGTACTTCTATTTTGTCTGTTACTTCTAACCTCTTTTTTTCTAACTCTTATAAAGCCACGTACATGGCTTCATCCTGTAACCAAGGTTGACTAACACGAAGCGACTTGTACCTTATTTCAATGGGTAATATTACATAATGACCGTACCAATGTAAACAGGGATTCCAAAATACTGTCTCGCTCGGCGACTCGCAGGGCCTATAAGGTATCATCCAGCACTTCATGCCACTTCCGCGGATTAAAGGTGTGGCCTCATCCTGCCCATTCGCTTGGGGGTAATAAGGTGTGGAATTGGTAATTGTGAAGTCGAACTCATCTACGAACTCCTTTACTTTTAAATTGTTAAAAGCCGTCTCATTATCGACAACGATGTTCTGGGGAATACTGAATCTGTATATGATGCAAGTTCGCAGAAAACCAATAATATCGTTATGGTCGATCTTCTTGAAGACTTGTGCTTCTACCTATTTAGTAAAGTAATCAGTCGCTACCAGAATGAATGCGTCTCCTCGACTGGAATGGGGGTGCATTTCTCTTATTATGTCCAAGGCCCAAGTCCTGAAAGGCCAAGGTTTAATAACCGGGATGAGATCTGTCGCCGGAACGCGAGTTGTTGGGCCATGTCGTTGACACTCCTGACAACCTCTGGCCATTTTGATACAATTTTTTATCATTGATGGCCAGTGAAAGCCATGTCTTCGTATAGCCCAGCACATCTTTACTCCTGACTGATGTGACCTACAAAATAAAACTTCGTCTACATTCTTCCTGTAGAGAATGTCATCTATTAAGACATAAGACAGCGCTTGGACTTTAATGTGTTGCTTGGCCTTCTGGTTAGGGTCTGACAAAAAATCTACAAGAGGTTTTCTTCAATCCTTATCTTGGTCCATTATGTCTGCAGTCAAAATAGTTCTTTCTTGATGTAAGTGTGATTGAACCTCAGGAATATTGTCTTGTTTGGTAGTGACCTTGTAGCCGGAGGCTAATTGTGCTAAGCTATTAGCCACCATATTATCCTCACGTCTTACAAATTGGAATGTTATCTGTTCAATTTGCGTAGACAGCTCTCTTACCAGCTCAAGATAAGGTAGGAGCTTATCCAGGCACGCGCATTTTTGGTTAACCTGATTGATGATTAACTGGGATTCACCCATAACCTGAGCATGTTTAGCTCCTAGGGACATGAGTTCTTTAAGTACTGTTATTAGTGCCTCATACTCCATAGCATTATTTGTTAAAACTGTTTGAAGCCGGAAAGCTAGCCTAATCCCAATGCCTATTCCAGCTCCATTCTTCGTAGACGAACCATCAAACCATGCTCACCAAATATCCTCATTCCCTTCTTCTTAGTCTATAGACAAGGTTGAGTCGTGTTCAACTAAGAAGTCGGCCAGCGCCTGACCTTTAACCGATTGTTGAGGTTTATATCTTAGTCGTAAGGTGAAAGGATTAAGCTCCATTTGCTAATTTATCCTGCCAAAAGTGGACTTTCGAAAAAGTACTTAACGATAGGGGACTTAAACACGATGTAGACTTCACCGTTTCCGACATGATGCTTCAATTTTGTTACAGCTAAAATACTGAGAGACATAGCTTCTTCCTCGGGGTATATCTCGTCTCTACTGGTGACAACAATCTCAAAAGATAATATACGATCCTTTCTCATTCGTTTTCGTCGGTTTGGGCCAACATAACACCAACAGCTGTCTTGGTGGCTGCCATGTAGAGTAGAAAGGTTTCCCGTATTGCGAAGGTGCTAATACCGGAGGATTTGATATATACTTCTTCAGGGCATTAAAAGCTTCCTCGTGTTTGGTAGTCCATTTGTATTCACCTTTTCCTTTCAAAAGAGTAGAAAACACTTCCGTTTTTCCTGCCACGTTGCCTATGAATCTTCGGAGATAATTCACACTTCCTAAAAAGGCTTGCAACTCCTTTTTGGTTCCCAGAGCAACTAGGTTCTGAATAGCTTTGACTTTATTTTGACCCACTTCTATGCCGCGTTGGTGTATTAGGAATCCGAGAAAATGCCCTGCTTTAACTCCAAAGGCGAATTTTAAAGAGTTAAGTTTAAGTTAGTGTTCCCTCATTTTCATGAAGGCACTACGGATATGATCTACGTGTAAATCTTCCCTCGTAGACTTAACAACTATGTCATCAATATAAACTTCTACGGTTTTTCCAATAGAGGCGTCAAATATCGCATTCATAGCCCTTTGATAGGTGGCGCTGGCATTTTTCAAACCAAACGACATCACCACCCACTCAAAAATTCCTAGAGGGCATCTAAACGCAGTCTTATGCACATCTTTTTCTGCGCTAAAGATCTGGTTATATCTTGAAAAACCATCCATAAAGGACATGACCTAATGTCCGGCCGTCTTGTCTACAAGATCATCCGTAATAGGTATAGGGTATTCATCCTTCGGGATCGCTCGGTTTAGATCTCTAAAATCTATGCAGACTCTAATTTTTCCGTTCTTTTTCATTACGGGCACTACGCTGGAAATCCATTCTGTATATCGCGATGTCCTTATGTACCCTGCCCGGAAGAGTTTCTTTACTTCTTCAGACACTAATTGCATCACTTCTCTAGTCATTCGTCGAGGTGCTTGTTGGATCGGTTTATAATCTTTCTTAGGGCAACTTATGTTTTATAAGTCTCCGATCTAGACCCGGCATTTTCGATTAATCTCATGCAAAGTAGTCTTTAAATTCCTTAAGTACTTCTCTAAACGCATTAAATAAAACTTTATTAGCTGATGAGCTGATGAAAATAGTCCTAGGAAAAGTCTCACTTCCCAAATTGACACTAATTAGTGGGTCACACGGCATCATTAAAGATTCACGAACCTCACTACCTCCTAAACAAGTAGAAACGAACTTATCACACGCACCAGGCGCCCAAGACGTTCCTGGATTTATTGAAAGCAAAGACGTATATCGTTCGCAACAGTAATGACGACTTTCTTTGCATACTAGCAATCGCTACAGCACATCAGCGACTGCTTTGCTTACTTCATTCTTATGGTCCATAGATTCCCTCCCTTAAGAGTCCGTCGGGCTCCAACTCCGTGATAACACTTCCTTGATTCTTAGTTGCCTCTTCATTGACTACACCGCTCTTCCCTTCTTGATCAATCTGGCCATATGCATTTCCTTCGTCAGGACTCTCCCCCGAATTAACCCCTTGCAAGACTTCTTCTATATCCTTAGCACTAAGCTCATCGCCCCATCGGGACGAAGAGATCATGTCAGTCGCAGGTTTTGGATGTAATGTCCCGTAGAAAAAAATATAGTCGAATTTCCCATACGGCTGACCGAAGGGACCGACAGTGGGATCACCCAGCTTGTACCTTTGTTCCAACGTAAGTTCTTTGACGGTTGTGCTTGTCTCTGCATGCAAAATGCCCTTGTCACAACATGAATACTCGTAGCTTTAACGATATCGATTTCAGAATTGAGCCTTAACATTAATTCTCTGTGTAGAGTATATGGTATAGCCGCGGCTTTAGGAAGCCAATCGCGGCCTAGCAAGGCATTAAAAGTAGGATTATGTCTATGACGAAAAATGCGGCTTCTTTTTCCTGTCGTCCGACTCCCAAGTGTACAGAGAACACTCCTAGGCACTCGGACTTTCTTCCATTGAAACCACTCACAGAAATATCAGTTTTAACCAATTCCTGGAAGTTGTACCGGAGCATCCTGAATTTGAACAATGACAACACGCTTATTGTTGCTCCGTCGTCGACTAGAACCCTGCTCACCAGAGTGCCATTAAAAGTAGCGATAATATATAAAGAATGCATGTGCTGTCAGAGTGCATGCTATCAGATAGCTTGCTAAACCAATGTATAGGAAAACCAAGCGGACAATCTGTCGTATGAAGGAGAGGAATCTTACCTCTTGCAGGCTCCTCCTTACAATTATTTGCGAAATCCGCTGGCAATGTGAGGGCATTACAGCTCACCACAGGTTTTCCTTCACCATCAACATCACTTGGTGCTCCACTCCGGAGGGGGTTGTAGTCAAACCTTGAGCTTGGCTCTCCTGAATAGTCCGTAGACTCGACACGTTCTAGCTCAGCTTTCAGTTCTTTCATGGTCACTTTGGTAGGGGAAGCGACTTTCGAAGGGGTAGGCCTCCTTTTAATGACGTGACTTAGACGTCTCTCCCTTCTCTTGCGACTTCCTCTTGGCAATAAAGGCATTTTGCCAGTAGCTTTCTGCCAATGTTTTGAAGGATTACTCGCTTTGACCATCTTTGATTTCCCAAAACCAAGTATGAGTTGTCTTACCTCCATAAAGTCTCCAGAAATTGGATCATATCCATTGACTGCACGATTTGGCACCTATTGTGTCCGAGAATGATTGTTAGTTTCGTTCATACCTAGGGGGTGCCGAGTGGGCCGACTCGACAACGATCGTCACTTTCGATGACGTGTCTACCAACTTGAGGAAATAGTTGACACAGCAAGGAGTGCATAGTTGCGAAATTAGAATTCTGTTCTGATTTTCATTTTTGACAGAGCATCTTCTCTTTCAAGAACTGAGCTATTGGTGGGCCCGCACGAATGGCTTGGACGTCGACCCTGGGTGGCCCATTGTTCTGTTTGACAACTCTCCTATGGGGACTTGTCGCTTGCTGGGACATATTAAGGGTACTCGTCTTACCGGTTCCTCCACGTCGTGACTCACCAGTAGAGTCCGCCTTATCCGGTTCATGCCTTGCTCCTTGTTGGGCACGATTTCCATCAAAATCAAGCTGGCGGTTAGGTTGTTCGAGGATACGGGGCTGTTGGGAGGCCATTTCTCTAGTCCTCCCACGACCATGGGGACCGTCTCTTCCTCCCCGAACAGCCGGTCTCTGCTCCACACCCGGGGGTATTCTAATGGGTGTCTGCCTCCTCTACAGGCTCGCCGAAGCAAATCGCGATGCAGGAGAAACCATTCCCATGGCCACCTCCTCAAACGGAGACAAGTCGTACTAGGTGTCCTCTTGGTTGCTCTGCAAATACTTTCTGAAGGTGTGGCACCTGTCTGTGGTGTGCATGTCATCCATATGCCACCAACACATATTGTTAGCGACCCCTTTTACTGGCAAGTGACTATGCCTTTGTCAGCCAATCAACGGAACAAAGCGTTCGCGACGATGGTCTCCCATGGGGTCTTTATCTCCTACACAAAGACGTCAAAATTTGGTTTTCGGTTTGGTATTCGGTTTTGTTATAAAAAAATTCGGTATTACCATACTATTGAAATATTTTTGGGCTTGGGTTTTTTTTATTTTGGCCCATTTTCTCAAAGTCTAGAGTTTCAAAGTTTTGGAGCCCAGTCCACCCCTTGACCCAAGGTAGCTCCCTCTCCTTCCTTAGTCTTCTCCGTGTTGAATAGGTTGAAGAGGTTATGGGTGGGGAGGGTGGCGTAGGAGGAAGGAAAGGGAGCACGAGGGTGACGGTAGGTCAGGGAAGTCTTGCCGCCTCCGTTGGTGTAATCAGCTCGACCCCACTGTCAAGTGCAAGCCCTTCACTGGTAATCGCCCGTCGCATCCTCAGAAATTTCGTGGGTTTCGGGTTTTGGTTTAATTTAAGGGGGTTTGATCGCTTTTGGGTTTTTGCCTTTTTGGGGTAAAGTGATTGGGGTAAAGTGATTGTTTTTATATTATTGTTTCTGTCGGGTGATCCCCATGGCTGCTGTTGGTACTTAGGTTGATGATTTAGCATCCTCCAATCGATTTCTAGTACTTAGACTGTAAATCAATTCATCCTGAAATAAAAAGTGACAAATAAAACAATGTCGACAAATTTAAAAAATCAGCCCACTTTGAAGATTTTAAAAAATATTCCTAGGGCCAGATTTTAAAAAATATTTCTAATCTCTTATTTTTTCTACTCTATAGTCTCGATGCTTGTATTTAATCTAACATTTTCTCCTTATGTAGATCGGCTTTGTGGATAGATTACGAGAGATTTGAAAGTTCCGATGGTTTAATGTTGGCACGGTGCAAGGCATGTGGAGTAGAAGTGAGAGCTGATACTAAGAGAAATGGGACTTCTTCACTAAAGAGTCACAATGCGACGTGTAAGGAAAGAATCAAGTCAACCAATTCAACACAGGCAATCCTTAGATTTAAACCCGGAGGTGATTCTAACAATCAGAAAGACTTGTCTGTTCTTAGGTGCGATCATGAATCTATTAGGAAATCTTTGGTGCACTTGGTCATATCTGCGAAGCTTCCTTTCAAGTTTGTTTCTAGACCTGAATTCTTTCATTTCATGTCTGTTGTGTGTCCTAAATTTAAAGTTCCTTCAAGATGGACAATACAACGGGATGTGTATGACATGTTTTCGCTTGAAAAGGAGAAGTTGAAAGAGTATTTTAAGAAATCGGGACAAAGAGTTAGTTTGACTACTGATACTTGGACTTCTATTCAGAGAGTCAATTATATGTGTTTAACTGCTCACTACATTGATGAGAATTGGGATTTACATAAACGAATATTGAGTTTTATTCCAGTTACATCACACAAGGGGAAGGATATTGGGGTTGCTATTGATAGATGCTTGCATGATTGGAGTTTAGAAAAGATTTTGACCATCACTGTTGACAATGCTAGTTCAAATGATGTTGCCATTCCTTTTTTGAAAGAAAAGTATTGCAATAAAGAAGAGAGTGTGATGAGATGCGAGTTCCTTCATATGAGATGTGTTGCCCATATTATCAACTTGATTGTGAAGGATGGATTGAATATGATGATTGACTCGGTGAAGAAAATTCGAGAAGTTGTTGCTTACATTAGATCGTCTCCTCAAAGATTGTTAAAGTTTAAGGAGTGTGCAATTGCAGAGAAGATTGATAGTAAATCTCTTTTGGTGTTGGATGTACCAACGAGATGGAATTCAACATATTTGATGTTAGAAGCCGCAATAAAGTTTGAGAGGGCCTTTGAGAGATATGATGATGAAAATACAAATTTTAGAAAAAATCTTGAAGATGACAATGGGATATGCATGATACCGAGCTCATTTGATTGGGGAATTGTTAAAGTACTTGTCATACATCTTAAGCACTTTTATGAGCTTACTTTGAAAGTCTCTTGTTCGAAGTTTGTTACCTCGAATGTTTTCTTTCATGAGCTAGCAAATCTTGATAAGGCATTGCAGGAATGGCAAGAATCTCCCGATCAGAACTTGGTTACTTTGGCAAAGAACATGAGAGATAAGTATCATAAGTATTGGGGTGATGTGGAAAAAATGAATAAGTTGATTTTCATCGCAGTTATCTTTGATCCTCGTCAGAAGTTTGATTATGTTGAGTTGTGTTTGAATGACATATATCATGAGAAGGCAGATGTTATGATTTCTCAAGTGAAAAAGACACTTTATGAATTGTTTGCCTAGTACAAAAAGAAATGGATTGCGGAGAATGGTGAAGATGCGGTGACTAATGATGGAAGTGATGGTGATGGTGTGGATAAGGGTCAATCATCAAAGGTAACTACAATGGATAGTGATATGAGATTGTTGCAAAGATTGGAGAGATTGAAGAGGAAGAAAGGTGGAGAAAAATGTAATAGATCAGAGTTGGATTGATATTTGGGAGAAGATACGGAAGTTACTAGTACGAAGTTTGATGTTTTGATGTATTGGAAAGTCAATGCTATTAGATTTCCCATTCTTGCTCAAATGGCTCGTGATATTTTAGCCATTCCTATCTCCACGGTTGCTTCTGAGTCCGCATTTAGCACAAGTAACTTTTTGACATCTTCTTAAATCATTTGTCGAGTTCATTCTCTTATTTGTTTTATATACTTATATCTATTCAATATGTGTTAGGTGGACGAGTGATTGATGCGTTTAGGAGTTCTTTGGGCCCTAAGAGTATTGAGTCAATTATGTGCACTCAAGATTGGATTCGTCAAGGAAAATCAAGTGACGTTGAAGTTGATGAAGATCCTTTTGAGCAAGAATCATTTGAAAGTGGTAATGTTTAAATTCATAGTATTCTTTATAAATATTTAAAGCTTAATGTTTGTATAATATTAATACTCTTATCTCATTAATGACAGGATTGTCCACACTTACATTCGAATGAGATTCCTTGTTTCAACCTATTGCGGTTCAAGATTGAAGATCGAAAAGACTTCTTAACTTTGTGGATTTATAGTTTATGTGGATTTTATAGATTTTTATGGGATTGAATTTGTAGTTCATGTGAATTTTATGGGCTTTTATGGGTTTTAAAATTTATGGGCTGAAATTTTTAAATATGAATTTTGGGCTATTTATTCGGCCCAATAAAAGTTTGGAAGATCCAAATACCGAACCGAAATACCGAAATAAATTTTGGTATTTCGGTATTTGGAAGATTGGAGTTCGGTTCGGTATTTGGAGGGTAAAATTTTGAAACTTCGGTATTTGGAAGTTCGGTATTCGGTTCGGTTGGTATTTGGAATACCGAATGCTCACCCCTAGGCGAAGGCTTGCAGGCGAAACAGTTACCAAGAGATAAAGGTTACCAGGCGACACGAAGAGACGAAGCGACAGCCAACTGAACGAACGAGGAAACATCTGCAGGCGAAGGTTAATGGGCGAAACGTTTTATCGGTGGCTATCATGGAAAGATATGGAATATCTCAGGAGCATGGAAGGAAATAGTTGTCAAGGGTATTCAAAAGGAAAAGAGATATCCTAGGAGAGGCGCAGACTTGGACAGAATGATTCGTGTGGCCACACGAAGATTTGGTGCAGCCACACGAGAGCGAAGCAGTCTACCACAGAAAGGTTGGTATGGCCACACAAGGCGAGAAGATTTTCTGAAATATTTCTAGAATATTTCGAGATTTACCCTACCTATAAAAAGGGTTTGAACCTGAGTTAAGAGGAGGCAGACCAAAAGAGAGCCGTTGAAAAGGGAGTTTTAGTTTTTTTAGTTTTCGTTTAGGATGAGTTTTACTTTTATTTTCTGGTTTTTCGTCAATCTTGTGATGAACTAAGTTTTTATTCTAGGGTTATGACGGAACCCGATATGCAGCCGGATTACTCTTGACTCTCTTTGATTTAATGCATTTAAGACTTCGTTTATTTATTTTATTCTGTGCTTAATGCTTGCGGTTGCCTGATCAACAATCCGTATTGATTTCATTTGATTAATTCACGTATTTTCTGCTGTTTAGTTTCTCGTTAGTTTATTTTCCTAAATCTTTGTTTTACATGATTTGATTACATCGCGATTGTTTACCGTTGATCGCTAGGATATTTTTAAAATAATTCTCCGTGGGAACGACTTTTACTTATTACTCTATTACTTGTGTTACCCGTGCACTTGCGGGAGTCAAACAATCGAACAGTCCCCGAGACTGGGTTCTCCCCTTGCGGTATCTCCTCCATAGGTGCCTTGCCTTGACGGCGAGGAGGGCCATAATTTGCATTTCTATTTGTTTCACCCAGCACCTCACTATCTTCGTCTACCGGGTTTGCTGTATGCACAGTGTCCGGCTCATGGGAGACCTGGAAGAAGATGGTCTAGAAGGAGGTGTACTTTTTCTATTATACACATCTGTGTTGCTTACTCCATGGATCGTCTTCCCAGAGCGACACAACTCGCTTCCCAGTAACCGCGCGCCGAGCGTCTCCCATGAAAGAATTATCTCTATGAGTAGGATCGCTTGTTTTCGGGTTGGAGATCGGCCTGCTTAAACCTTTCATCATTTCTCGTATTTGAGCCATTAACTCAGAGCCATGGCGTATGTTTTCTTCTTGTGACCCGGCGATACGCCTGTCTATGCTTATCTGCATATTTTGCAGGTTTTCATGCACATTCCGCATGTCTCGCAACTCTCCCTGTACGCTCAGTAGATTTCCATGCAAATCCCCCATATTTCTCTTCATATCATTGAATTCTTTATGAAACTCAAGCCTTGATATGAACTAAGAAGGGGTATGCGTTGCCACAGGGGGTTGAGCAGTGTCCACTTGGCTTTCTTGAGTCGTATTCTCGTTATCTAAAGCTCCCATCACTCCCTGGTCTTCTCCATCTAATGGAGGGGGTGGAGGATTCAGAGCGCCTGCACTTCTGGTATTCCTTGCCATTTTAAATGGTCAATTTCTTCGACTCCCACTATGGCCGCCAAAAACGTATTCGAGTCGGAAACGGATCACGTCGGGAATATTTGGCACGAACACTCACAGCGGTTCGGATGTGGTCGCCAGTAAATTAAATAGTTGAATTGAATTAATAGACGATGTCAAACAATGTCTTACAATAAAATTGAAAATCTTACAGCTATAAAAAAATGATTGATGATGCGGATGGTGGTGACACCGTAGACTCGCTGCTAGCGCCATAGACTTGCGGACTGAAGTGGTGGAATAAAAGTTTTTCAATCCTCCGGAATGCTTTTCAAATCTTTCATCAAATATTTTTCCAAAAATCCTGCGGAATTTTCCGTTTAAAAAATTCAATAATTATATTGCTCACTGTAAATAAAAGGAAATTTCGTTCAGAATAGGAAAATAGGTAAAAGACACGATAATTCTAAAACTAATTGAATTTGGGTTTCCATCCTTCGACACTTTCCTTAAACGCAAATTCACTCGGGGCCGACGTACCGCTCGTCATGACCACTCTCAAGAGCTACAGATGCCTGTTAGATTTTTCGGATCGGTCCATTATACAAGTCATCTCGCATATAAGTCTAATGAGGTTCTACTCTAAAACCAATTAAATAATAGCCCGTTCAAACTTATATAATATCTCGATGGCTCGTAAATTTTCAACAAAAATTGCATATAAAGCTGAGCGTTTGAAAGAAGCAATTCTAGCATAAATTTTCTTCATCTTTATATTCGGATTGTTCAAATTAAATAAGAAGTGTAATTGATCCGATAACTTCAGAGGTTAAGTTAAGACGCTAACGTAACTAGTCGTACAACTAGAATAAAGTAGAGTTACCCATTTGCACACGGCTTTTATAAGGACCCACCAAAATAAATAAATAATACGCTTTTCCCCGATCTGGACGCTTAGATATTAATTTCTCCGACCAACGAAAATGCATGAAAAATATTTTAAAATGACTAAATGAAACATTTGCATTTACATGATGTCTCCCATCCCCGTTGTCTACCTAAGTTCAGGTGATAAGCCAATCCCGCTTGTACGGCTCACGAGGGACTCTGTGATCCACGCCATCTAGCTCGGTTACAGGCACTTTGACTCGGCTGCCCTGTACAGGTCTGAGCAGCCCCTCGAGGACGCCATCGCCGACGCATTGAATCCCGATATGAGCTTTTCATCTCTTCCAAGCTCTTGTTTAGCGACGGTGACGCTCACAAGGACCCCGTCGTCCCTGCCCTCAAAAAGACCCCTCCAGTGCTTACGAACCGAACGAATGGAACTAACTCCCTTTTTCTTTCTCGATTCGGCTCCAATCATAGAAGATAATCAAAACATGTTACAGGAGCAAAGGACTGGAATACTTAGACCGTACGATTCAACTATATAATTAATATAAATTAAATTTCACTTAATAGTATACGCTTTTATATCAAATAAGAAGATTCATACGTGATATCAGAGCGGTAACCTTTTCGACACGACGAATCGCTTAACAACCTTTTAAGACACAACAGTGAACATACTCTTGCTTAAGCGCCACTACAAGTTCAGGTCCCGACACTTTGCAGGCTCGGTGCCAAAATCGTTTTTGATACGGTAGCTCGAGATTCTTATTCTTATTATTGTTGTTGTTGTTATTATGGTGATTTGAATTGGGCCATCATGTAGAAGGGCTCAAATGATTCATGGACTTGGGCCAAAAGTTGGGCCCATTTCCCCACCTACTTTCCTCAATCTGACTGTTTTTCTTTTTGAAAAATAAACAAGGGAGATGACCCCGGAAAAATCTCGGTTGCCACACACATGACAAATTTTATTCGAATAAAACGTAATGTAATGTAACGCAATCTCACTTCCATTGTGAAGCAGCTGCGGGTTTAGGGGGGAATTTGTTGCTTTATTCACCCCACCCTCCCTTGACAAAGGGGAAAAAAGGAATGATGGGACTTGAGGAGAAAGAATAGAACGAGCATGAATTTTTTTTTGTTTTTTGGGGAGGAGGGGTGTGGGGGTCGATTTCATGCCCCATCCAATCATTAGAAATGAATAAAAAGAAGAAGAAAGTAAGAAAAAAGAGGACGAGAGAAATGGAGAATCATAAGTAGGAGGAGGAGGAAGTCATATCACATATCAAAGGATTGAGATTTCTTTTGGTCTTTAGGCGTGCCATTGACGACAACAGGGTGCGAGGGATGGATGGATGGATGGATTTCAATTTCCTTTTCTTTTTATTCTCTTTCTTTTTGGGATTTCTCCTCATGTGGGATGGGAAGACCCCCCCTCCCCCCCCCCCAAATCAACAACAACACAACAAAGAAGGGAAGAAAAAACAACCCCCCCCCCCCCCCCCCCAAAATCTTTTACTTTTGGCCACCCTCCAAAAGATAATCATTGATGGGAATCATGTGCAATTGAGGACACCACTAATTAAAAGGCTCAGTGAAGGTTACCACACACACTTACCTCGATATAGTCGGCTGGCAATTCAAAATCTCATTCTTTTGGATGTGGGTGGTGGTGGTCTATTATTCTACTATTTTGTTTTTAAAAACAATAATGTTTGTTTGCCTACACCTCAATAGGATTAGATGATTACTCTGCTCTTTCGTAAATTATTTTACGAAATAGGTCGATCAAATTAAAACTTTTTTGATTAATGTCAAAAATATTATTTATAAAGAATTTAGTATTTCTAATATCAAGTTATTAAGATGGTAAAATATTATGTGAGGGATAAGTGATCGAATAACGAAGCAGGGATTAAGCGAGGGAAAGTGTAATCTCGACGTTTGACGGGGAAGAAAAGGGTGGGAATGGTGATGATCGTGGATTTTGGGGTTGCCCAAAGAAAGCCAAGAGAATTTCTACGCTGGGAAAATCTTCGTGGGGATCCCACACGCACGCGTCGGACTTAGACAAAAACTCACGCTTGAGAAAGACAAAAACAAACAAACCCTATTCGCGAAATCTTGTAATATAAATTACTAAACCTCCTAACTATGGCTACTGTAAAAAAATATATATAATTAAATGGGTTTTTTCCATAGCGGCGATAAAATGAAATGGAAGGGGAAATTGGAAATGCCTCGGGATCCGTCTGTCCACAGAAGAGAAGAGAGGAAGGGAAGAAAAGAAAGATGGAATGATTCACCAGGCAAAGGGGTCCACCGCCACGAACCATATCCAAATCAAATCATTTATTTTCAAAATTCCCTCACACTTTTTAAGTATTGAGGTGTGTTGGGGGGGGGGGGAAGAAAGTAAGGAAGAAATCACGCAAGGCGTGCACTCGGAGGGTTTTTGGTTTAGACATACAATTATATTGATGATCAAGGGGGCTTTTCTTCAATCATGTGTCCACGGGTTTATACCATTTAACATTACATTCTTTGCATGGACGAGTCAAGTCAAAGGTCAAAGGATGAAAGAATGATCTCCTCTTCCAAAAAGTAAAAATACATTATCGTCTTTCTTTGAGAGCTTATCGTTCTTTCTTTCGCCACAAGCTGTAATCAGTCAGAAGACATGAGATACACACCATATAATTCAAGACCCAATATTCATCTCGATTATTTCTTTTTGTTGAACTGTGAGACAGATGTGAGGTTGCATTTTAGTTTATCATGACATGAAAAGAGGGATAGAGGGAGTGGAGCCCGAATAAAAAACCAGCTCATGGACTTTCACGTTTAGCAAGTAATTCCCTGATCCATTCAAGTAACAAAAAGACACGACAATATAAATGCATATCAACAACAACAACAACCACGAAAAAAAAACAAAGGGAATTTTGAGGAAGGGTCAACTTTTCTTCTTTTAATCAATCTTTCTTTTCAAATGGAGAATAAAGACGTTTTATATATATTAAAAAGAGAGAGATAAGGGAAAGGGAAAAAGCAAAGCTGGGAGCATCGGTAGGAATCATCACACCACATTCCCATTCCCATTCACAATCACATTCTCCCCCTAATGCCATTAACAACAGAGCTCATTGATGGCGTTCCTCCTGTACGTGGGGCCTTTTTCTCTCCATCCTCTTTTCTCATATAATAATCATTCATTTAGTTGTAGTTGTAGTAGTAGTAGTACCCTAAGACGCCTGCTTATTATTAGACATACATCAATAATTGCGAGTTTTGTATTTGTTGTGACTTTAGAAGTTATAATCTTCTCATATGGGGTACGAGTATATTAGGATCACAAAGAGAAAACATTAAAATGATCTCGAAATACTTGAATTTTATTGTATTACATTTAACGCCTTGGCGAGGGGGTCAATAAGAAAACCAAAGCTACTAGTATCAAAATAAAATAAAAAAAAACCATCTTTAATTAGTGGGAGGAGAATGAGAATACCACCACCCTCCACATCCCCAAAACATAAAATATAAACAATGCGAGGAGAGAAAAAGGGAGGGAAAGAAAGAAGGAAAGACATCATCATTTGATTCCCAACCCGACACGTTGAGGGGGCCCATCCATCCAACCCCCGATAGGGAGGAGGAGGAGAAGGAATAATTTCTTATTTTTCACCCGCATGCTCCTTTCTCTTTCTCTTATATAGTATATGCAAATTGGGGGGGATTTGAGAATTTGTGGATAGATCGTGGTAAATAGGGGGGAAACCAAATCATTCCCCACAGTTACATACATACAGAGGTAGGGGGAAGTTGGAGGAATGTATTCCCCGTCTGACCCTCCCTCGTAAGGAAAGGAAAGAAGAAAAACAAAAGCAAACCTCCCACACACACCCATAGACCTTAGATTTTTAGCTTTGTCCGTGGGTCCCCCTCCCCTAAAAACCCTTTTGACCAAAATATTCACTTTTGCAAATTACATGAACTCCTCCTCATCCACATGTAACACCCACAAGTAGTAGATTTCGTGCGAATGCTTAGAAAGAGCATGGTAAGAATTTCGGTATGAAATTCAATTAACTACGCATCGTCCATTTGCACGTTGTTCCCCTCCTCGTAACAAAATAATAATAATAATAATAATAAAACAAGAAAAGAAATAGAGAGCGGCTACTGCCTTTCCTTTTTCCCTAAAAGCTCAATCACTTATCACACACACCCATCATCATCATCATCACCACCATCGCTATTCAACTCCCAAATTCCTCCTCCTCCCAAAGTATTGTAAAGAATTCCAACGCTTTAAGCCTCTTGCAACCTTAAACAAAAACACACTCATCGTCACTCTCTCTCTCCATCCCCCATCCCCCATCCCTTCCTTGTCTATGGAGAATTTCAGTCCAAGCCTAATTACTCCAGGCGCCGAGTCCTTGCACAACCTGTTCTCCATCGTTGCAATCCTCGTCACCGCCCTTTTCGCAGTCCCTCCTTCCTCTGGCCAGCCTGCACCCGTTTACTCACTAAAGACCGACGTGGAGTCCCTCGTCATGTTCAAGAAGCTCGTCTATAAGGACCCGAACGGGGTCCTATCCGGTTGGAAGCCCGACAAGGGCCCTTGCTCTTGGTACGGGATCACTTGCTCCGACGGCAGGGTCTCTGGAATTGATCTCAGCGGACAGAGTCTCATGGGAAACGTCGCATTCGATTGTTTGACCGCGCTTGACAAGTTGTCGGTCCTGAAGCTGTCGTCGAATTCCCTCGCCATCAATGCCACGTCGCTGGTGAGGCTTCCTCACGGGCTGATGCAGCTCGATCTTTCCTTTTCCGGGATGGTGGGGTCGGTGCCGGGGGGTCTGTTCTCTAGCTGCCCGGTTCTCGATGACGTGAACCTCTCGTTCAACAACCTGACGGGGACACTGCCCGAGGACTTCTTCGCTGGTGCTGACAAGCTCAGGGTGCTCGATCTTTCCTACAACAACCTGACGGGGTCGATCTCGGGCCTCAGGATAGATGATTCGTGCGGCTCGCTCTTGCAGCTGGACCTGTCGGGCAATCGTCTGGGGGATTTGATCCCAGACTCGCTCGCGAACTGCACGAGCCTCCAGACGCTGAACCTGGCGAACAATCTCTTCTCCGGACAGATCCCCCAGTCTTTTGGCCGGCTTGGAAGCCTCCAAAGGTTGGACCTTTCTCACAATTCAATCACCGGCTGGATTCCTCCTGAGCTAGGAAGCGCCTGCAATTCGCTCATCGACGTTACTCTCTCCAACAACAACATCTCGGGGCCGATCCCGAGCACGTTCTCGTCGTGCGTGTGGTTGCAGAACCTCGACCTGTCTAATAACAACATATCGGGCCCTTTCCCCGATTCTGTGTTTAAGAACTTGGGATCCCTGGAAAATCTGCTGCTGAGCAACAATTTCATCTCCGGGCCGTTCCCCGCTTCGATTTCTTCATGCAAGAAGTTGAAAGTCGCAGACTTTAGCTCGAACAGGATATCCGGGGGCATTCCCCCGGATATTTGCCCGGGAGCCACTTTGTTGGAAGAGCTGAAAGCCCCAGACAATCTCATCACAGGGAAAATACCGCCCAAACTGTCGAAATGTTCGAATCTGAAGAAGTTGGATTTCAGTCTGAACTATCTTGCCGGGCCGATTCCACCCGAGATTGGGATGCTCGAGAATCTCGAGCAGTTCATCGCATGGTTCAATGGCTTAGAGGGCGAAATCCCAGCCGAGTTAGGGAAATGCAAGAACCTGAAGAATCTAATTCTCAATAACAACCACCTAACGGGCGGCATCCCGGCTGAATTGTTCAACTGCAGCAACCTGGAGTGGATATCGCTCTCGAGCAATGAGCTGTCAGGAGAAATCCCCAAGGAGTTCGCGCTTCTGTCGAGGCTAGCCGTCTTGCAGCTAGGCAATAACAGCTTGAGTGGTCAGATACCGGGCGAACTGGTGAACTGCACTAGCTTAGTGTGGTTGGACTTAAATACTAACAAGCTGTCTGGCGAAATCCCTCCACGGTTAGGCCGCCAGCCCGGTTCCAAGGCATTGGCCGGCATTCTCTCGGGAAATACACTGGTGTTTGTCCGTAACGTCGGGAACTCATGCAAAGGCGTTGGCGGTCTGCTCGAGTTTGCGGGGATCCGACCGGAGAGGCTGTTACAGGTGCCATCGTTGAAAAACTGCGATTTTACGAGGATGTACTCGGGTCCAATCCTCAGCATGTTTACGAGATACCAGACGTTGGAGTATCTAGACCTCTCTTACAACCAGCTGAGTGGAAAAATCCCTGATGAATTCGGCGACATTGTGGCCCTACAAGTCCTTGAGTTGTCGCACAATCAGCTCTCTGGGGAGATTCCCCAGTCGCTCGGCCAGCTCAAGAACTTGGGTGTCTTTGATGCTTCGCATAATCGACTCCAAGGCCAAATTCCCGAGTCCTTCTCTAATTTGTCCTTTTTGGTTCAGATCGATCTGTCATATAACGAGCTGACAGGACAAATTCCGCAGCGCGGGCAGTTAAGTACTCTACCAGCCAGCCAGTATGAGCACAACCCAGGACTTTGCGGGGTGCCGCTGAACGAATGCAAGAACACGATCCCCGAAGCGAATCCGGGCGAGGATGTGGCGAACGCACGACGATCCAAACCGACAGCCGGGTCTTGGGTGAACAGCATTGTGCTCGGGATTCTGATTTCGATTGCGGCGGTCTGTCTGTTGATCGTTTGGGCGGTGGTGATGCGGTCAAGGCGGAAGGAGGCAATGGAGGCAAAGATGCTGAGCAGCCTACAAGCTGCGCACGCAGCGACTACGTGGAAGATTGATAAGGAGAAAGAACCGTTGAGCATAAACGTCGCCACTTTCCAGCGGCAGTTGAGGAAACTTAAGTTCTCACAACTCATCGAGGCTACTAATGGGTTCTCAGCTGCAGCCCTCATTGGCTGCGGAGGTTTCGGAGAAGTCTTCAAGGCCACACTGAAAGATGGCTCGAGGGTCGCAATCAAGAAGCTCATACGGCTAAGTTACCAAGGGGATAGGGAATTCATGGCCGAGATGGAGACTCTCGGAAAGATCAAGCACAAGAACCTCGTGCCGTTGCTGGGATACTGCAAAGTTGGTGAGGAGAGGCTTCTTGTGTACGAGTACATGGAGTACGGAAGCTTGGAAGAGATGCTTCACGGCAGGATCAAGACACAAGACCGACGGATACTCACGTGGGAGGAGAGGAAGAAGATCGCTCGAGGTGCGGCCAAGGGACTCTGCTTCCTCCACCACAATTGCATCCCACACATCATACACCGCGACATGAAATCGAGCAATGTCCTGCTTGACCACCAGATGGAGGCACGGGTGTCAGATTTCGGGATGGCCCGGCTAATCAGCGCACTCGACACGCACCTGAGCGTGAGCACCCTGGCTGGCACACCGGGTTACGTTCCCCCGGAGTACTACCAGAGCTTCCGGTGCACGGCGAAGGGTGACGTCTACTCCCTCGGGGTCATCCTCCTAGAACTCTTGACGGGGAAGCGGCCGACGGACAAGGAAGACTTTGGGGACACGAACCTCGTCGGGTGGGTAAAGATGAAGGCGAGAGAGGGGTGCCAGATGGATGTGATCGACCCTGCGATGCTCGCGGCGAGCAAGAGGACCGAGCAAGAGGAAGCGGAGGAAGTCAAGGAGATGCTGAGGTTCATGGAGATCACGCTCATGTGCGTTGACGAGTTCCCGTCGAAGCGGCCCTCAATGCTACAGGTTGTCGCCATGTTAAGAGAGCTCATGGCTAATTCCAACAATGGAAGCAGCAACAGCGCCTAATACTATTCGATCACGCCTTAATTATTTTCTTCTTCTTCTTTTTTTCTCGAGCTCCTTGTAATGTAAGATTTCATGTTCATATGAAATTATGTTCATTTCTTCATTCGTGCAGAGATCGTGATAATGATGGGAGATTGAGTTTTTGGAGGCATATGTTAGAAATTATACCCAACGAGAGAAAAGAACGAGCAGGGGAGGAGAGGAGATCATTGAAGAAGAAAGGAAAAAATGTTTATGTGGAAGTTTCCAAATTATCACTAGAAACTAATCAAATCTGGGATTTCTTGCTTGGTGTGATGTACATTGCAGGGGAAGTTATAATCAGCAGAAGTTATAAAAGGGTTTGTGCTGATTGCCAACGTTCTTACATCGTTGCTCTGGTATCCGCCGTCGTGAAACGAGCCCGTCGTCGTAGAAGGACAGATTCCTTGGAACCTCATCAAATCATCTTCGAAAACTTCCCACTTGTCTGTGACGACCGTATGCAGAGACTTACCCTGCACCACAGGAACGATGGCCAGTTCCACCTCCTTGTTCATCGCCGGCACGATGGCCAGTTCCAATTCTCGGTTCTTTCTGTCCAAGGGAGTTGGAGTCTCGTTCGCGATCCTTTCCACTTCTCGGATATCTTCGTCTGGTATTCGCTCGACCTTCAGGAACTCCGACGCGTTGAGGACTCGGATGCTCCGGCAAAACTCGAAGAATCTGGAGAGCTCATCACCCTGCGTGTTTGCCTGTTGCAGCACTGACAAGGCCATCGAGGCCTCGACCCGGGTCGCTGTGTATATCTTCGATAGGACTATGGCAATGCAGTGGCAGATCTTGCTGTACACGTCGAAGATCTCGATGATCACGCAATCCATGGCTTCTCGAATCAGGCATGCCGTCTTCATGCATTCCATCTGAGGTCTGATCTGGAGGAGAAGATCGAGGAGAGATTGCAACTTCTGCAGGGAATGTATGTCCCCGATGATGGGCTGAGCTCGCCACGCGTCCTTCGATTTAATCTTACGGTTAAGATCCCCATCGACCGATAAGAACGTGGACTTCTGATCCAGGAACGTGAAATAGGCCCGCACGAACGCGTCGTATCCCCAAGTCCTGGAAGCCGAAGAATGGGCGTCGCTGAAATTGGACAGATCGAACGGAAGCCGGCCGATCTTGCTCAGCACAGGGAGCTTGCAACAGAATACCCCGTGCAACAACATGAGCCCCTTGATGGCCACGACCCAGCTCCGCGTACGGTCCATCCGATATGAAAGGGACCAGAGCAACGGCTTCATGTGCAAGGCAGGGGAGGCTCTGATCCAGGAGTAGACACGCTGGGCATTCTTGTAATCGATCCGGGCCTCGTCGTGGCTCGTAGCTTTTATGACGGAGGCCTCGAGGTCAGGGTTCCGGTACGCGCTCCTCCTGGATACGCTCGCTACCCAGAGGCTGTTCTTGTCCTTGATGACCCCGGCGGCACGCTTCCAAAGCTTCCTCATGGCGACTGACCGGGGACAGCAGGGATTGCCTCCAAAGCCCCGAAACACAACACCGCCTCCTATCGGGCAGGAGGATGTTGGCCACGGCAGGACCGGCCGCGGGGGGGTGCGGCAGTTCCTTTTCGGTTCTGGGGGATCTTGTTTTTGTGTTGGGGTTTGTTGTTAATTTAGGATCTTTAGGAGGTGAAATTTTGTGTCGCTGGTGATGTCCAAAAATGGGAGGAGGGATTGAGGGAGTTGGAGAAACGCTCTGATTAGGCTGTTTTTATTTTTTTTTAATTCGTTGGTGTTGGGGGAGTGGCCCAAATGACAGCAGGAGGAGGAGGAGGAGAACCTGATCATTGTTCTGGATGTGGGAGTAATCAAATGTTCTGACCTGTTCAAACACGCAAAGACACGGTTAATCGCTTTCGGGCACTTTGACAATTGAGATGACTTCGCATCCCTATCCCTACTGTGTTTCCTTCCTATGATGTTTTTTGACTGGCGAATGACAGGTCATGTCTGAGTTTTACTCGAATCCTTTTGCATTCAAATCAACGAACGTGGATTTAGTTTTCATTGACAGCTCCCTGTCTGTTTTTCCAAAAGAACATATAACTCATGTCAACGCACGATGAGTTATTCTCGATTGGTTCGGGCATGAAGAGAGAATTCCCCTCCTCACAAGGTGCTTGACATTTCCTAAAATTCATTTCTAAGATGGAGTCCAAACCATCGCTTTGCCTGGGATTGTTTGATAATAACATATTGTGTCTGGTCATTGAGGAAGGATGCGCTTGTTTTTTCTTTTTTTTTTTGGGGGGGGTGGGGCAAATAAACCAAGCATCATCCATGTCATCAATCAAGTAAATGGGACGATATTTGCCGGTCCGAAGAGCGCGGGAAGGGGTGATCCGGAGGATGCAGTGCGTGCTCGTTGGGTGAGATCAGTGTTTTGGAGCGATCCATGATTGGGTCATACCTTTTGATCTACACTCTTCTTGGATTACCACTGTGTCCTCCAGATTTGTACAAGTGTTTTGAAAAGGCGTTAAGGCACCCAGCCCGTACAGAGAGACACATTGATGAGAGGTCGGTTCATCCTCCTTCGTCCTGAAAAGTGATAATTTTCAATTGAAAAAGCATTAGATGACTTAATATAAAGAGAGACGTTTCGTCTTCCTTCACCCTTTACAAACAAGAGAGGACGTTTCGTCTTCCTTCACCTTTTATAAACAAGTGAGAATGACTTTCTTTTTTCCTTCAAAAGAATGGAGCTGGATCCTTTTATTTTAAACTTCATGAGTCTTCACGGAAGCGGCTAACGGTACGTGCACGTAACCGTTACGTGCTTTACTAAATTCGACCAAAATTTTAGTAAAGTTTACCAAAAATCGACTTTTTTTAGTAAAATGATTAGTAAATTACTAAAAAAAAATTAGTAATCCGTTACTAATTTTTCACTGTTTGACCATTCGGAAAGTTACTAAACTAGGTTTAGTAAATCGGCGAAAAAATTTACTAAACTTTTTAGTAACCGATTACTAAAAATAACGGTGATTTGACAGTTTTTTTTAGTAATCGTTACTAAAATTTCACTGTTCAACTTTAGTAATCGGTTACTAAAAAGTTTAGTAATTTTTTTCGCCGATTTACTAAACCTAGTTTAGTAACTTTCCGAATGGTCAAACAGTGAAAAATTAGTAGCGGTTACTAATTTTTTGTAATAAAATTTGTAATACTAGTAATTTTCCACGTAGGCCGTCCGGAGATTTTAGTAATGATTTACTAATTTTGTAAGCGAAATTAGTAAATTACTGTTTGACATAGTAAAGTCGTTAGTAAATTACTAATTTTTTTAGTTTTTTTCGTAATCGTTTACTACTTTTTGAACAAAATTCAGTAATCAATTACTAAACTTTTTAGTAATTTTCGTAAATGAACAGTACATTCCGAACCTAAAACTGAACCTGTTTTCAGTGTGAAATTACCATTTTACCCCTTCTGTAAAATTATAAATAGGTTCGGTTTTAGGTTTGGAGTGAAAATTCGTAAACGATTTTGTAATTTATCGCAGGGGTAAAATGGTAATTTCACACTGAAAACAGGTTCAGTTTTAGGTTCGGAATGTATTTTAGAAAATTACTAAAAAAATTAGTAATTGGTTACGAATTTTTTTCATAAAAGTAGTAAACCATTACGAAAATTTTTTTTAAAAATTAGTAATTTACTAACGACTTTACTATGTTACACAGTAATTTACTAATTTTTTTAATACAATTAGTAAATCATTACTAAAATCTCCGGACGGGAAACCTGGAAAATTACTACTATTACTAATTTTTTAACAAAATATTAGTAACCGGTACTAATTTTTCACTGTTTGACCATTCGGAAAGTTACTAAACTAGGTTTAGTAAATCGGCGAAAAAATTTACTAAACTTTTTAGTAACCGATTACTAAAGTTGAACAGTGAAATTTTAGTAACGATTACTAAAAAAAACTGTCAAATCAACGTTATTTTTAGTAATCGGTTACTAAAAAGTTTAGTAAATTTTCCGGCCGATTTACTAAACCTAGTTTAGTAACTTTCCTAATGGTCAAACAGTGAAAAATTAGTAACGGATTACTAATGTTTTTTAGTAATTTACTAACGATTTTACTAAAAAACATCGATTTTTAGTAAACTTTACTAAAAAAAATTCGATTTTAGTAAAGCACGTAACGGTTACGTGCACGTACCGTTAGCCGCTTCCGTTTTCACCTCCAAGTACTACTCATACAGACAGAGATAAGCTTATACAAAAGGTTAATAAGTTGTTACTTATTTCTCTAGAATTGGTTTATTCATTTGAAGTGCAAAAAATATCATGTATATGGCGCATTGATCGCCTTTTTCGCCTGGGAAGGCGCATTTATGCCTTAACAACACTGAACTGTACACCATCAATTATTTATAGAAAACAAAAAGTTTTAGGAATTTCCACCCAAAGGAAGAGGACAAATCAAATTCAACTTGAATGGAATTAATCCCAAAGTAAGTGGAGCTCGAGACATCCCACAAGCACACTATAGCGATTCGGTTTTACAACACAAGACTGACAGGGGATGTATCATGAGGAAGATCCTACCTACCACTCGAATCATACAAGCGCCGAACTGGGTGGTCTGGGACCATTAATCGGCCGGTCCCCCCACCAACAACAATTTGCATTAGCCTGCTGTAGCATATGACACCCACAATTGTCCTTAGAAAAGAAAGAAAGGCAGATACCCACTTACTGGGGACAAAGGCAACGAGACTTATCAACAGGTCCCCGCTCTTCCCTTTACTACCTGATACATGATCATCTACACTCCATTCTATCCATTCCAGCGGTTGATTACTACCAATTTGCAACCTTAAGCTCTCGCCTGCCCCAAACACACTTAACTCCTCAGATCAACGTCACACTACATCTCGTGAGACAAGGGCCAGCCTCTGCCGGCAAAAAAGAATAAACCACAGCATAGCGCGCCTTGGAACTCCCACAGCAGACCCAACTTTGCTGGGTTGTTGCCCATGCTTTTTGGCTATCCATCCATCTGCATTGCCTGCCTCTCTCTCATTCTCTCATAACGTACACACACTCTAACATCAACATACAGACACATTTTCTCCACTTCTTACAAAGATATGATTGCGTTTGACAAAAAAAAAAAGGAGATAAAGTTTGGTCTCTCCCTGATACGCCCGCCTCAAAAGACCCAACAAAAGAGGCATAAAACAACAAAAAGAAAGAGTGGGAAATTACGTGATTTTTCAACAAAAGCCAGCCGCCCCCCCTATCCTCACTATTTCTTCCAATGGATCTCATCAAAAGAAGCTCATAAAAATTTGAAAAATGTAGTGATTCCTTTTTTTTTTAAATAATCAAGCAGCATGCATTACTATCACTACAACTTTAATTCCAAATGCTTTTGCTTTTACCCCTATTAGCGGATTTCCTAACAGCAATCAATGGCATAGGTCTTTAGCCAAAGTAAAGGGGAAGTGTTTCCTTCACGGGGATTAAAGAAACCAATCGAGAAATAGGATGACAGAGGTGGCCAAACCTTATAAGAGGAAGAGACAGAAGGAGGAGGGAATGGAATCAGCCTGGGGCTGTTCTTCTGCAAGCCGATCACACCCTCACCCCCTTTTTTCCCTACCAACCAGTCCTCCTCACTCTCCTTTTTTTGCCCACCTTGTCAATTTTAATCATGTCCCACCCTGTCCATCCTTAGTAAAATGTGCAGGCACAACAAGACCAGCCAAAAGAAGTCCTTTACCAACGTCTCTTATGTGGTGCTTCATTTCATGCGTGCCTCATAAATAATGCAAGCCTCCATCATCTCTCCTATCCTGTAATAAGAACCTCCTCATTGGCTTGCTGGCTGGCTAGTGCCACCATATGCCAGCAAGTGTGTAGGCAAAGAAAGGTATTTATCTGAATTTGGGAAATTACTTTTCTTCTTTCTAGATGCATCAGCCTCAGAATGGAGAAGTTCCCACGGCAACGGAGGCAAAACAAGCAGAAGGAGATGGAGGTGTGGAATTTACCGGCATGGATGTCGTCGTAAATTGTGCTGCGGTTGAAGAATATATTGAGTTCTGTCCGGTTGAACATCCGCTGGAACCTTTGGACAATGATCAGCCAGTGAAATGCCCCATGGTCAACTCTTCAGCCAACAATGTAAGCTTGTTTCCTGCTGGTAGAGGCTTTAGCTTAGAACATACTATTGTGTTTGAATCAAAGACTCAACTTTAAGTTGCAGGGGCAGTGGCGGATGATCCAGGAAAGGGTTCCTCCAAGTATCAGAAGGATTTCCCGAGTAGAAGATATGAAGAAAAAGTTGGTCAATCCATCTAACTCTGCGGCCAACCATTTGGTGAGGAAGAGGCACTACAGCATAACAGATGGAGACATAATATTGACTCCTGTTCGAATCACGCCACCTCGGCCATCCGACAGTACCGCGCTTTTCCGCATGTGCCAAGGGATAGACCGTTTCAATACAAAGAGCACAAGCCAACTGTGAACTCCGGGGAGCTTCTCTGTGTTGCAAAGATAGTGTGTCCTGTCGTTCTATATATACATATATATAGTACCCTTCCTTCTGTGCCGTTTGGTGCTAAGCTATCAGAGAGTGTTTCATGATTGATTTCAGTTTTAATTACAGAAATCCTGTAAACTAACCGCTTAGGACTCTTCAGCAGGCTTGCTATGCGTATTTCACCCCCAAATCGATTACTTGATCATATTCATGCATTAAGTACCACTTCCCAAGATAGTAATCTCGGTCTTCCTTTACCCCCTTTTCAAATTATCAAGATACCTTGGCACCAGCACCAGAGAAACTATGCATCCAAGCTAAGGCGCAACTGCCCCGTACTTCTCCTGGCTAGCATGGAAAAGAGGAAGCATGCACATGCATGCATGAATTCTTGTCCAATTACAAATAGGTTGTTAGCATAAACTTTGGCATCGTGTTAAGACACGCTCAGCCTTCATCACTAACATGGTTTGGGGGACGTGTATTCTACTTGATACACAAAAAAGAAAGGGCCGAGAACCATGCCAGAAACCATGTTAGTTATTCTACTCAATAAAGAAATAAAGAGGAATGGCCCTTCAGTTTAAAGCTAGTGTATCCATCGGCAGCATAGCTTATATCTTGAAAGATCAAAGTGACATAAGAGTAGGGATAGAAGATAGAAATGCCACTCCACATACACTTTCTGAAAAGTTATTATCTGGCCCAACATAGCTGTGAATAAAAACATGCACCACCACTCAGGTTATGTAATAGAAAAGTCACCTTTTCCTCCAGAGGCAAGCAAGTTGCAGAGGGGGCAAAAACAAGCTGAAGAATGATTTTCTTTTTTTCCTTTTTCACGGTTCTTGGGTGTCCCGAATTTGCAAGAACAAATACATCATAAAAGGTAGAGGCAGATGTACATCAAAGCACATGGGAATGAGATGAAATGTCTAAGTCATGACGCCCCTCGATTAAATCTGATATAAAAACTGCGCAGCAGCTCCAAAGTATCGCTAACTAGATGATCGGAGAATAATGACACTACAACTGCGCATAACAAGCAGACTTTGTTTTGTTTTAATAAATTCAACTTGCAGTCATCGGCCGCACTCACTTGATCATCAAATGCTCCCCACAAATTTCCATAATCCAAACAGGTCCCAAAGGTGATACCAGCAGCATATGAGTAATATTCCCTAGACTAGATTTAAAAGGAATAATGGCCACTCAGTTGCAATCATTTTTCATAATGCATATCGAATCCGCACCACTCGAGAGCATATCTCGTTTTCGGGACGAATGCCGCTGCCAAATCAACCAGGGTCACAATCCCTAAAATTGAGAGAAATTACACGGTGAATCGACTCCCCCAGAATCTCAGCTACGCCCTCCGATTAAACAAAAGGGAGAACAGGACGAGAAACAGATGGTGATCTTAGAACACGAAGCCCCTCCTTTCAGGGCGGCGGCGGCGGTTACTGTTTGCCCTTTCGTTAGCCTTAACTTATTTTTAATATGGATTTGAAAATGAACGGCATTGGGCTTATGGGCCCATGACCCACTTTTCCATAACGAGGAGTTTTCAAAGGCCAAACCATCAATTATATCCTAAAGTTTGGTTATTTTTTTCAATTTATTTTAAATTTTTTAAAATATCATCACACATCCTAACGCTTGGCCGTTATATCAATTTTAACCATCGTTAATCGAATAAGCGGACAGAAGTTTATGTGGCGTCCACTTGGCACGTTACTCCGTCAACCTACCTTAAACTGCTGATTGGGCATTGCGTGGCACCGACGTGGCATGACACTGGGTACCCCCGTCAGATCGGCCGTTGAGGAAGATGTGGTCGTTACCATTTTTCCTACTTTCTTCCTTCTTAGGATTCTTCATGTCTTGCTTCCCTCCCCTCCCCCTCTTCGTCGTCGTCGATTTCGGGCGGGAAATTAGCTGAAAGGATTTTTAGGAGGGGCAAGAGAAAGAGGCGAATCATTTGTTAAATGTTTTGGCGGTAAAAAAAAATCATCCCCTCTCTTGTTTCATTCTTTTGTTTTCTCTTGCCGTTCGGTGGTGAAGTTGTCGGGTCGGGTGCGGTGGGGTGGTTAGCGTTTTGGGTTTGGACGAAGAAAGATGGAGATGTCATACCCAGTTAGCAGTTTAACAGTGGGCAGATAGAGTAACGTGCCAAGTGGGCGCCACGTAGACTTACGTCATCTTATTCGGATAACGATGGTTAAAATTGATATAACGTCTAAACGTTAGGAAGTATGATGATATTTTGAAAAGTTTGGGGTATATCGGAAAAAACGATATAACTTTAGGATATAATTGATAATTTAATCTTTGATTAAAAAGAAAGTGGGAATTATCATGAATGTGATCTGATATTAAACACTACAGGAAAGCCTTGGGAATTTATTCATACATTTCACCACTTGAAATGTAGTTGGACATGGGGGAGAGGATCGGATCGGATCGGAGTTTGTGATCTCAACCGGGGACAACTTCTATGAAGACGGGCTGACCGGAACCGACGATCCTGCCTTCCCCTTCGCCGACATCTGCACCGGCCCCGGCTTGCAGATGACCTGGTACAATGGCACGCGTTCACCCTAGGACAACGATCGAGTGCTCATCTAAGGGCTTAATATCAATATTTGGATTATCCTGTGCAGTGCTTGGCAACCATGACGGCAGGGGAGACAGGGAGGCACAGTTCCTTTTTCCTGTTGTACGACTTGGATTTGACTTTGAAGAAGTCGACCGCAACGTAGAAGATCGTTGTTGGTCACCACACGATCAAGAGCATGGGTGAGCACGGCATCACCATCGAAATGTATGGACCAGATTGTTACCATCCTCGAGGTTTGTCCTAAAATACACATCCTTTTGAGCGAATTGTATTTACTGATAATCCTTTACTGGACTTTGCATGCTCAGGAGAACGAAGTGGACTTATACAGCAATATCGAGGACACATGACTAATGTGCTAATTCTAGACGGTCTTATCCATGCCGCCCAATGAATCCACTCCGTGTTCTATGCCAGCTCTGAAGAATTGATATGTTCATGGCTAGCAAATCAAATGTCTTCACATGTGTGGAAGCTATACGTAATTCCAAAACAATAACCACAACTGTTACGCAACTCTAGCATATGCGTTCGTAATTCTTTTCTTGTTTTTTCAATTTTCCTCGCAAACATCGGACACATGACCTCTTTATTAACTAACTCATCATGAACAAAGTCACCACGTTGCTAAGTATGATGTCTAGTTCTTCGCCCAACCGAAGACAACAGTCTCATGGAATGATCGTGGTTGTGGCCGGATTGCTTCTCTGCACAGCTGTCAAGACATCAGCAGCAGAATTCCCTCAGTTCCAGCTACCGCAGAAGGAGGATGGGTCGGTCGATTTCCTGGTGGTTGGGGATTGGGGAAGGGGTGGGGATTTCAATCAATCCAAAGTCGCAGAGCAGGTTCTTTTTTTTATATCCTTGCTCCAGTAAATCATAGTATAATGGTCAGCCGGCTGCATAATCTTGTTAGTAACATTTGCAGATGGGAATAGTAGGGGACCAGATGGGCATACAGTTTGTGATCTCCACGGGGGACAACTTCTACGAGGATGGATTAACGGGAACTTGTGATCCCAACTTCACCAATTCCTTCACCAACATCTACACTGCACCGAGCTTGAACAAGCCTTGGTACAACGGTAAGCATCTGCAACTCCAAATCTTACACAACACATCGCACCAGACCAGACCTGTCTGTTCGTCTCATTTTGTCTTCTACCTCGCAGTTCTGGGCAACCATGACTACAGAGGAGACGCTGAAGCCCAGTTGAGCCCAATCCTTAAAGCAAAAGATGGCAGATGGAATTGCTTTAGATCAGCCATACTGAGCGCAGGTGATTATTGTGCACAGTTTTCAATGAATCTTCTTTACCCCGATCAGATCTCAGCTAAGCCCGGTGATGATGTTTCTTCAGGTCCGGTGGATTTCATATTCGTGGACACCACGCCCTTTGTGGACACATACTTCAAAAACCCCGGCGAACACAGATATGACTGGACTGGTGTGTTGCCAAGGGAGACGTACCTGTCAGATATGCTAAAGGAATTGGATTGGACTTTGAAGGCTTCGAGCGGGCCATGGAAGATTGTTGTTGGTCATCACCCAATCAAGACTGCAGGAGAACATGGCGTCACTGAGGAACTTGTACAGCGGATGCTTCCCATCCTCAAGGTTGCGAAAGCTCACCTAGTTATTTCCTCGAATCCCACCTGCCTTAAAGAAACAAACCCAAATACTGATGGTTTTCATGTTATTACCTTCATTTACAGATCAACAATGTCGACTTTTACATCAACGGGCATGACCACTGCCTGCAGCGAATTGCCAGCATCGACAGGTGAGCTGCCTCTCTTTTGCTAATTTGCTGTGCAAGAACTAAGAACAGGCCAGCCCTAACCATTCCTGTCATCGTCATATTGTAGCAAACTCGAGTTCCTGACCAGCGGAGGTGGCTCCAAGGCATGGAGAGGCATAATAAGGCCGTTGGACAAGCCACAAGAAATGAAGTTCTACTACGATGGACAAGGTTTCCTGGCCGTACGCATGCATCACTATAAAGCCAGTTTCCACTTCTACGACGTCTATGGTAATAATTTACACAACTGGGACGTCCAGAAAATTCCCTTTATCAACACTTAAAGATGGACGAGACTGCCAGCGCACTACCGCGGATCAAGACTCGAGCTCGCCTAAACCACACTATAGACAAAGAGTAATAGTAACCCAACACGAATAACAGATGACTCACAGGCTATACCTGAAATGTCTTCCAGCTTATGAAAAGTATGAACTTGCTTTTGAATGTTTTTATGATGGAAAAAAGGAGTTGGCCACTTAAGGAACTAAAATGTTATAAAACGAGTCACTTAACAAGAGATGCACGCAGCTTAACCTAAAATATATGAGAGAAAACTCAAGATTTTTCTGCAAAAAGAGACCCTTCAAATGACAGTCAAACAATGTTGCTGTCTGGATCTGCATCAATCCTCTCCCTCCCACTTTTTGTCTACAGTCTTCTCTTCCTTTCCCAGATCCCCATAGAGAAATTTCCATCATCTCAAGGCAAAAAAGACAATCGATCCCCAAAGAAATATCTACATATTCAAGAGTTTTCAGACAGCTTTATGACAATCCAACTGGGACACATAATTTCTAGAAAACCGTTGATATAATCTGGTTTTGATGATGACAAAGGTTATGTATTGTTAATGTGCTATTTAAGTATACAGAAGAACAGGTATTCGGATGTAGAAGCTGGTCTCTATTATCCGTGCAATACGTAAAAGAGTTATGTGGAGTACTTCAACAGGGGAAATGATCTAGCAATCAGAAAAGGTGTTCTGAGGACAAGATATACTATCGAGTCCACTATCTCTGTTACAGATATGAGCATTTGTGTCACAGTTGCTATAACTCTCCTTGCTGGAGTACTTGCTATGGTTTACAGAATGGTATTTCTGTGAGTGACGATTTCGTTATTAGAGATTGTCCTATATGCGAGCACGTGAGATATTTATCTCATACATCCTTATTGGAATCACGTCTAGGTTCATCTTTGGACTTTGAGTTATTTGGAAAGATTCATTTCCTTAACTAACTTGATCATATGTTTGGGAACAATCTTATCAGATTAAGATCCCCCTATATGGTGAGAATAATTTTACGAAGGGAATGTTTTCATATTATGGAAACTTAAAATCCCAATGCCAAATTCGTATAAGGAAGAGTGCTGGTTCTGCTGTCGCAGAAAACAACTTCTGAGCAGAAGACATTATCTCTTATTGAGCAATCATTTTGTTTTATTATTATCTGACGTGACTAAGGGTAATGCTTTATGCTTTTGGAAGTTTTCCCACAGGATTAGATCACGGAGATTAAGGCAAGTGAATCAACTAGCCGTTGGGATTGATTGGGAAACTTCGTTCTACGGACAAGCTTATAAGCAAAGTGAAGCAATGATTCCTGGGGTCGTTCTACTTGAAAGCTTACCAGAATCCTTGTGCCTTCACCGTTATAAAAGCTGAGAGCGTCCGTTGTGCATTCATCGAGCCGGTCACCGCTGACAGAGAGCGTCTTCTGTAACTACCAACTGTTGGTGCTGTAGTTGCTAATCTTGTTTTGTGCAGGTTGTTAGTCACACAGGTTGAGTGCAAAGGCAGGTGGTAGCCGTTAAGCCACGTTTGGCAGGTGGTAGCCGTTAAGCCACGCTTGGCAGGTGGTAGCCGTTAAGCCACGGTTGGCAGGTGGTAGCCGTTAAGGCACGTTTGGCAGGTGGTAGCCGTCAAGCCACGGGCTTAGTGAGGAGCCGGAGTCAGACACGTTGCGTGCGGGTTGTATTAGACACGTGATTACGTGCAAACTTGTTAGTCACATTTCTGACAGAAGTGTGCATCTGTAAAGTCCCACATTCCAATCATAGTGAATCCTACTTGGGGTGAGAGTTGGGATAGTGGATGTAGGCATTGTTTGCCGAACCACTATAAATCTTTGTGTCTTACACATAAGATAATTCATCTCAGAATTGGGAATCTGTTCATCAGATCCAGTCTCTGTGACTTGACAGAACAACGCTTCTGTGAACGAAAAAGTGTCATAACTCTTACGACACTAATTCAACCCCCCCTTCTTAGTACAATCCTATACCAACAATTGGTATCAGAGCAGGCTCAACGACAAAAGCTTAACCGCTTGTTGAGAGATCCGATAGGATGCAAATGGGATACATGCACGCTGTTGGACACAACAGTAACAGTCCACCATTATTTGATGGACAAAACTTCTCCAGCTGGCGCAGCAGGATGGAGTTCTGGATTGCATCCCGTGAACCGAGGTGTTTAGGGATCATCCGAAATGGTCCTCTACTTCACAGAGGACAAGATCTGAATGTTGAGCATGGCAGCACGACTTCACTTTCTGATCAGGAAGTTTAAATCATCAAGCTGAATGCTATGGCTGTCAACTTTCTTCACTGTGCTCTATCTCCTATGGAGTACAACCGGATCTCTGCCTGTACCACAACAAAAGAGATCTGGGATCGACTTGTTCTAACCCATGAAGGGACAGATCAAGTCAAAGAAACAAGGATAAATCTGCTGGTTCAGCAGTATGAGGCCTTCAAAATGAAGCCTGATGAGTCTATCTCTGAAATGTATGATAGACTAAATACAATCATCAACAGCTTAGCCCTTCTTGGGAAGAATTATACTATTGCTGAATTTGTGAGAAAGGTCCTCAGGTCTTTGGCCATGAATTGGAAGCTAAAAAGACCGCAATTGAGGAAGCCAAAGATCTAACAAATCTTAGGCTGGATCAGCTTATGGGTTCTCTCCTCTCCTATGAGGAAGAGAAACGGTCATCTGTGCCTCAGACGACCAAGTATGTTGCCTTTAAGGCATCAGCTCCTACTGATGATGTATCAGATGATATAGAAGCAGAAACAGATGAGGAGCAATCCTTGTTAGTAAAGGGTTTGAACAAACTTCTTTACAAGAAATGCTTCAAATGAAATGTTAAACACAAGTCTTCTAACCTAGAAGACAAAAAGAGACCAATATGTTATGAATGTAACAAACCGGGACACATGAGGAATGAATGTCCTTTGTTGGCTGAGAAGCCTAAGCCTTCTCGAAACAAAAGAAGAGCCTTATTGGCTTGGAGCAATGAGGAGGACAACGAATCTGAGTCTGAGGAAGAGCAGAAAGCAAACCTTTGCTACATGGCTCGTTCCAAATCAGAATCCGATTCAGATGAAGAGGTAATCTCTACATCTATATCTAATTTATCTTCTAATAATCTTAAAGGTTTTCTGACAGAAATCCTTGAGAGAGTAGAAGAGCTATCCTCGAAATATCGTTCGGTAAAAAAGCAGAACAAGGTTCTGCAGTCACAACTCACTTCTCTGCACAGAGAAAAGATTGCCTTGAAAAAGGAAGCTGAGATCTTCTGCACAGAAGCATCTCCTCTTATCAGAGAACCTCATCCTAAGGTATGGGACGAGCTACTTGTTCGTGACAAAGTGGTTTCTCCACTGAATGAATCTAACACAGGTTTATTACCTAAAAGTTAGTCTCATAAATGTCACAGAGACAAATCTGAATGCTCAGATGATGTATGCTATGTGACACAGAAAGCATGTTCTGAGATAAGTCCCAAAGTTACGCAGAAACAGAAGTCTGTGGTGCCACAGAAATCTGAGTCTGTGAAACGTTACACTTCTGAGCAGAAGCGTAACAAATCTAGGATTAAAAACCTTGTCGGATTGACAGAAAAGGTTAAATCCTGTCACTACTGTGGCATGCTTGGACATATGATCGGACAATGTCAGATCAAAAAGTCAATAAGCATAACCAATGCGATTCTCCCTCGGAACAAGTCACAATCTTATGGAACCGGCTTAAGGTGGGTTCCTGTTGTAACTTAACTTGTTCTCAATCGCAGGTACACTTGAAAACTAAAGCCAGGAAGGATGAGTGGTACCTGGACAGTGGGTGCTCACACCACATGACAGGGGATCCTTCTAAGTTTTCAAGTTTGAAGTTACAGAACGGTAGTTCTGTAACATTTGGCGATGATAGCAATGGCTACATCAAAAGCATTGGAACTATCGATAGTTCACAAACAATGCAGATAGACGATGTTCTGCTTGTTGCAGGATTAAAATATAGTCTATTAAGTGTGAGCCATCTCTGTGATAAGGGTTATCAAATAATCTTTAACGCAAAAGGATGTTCTGGATCCACAGACGGCAAAGTCTATTTCGTTGCTGAACGAAGAAAGAACGTCTACATCGTTTCTCAAGACAAACTTTTGTCTTTTGATAAATGCCTTGTTTCCTACAAGGATGAAACAAATCTCCGGCATAGGAAATTGGGACACATCAATTTCCAATTATTGTCTCAGATTGCCAAAAAGGAGCTGGAACGAGGTTTACCGAAGCTCACTTTTGAAGAGAACAGCTTCTGTGAAGCATGTTCTTTGGGAAAGCAAACCAAAGCTTCTTTTAAGAGCAAAGGTTACATTTCCACCACAAAATCACTTGAACTTCTACACATGGACCTGTTTCCACCAGAACACAGAGTCTGGGCCTCAAATACTATGCTATGGTGGATGATTACTCAAGATATACTTGGGTAAGGTTCTTGGCTCATAAGAGTGATGCATTCAGTGCATTCAAAAGCCTCGTCACAAAGTTGCAGAATGAGAGAGGAGCCTCTCTTAAAAGCTTAAGAACTGACCATGGTACGGAACTTGTAAACCATGAGTTCAAGTCCTTCTGTGACAGAAATGGCATAGAACACACATTCTCTGCTCCCTATACTCCACAACAGAATGGAGTAGCTGAGAAAATGAATCGAATTCTTCTTGATATGGCCAGAACGATGATGTGTGAAAGCAAAGTTCCACAGAATCTGTGGACTGAGGCAATTAACACAGCATGTGATGTGTCTAACCGTGTACATGCACGAAAGACACTTGACAAAACCCCTTATGAGTTGACCAACTCAAAACACTTGTCTACTCCAATGAGCACAAACGCTATTGTGGAGGAAGACGAAATAGGAAAGGATGCAGATCCTAGCCTCTACAAAAGCATGATAGGGTCCTTATTGTACCTTACTGCTTCCAGGCCTGACATTCTGTTCAGCGTTTGCCTTTGTGCTAGATACCAATCAGCACCAAAAGAGTCCCATTTAGCACTTGTTAAAAGGAAATTTCGATATCTTTCTGGGACTACAAATCTAGGGCTTTGGTATTCCAAGAGATCATCATTTGATCTTATAGGGTATTCCGACTCAGACTTTGCACTCAATTGCTTGGAGATATGCTCATATCTTGGCACTCAAAGAAGCAAGCTTCTGTTACATTATCAACAGCAGAGGCAGAATATGTTGCAGTAGCGAGCTGTTGTGCACAGCTGCAGTGGATGCGTCAACAACTTGAGGACTATGGTTTCAAGTTTGATAATATTCCAATACGGTGTGATAACACCAGTGCCATAAATCTGACCAAAAATCATGTTCAATATTCAAGGTCTAAACATATAGAACTAAGACATCATTTCATTTGAGATTATGTCCAAAATGGTTCTATTGCTGTGGAATCTGTGAGCACAGAAGCGCAGCTCTGTGATATCTTCACAAAACCATTGAATTTTGAGAAATTCTCAAAATTACGAATGGAATTAGGGATTTGCTATCCCTTCTAAATGGATCTGATTGATCCGTGTGCATGATTGATTTTGTGAAAATTTTGATTTTCAAAAATTAATTTTGATTTTTATTTATTTTTAATTTTATATTATCTTTGGATTTATTTTACCTATCAAATCTTTCCCGCTTTTATTTATTCCCTTCCTTTCAAATCTCATCTGCACACACACGTCTCTTCCTGAAAACCCATTTATTTGTCTCTCCCACGTTCTTCTCTCCATCCTCTCTTTCTCCTTTCCTCAGGAACCCTAACTTCATTTTCCCTGCTTCAATCTGTCCTCATGGCACCACGATCCAGAAATCTGCGCGCTGCCAGAGCAAGGCATCTTGCTAGACTCAACAATGAGTCTCTGTCCGATCAGGACTCTCAGGAGACCCAGTCTTCATTACAGGGGAGCGACTCTGAGACAGCAAGTCTCTTGTCAAAGGAGGTGAAATCTGTGTCCCAGTACACTCCTCCCGAGAGTTCCAAAGCTTTGAGTACAGAGCAAGAAGTCAACCAGCCACCCGCAAAGGAGGACCCTCCTGCACCTGCAAAGGAGGACCCTCCTATAGCAAAAATTTCTAAGCCAGAAATTGAGGACATTGTGAATTCTCCACAAGGACAAGCTGAGGAAGAGGTTCCCTCCTCTTGAGTCTCTATCCCTGGCTATCATACCCTACACTGAGACTCTGCCTCCTCCTCTTCCTCTTCTAAAGCAGAAGTTGGTCCCAACTTCATCCAATGCTGAGGATCAGGCTGTGAACGCTCCTGCGGTCGCGGTACAGGATAAAGGGAAGGCACAGAAACGCCCATCTGCGACACCGTAGAAGGAGAACAAAAAGCGCAGAGGTACTACTCTGACCTTTACTCCTGAAATTGGGGATATCATTTCTGCTGAGGAAATCCAGGCCGTGTTAGATTCTTCTGAGTCTCCTGCTAGAGATCTTGAGGACAGGAAAATCGTTCCCCGTCGATTCATCAGATTCAGCTTCTTCTCTGAGCACTCTCTTAGGCGATTAGAAAACCTTTTTCGTGAACTCTCCCTGGTTAACTTCTGTGATCACAGAAGCCCTGTCTCTGCCGCTTTGGTTAGAGAATTCTACAGCCACATTACCTTTCACAAGGTGGACAAGCTGATCAAGTACATAAAGGTGGTAATAGAAGGGATCATCTATGTTTTCTCTCTACTTGATGTATGCCGGGCCTTCAGTGCAAGATACCACTCTCAGCTCCAGCTCATGGAGATATCAAAATCTTCAGCGTATAGAAAGATAACAGGGGCTGAAAGGCCAACCAAGTCCAGCGTATACTTGGAGAGCACGAAGCTGCTTCTAGAACTGCGCATTCTCCATCGTGCTGTTATGTACTGCCTCTACCCCCGGACTGGGAGCACAGACAGTATCATCACTAAAGACGCCATCATGATGGTGCATCTGCTGGAGGGACTTCCTGTTAACCTGGGTTCAATCGTCTTTGAGCACGTGGAGAGATGTGCGACTCTGCCTGACAGGGGACTACCCTATGGCCATGTCATCATGAAGCTCCTGTAGATCTACTCCTGTGATACGACTCCCAGGAGTGTTGAGGACACCATCCATGTCGAGCCTTTTGACGGTACGACACTTGATCACATGGGCTTTGTTTTTACAGGGTCAGAATGGGTTCCAAAGAGGAGCAAGGATGAGCCATCCTCCTCCAAAGGGAAAAGAGTAGCTGCACCTTCCAAGCGTAAGACTCGAGCTGACACCAGCAAGCAGAAGAAGCTTGATACCAAACAGAAGCATGCTTCTGAGGCATCCACTTCTGCTAATCCGAAAGAGTTACGCAAATTGGATAAGTGCATCGCTCAGCAAAAGGAGATAAAGACCCTGATTACAAAACTACTGATAGATCTTGCTGATCTCGCAGCCTATATCAAGGGTAAGGATGATGCATCCTCCTCTCCTTTTGTAGAAGAAAGTGACTGACCAGTTGTAACGACCCAAAATTTCGTGAATAAAAATGAGTAATTAAGGGGTGCATGAGCTAAGGTAAAATGGAGGAGTAAGTCGGGTTGACGCATGTGCGCGAGTGAGGGTGTGCGCGGGTAAGGTGGCACGACCACGGGGCTCGAGATGCCCAAAATTGAGGGTCCTTAGATCGGCTCGGGACGTATACGAGGTGATAAAGGACGAGAAATAAGGCCTAAAGTGGGCGTCGGAATTTGGAGATGGGTCGTAGATCGGGTGGTAGGATGGTCGGTAAGGGTCGAGGAGTAGGCGGTGGTCGCTGGCCCAGGGGGCGATGGCTGCCGACCTTGGCACGACCGGACCTCGAATGGTGAAGAGAGAGAAACCCGATCAGGGGGCGACCCTGGAGGGGCGACAAGAATGCGCCCCTAGAGGTCTGAGGGGCGACAGCCGCTGCCCCTGGCATGCCCAGACCTCAAACGGTGAAGAGAGAGAAAGTCGATCAGGGATGCCTTTGGGAGGGCTATGCAGGGTCAATCAGTGGGCGATGGCCACCGACTCCGGGGCACGCCAGGGACGCCCGGAGGGCATCATCGAGGGTCGTTTCGGCCGAAAAATAGCCCGACCCGGAATCGAAATTAAACGCCTCGGGGGTCTTAAGGAGGTCATTAAGAAGTGTTTAGTGGGGATTAGATTTTTAAGATGAGCTATAGATCTTGAGATAATCACGGACGAAGTTGGCCGTGGAAGGGGCGTCACGGATTGAGCTGGGGTCGACAGGGCGACGGACGTCTCCCAGAGGACACCCAGAGGATGCCCAAATGGGGCCCCAAGGGGGTCAGAGGGAGCCCAAAGGGGGCCCAAGGGGAGTCCGAAGGGGGCTGTCCGGGAAGAGAAGAGGGCGCCCACCCGAGAGCAACATGGGCCGTTGGATGAAGAAAGTGGGAATAAATAATAGCCCTTGGATCCAACTTGGGGAACAAGATTTAATATTAACCATTGGATTCAACATAGGGAAATAAGAATGAATATGAGCCCTTGGATTAAATGGGAGATGAGAAAAAACGTGAAGGTTGGGTAGGGGCCCCCTTGGAGGTGAAAGAAATAAATTAATAAAATATTGGGGGTGTCCTTTGAATGGGTAGGGGCCCGATGGGGAAAGGGGGGAAAGCCCCCATTTTAGATCGGGAGTCCTCATTCCCCATACCCATTCTTCTTCACGCACCACTCTCCACACTTGGTAAAAAGTGAAAAGAAAAGGAAAGAGGGGGAAGAGAAAGGGGCGGACGGCCAAGGCTTTGGAGGAGGAAGCAAGGCAGGCGTGGGGGATCCCCGCGTAAGGAAGGCGAGATGCCGAGCTAGCCCAAGACCGAGAGCCGTGCTAAGGCAACCCTCGAGGGCGGAAGCCGTGCGGGAAAGGCTAGGGTCGGCCCGGTTTTACGTCGAGGCAAGGAAAGGTAACCCTCCGCCCTTTCCTCTTACTTATGTCGAAGTAAATGGGTTGGGTTTGAATGAGTTTGGGACGGTAAAGTGATGGGGTATGGGGCTGGCCGGACCTCGGAAAGAGAGGAAAGCCACCCCTAGACCCGTGGAATGAGTGATGGCACTAAGTGGGTTTTAAGCGTCGAAAGACGGAATGGGTGGGGTATGTTAGTGCGCGACCCGTGAGGGGTTGGAAATCGGCCTTAAGGCTGGAATGGGTGGGAATCCGAGGAGTGGAAAGGCACGGGAAAGCCACCTCCGAGGAAGGACCCGGTTACGCGCTCGTAGAGCGGAATCCGCGAGACGTATGTCTCGAAATGTACTCGGCTAAGGGCTGGAATCGCGAGGCTTGAACCACGGAAAATATGTGGCCTTCGAGGCTGGAAAAATAGGAGAACCAAGGAGGGTGTGGCAACGTGAGGCCCCCTCAAGGTTGTACCCACTATAATGCTCGTAGGGCGGAATCCGCGAAACGAGTGTCTCGGAATGTACTCGGCCAAGGGGCTGGAATCGCGAGGCTTGAACCTCGGAAAATAAGCGGCCTTCAAGGCTGCAAAAAGGGGAAACTGAGGAGGGTGAGGCAACGTGAAGCCCCCTCAAGGTTGAACCCACTATAGTGCTCGTAGAGCGGAATCCGCGAGACGGGTGTCTCAGAACATGCTCGGCCGAAATGGGCTGGAACGTGGAGCCGAAATGGAGTCCCTTGGGGGCCTAGGAAGGGATGTCCCTCGTGCGAATGAGGCACGGGAGACAAGCTCGGGGGTGGACGGGAGGTTGAGCTACACGAAGTCCGTGAAGTCGGACCCGATTGTGCGCTCGTAGAGCGGAATCCGCGAGGCAAAGCCTCGGAACTAAACTCGACCATAGGGCTGGAAATGGATGAGGTTCCAAAGGGGGAAGAAGGCATGGAAAGGCCTGTCCCAAGGAGGGACCCGGATATACGCTTAGAGAGCGGAACCGTGAGACGAAGGTCTCGGGAAGCAAAGCGGCCGTGGGGGCCGGAAAGCGAAGTGTGCGCAACCCTTGAGGAGTTGGAACTCAGCCATGAGGGCTAGAAATGGGTGAGGATCCAAAGGGGGAAAAGGTGCGGAAAGCCTTCCCCAAGGATGGATCCGAACGTACGCTCAAGAAGCGGAATCGCGAGACAAAGATCTCGGAAAGCGAGGTGGTCGTAGGGCTGGAATGGAAAGTAAAGTGTGCGCAACCCTGGAGGGGTTAGAACTCAGCCATGAGGGCTGGAAACGGGTGAGGATCCAAAGGGGAAAAGGCGCGAAAAAGCTTTCACAAAGGATGGACCCGAATACACGTTTAAAGAGCGGAATCGCGAGACAAAGGTCTCGGAAAACTAAGCGGCCGTGGGGCCGGAATGAGGGACCCGAATGGGGTCTTAAGAGAGCATTGAGGGCTGATTTCTCGTGCCAAGAGAAGCACGGAGCATACGCTCGGGGGAGGTTGGGAGGAATAAGGCCGTAGTAGGTAAGTACTCGGTCGAAACGAGCACGAATGAAGCGGAAGCTTCGGGCGAATATGGGGCTGCCTTGAAGGGCACGCTAGAGGGGTTAGGAAACCTCGACCATTGCCTCGTTGGAGGATGAAGGGACAGCCATGGGGACTGGATGGACCTCGCAAGAGCCGGCCAATGTGTGCCGAGCGGGGAGTGGACGAATGTGGTGGTATGTGACGTTACTTGGTTGAAACTAGCGCGGATGAAGCGGACGTTTCAGGTAACCTTGGGCTGCCCTGGTAGGGAGCCCTAGAGGAATTGTAAATCTCAACTCTTGCCTTGATGGAGAGCGAGGAGACAGCCCGAAAGGGGCTAGGATAACCCCGCATAAGGGCTGATATGGAATGCCAAATGCGGGGCGCTTTTGGGGTAAAGTATGATAGGAAAGTGTTGATGTATGAAGGTCCAAATTTGAGGAATTTGTCTTGTATGGCTGCGTGCTTTATCATGTCTTGATAAGCGCAAGTCTTGTGCAGGTCTTGAGGTATCCGTATGAGTGCGCAACATGTCGAAGCATAGTAGTGCGGGTTTTCTTTTGAAATCGAATTGTAATCGTACTGTAATGGATTCGTCTAAGTGTTAAGCAAAGAAATGAAGTTTTTAAAAATTTTCGAACTTGCGATCCTTTCAAGTGGTATCAGAGCTTAGGAACGTTTTGGAGTGATAAGGGTGGATTTAAATTGATTTTCGAGGTCGAAATTGCACATAGAATGCATGTGCATGTGATGGGTGTGCTGGAATAGCATTCGAACGCTTGGATTGTGTCTTATAAGGAAAATGGTGAATGTGTATATCGCGGGTTTTCACTGGATGTGTGTGGGTGGTGTGACATGATTGAGGGTCGAGCTGGGACTCGGAATGGAATGGGAATGTGAAGGAGATATGGAACAGAAACGAGGGGCGTATTGCCCTCGGAAATGGAACCTAAAAAGTGTGAAATCGACACGAATGTCGGGAGAATACTCGTGGAACTTGATAATGGAACTAAGCCATATGATCCCAAGATAGTGATGAGACGGACCGATGGTACAACGGAGCCTCATGCTAAATACGAAGGGACGAACGGACCAACGGTTTGCGGAAAACATTAAGGACGCGAGAGACCCTAAATGGGCAATGACCTTGCGAGAGCACGGCTGAATATATGAATGAACAAATATTTGATTGGGGTGACTTAGAAATGATATGCGCCGAAATCGCTAAGTATCATTGATGCAATATGGGCGGTAAAATGGGAGATATACGGTTAATTATATATATATCCGCGATTGGAGAGGATAAGGTTAAGGGAAAATATTCGAATCACGGAGTGAAACCCCCGGTATGGGAACGAGATCCCTTGCGGATAAGGGAGTACACCCCAAGGCACAACAAGGAAGGAAGGGGGGGCCTTCTTTGAATTGAGAGGAAACATGACTAAGGGAAAATGATCTCACCTTTAGGCGAGGTAGGTGGCCTTGAGTTTGTTGACATGGCCGGCTACCTAGGTACCCTCCCATGCTTGAAAGAACTCACCTCGAATAAGTGAGGGTCGAGGATGAGAAACGAGACGAAAATTCCCACCCTTGGATCATCTAGAGGGGTCAACTAGTCAAGGGAACGAAGTTCCCTAAATCAAGGGATTGGGGAAATAGATTGAAGGAGGACACAAAATTTATAGGACGAGACACAAGTGGTAAAATAATGTGTCCCTTTCTCCTTGGGAATGTTAAAGACGTCAAGGGGGAGGGAGTAAGGAAAGGAATGTTCGAATGACTTCTCCCCCAACCCCATGAATACTCCTAGTCCCCACCACGTGGACTTTATGAAAAGGAGAACGGGGAAAGTGACGAAACCGAGGCTAGATATTATAATTGTTGTGAAAGAGTAACTAAGTGGATATAATATCCGTGTGAAAGACGGATCTATAGAATTACACGGACGAGTGCGGTCGTGTGGGCCAGGGCAATACTCGTCAAGGGCGCTTGAAATGGGGTGCGAAGCCACCGGGACGGGAACGAAACCTTCAGTGGAACAATGAGACGCACCTCAAGGGTAAATGGAAACGACGGACCCCTACCCTGAAGGGAGGGATGCGGACGGAGAAAGACAAAGGGGGATGGGGCTCCCTATAGTGAGGAACTAAAGAGTAAGGAAGGAAGGATAAAGAAATAGTGGAGAAGAATGTTAGTTGACAACCCATCCTTCCCCAAGGGGGAAGGGGGTGCCGGAAATGAGAGAGCGGAGACTTGATGGGGATTGATGAGATATGACTTCCATAAATTATGGATGGGGTTATTCACGTGGAAGGGACAAAAGAATTAATGGATATGACTTCCATAAGGTATGAGTGGGGAAAGGACGATGAGGAAAGGAAAATCTCCACCCTTGGATTATCTAGACGGTCAACCAATCAAGGAAAACTAACGGCTGAAAGGGGCTAGGATAACCTCAACTCTTGCCTTGATGGAGAGCGAGGAAACAGCCCGAAAGGGGCTAGGATAACCCCGCATAAGGGCTGATATGGAATGCCGAATGCGGGGCAGTTTGGGGGTAAAGTATGATAGGAAAGTGTTGATGGACGAAGGTCCAAATTTGAGGAATTCTTCTTGTATGGCTGCGTGCTTTATCATGTCTTGATAAGTGCAAGTCTTGTGCAGGTCTTGAGGTATCCGTATGAGTGCGCAACATGTAGAAGCATAGTAGTGCGGGTTTTCTTTCGAAATCGAATTGTAACCATACTGTAATGGATTCGTGTAAGTGTTGAGCAAATAAATGAAGTTTTTAAAAATTTTCGAACTTGCGATCCTTTCACCAGTCCCCTCAGAATCTGGTTTCTTTTAAACTGACTCTTTTAAATTCCCAGCCTGTTTGTGTGGCTTGATTGAAACTCTTTTGATGACATGTTTTTGGTTTTATGAAATCTGTTTCCATTGATGATGCAAAAATGGGGAGAAATAGCTCCCTAGAGAATTTTTAGTTTTAGGACAGGTGTTCTGTGAGACTTAGGAGCAGACTCTGCATTTTAGGACAGGTGTTCTATGAGCCTTAGGAACAGACTCTGCATTTTTTTCCTGTGTTTCTCAGTTTGCAGGTCGTGAAGACGCTGAGGAGATTTCCTCAGTGTAATACAGGTCTCAGCAGAATTATTTTCTGCTTTGAGAAATTCCTCGCCAGAACTTTTGGTTGAGATCAACTTGGGTTTGAGCAAAACTGCTTAAACTCAGGGGGAGTTAGAGAATCGTCTCTGCTCATATTCGGGTCAGAATATCGCTTCTGTGTGACGTTCTGAACTCTGATTAAAAGTTCGTCTTAGAACTACTCACCTGTTCAGGAGGAGCTATGACAGAATAGTACTTCTGTCCATAATGCATGTTATTGCAATCATGAGCGCTGATTTGATCAAATCATATAAATGCTCTGAACGATTAGGTTAATGAACATTAACTAATCTCGAAAGTTCATCATCGAACTAATCATTGGTCTGAGCTAGCAATAGTTTTGATCGAAATTAATCCGCTTAGATTCATGGGAGTTATTACAGAGAGTAGTTCTGTGCCAACCATCTCGCAACAAGGAAATCTGTAAGACCGTGAAAACTCTTTAATTATTATTCTCCAGATGAGCATGGTTTTGACATCATCAAAAAGGGGGAGATTGTTGATATAATCTGGTTTTGATGATGACAAAGGTTATGTATTGCTAATGTGCTATTTAAGTGTACAGAAGAATAGGTCTTCGGGTGTAGAAGCTGGTCTCTACTATCCGTGCAATACGTAAAAGAGTTATGCGGAGTACTTCAACAGGGAAAATGATCTAGCCATCAGAAAAGGTGTTCTGAGGACAAGATCTACTATCGAGTCCATTATCTCTGTTACAGAGTTGAGCATCTGTGTCACAGTTGCTATAACTCTCCTTACTGGAGTACTTGCTATGGTTTACAGAATGGTATTTCTGTGAATGACGATTTCCTTATTGGAGATTGTCCTATATGCGAGCACGTGAGATATTTATCTCATACATCCTTATTGGAATCACGTCTAGGTTCATCTTTGGACCTTGAGTTATCTGGAAAGTATTCATTTCCTTAACTAACGTGATCATATGTTTGGCAACAATCTTATCAGGTTAAGATCTCCCTATATGGAGAGAATAATCCTACGAAGGGAATGTTTTCATATTATGGAAACTTATAATCCCAATGCCAAATTCGTATAAGGAAGAGTGCTGGTTCTGCTGTCGCAGAAAACAGCTTCTGAGCAGAAGACATTATCTCTTATTGAGCAAACATTTTGTTTTATTATTATCTGACGTGATTAAGGGTAATGCTTTATGCTTTTGGAAGTTTTCCCACAGGATTAGATCACGGAGATTAAGGCAAGTGAATCAACTGGCCGTTGGGATTGATTGGGAAACTTCGTTCTACGGACAAGCTTATAAGCAAGAGTGAAGCAATGATTCCAGGGGTCGTTCTACCTGAAGGCTTACTAGAATCCTTGTGCCTTCACCGTTGCAAAAGCTGAGAGCGTCCATTACGCATTCACCGAGCCGATCACTGCTGATAGAGAGCGTCTTCTGTAACTGTAAACTGTTGGTGTTGTAGTTGCTAATCTTGTTTTGTGCAGGTTGTTAGACACACAGGTTGTGTGCAAAGGCAGGTGGTAGCCGTTAAGCCACGTTTGGCAGGTGGTAGCCGTTAAGCCACGGTTGGCAGGTGGTAGCCGTTAAGGCACGTTTGGCAGGTGGTAGCCGTCAAGCCACGGGCTCAGTGAGGAGCCGGAGTCAAACACGTTGCGTGCGGGTTGTGTTAGACACGTGATTACGTGCAAACTTGTTAGTCACATTTCTGACAGAATTGTGCATCTGTAAAGTCCCACATTCCAATCATAGTGAATACACGCTACTTGGGGTGAGAGTTGGGAGAGTGGACGTAGGCATTGTTTGCCGAACCACCATAAATCTTTGTGTCTTACGCATAAGATAATTCATCTCAGAACTGGGAATCTGTTCATCAGATCCAGTCTCTGTGATCTGACAGAACTGCGCTTCTGTGAATGAAAAAGTGTCATAACTCTTACGGCACCAATTCAACCTCCCCTTCTTAGTGCAATCTTATACCAACAAAAACAAATGAGCAAGATGACTACCATTCATTGCGAGGAGACCCCACGCTACAATGGGACACGGACACATGAAACCTTTGCAAAGCGCCACTTCCATCAATCTGTATCATCCGCACGCTTGCACTTTGCTCCTACCCAGAATTCCTTGGTTGGTATTGACACAATCCCCTCCCTCATTGGTTCATGTTGACAAAGAAAATGTCATTCATAGAAAAACATTGTCAGAACTCCTTTCAACAGATTGTGTTGGATATACGTAAATGAACATAATGATTGGTGTGGCCACACCAGATTTCAGTGTGGCCACGCGAGGAGTCCTTTGTGAACAAAAGGATTGACTTAGCCACACCAGACTTCGGTGTGGCCACATGAGAGTATATTTCGTTCACATAAACATTGGTGTGGCCACACCAGATTTTAGTGTGGCCACACCGACTAACAAACACATTGACAATAAAAATGATTTGTGTAGATCACATTGTTGAATGAATGAAGTTATGTTTGAATGGTTGTATACGTTCATACGAAATAACTAAAGATAACTATTGGGAATTGGAGATGGTTATCATTGAGGGAACACAACCCTTGATCTTTGAAGTTCGCACCCTTTGGCGAACAACTATGACTCTTTGTTTTTCAAGGAATTGCTTCATGAAGAAACATGTTCTCTTGTGTAGACATGAATATTCGTGAAATGATATGTCTTCTCATAATGTCTCAATATCTATTTAAGACATAACACCTGTGGAGAAATTATAATCTCGCTTCAAAAAATACCTAAACATCATCTTCCTTTTGAGATTTCTTGTTGGAACACTCGGTTTTGCAGAATCGCGTGTTAGTGATCTTCATTACCCCTGGAGGGATATTCGTGCTACTTCCCCGTCTACAACTGCATAGTGGGGGCGAATAATTCCTTAAAGAGAGTGCATTTGCGCGGTGAAGGTCTTTGCTAACATTGGTTTGTCTAGATCGCGTCCGCTCTTGTCGTTCGGATTTGAAGCTTTCCCATCGGTTCGTGAAGAAGTTTTCCCAACAGTTTTATGGAATTATTATGGCTTCATCCTCCGAGACGACAATGAAAATATTGCATTCCAACTACACCAAACTGGATCGGTTCGACGACACCAATTACATGCGATGGAAAGACAAGATGATGTTCTTGTTGACAGCCCTGAAGATTGCTTACGTGCTTGTTTTGGAAGTGACGTCGTGCAACTCATCATTGAACAGTGAAGACCCCACGCTTGTTGTTGAAAAGAAAAGGCAGAAGGATGACAAAATGCTTTGTCGCAGACACATCCTTAACTCTCTCTCATATCAACTCTATGACCTTGTCTCCCCACTAGTATCACCACAAGAAATATGGAGAACTCTCGAGGCTCATCATCAAACTTCAAAGCAAGGATCAGATAAGTTTCTAATCTCAAAGTTTGATGAGTTTAAAATGAGTGATAATATTCCCAGAAGAAAGGATACCAGAAGAAATTACTTCACTCTACAGAGACGTATAATCTCGAGGAAATCGAGAAGCGTATTCGGATCGAGGAGGAGTTCCGATCTAGAGACGGAAAAGGTAATTTTCCGGTATCCAATGTTAATAACAATGAGAAAAAGGGTGTCTTTGTAGGGAAGAAGAGGAAGCATGATGACATGAACATAAAGAAGGACAAAGTTTGCTTTCATTGTGGAAAGAATGGTCACTTCAAAAGGGATTGTCGATTCATGAAGAAAATAAAGAAGCATGAGCACGTGAATCATGTGGACGACATTGATGAAATTGTTGCAATGGTGACCAACTTGAAGATAGACATGGTCACGGAGGTCCACATGACAACCACAACCAAATCGGCTGATTGGTGGTACGATTCGGGAGCGACGGTACATGTTTGTCATGATAAGACGTTATTCAAGGACTACAAGGTGATTGATGGACAAGAAGTTCTCATGGGCAATAATGTCCCGGCAAAAGTCCTTGGTAATGGAAGTGTTGAACTTTATTTCACTTCGGGAAAGAAAGTGCTCCTAGTTAATGTTGTTCATGTGCTCGATATTCGAAAGAATCTTGTGTTGACAAGTTTGTTGTGTAAAAGGGGTGTTAAGGCTGTAATTGAGTCTGGCAAGATAATCCTTTCCAAGAATGGTGTGTTTGTGGGAAAGGGTTACGTGAGTGATGGGATGTGCAAACTCAGTTTGAATAAGAATAGTGATTTTACTTATATTGTTGATGTTGATTATATTTTATGGCATGCGAGACGTGGTCATATTGGAAAAACTTCATTAAAATTTATGGCAAAAAATGGTTTCATCTCTTGCAAGAATTTTGATAATGATAAATGCGAAGTTTCTGTTCAAGCAAAAATGAACAAGAAGGTTTTTCCTAAAGTTGAAGAACTACGGAATTGCTTATCTCATTCATTCTGATATTTGTGAATTGAATGGTATTCTTACGAGAGGTGGTAATCGTTATTTTATTGCTTCTATTGATGATTGCTCTCGTTATACTTATGTGTATTTGTTGAAACACAAAGATGATGCCTTGAGAAATTCAAGGCATTCAAAGCCTTAGTTGAGAATCAACTAGGAAGAAAGGTTAAGGCTTTAAGGAGCGATCGGGGAGGAGAATATTTTTCCTTGGAATTTTCTTTGTTTTGCGAAGAAAATGGAATTATACACCAAGCAAGTGCGCCGTATACGCCACAATAAAATGGTTTGGCGGAGCAAAAGAACCGGACATTGGTTGACATGGTTAATGCTATGTTATTAAATGCGAGGCTACCAATGAATCTATGGGGTGAAGCACTTCTAACGGGCATGTCATATCCACAATAGAGTTCCGTCGAAAAGGACTAAGAAGTCTCCATATGAGATATGGAAAGGACAAATTCCGAACTTAAGTTATCTTAAAGTCTGGGGTTGTTCGACATTTTATAGTGTGTCGGATCCGAATCGAGTTAAAAGTGGAGAAAGGGCATTTAAAAGTGTGTTTGTTGGATATGTAGAAAATTTCAAAAGTGTATCGTCTTTTGGATTTGGATTCGAATGTAATTGTCGAATCAAGAGATGTTGAATTTATGGAAGATAAATTTGTATGTGACTCAGCTGAAAAGGAAATGCGAAGGTAGCCAAAGGGGCTTGAATGAGAAAAGAAAAGAGGTCGAAATCCCTCTTGAACCAAGAAGAAGTAAGAGACCCCGGATAGAAAAACGGTTAGACCCGGAGTTTATGATTTTCCTCGTAGGAGGAAGTAGGACGAAAGTCCTAAATTAAATGCCCGTGATATGTATTGTCGAGGATGATCCGAAGGCGTATGTGCAAGCGATGTCATCAAGAGATGTGTCATTTTGGAATGAGGCAATAAATGAAGAAATGGACTCATTTGTTATTTAACAACACTTGGGTTCTTGTGGATTTACCTCCTGGTTCCAAAGCAATAGGGAACAAATGGGTATTTAAGAAAAATACAATGTCGACGGGTCAATACAAACCTTTAAGGCAAGGTTGGTTTCGAAAGGTTTCAAACAAAAGAAGGGTATCGATTATTTCGACACATATGCTCCAGTTGCGCGGATAACATCTATTAGAGTGTTATTAGCATTTGCATCAATTTATAAGTTACATGTCCATCAAATGGATGTTACATGTCCATCAAATGGCTTTCCTAAACGGAGATTTAGAGGAAGAGGTGTATATGGAACAACCCGAAGGGTTCGTACTCCCCGGAAATGAAAAGAAAGTTTGCCGACTTGTTAAGTCTTTATATGGCTGAAAGCAAGCACCGAAACAATGGTATGAAAAGTTCGATAGTGTGGTATTGAGTAATGGTTTTACGCACAATGATGCGGATAAGTATATTTACTCAAAGTTCACGGATGAATACGGAGTGATTATATGCCTTTATGTCGACGATATGTTGATCGTTGGGACTAATATGAAGAGCATAGAAGTGACCAAACGTTATCTTACTTTGATTTTTAAAATGAAAGATTTGAATGAGGTTGATACGATTCTTGGAATCAAGGTTTGCAAAATTAGTGGGGGTTATTCTCTTAGTCAAACCCACTATATTGACAAAATCATCTCGAAGTTTAGTTATCTAAACTTTAAGGAAGCGAACAGTCCTTATGATGCCTCGGTTAAACTCAAAAGGAATTCTGATCGGACCATTGAATAATTAGAGTATGCAAGTGCAATTGGAAGTCTAATGTACGCTATGCATTGTACGAGACCGGATATAGCATTTGCTGTATGCAAACTATCAAAATATACGAGTAATCCCGGAGCCTCACATTGGAAGACAATAGGGAGAGTATTTGGATATCTCAAGAGGACAAAGGACATATGATTACATTATGAAGGATATCCAGCGATTTTAGAGGGATACTCGGATGCTAGTTGGATTACTAGCATATGCGACGGTAAGTCGACCTCTGGCTATGTATTTACACTAAGAGGTGGTGCGGTTTCTTGGGCGTCGAAGAAACAAAGTTCTATAACTCACTCCACAATGGAGTCGGAGTTTGTTGCCTTGGCTTATATGGGCAAAGATGCGGAATGGCTGATGAATTTGTTATCAGAAATAGTGTTGTGGCCACAACCAGTTTCAACCATCTCTTTGTACTGTGATAGTGAAGCGACAATGTCTAGAGCATTAAGTAAGATATACAATGGGAAATCTAGACACATCAGTTTGCGACACTCGTATGTGAGGCAACTATTGGATGATGGTGTAATAACCATCACATATGTGAAGTCGTGTAAAAATCTAACGGATTCGTTGACAAAAGGTCTAAGTAGAGACCTTGTTGATTTAACTTCTCAAGGAATGGGGTTAAAACCAATATTGAGTCACCGATGACGGGAACATAACCTCTACTCAGTTATACCACTGTCCTAGAGATTTAATAGGTAATAACAAGTTATCGATACGTGACTAGAGACAATAGACTGACCGCTTGGGTCATTTCCATTCCGGATTGTAGTGCATACAGTTGTCGAAAAGAGGATGAGTATATACTCTTAACAAGGTTCGATTTTTGTTGCCTATTACAATGGAGGCAAGAAGAAAGGGAACCATGCCTATATGAACATACGAGGTGGTGCCGCCTTAAGCAAAAGTGTTTCCGGTTTTTCACTTTGTAAATGTTCATGAAGCCAGGAAAGAGCACAAGGCCAGAATCGTGTTGTATATGAAAATTTCTTAAGGATTTGGGGCGATGCTCCATGTGCGATGTTTCCGGTCTTAGCATGTGAGATCGAGGTTTAATCTAAAATGACACCATCTTATATGTGGAGTGTTTTCAAGTTTAGATGTTGTTCTCAACATTGTGATCAAAGTGGGGGATTGTTGGACATTTTAATGTCAATGGTGAACATAATGATTGGTATGGGCATATTAGATTTCGGTGTGGCCACGCCGGGGTGTTCTTTGTGAACAAAAGGATTGATGTGGCCACACCAGACTTCGATGTGGCCACACGAGAGTCTATTTCGTTCACAGAAACATTGGTGTGGCTACACCAAGGCGTCACTTGTCCACAGAAACATTAGTGTGGCCACACAAGACACTAGATTTCAGTGTGGCCACGCCGAGGAGTTCTTTGTGAACAAAAGGATTGATGTGGCTACACCAGACTTTGGTGTGGCCACACGAGAGTCTATTTCGTTCACAGAAACATTGGTGTGGCTACACCAAGGCGTCACTTGTCCACAGAAACATTAATGTGGCCACACAAGATTTCAGTGTGGCCATACCGACTTACAAACACATTGACAATAAAAATAGTTTTTGTAGATTAGATTTGTTGAATGAATGAAGTGTTGTTTGAATGGTTGTATATGTTCATACGAAACAACCAAAGATAACTATTGGGAATTGGAGATGGTTATCATTGAGGGAACACAACCCTGATCTTTGAAGTTTGCACCCTTTGGCGAACAACTATGACTCTTTCCTTTTCAAGGAGTTGCTTCATGAAGAAACATGTTCTCATGTTTAGACATGAATCTTCGTGAAATGACATGTCTCCTCCTAATGTCTCCATATCTATTTAAGACATAACACTTGTGGAGAAATTATGATATCGCTTCTTGTTGGAACACTCGGTTTTGCAAAATCGCGTATTAGTGATCTTCATTACTCTTGGCGGGATATTCGTGCTACTTCCCCGGCTGCAACTTCATAGTGGAGGCGAAGAATTCCTTAAAGAGAGTGCACTTGCGCAGTGAAGGTCTTTCCTAACATTGGTTTGTCTAGATCTCCTCCGCTCTCGTCGTTCGAATTTGAAGCTTTCCCAATCGATTCGTGAAGAAGTTTTCCCAACAGATTGGTCCCCACAAATCCCTTTTGCCCCTAATGATTTAAGGCCAATGCAAAATTGAGGAAGGAGTAGGTAACAAGCAAAGAAGAACGATGCCCACAAGCAAAGAGAGACCCTCCCCACCTATGAACAAAGATTCTATCAGAGCAGATGATATCCGCACAACACACAAAAATTGTGGTATTATAATCAGGAACTGGACATCTACCAAAGCACAGATAAGAAGAATAAACTCCATATGCAATGAATGTATTGATACATGAGGTGTCTCGTCAAGTACATATGCGAACAATACGGGGTCAAACATGCGAAGGCACTCGGCCTCTTCATGGTCGATGACACACTCTGAGGGAGGGACCTTGTACCTTGTGCGGTCGTAACAGTAGGAGTACATCATGTGCTTCTTCCTCAGGGTTTCCATCTTCGCCCTTTCTTCGAGGGAGATGCCGGTCAGGATTGATCGGGATGTCGGCAGAGCATTGCAACTGGCCAGAGGGTCGACTGGATTCACCACGTAGCCGTGAAGGACGAGATTGGAGAACTCTGCGACATAAGAAGCATACTTGTGGTTCACCTTGTACTTTCCTCCATCCGTGGCCCAATCTGAGCCGTCCCATAGCGTGACATACAAAGATTAGAATTATGAAAAAACATGCATGGAAAATTTATGCAAAGATAAATAAAAGAAAAGAGTGAGAAACTCATCACGTCGTTTTGTAGAAATATTTATTTGGCACGTGTTTAATATGAAAGACACGACGTTACGAGGTTGATGTATCATCGCTGAGCTTGAAAACCCTTTTGAGAAGTGAGCGCAACGTCCACTTAGAATCATCGTTCTGCTTCGTCCACTTTGAAGAGTTGTGTTTTTCTTGCATCATCGTTCTGTTTTGGGTTCGAGTAAGAACATCAAACATCAAGGACATGAAAGTCAGAGGAAATGCCCAATGAGCAGAGGCGGAGCTAGAGGGATCCTAGCTTTTGTTAAAAAATTAAAATTAGGCTTAATTTTTTGGCCTAATTAGCAATTATATCATGTATTATACCCCATTTTTCCGATTTATCCCGTCGTTTGAAACGTATTGTACAGTAACCCCAACTTAAGACGTTACTTCGACGTTATCCTCTGTTAGGTCCCATCTTGACGGAGTTCGACGCGTCGCACACGTGGCTCTAACGGCGTTAAATATCATCGTTAGCCGAACGATAGGATAGATCGGAAAAAATGGAAAAAGTATAGGATAGAATTGCTAATTAAGCCAAAAATATAAAAGATTCACAGAGTCCAAAATTAGCTCGAGCCCCTAAACCTTTTAAGGAAAGAATGAAATAAACCCCCGACTGTCAATTTCGCCATTGGGAATGTATATGCGGCGATAGTTTTCATGGGCAGTACCATTGAAATTGATCTTCTTAGCAAGGGAGCTGAGAAAATCCTTCATAAGGACACATCCGAAAGTAGGGCCGTTAGCCACGACCACCCTGTCTGGATGGACAATAATCACCTTCTCCTTCTTGAGGAGAAAGCAGTGCGAACTGCTCCCCAGTAGGTCCCAATGAATTGATGGTGTTGTTCACAGACGAGTCCTTTGGCAGAAGGCATTATTGACACAGGGTAACCGCTGGCGTCAACCAATTCCATGAATGCCTCGCAGGCCTTAGCAACAAGGAGCGTGGGCCCGCCAACAAAAACCGACTTAACGTCGGACGATAACGTCGAAGTAACGTCTTAAGTTGGGGTTACTGTACGATACGTTTCAAACGACGGGATAGATCGGAAAAATGGGGTATAGTACAGTTTGCTAATTTGGCCGTTATATTTTAACGGCGTCAGAGCCACGTATGCGACACGTCGGACTCCGTCAAGATGGGACCTAACGGAGGATAACGTCGAAGTAACGTCTTAAGTTGGTGTTACTGTACGATACGTTTCAAACGACGGGATAGATCGGAAAAATGGGATATAGTACAGGATATATTTGCTAATTTGACTTAATTTTTTTATTAATTTAATATAAAAAATTAAAATAATTCAATTTGACTTCCCTTAAATTTCCTTTCATTTAATTTGGCCCGCTCCGACTTTTTTTTCTAGCTTCGCCACTGTCCACTAGAAATTCTACAAGATCATAGAAAAAAAACCAACTATCCCCACGATTGAATGGTATTGAGAGTCTCGTGTTTACTCTAGGGGTTCAAATCGCGAGTGGAGTCACGCCCATGGCTTCCTGGTCACCTCCATCCTCTCGCGCAACCCCCCGATCTCCGACTGCATCGTCGCCTTCTTGTGGTAATCATAGTGTGAGTCCTCGAGCAACTTCAGCTCCTCCAGCTTCTTCCTACTCCTGTCCTTCGCCTCTTGCAACCGAACCCCCAACTGCTTATGCGCATACTCTTCCTCCAACTTCTCTATCTCCTTCCTTATCATTCGCTCTAATCTCCCGCTTCCTCCTGGCATCGTCCACCTTGGATTGGAACATTCGAGCCTCTGCTGCTTTGATCCTTATCATGCTCTCCATGCTTTCGAATCCGTCCTTCCTTAACTGAACTTAGGGACATGCAGGCATACATACGAGGATGATGGCTACCTCCCGATTCTCAATTTAGACTTCAAGAGTATTTTTCCTACGAACTTCTAAGGCAAGTGTGCCCCTCCTACTAAACTAGTACCTGCATGAATAATACTATTTAAGTTAGAGTACGTCATTATAATCACTAATCTAACACATCCTTAACCGGGCTCCCTTTTATCACCGACTCCTATTTCCTTTCTTCCCATTCACCCACTCCCCTCCTCCTTGAGCGTTACTCTTCCTTCTTCATTTCAACCTTGTATGCATCTCATGTGGTCCTTCTCTTACCGAAGTACCGAGACACCATTAATTTCCACTCATGAACCAATTCGGTTTTTAGATGGTTCGGTCCTTCCACTAGATGCTACTTGCCCTCTCTACTCGCATCTCCACTTACTTATCGTGGATCAAGGGGGAATACCCCACCCTAATTATTCCGACCATATCCTTATCCTACCAAGTTCTTCCTTACCGTTATGGTGACCCTTGATCCATCCGCATACTAAGGCCATAACAACTCGCCGACAATACGCCCTACTTAGCTCTTTAGTCCGGTTATCAACTTAATATAACATACCAAGCTTTTCTTAGATGGTATTATGAGAGTCCGGCCTCACACCCCCTTCTAAGACGGTAACTTTCTCTCTTATCATCTACCTAGCTAACCTCATTCACTTCATTTCATAATTCCCTTGACGATCCACTCCTACTTAGGGTTTAAGGTGGTGATCCGTCCATGAACGACCTTAAAATCCTAACTTTATCACTTATTACACTTCCCATTGCCCTCCTTACTCTACCTACCATGTAATCGTACCATTCAGAAGTTATGCACAAGTTATATCAACCTCTACTTAGGTTCTATGGTGGTGATCCGTCCATAGACTACCTCAAGATCTTAACTTTTTCCTTAATCAAGGCTCTAGTTGGCCTCCTTTAGTTGTTGATCATGTATATGTGCCATTTTAGTTCTTCCTTAGGTTACAAGTAATGATGATTCACCCAAAGTACTTTCCCAAGATCATAGCTTTTTCCCAACTCGCATATATTCACCACGCAATCATACCCACATTGTTGTACACAACTTGATCCGAGTCCACCACAAGCATATAATAAAGAGAGGAGGGGTTGGACGTGCCTTGATCGTGCCTTGGTCCACGAGCAGTGATCTTCCTCTCTAGGGATAGCACCCGTGCATCCGAGCCCGTGATCATCCACTCCGGGTCCCCCTAAGGTCGCCTCCCTTCCTTGCCTTTGAACCTTTCTTGAATCGCCTAGGGGAAGAAGGAAAACGGGGCCAAGTGGGGAAGAGAAAGTATGTCCGGTTTCCCCCCTTTTCCTCCTTATATCATCGTCTCCCCCTCTTATTTCCTTTTTTTTAATTTTATTAATCTCAATTAAGATGGGCCATAAGAAGGAATCTTCCCTAAATATTTCTTTCATAATATCTATTCACTATTCATCAAAGTGACCATTATTAATTTTAATCATTTTCCTTTCATGGACTTGGCTTCTCCCTCCCTATAAGCTCCAATTCCCCTTGGCCTTCTACTCTTACTCCCATTCAATCCATCTAGTTATATTGTACTTAGTCCCTTGTTAATTTTTCTTCTCTCCGATACTCTCAATGTTTGTTAAATCTCAAAAGACATAATTGACTTTCACCCTCTCAATTAATTCAATCATTCGAAAGCGTACTTTACCCAAATACCTCCTATCTAAGGCTATGTTATTAATACTATTCTTATCTAACTAATTTGTCTTATCCCTTGACAACCATTTCGCGTCTCGTTTTCTATCCTTCGAATGTTTGTAACCGTCTCTCCTTTTCGTCCTTAATGATCTTCCAACGTCCTCGAGGTTGTCCTTAGCGTCCTGTTAATATCTTCTTTTCATATTTTACCAGTACCGCCCTCCGCCTCATGGGCACTTCTCTCTCCTTACGGTTGAGGGTTTGAGCGCTTCTCTCTCTTTACGCTTTGACATTTGGGCGGTCTATGTCGCCCCAAGGGCGACTCCCTTCGTTCTTAGTTCAATCCATGCCGATACTTCCAATTTTTGGACTCTAAGAGCCTTGCGCCCCCTATTCTCCGGTTCAATTACTCTCCTAAGCCATTCATGGCCTTGTGCTTATATCCTAGAAATTCATAAAAAAAGTCGGATCGTTACCATAATGAAATCAGAGTAACCATCCGTAACCTTTGTATCTTGAATACGTCAGTGAAATCAAAGTAACCATCAGTAACCTTAATGCTTCCAAGAAGCCGGATGAAATAAGTCGGCACTAATGCCCCTTATGTCTCAAAATAAAACTCCCGAGAACCTCATGCTAATTTGACAAAACTGTCATGCTCGAGATAAACACTGAATCTTGATACTTTCAATCATGTACACATGTAACATTCGACAAAATGAATAATAGAATATCATCATATCATACTAAAACAATTAAATGTCTCAAATCTTACATCAATATCAATGTCAAAACCATCCAAACAAAGACATTCACTAACTAAGTACACCAAAAGACTACCACCCCCATACTGGTAACATGAATCTGAAAAATATTAAGTGGTAGTCCCTTAGTTAATGAGTCTGTAATCATCGCGTCAGTACGGATGTGCTCAATCTCAATATGCCCTTTCTTTACATGATCCCCGACAACGAGATATTTGATCTCTATATGCTTCGAGCCACTAAAACTCTTATTGTTCCTTGAGAACATCACAGCGCTTTTATCACAAAATATTATCAATGGACTGTATATAGAATCAACAACCACAAGCCCTGATATGAAGTTTTTAAGCCAAATAGCGTGTGTCGCCGTTCCATAACATGCCACAAACTCTGCTTGCATAGTGGAGGAAGCTGTCAGAGTTTGTTTCACATTTTTTTCAAGAGATAGCGCCTCCAGCCATCATGAATACATACCCTGAAGTAGATTTTCTATCATCTAAACATGTCCCAAAATTATAATCATATAACCTACCACTTAAAAATTGTCTGACCGGCTGTACACAAGTATATAATCACGTATCCCCTTCAAATGCCCCATGATTTTCTTGGCAGCCATCCAATGATCGGGACCCGAATTATACTGATATCTGCTAATAACACTAACTGCAAATGTAATATCTGGCCTAGTACATACATTAAACTAGCAACTGCACTAGCATAAGGTACATTGACCAACGATTCCTTTTCAAAGTCATTCTTGGGACACTGATTTTTACTGAATTTGTCTCACTTTTATACGGGTGCAACACTGGGCTTACAACGTTCCATCTCCAAACTCTTAAGCACTCGATCAATGTATGCTTTTTGAGAGAATTCCAACAGCCCACGAGATTTATCTCGCCGTATATTTATCCCGAGAAAAAAAGATGCATCTCCAAGATCTTTCATATAGAAAGACCTCGTTAACATCATTTTAGTTTCATGTAGCAAACCAACATCACTGCTAGAAAGGAGGATATCATCTACATATAAGACCAAAAATATGTACTTGCTCCTACTGATATTTAGATAGATGTAATGATCTATCTTATTCTCAACAAAACCAAAAGAAGTTACACCTTCGTCAAATTTCAAGTACGGTTGACGAGATGCTTGTTTCAAACTATATATGGATTTCTTAAGTTTACAGATCATATTCTCCTGACCAGTTTCCTCAAAGCCCTCTGGCCGCTCCATATAAACATCCTCGTCAAGACTACCATTTAGAAAAGTAGTCTTAACGTCCATCTAATGTAGTTCAAGATAAAAAGCAGTCTTCTTTTAATACCTTCATTCATTCATATGGCATAATCAATCTATGGATTAACTCGCATCAACCTGACGATGCCCGACTAGAAGCAACTCCTCGTAAAGAGCACCATGATATATGGAGTAAGTGTTATTTCTTAATAGGCACGATATTTCGAATATACTCATTGATATTAAGGATGAGCAAATAATTTTGTATTCCTAGAGGACATGTCATCCAGATTGGAGCGCATAACTCGATCTGAAACACCATTTCGTTATGCAAATTACCGACCTCCTCGTTCCGTGGATCATTGGAGCATCCTTACACCCGTTAAACATCAGAAAGCTGAAGGTATATTTGAAATAGAGTTGTACTTGGAAAAATATCATCTTCTTATTGACAATCTTATAATTAATTTGTTTGATTCTTTTTGTTTTGTTAAGATTGTTGAACATGCGCGGCATGTGTAGAAGCCTTAATCAGGATTAAAAAGGGTATGCCAGTGATGTTATCCATCAACACCTTATAGATGGTTCCTGATGCTTGGCCCGAAGATGGAGCCTTTGTTGAGGCAGCGTACGAGTTCGCAAGTAGATGTGGAATAGCTGCAAAAGAAGATTATCCATACCAGCATGGTGTGTGGGGTCCTCCTGTTTGGAACGTCGTTCCCAAAGCAGCGTTCATAAAAGGTTACGAACATGTCCCGAAGAACGAAGTCGATTTGATGAGAGCAGTGGCAGCAAGCATAGCGAGCGAATCAATTAAGCATTACATGGGTGGAGTACATGGAAGACATGGAGTACATGAGGCATGTATCTTTAGTGCGAGATGGGGGATCTCGATCACGCAATCAACATTGTTGAATATGGAGAAAAGCGCGGACGAAAATACTAGATCATTCGGAATTCTTCTGGAGCTGGATGGGGCGAGGATGGATATCTTCTATTACCCAAGGATACTGGGGTGGCGGGAGGAGTTTGTTTAAACGCCATGAATCCTATTCTAGATTAGGTATTTGATATTCTTTAAATGGTAATATTTGTGACTGCCCCTGTATTTTTAAGTATTCACCTTCTCTTTCTTATGTGCAGGTTCCTATTAAGTGGCCAAAAAGCAGGGATTAAGTGTAAGTATGACCTGAATTGGATGGTCGTTAAGGTGACAAAATAATTTTTCCAGTAGGTGGTACTCATTTTCATTATGGAGTTGCCAAATATATTTCTTCTTCGTCTCTGTTGCTTCTGCCTGCCACCCCTGCTTCCTTTCTCCTTGTCACAAGTGTAAGCGGTTTCTTTACACTCCGCTCAAGATGTGCATAGATATCTCTCATGCTCATCTTGTCTAGCAGTCAATAAAATTTGGGACTGGCAAAAGCTTTAGTGAACAAATCAGCTAGCTAGCTGCATGGAACAAATCTTCGTTGATTGGTTAGATAGGGCGATGGAAATTTGAATCTAGTGGGAGGTCGGTTTGGATTTGTGGGTTGGGTCGGCGGGCGGCGGCGAGCGTGGTCTCTGTTTGTCAACGAAGGGTTAATTTGGGTTAGGTCTCTGTTTGTTGTGCGTAGTTGGGGGCGAGAGTGGTGGTAATTTGTGGGGAAACTTATTTTGTGGGGGTGTTGATTGGATCATGGATCTGTCATTGGGGAAAAATTTAAGCTCGGTCGGAAGATTGGCAGCTGATCGTTCGGGGAACTCTACTTGGGTATGGAATTTGTATCTGGATGCGCTCCTTTCGCCCTTTGTAGATTGCGATGATGTTGATGGCTTTGGGCTCTAGGGATGTCATTTTTCATTAGTATTTCATTTGTATTGAGAAATCGTTGGTGTTTGCAGGGGTCAATGTACAGAGTGGAGAGGAAGTGGCTATCAAGTTGGTATGCTGTTCTTGCTCGTAACATCTAGAATGCTGAAGGAAAAAAATTGACCGCTGGTCATGTCAGTAAAACAAGCATCCAATATTATAACATCCTACTATCTGTTTTGTGTTCCTCCGTCAAGTGAATGGGAAGTTAGTCGATATACTGACAAAATCTTGCCTCACCTATGATGTACAGGGAGCTGTCAAGACCAAGCATCCTCAACTTCATTATGAGTCTAAACTGTACATGCTGCTCCAGGGAGGAAGTAATTAGTCTGTGCAATTTTTTCCTTTCTAATTGATTATTTTTTCCTCGATGTGGTTCAATAAGTATTTTTTTATAGTGCCTAATTAACAATGTCTATTCTTGCAAAGCTGGTGTTCCTCACATCAAATGGTTTGGAGTAGAAGGAGAATACAATGTGATGGTGATGGATCTTCTCGGTCCAAGTTTGAAAAACTTGTTCAACTATTACAATCGGAAGTTCTCTTTGAAAACGGTCTTGATGCTCGCAGATCAATTAGTAGGTGTTCATCATATTTTCTTTGATTCGGTTGTATAACTGAAGCAGCTCTTTACCTTTTTCATCCCCTCTTTTTTCTTATCTCCAGATAAATAGAGTCGAGTATATGCATTCACGGGACTTTCTCCACCATGATACCAAACCTGTTAACTTTTTTATGGCTCTGGGCCATAAAGGAAATCAGGTAAATTGATGATTTCAAGATTATCCATGTTGTCCGAGAAGTTATCAATGATGAGGCTTTTATATGCTACTTGCTTCTAACTTGAAAGACTGTTTGCACATATTGTAAATTCTGATTCCTTTTTTATTTGAAAAGAAGATGCATATCATCTGTTACATTTAGAATTTATCTGTCCCATGTAGTTGTTAATGGCGAGACCATTAAAATGTCTGTTATTTTCGAGAAAAAAATAATTATCTCTGACATGACAAATTCTCGTTTGTCACTGCGTTTTTGAAACTTTCTTTGATTGGTAAAATAAAATGAACTTATGAAAGAAATGGTGGAAGCAAACTGAAAAGACTGAATGAATTTATATAAAGTTTTGAGGTTCTGAAAAAAAAACTCTGGCTATTGTGAATTTTTCATTTTTCTCCGTCTATATTTGATTGAATGAAGTTGTCATTGGTGCTTTGTTGTGTTTTTCTTCCAGGTCTACATCATTGATTATGGACTTGCGAAGAAGTACAAGGATTTGCAAACACACAAGCACATACGATACAGGTAGGGATCATTTCTCCATCCCTCTCCCCCTCTCTCTTAATGAAAAGCTTTGTTCCATGTTAAAAAGATTGTCTTGTCACCTCTGTTAGGTTTTCAAGATTGTTCACTAGTCTCAGTTTCATTTTGAGACTGTTGTTTGTATAGTTTTCTGTAGTAAAAAATACATTCATTTTGAGACCCAAAAAATACATACATCTTGTCATTTGATTCTTTTGGATTCCACTTTGCTTTTACAACACGGTTTGGGTGTTTTATAGTATCACTAGTGTTCCCATGTCGCTTGAGGCTTCGTCTTCCTATTTATGGAATCACCAGCCGAAAAAAAAATGTTTTTGGAGAGCAACACAATTTGCATAAGTTTTTGGAAAAGGAGTCAGAGTTCATGCGCATGCAGAGGCATAAAACAGGCGCCGATGATTTTGAGCCATTGACAATTATTGGGAAGGGTGCTTTTGGGGAGTACAACTTAATTTGATTGGAATTTCTTTATATATCAATTTTATAAAGCCCATGATGTAAATCGGGAGAAATACATTGCCACTTCTTTTTTGCATGTGATTGTTTTCTACCATAGGTTGTCAGAATAACAAAGTCCGATACATAGCTGATGTTCTACATAATGAAAGAATTGAGTATATTAAGGAATAATTACATCTTTTTCTTCCCTTTTTAGAGTACACTTGATTTCAAGGAGTTTGTCTGATTTCCCTTTCAACTTGCTTGGAATATTGTAATTATAGGCAAAGAATTGATGCATTCTGCATTTTCGGATCGTAGTTGCTACACGGTTGTTGTACCTCTTTGAGTTAAATAGTTGTATCTTGACTCCTTTTCATGTGCAGGTCAAAATTTGCCGAGAAAAGTCTTCTGGTCATGTGTGTGCTATGAAGAAGCTCCAGAAATCAGAGATGCTTCGAAGAGGATAGGGTTTCTTCCTTCTCCTAGTCGTTGATTGAAATTTATGGATTTTCTTGTCAGACTCATCAGAAATTTATCGGTAATCATGCAGGTTGAACATGTGAAAGCAGAGAGGAATCTCCTCGCAGAAGTGGATAGCAAATGCATTGTCAAGCTAAACTGCTCCTTCCAAGATTATGAATTTCTTCTGTATTTAATTATGAAAATATTTACCAGGTGGTGCTATGGTTCCTGAAAGTAGTTAGCAAACGGTCCAATTTGTTGTCGAGAACCCTCATGTCTACCGTAGTACTCACCACCACGATCAAACCGTACTACCTTAATGACTTTCTCTAACTGCTTTTAGACTTCAATTTTAAAGACTTTAAATTTTTCAAGATCTTCTAACTTCTCCTAAATGAAATAGAGATAGCCATTACCGAGAGAAAGCATCTATAAATGTTATAAAATATTTGTTTCCACACAAGATAGTATGATAAGATTCAAATATATCAGTGTGAATGATTTGTAAAAGCTTTGAGCTACGAATGGATCCTTTCTTCTTAGACTTTATGAATTTGCTTTTAATACAATCAACATAAATTTCTAGGTCACTAAAATCAATTGAAGGTAGAATTTCACTTTGACTAGCCTTTGAATCATTTCTCTCGATATGTGACCTAAGCGTTTATGCCACAATAGACAAGAAGTTTCAACAAACAAAGATCTCTTGGAGGAACTCAACTCAACAGAAAAGTTTTCGAAAGGAGTAGGAGTCAAAAGTAACTGGAATAATCCATTATTTTAAAATTCCAGAACCAACAATATTGAAATTCAAAGATAACTGAACTGAACACCGTTCGAAAAGAAAAGAGTAGCCACAAGAGTTCAAAGCTAAAATGGAAATCAAGTTTCTTCTAATACTTGGAACATAAAAGACATTTATTAACATGAGAACATGATTTCACTCTAAAATAAGACGGACAACTCCTATGGACTCCACTTTGACTTCAACATCATTTTCCACTTTTAGTTTTGACTCCGTCTCACTTGGTTTCCTTTTGCTCTCGAACCCCTGCAATGTCATAGTAACATGCACAGAGGCACCATTATCAATCCACCAAGAACTAGGTGAGACATCGACCAGATTTGACTCGAGAACGACAAAAACATATGAGTTACCTCGAGATTTATTTTGCTCAAGTTGAGCTTTTAGTTTAAAGCAATCTTTCTTTAGATGCTCCACCTTTTGACAATAGAAGCAATTGATATCTTTCTTAAAAACAACCTTAGAACCTCCCTCACTCTGATCGTGACCGTGCCTCTTAAATCCCTTATTCTTAGAAGCACCGGGGTGAAAACGCTTAGAATGCTTTCTATCCTTTGCAAAAGTAAGTCTAGAGGAAGACACAATGAAAGCACTCTCACTCCATGCACTTACTAATCAGATCATTGACAGTCCAACTCTCCTTTTGGGAGATAAAAGCGTTTTTTATTTGAGAGAATTTGGAGTCAAGGTATTAAGAGCATGAAGAATGATGAACTTATCTGGGAAAGGAATTTCAAGGCTTTTAAGCTTGGACCGGAGGGAAACCATTCTCAGGATGTAGTCTCTCACCCATCCCACATTGTCATAGGACATACTCGTCAACTTTTTCAGAAGGACACTAGATTCAGCCATATCGGGTACAAGGTATCTCTCCTCAAGAGCAGTGAGCAACTCCTTAACAGTAGCAGTCTCGAGTATTCCACTTAACATATGTTCTGAGATAGATCTCCTCATGGCTAGAAGGCTAATATAATTTGAATGCTCCCGCTTGTTAAAATACTCCCTTTGTTATGGAGTACTAGCATCTGAAAACGGAGCGGGGCGATCCACACGCAAGGCAAGATCCAGATTGACAAATCCCCGGGCATACAGAAGCCCATCCTTCCACTTATTGTAATTAGATCCATTTAGGACCTCAACAACACCAACACCAATATTGTTCAAAACACGGGTGACTGAAAACAAAAGGCAACAACATATGAATGAACAAAAATGTAATAGTCAATTACATAGACTATCAACTAGAGAATCTCGGAGAACACCAAATGCAGAAAATCAAACACCTTTGGGCAGCACACCAGCATAGCCAAGACACTCTAGTAATCCTCAACAAGTCCAAGAAAATCTCACATGTCACTTCAAGCGCACCACTTTGGTGGCCAAACACTCAAAACACAAATGTGAAATCTCTCACTTACTAAGAACATGTACGATTGTAAAAAACTTCGGCTGTCACTTTGATCGAGTTACTTTGGTAACTAAACAACAAAAGCACAAATTAGAGAGTTGCTTACCCTAAATGTACATGCCCGTGAGATGACTCTAGAGGTTGGTCACGTTCTTATACTGAACTATTTTGTTTACATTATATTATTTAAAAAATATGACCCTCCGTCTGGACAATCAACCTCCTTTGTTATCATGGTGTTCATATGGTTCCCATCTGGTCAAAATTCAAGACACCGAGAATCTCTCACGCGGTTTGAGGATGGACAAACGACAACAACAACTACTGACTTCGTCTTTGTCCAAACATATCCATATCATATCATTCACGGGTATAGTTTGTCTTTTCTCTTTTCTTACCATATCCAACTCTCCTAAATGAATTCCTTCGGTACATTCGGCCTCCATTGACTTAAAAAGTGGGGTGAGGAGTAGTTTCCTTTTTTTTCTGTAGTGAACTAGACAAGTTGCTTTAAAATAAAATAAAATGTTTCAATAATAGAAAAGTGTACAGTACTTTTATACCTTTTTCTTGAAAACGGGGTCGGAGAAATTTATTTAATTTTTTTGGTTCATCTTCTTTGGTAATTGGGGGGTGGGGGTTTCAAAAAAAGCTAACTGAATAGCTAAAATTAGAAAATATTTTAATATTATTAATAATAATAATAAAAGAATAAAGGACATCCAGATTAGCCATCAATCATGTAGTGAGATGACAGACTAATATTAAATGGTGGTGACTAATATTGGTTTTGTTTTCTGAACCGGGGGGGTCTTCTGCTCACATTAATCATCATTCTTCCCAAACTACTACACCCCCAATTCCCCCCGATTCAACTAATCTCAGGACTGAAGTACTGACTTCAGCTGCCATTCTCAAAGCTTCCTAAGAAAAAAGCATTGGAATCTGGCTTTAACCCTGGATATACGAGGCTTTACATGTCTTCTCGGAAAGAACATGCAAAATTACCTTTATCTTCTGCTATACAGGCTTGCTCTACCTCCCTGAACAAAAGCACAAATCTGAGCAACAACTCTCCGCAGAAGCATCTGGCGCTGCAACAAAATTGTCAATCCATGTCATTACCAGGAAGTAGGCAGTCACCTGTGATTCCAGAGTCAGATTTCTCCTCCTGCATGTAGCTCGTGCAAGTTGGGTGAACTTCCGGGTTCCGAAATCTCCCTAAGAAGATGAGACAAAGTATTAGTTATCAGTGCATAGCCTATCGGGAATAGTTTTCCATTGATCACAAGGGATGAAAGAAATAACGTCAGACAATGTCAGCAATTACATCATTTTTTTTTTGTCTGAATGCTGCCCGCTCAGTCACTAAACGGAAGGCCACAGAAACCATAACCTAAGCCAGATTCTCGAAGTTAGCAACGTGGCTATTTCATCCCCTGGACTCCAAGAACTGAGGTCGTCGCCTAGGGAGACAACAAAAGGCTGCATCCCGGATCCTTTTCTGAGTCCATCTTCTCTGCCAAAGACCGAATTTTCCAAGCAGAATCCCATGCCCCAGCAATGGCATATATGCTCGAAAGGAGAACATAGTTCGTACAATTTTCAGGATCTATGATGATTAGATTGCTGGCTGCCGTTTTACCTAGAGATATGTTACCGTGAGTATAACATGCCCCGGCAATGGAACGCCAAAGACTAGCACTGGGCTTGATGTCCATATCTGATAGGAGCTCATATGCTTCATCGAGTTTTCCTCCTCGGGCTGAAATGTCTACCAGACAAGAAAAATGTTCAGGCCTTGGTGAAATTCCATAGTTGATAACCATATTTTTGAAGCACTCCCACCCTTCATGTGTCAACCCACTATGGCTGCAAGCGAAAAGGGTACACAAGAAGGTGATTTCATTCGGCTTAAACCCTTCCTGCCCCATCTTTCTATAAAGAGCAATTGCCTCGTGACCCAATCCGTGTCTACCATAAGCAGAAATTAAGGAGGTCCACGAAATGACATTTTTCAGCTCTATCTCCCCAAAAGCATGGTCAGCATCACTGATTTCCCCTGCTTTGGAATACATATCCACCAATGCATTGCCAACAGCGACATCTTTGCAGGCTGGAAGTTTCAAAACACGAGCATGTAATTGTCTTCCCAAGCTCAGCGATGCCCCATCAGCACATACATGGAGCATCGAGCACCAGAGGACACAGTCCATCTCTATATGCAGGCGCAGTAACTCATTGACGATTGAGAGAAAATCCCCACCATACATACTGTGCTGAGCATAACCATTGACGAGCGCAGTGCAAGATTTTACATCCTTCATAGGCATGCATTCATATAGCTGACCGGACAGATTGACGCTTCCGCATTTAGCATAAGCATTAATCAGAGATCCAATTAAATCTGTGGCTGATTCATATCCCAGCTGAACCATGACCTTATGTATCGAGGTCACCTGGATAACATTACCAATACCGGCACAAGCTCTTAGGACACATCCAAAAGTGAAATGGTCTGGAGCACTTCCTGTTAGATTTGAATACCAATAATCATTCATTTCCTTAAATTGCCGTTACTAATGATTCAGGAAACATGAACAAAAAATACCAAGAACCACGGAACAAACAGCAGGCAAATTCCCATGATCAATGACAGAACCTCACCTTCTCGCATCATCAACCTGAACCGCTGGACCGAATCTGTGAAAAGACCCTGACCTGCAAACCCTCCAATTATTCCATTCCAAGCAACCGCGTCCCTCCCAGACATGCTCTCAAACACCTGAACAGCGTCATCCATCTTCCCACACTTGGAATGGAAGTCCACAAGCGCACTCTGAACATACAGATCACCAGTGAACCTCCCCTTCTCGATGCATCCCTGCAACTGCAACCCGTCTCTCAATGACCTCATCCCGGTACTCGCCCGCAACGTGCTCGCATAAGTAAACTGGTTAGCCCGGATGCCTGCCCGATGCATATCCTCAAACATCAACAAAGCGTCCTCCCAACACCCACCGTGACAATACCCAGAAATCATAGCGGTCCACGAAACGACGCTCCTGCAGCACATTCCGTCAAACACCTTGCGTGCGGAGGCCAAGTCCTCGACGGAAGAGTAGAAAAGGACCAGCTTGGTGCTCAGGTGCTGATTCAACGCGTGCCCAGAAGCCGTCATGTGGGCTTGAACCGCAAGTGCGGTTCTGGATAACCGTCGGAGGATGCAATGCTGCAATATTCGCATGTAGAACGGGTACCCGACAAGTTCCTTGGGAAGTGCTGTCATGCCCGATCGTTTCTTTCAAGGGTCATTCTGACAAAGAGCTCCTGAAACAGCTCGCTTGTCCATAAGAAGTTGAGTTTGCTAAGTTTCCAGAGTTAGAAAAAGTAAAATTTAACTGTACAAGAACTTGGCGAGGAAACTCGAAATGGTTCATTACATTCTGCCTGTAAAAAATAATTCATGTCCTCAGACACTTGTAATCTTCCCACCCTAAAGCTTCAAGGTGAGATCAAGAGCCTCCATTTTCGCAGGCCGCAATGGGTCATTATGGGCCTTCTCGTCGACCTGCCGAAAGCTCCCCGGCCAGAACGATCCCCCGTGATCTGCTCCCATGGCGATAACCGGCACCGTCGTTCTCATGTACGCGTTGTCGAGCTTCGCCACGGGTCTCACCGGTGTGGCTGGAGGAGCAATGCGGTTGTAGGATTGGTGCACAGCAGAGTGGGCCTCGATGCCAAGTGAATGGACCCCGTGGAGCGGGAGGGAACCGAGGCTTGTGCACCTGTCGTATAATAACCCCATCCTCATAGCCCGTTTTGCCATTGTCCTCTCCCGCTTGTGCGCATTCTGGTGGCCCCCAAGTGCCTGGGAGCTGTAGAACTTGCGTCTGCAGAAATTACACGAGAGTACTCTGGGGGCTTTGGGATGCAGGTTCGGTTGCGCAGCTGTCTCCTGAGGATCCATAGCCGTTCCAATTTCGACCTTTGGCACGTCATCTTCTCCGACCGCGTGTGACCCGAGGCTCAAGTCGAGCATGACTTTGTCTTCATCGGAATGATGCGCAGCGTGATTCGAGAAGCTGGAAGGGCTGGTCGAGCTGTCTTTTAATGGGTCAGCTGATCCAGCTACCGGGCTGCCTAGGCCTGACTCGTTTCTGATCTCCAAGCTTGGATAATTTGCAAACATGTTGGCGAAATCGAGCAACACAGGCGATCACATATGTCTCTGCACCTGCGCTCGAAGAGTTGGCTACAATTGGAATATGTACGATTATAAAGTCGGACACCCGATCCAACTGAACCATTTACAACGGAGCACTGGAATCCCCAATAATCTAAACATCTCAAGACAAACTTGTACCACAAGAGAATCTAGACGTCAAGCAAAGTGGCTACATCTCAGACGTCCGACAACCCCCAGTTGGAGACCATGTCCTATGAGTGCGTGCTCCAAACGGCAAATGCGAGTCAAAAGAGTCTCCTTTTCCGAACTTACCAGAACACTTTAGTCGTGGACCACATGAACAGAACTTTAATCTTCAAAAGCAGCAGCAACATTTTCACGACGGACATTGTTTTTTAAAAAAGAAAAAGGAAAGTTAGCCGAAAGGCAAGATAAGAGCTGGGTTCGTGATAGTTGCAGACGAATCTATCAAGGCTAAACCCCCTACTTTTATAACGCCCTCCTCAAAGCGCACACCCAAAATCAAGACAGAAGAAAAGGAAACAAACAAAGAGATGCCCCATGGAAACACTCCGATTAAAAGGTGACCAAAGAAATCACATGCGGGGGGATTACCAACCTGTGCGTGGTAGTGTGTCAGCTTGCAATTGGAGAAGTGATGAATCTCTGAGGATCTGAAGAGGGAGGGGGGAGCGGATAACAGTTCCTTGTTTTTGCCAATTATGGGAGGGATGGTGTTGAAGTCACGATTAAAAAGAAAACAAAGGGGGGAGAAAGTGTGGAGGTAAGTTCAGACAAGAAAAAAAGAAAACAAAAAACAAAAGCAGTAAAAGAAAGAAAAAAAAAAACAAGTTCACACGTAGCAAAAGCAAACCAAGTAGTTTTGGGTTAACTCCCAAGTCTTCCAATTCCATTCCGTACTTGTGATGATCGGTTACTTTTTAAGTGAACCTGCTTTAACACGTAAATAGAAGAAACCACAAAACTCTCGTCCACAGCCAGCCACTCGTATTTTAACCGACGTAATTTTAATTATTCCAAACTTAATAACACACGTGTTTTAAATCCTGTACCAATTAATGTGGTGTTAACGCACTCGCTATTCACGTGATTGTGTTTTTTAATTAAAGGGGAAAGAAAAAAACATAGAAACTTCTTATCGAATGTGCTGCCGAGGTGTGGTTTTCTCTGTAATTGACAGAGACAGGGGATGAGGAGGATTTTGTAAAACATGGGATGGGAACACACAAAATAAACAACAACCTCACACACATTAAAAACTAATGTCCGAATGCATACATACCTTTTTTTAATTTAGTGAGCACTAAAGTCGTACTTTCAATTAGAGATTGACACGTCAGCGTATCATCATGAAAATTTTATCTTTTATAACACATCAATTTTTTTTAATTCGATCGATCGTCGTAATGCCAGCTTGCGGACAATCCATTCAAATATTTTCTACTTGAATTGGACCCCTAAAATGTTGTACGATTTGCTTCGTTGTCGTGAAAACATGTCATCACGAAGTTACTGCCCCCTTTTAAACTCGACACGACTAGTAGAATATGTTATTGTTATGGCACACAAATAATATCGAATGATGATAATTCTTTTTTTTTGTATGATGCTGTAACAAAGTTTTTCTCTCCCATCAATTGCGTGATAGGTGTTAGAATTTTTTTTTTGGTCCGCTGGTGAAAGAGTCGTTCAAACCCAAGAATTCCATGTCGTATACATAAATGAGTTTGGTCTATTATATAAATCTAAACGGATTATTCTTTCTATAGTCAATTGATTTTAGAATAAAATCTCATTAGACTTATATGCTGAAGTCGACGTATTGATGGATTGGTATTCTATATCTTTGAAGGGTAAAAAAAAAGAACATGCGTTAGGAAACAGTTAAATACTTTTGATTGATTAGATCGAGGAATTAGAATAAATCTTACCCTCGTATCGTGTTAATACCTTCAATCGGATCCGGTTCTGCAACCTTTGAGAGGGTTAAGCGGGCCAGCAGCAAAAAGTGAAGGTAGATGATTGTAAGACAAAGTACAATGTTAGAGAAACCACATGAAAACAATACCCCAAGTAAATAGATCCGGCAATATCTATACTTCCATTGGACATCTTCCCCCCAACTTCCGTTGTAATTAAATGCAAGCCGAAGGGCTTTGTCTTTTCCTTGTCCCCACATTCCCCCCCCTCTCTTTCTTTTCAATATGAGATGCATATTTGTCTAATTTATTTGGTCCCCATCCCACATATATGTGTGTGTGTATAATCCACTGACAATGGCCGTGATAAATTATTGCCAAAGGCCAGAAACAAAATCTAATGAGATCCCCAAAAGGAGTCCCCCCCCCCCCCCCCACTCACTCACTCACTCTCCATTCTCATTATTTGATTTTTTTTAATTGAATTAAATAATGTAATGTGGGGTGTTTAATGCCTTGGAATTTATAATGTTATTCCATCCCCCCCCCCCAACCCCCTGATACACGTTTTAAAATAGTTCACATGTCACACGACGTTGAAGTCATATCCATCAAGATGACGCAAACCACGAGATTCGTTTGGTAAGCGTTTTATTTGATACGTTCGGGGGGTGAGGGGAGGAAATATTTTTCTTACCCACCCACTCACTTCACATTAATTAATTGGACACGTACGTAAATATTCGACCCTCGGGATCATATGATCCTATGATTACATCTAAACACATGCTTAAATTTATAACCAACTAGGCAAGGGGGGGGTGTGAAATCCGGGGACCATGAAATGAATTGGGGGAAAGCATAGCAGGTAAACCTTGTTGGGCCTTACCTTAATGGGCCTAGAACAGGCTTTGTCACATCTAAGCATGGGCCGACTTAAGAAACCCAATTGCTCTAACGGCCAGCCCCACAATGAATTGTAGGATGGCTCAATTTTTTTTTTTTATCATGAAATGTTTTGAGGCAATTGTGCGAGCATGTTTTGTAACACGCAGCCATAATGAATTAAATTTGATTATAATGGGAAATAATAGACCAGTTTGCAACTTGCGAATTCGTCGAGCGCGCGCAGAAAAACCCCGCGGGGTGTATCGGGAAGGTAGAGTTATAGCAACCATAGGGCGGGCACTTTTGTTCTGCTCAGAAAAAACCTATGCATGGCTCGAAAAGAAAGAAAAAAAAAATTAAAAAGAACAAGGCATGCCTCCTCCTCCACAGTCAAACAAATATTAAATTAGTATTTTTTTTTTATTGGGTCGCAACCCCAAGAAGGAACCAACTATGCATGCATGCTTCATTATTATTCACCCCCTTCATGTCATTTATCATCATAATGTCACCGTATTCTTTAAATAAAAGTGAACGAATGCTGATTAATTAATGTTATTCCTAATTTTATCTTTGTTATTATATTTTATTTTATAAAATTCATGTTGAGCTACGATGAATTATTAAATTATATTCCGGTAAAATAGACCGTGGTACGTTATTCAAGATAATGTATGTCAGTCTACTAAGGTTAATGTGATCATGTTAGTTAAATTTGTGTGATTAAGTTTTATTATCATGTTGTCGTAAGCCCGTGATAAAAGTGTCCGTCGTATTTTTATACTAACAATTATTCTGCCACTTGCCTTACTTATACACGCCCCATCGACCTTCGGTACTTGGGATCACCACTCTTTTCCTTTTATGTCGTGAGATTTTGCTGGCCAACGCCCCTAAGTTATGGGATGGTGAGGATAAAGGCCTAAAATAATCAAGAGCAGAGAATCACCGATATCTCTGATACGTTTTGTGATCTTCAGATAAGTTTTTGTGTTACTTATGTTCGTGTAATTGTGCATCACGTACGGTTAGTTTTGTTTCTTTGATCAAATCGGGATTTTCTTAATTTTTTTTTTCGAAAATAACTCTGGAGTGAAATCTTTATGATTTGTTAAGTCCGACGTTGCATCGACATCGATGATTTATTCCTAAACCCAATTCCTGATCTACTTTCGTGTGTCGTGAGCATTCATTTACTCAATTTTTGGTTTGAGAAAATAAACCGGAATGAAATCTTTTGATTCGTTAATATTTCGTCTTACTATTATTATTTTTTTACTATGTATTTGAATTTTTGGATCTTATTCAGAAAAATGAAGTTCTAACATATATGGCTTTTAGATGGGAATAAATTATATGTTAAGATTGCATGTGAATGGTAAGCTCTTTGCGAAGATATGAAATGGTGAAAACCATTTTAAGTACAATTCATTTGCATAATCAGTCGGTTGTAATTCAAGAAGTTTCACGATTGACTCAAATAGAGTTTTAATTTATTATTGAAGCACGTTTGATAAATCAAAACATTTGTTGATGGAATGATAAGTTTTAGTGGTTTGAGAAAAAGTTGATACTCCCTATATTTTTGTGAGACCGATTGAAAGATAACAAGGAGTACGGAGAGAACGGGCCTTGCTGTTGTTCGGTATGATTATCATTCAATTTACTTGGTTAGTGGTGTCCTCGTTATTCCGTTTGTTTGATAGACATGTTTTTAGACGGTCATATTAGACGAAAACACTTTATACATGTGGATTATTTGCTTTGATGATCATCATTAACTATATGGTTTATTGTGCATACATGGTTTAAGACCTGTTGTTTATCTTGAACATGATTATTTAACTCGAGTTTATGTCATGAATGTTTGCTCTAATTTCACTAAGGTATTTAGTTTACATAGTTTTTCTCTTACATTGGTGAAACATTAAGGTTATGAAGAGCTTCTTTAATTGATTACATGTGGCTTCTTTTTAATCATTAAGGTTACATATTTATATTCTTATTTGTCTAAAGTCTAAAAGTTACGTATCTGACTATGGCTGTCGTTGTACATATACTGATAGTCGTTTTCCAAAAGTAAAAATATTTTTAAAAGCTTTGTAATCGATAATAACCAAAGTATTATTAGTGTTGAAATATGACCTTTACTTTTATATTGTTTTATTTTCTGTTATGGTAGGTTAGAGCTAGTCTGATGGCACTGTATAATTAACTATTAATAAGAGATCAAACATATCAAAGTCCGTTTAAGGTTACGTATCATTTTGGTTGCACTTGAAGGTAAGTTAAGGAGGTGGAAGACTCATACCTCCACTTGGTCAATTCTCCGTCGGTTCACGAGGATATAGGGACTAAAGGCCTTTTTTCATGGAGGTTAGGTTAAGCACGACGTACAATTTCGTTGTTATTACAGAATTTCCCGGGGAAATGATATCGGTGTGGGCCACGTGGGATGATTTTATTTGTTAGTAAAATGAAATCTAGGGTTTGGCATTTGTTCAAGATTGATTTTATTCCATCCCATATAAAAACATAGGGCCGGCCGGCGGTGGATATTATTGACCCTTGGATTCCTAAAGATAGGGAAGATAGAAAATTCCCGACACACGAAATCGTCCATAGGGATAATGTTAAGTGAGGTGGGGATGGAGGAGGAAGAGGGATTGGATGATTACAAAAAACATAAGAAAGGAAAAAGAAGAAAGCAGCGTCTCCCTAAAAACAAATCGAATCATGGGTACACGGCATATTAAGCGATCCTGATTCCTAGTAACCACATATTGGGGTTGAGGTTGACCCGATTAGTTAATGAAGGGGGTGTATCCATCGCATTGAGATTGTGATTGGGGGTGGGGGGAGGTGGAAAGATTTGGCCAAAGATTTGATGGAGATCTTGCGTTGAAATATAGAAAAAGAAAGATTTTGGGGGTACCCTTTGAATTTATTATTATTATTATTTTGCTTTCACGCACTTTCTGGTAGGCCATGCCAACCCCACTCTTTGATTTTGGGTTGCCGTGAACATCATGGCTGCCTCCTTCACTTCTCATCTATCTATCTAATCTATCTGTCTGTACCTATATGTAGATATATATACAAAATCAGACAAGAGCAGGGTCAGCGCACGTTTATGGTAAACTCGCGAACCGATATCATAGAATTAGTGTTAGTATGGGTTATTTTAGGTTCGGAGAAACTAGAATCTAACTTAAATTTTATTCAAGTTCTAAGTACCTAAATTTTACTCAACCCGTTTCTTAATTTTACTTTACTCAATTCGGTTTCGATTCTCCCTTATTGACCTCATTTCATACCCGGTTTCTGACCAAGTCCGTCCTATTGCCCAACAACAATCCTATCAATAGCCTATCCTTCTCTCCCTCCTTGTCGTCGAGGACCGTGCGTACGGGATTGGGGTCCGTCGTCCACACCATAGGCTCGTAAGCATCCTCGGAGTCGTCTCGACCGGCCGCTATCCCTAGCGACGACGAGCTGAGGAAGAGGCTGACGCCAGAGCAATACTACGCCACCCGACAGAAGGGAACCGAGAGAGCCTTCACCGGGTAAAAAAAAGGACACGACCCTGCGCAATGGAAGCAAATCGTGTGGCCTCCGCCATTACATATGATGTGTGAATAATGCTGTTGTGATGGGGAGGGTGTTTGAATCCCTGTAACAGTTGTGAACTCCGTGTAGTTTGTATACAAGATATGTAGAGATGGGCGTTTTGTTTTATTTGTTTCTGTTGAGGAGTCAAACACAATTTTTCGTCTCTCCCTGTTATAACACCATTGTAACTCAGTAGGCAAGGTGCCGCATTTTGTTCACGGATCAAATCCCTAATGGAAGAATTCAGTTTCGAAACCGATTCCCTGCAGCCATCCCACAAAGGTGGGATGACGCCTATCTTTTTCGCTTCGTGTTTTGCCGGTCAGAAATGCCAGCAGAGTTTAACGAGACAGATATCCTTGAAGTTGATGCTACAATTTTAATTTGGAAAAGATTGAGCCGGAGGTTCCTGCCAAGAATACGGATGTTCAGAACCTACCAGGAACCTGTACACCCCTACACGGGAGTCAAATTCGATGGCCATGGACCAAAATCTTAGGACTCTGCCCAATAAAAACAGACTTACAACATAAACAAATTGTTGGTTTTCCAAAAAGCAGTACAAGGAAAAAGTACTAAAGTTGGTAATGGCAAGAAAGCTGATATGATATGAAATGAATGTGGTCCTGTTTCCAAAGTTAAATTACGGCATCAAATTTCAAGAATCAAATGGTCTAAATATATAACCAGTCCCAGGACCACAATCCCTCCTCCTGCTGAATCACCTCCTCCACAAAAAAGAGAAACCTTTAAAAAAGAAAGGAAAAAAAAAGGAAAAGGAAGTGAAACTTCACGTACAAAACATGTCCCCCTCTGTAATTTGAGTTACGTTTATTGGAGTTGTAAACAAGAGGGACCGACTCATTTACAAAAGATAAATATAACCCCCCGGGGAGGGGGGGGGGGGGGGGGGGGACAACAGAAGACAAGTATGATGATGATGATGATTTTGGGTTTGCCAAGAGAAGGAAAAGAAAGAGGTTGGTTTTTGAATGGCCGACAGAGCCCTGGTCCCCCCGGCTTTATGCGTCAGTAGTAAGCAGCAGTAGCTTACATTTTTTTTAAATAAAATATACGATAAATTATTATTTTATTAAAATTTCTTTTTACTATATGATATTATTATTTTTTTTAGTATTGTAATTTTTTTGCCAATTTTAAATTTTATAGTGAGAAAATCAAATAAAACCTTAATATTGTCTAACACTCCTATAATAATTGAGTTCCAACTTTTCATTGCATCATCTTATAATCCACCTTATACGAATTAGTAACCCCGTAATATAGCCATCATCCAATCTTCATCGATTTTACACTTACTTAATTTAACCATTAAAATCCTATATAATAAAAAAAACATGAAATGTTTTAGTATCATTACTAATTTTTTACCTTTTTTAGTCAATAATTAAAATTTTTAAATTAAAACTTATTTAATTTTCTCGTGTTAAAATTTAAAATTAACTAAATTTAATTTAAAAATAAAAATTATTGACAAGATCATATAACAAATTAAGTTTTTAACCAAATAAAAAGTCACGTAATAAATCTTTATAAACAAAAACCTTACGCCCAACAAAGTCGATGTCTCGCAGTTCTATCAGCTTTTTTTTTTTCTGAAAAAGAGAGAGAAAAATTATATGAACTCCCGACGTACTACCTATAATTTGGGTCTACTACTTTCGTTTCCAATTAATTAATTAATTAATCGTATAAAATAAATAATGTCTGGTAAAATTCAGAGGGCGAAAACGGGGGGCGGCAAGTTGCCTACAAAGGGAGGGGGGGGGGATCATTATCCCACCAGATTTCTTCTGTTCGGATTATCTTTTTCTACAAGGGAACCCTATTTGGTAATTGTCCATTTTCTGTTTTTTTTTTAATTGTTTTTTTTTCTTATTTTTATAAAAAAATAAAAATAGAAAATGAATTCGTGCTCTCTCGAAGCAAACAAGGCCCAAACTTCTTTATGCAACTCTGGTTAGTTTAGAGATTAATTTCTTTCGTTGACCATCCCTCCCCCACAACAGAGGGGGAAAGCCGATTTGTCACGAAAGAAAACAACAAATGTACAGAGATGATTTAGGGATTTTGGTTTTTCTTTTTTCTGGTAGTTAAGTTTTGATCCGATGGAATTGAGCCTTTGATTTTTTGTTTTGGGCGTGCGTGTCACGTGTGTGAGAGAGAGTGGGCAGGGGGCGTGCGTATCTCTATTCTTTATTAAACCCAAAGAACTATAAAAATAGTAAAAACCCCCCAGAAAGCCAGAGGAGGAGGAGGAGGAGGAGGGAGTGAGGGGGATACAATCTTGTTTCCTTTGGAGGGTGATTAGATTAAGGATGTTTGGACACGTACGTTTAACTAACTTAACCTCCACCCCCAAACCCACATGCCTCGACAAAACTACCACCACCACCTCCTCCTAATTTATTATGTCTGTTCGTTACTCAAACCTATGTCATTCCGGAGGATGGAGTCCGTTTAGTTTCCAAAACCCCTCCCCAATGAGCAAAATCAATTAATTGTCCGTAAGAAAAAAAGAACTCCCCTGTGCTTCTTCTGCCTCCTCGCCTTTTTTCAACACTTCAATCAAGGCGGACTACACAGAGACAGAGAGAGAGAGAGTGAAGAAGGAGAACAGAGGTGGAGGAGGAGGAGGGTAGTTGTCAACTAGTAAAGCTGTCTTGTCCTCCCTCCCTCCTCCCCCCACTCTTCGAACCCTTCCCTCCAAACTGGGTTTTCTCCTTCCTTGGAGCAGTGACCCATAAAACGATTTCCCATTATTGAGTTGAGTTTTGGGGGAGAGTGGGAGGTGGAAGAAGATGTCGATGCCTTGGTCTTCGGGGGGGTTTGGGATGTTGTTTTTCTTCTTTTCAGAATCACGCGCCGCCCCCCCCCCCCCCCCTCCTTTTTTTTTATTCTTTTCATAAACAGTGATCGAAATTCCTCCTAATCTATTCTATTCTGCTATCCCAAAAACCTCATGTTTCTATAGTCCTAGGCCTTCTGATGATTCTTTTTCCCCCCGGAAAGTTTGAATCTTTTTGCTTCCTCGATAAAATTGTATGATTCCTGAAACCCAGTCCGTTGTTGGGTCTTTCTTTTTCTTCCTTTTAATTTATGGGCAGAAATTTTTTCCGAAAGTGTTTGGTTTCGGGGGCAGTTTCTGGGTGAGTCCGAAACTGGGTGTGAGGGAAGGAGCGTAAAGATTCGATCTTGATGAGTGTGAAGATGATGAGGCAGGGAGGCGGCCACCACCAACCCCATAGGGTTGCGGTGGGGGATATTCTGACGAGGCCTCCGACGGCGAAGAAGAGGAACACCTTTGTTGAGGCTTGCAGGGGTTGGCTGCCGGAGTTGTTGTTGGTTTGGGTGGTTATGATGATGGTGGTGAGTGTGGGGATATTCTGGTGGATGGAGGCTCAGGCAAAGGTCAAGAGGAAGGAAGGTTTGGTCGGCATGTGTGAAATGAGGGCGAGGATGTTGAAGGATCAGTTCAGTGTCAGCGTTAATCATGTTCATGCTTTGGCCATTCTGGTCTCTACCTTTCATTACTTCAAGAACCCTTCTGCCATCGACCAGGTTTGTATTTTCGCCATTTCTTTTGGGGGTGTTTCTCCCTTTGGTTCTCTACATGTTAGAAATTGGATATTTCTTACCGATTTTAATGTCAGAACGCCGCATGACTGGAAAGTTTTGGCTTTTGATGTTAATTGCGCTGTTCCCGCTTGTGTTTCTGGAGTTTAGGACACGTTTGGAGAGTATACAGCTAGGACATCTTTCGAGAGGCCGCTGCTGAGCGGTGTGGCCTACGCAGAGAGGGTGATGGATTCAGAGAGGGAGAAGTTCGAGGAACAGCACGGATGGACCATTAAGACAATGGAGAGGGAGACCTCTCCCGCGAGGGACGAGTACGCCCCGGTGATATTCTCCTTGGAGACGGTGTCCTACATTGAATCCCTTGATATGATGTCTGGTGAGGTGAGATTGGAATTTGAATGTTACCCGTTCTTTTCTTTTCTTTCCTTTTCTGTAGAACCTGTGGAACATGAATTGCCTCTGCTCATGGCATTTCGTAGGAGGATAGGGAGAATATCCTAAGGTCGAGAGCGACTGGAAAAGCGGTACTAACACGTCCCTTCAGGCTTCTGGGATCTCATCATCTGGGTGTTGTGCTGACGATCCCTGTCTATAAGTTGAAACTTCCTCTTAACCCGACTGTGGAGGAGCGAATTTCTGCGACAGCGGGGTAAGTCAAAGTGTTGTTACTTTTAAACCGATTGCTTATTGTATTAGGCTAATTTGGAGCATTCAGTTTGGAGGTGATTCCATCGGGGATGTAATTTGTCGTGTTGACACAATGCAGATATCTGGGTGGGGCATTTGATATCGAATCTCTGGTGGAGAATCTTCTTGGACAGCTCGATGGGAATGAAACAATCTTGGTCAATGTGTACGATGTGACAAATTCCTCCGATCCTCTGATCATGTATGGTCGCCAAGACCGGGGAGGGGATACATCACTATTGCATGAGAGCAAGCTCGACTTCGGCGATCCACTTAGGAAGCATCGGATGACTTGCAGGTTTAGTGAAATCAGTCAGCCCACCTGTCTTTTAAACCCTTTACGATTCTTACATTTTGTATGTGACAATCCTTTTATCTTATTGACAGATATAACGAGAAAGCGCCGACTTGTTGGATGGCGATTATGACTGCAGTTTTTGTCTTCGTTATTGCATTGCTAATAGGGTACATTATGTATGGTGCTGCTATTCACATTGTCAAGGTTGAAGATGATTGTCGTCAAATGAAAGTTTTAAAGGTCCGAGCAGAAGCTGCAGATGTGGCCAAATCTCAGGTGAAACTTTGGTAATTTCTGGACTAGAGGGTGTTCCCTTGTGGACTCATTTTAATATCTAGTTTTGTGATTTTTGGCAGTTTCTTGCTACAGTTTCGCATGAAATCAGGACTCCAATGAATGGTGTCCTTGGTATGCTCGCTCTTCTCTTGGATACCGACCTTAATTCGACACAAAAGGATTTCGCACAAACGGCTCAAGTTTGCGGGAAGTCTCTGATAGCGCTTATAAATGAGGTGCTGGACCGTGCGAAAATCGAAGCCGGAAAGTTAGAACTTGAAATCGTTCCATTCGACATCCGATCCATTCTAGATGATGTCCTTTCCTTGTTCTCTGAGAAATCAAGAGAGAAAGCCATCGAGGTATGTGTGAGCAAGGTCATGTGAATCCCTTTTGACTATATCACATTTTTGTCATAGCTATGCTTTCGATGTTGCTTATAATTGCTTTATCCTTGTGGGATTGATCCGTCTTCCTTGGGGCTTTAATCTGCTGGGAAAATAAAGCTGGCGGTACTTGTTGCTGACGAAGTGCCAGACATTGTTTTGGGTGACCCGGGAAGATTCCGTCAGATTATCATCAACTTAGTCGGGAATTCCGTGAAAGTAAGCTTAATGAGCGAACCCTGAATACAGGTATTGCTAATCGATTTGCTGGTCTTTGAAGTTACATCTGATCTTGTATTTTGTTTCGAATAAACAATGGCAGTTCACCGAGAAGGGGCATATATTTGTTAAAGTCCAGCTGGTCAATCAATTCAATTCCCTTGCTAAAACCGATTTTGAATCTTGCACGAAGGGAGTACCAGAGAAGGATGCCAGCACTTTTGACATTTGCCGGTATAAGACACTCAGTGGTTACGAGGTCGCTGATGATAGGAACTTTTGGGACATGTCGAAACATCTGGTTGACGATGAGTTGCTTGATTCCTTCAGAAGCAACTTATTGAATCATGGATCTTCTGAAAACGTCACTTTGTTGGTCAGCGTGGAAGATACTGGTATTGGGATACCGTTGTGCGCCCAAGATCGCGTCTTCATGCCTTTTATGCAAGTGGACAGCTCAACATCCAGGAATTATGGAGGAACAGGCATTGGCTTAAGCATCAGCAAATGCCTTGTCGAGCTGATGGGTGGGCATATGAATTTCGTCAGCCGACCTCAGGTCGGGAGCACGTTTTCTTTTACGGCCCCGTTTGGGAGATGTAACGTGGCTGGATGTGCTGACATGAAGGTACCGATCATGGAGGAATTCCCATCCATCTTTAAGGGAATGGACGCATTGGTAATCGATGAGAAGCCGATCAGAGCTGCTGTGACTAGATATCATCTGAAGAGACTTGGGATACATGTCGAAGTTGTGGGCAGTGTTGGCATAGCCGTAGAAGCTCTGTGCGGAAGGAACGGTTTCGCAAGTTCCAGGTATGTCCTTGCCGCTCGGATGATGTTTTGATTGAAATGTGCCCATTGATTACTTTTTATTCTCGTTCCAGGCTACATCGTCCGGATTTAGTTTTCATAGAGAAGGATACTTGGATATCTGATGAAGATACGTGTTCGCGTTTATCTTCGATAGTAGCAAAACTGAATGGGAGTGACTCCCACACGACTATAATCCTTCTTGCGACCAAAATCAGTGCCCCAGAGATTAAGAAGGCAGCAAATGCTGGTTTTGCGGACACTCGGATCATGAAGCCTATTAGAGCGAGCATGCTAGCAGCCTGTCTACAGCAGGCGATGGGCATTGGAATGAAAAAGCAGCAAGCGAAAATCGTTCCGAGGCCAGGAGATTGTTCGAGCCTCCAGAGCCTTTTAAAAGGGAAGAAGATCTTAGTGGTTGACGATAATCAGGTGAATCTTAAGGTGGCCGCGGGCGCCCTAAAGAAGTTTGGGGCCCACATTGAGTGTGCTTCACGGGGGGACGCTGCAGTCGAGATGCTTAAGCCACCGCACTGTTTTGACGCATGCTTTATGGATATTCAGATGCCCGAGATGGATGGGTATGTTGGAACGCAATGTACTATATATTCTAAGATGGTCTGATTATGAGAGATGTAATCGTTTATATCTCAGTGCAGTTATGAAGCGACTCGACGGATCCGGCTGCACGAAAAGGAGGCAAATCAGCAGAGCAAGGAGGCCCCGACAAACGAGAGAACTTTCGAGAAACACGGAGGATGGCATGTCCCAATACTTGCAATGACGGCAGACGTGATCGAGTCGACCTGTGATGAGTGCCTGAGGCGGGGAATGGATGGTTATGTCTCAAAGCCATTTGAGGTCGAGAATTTGTACCAGGCCGTTGCCAAGTTCTTTGAAACCAAGCAAACATGAAGAGCAGGGCATGATTATGAACCTCGCGTTCTTGGTGCCCTGTTCATATCAGAGTACCACAAAAGGCATGTGCCGCGGCTCTGCTCGACGGAGCAATTTTGGATCCAGTCAAGGAGATACACTTCAATGAACTTACGGGGAAAGATGATGATACCGCTAAAGTCAGTAACTCCTTGACCTTATTCAGCTTAAGTTGATTAACAATTAGTGTATCAAAATTAGATTCTGTATAGATTGTACAAGGTTTTACATGGAGGCGCCTACTAAAAATAAGTAATCAATTATTATTATTATTATTGTTATTTTTTTTTATTATCAATTATTATTCATAAGCTTTTTTTTAAGAGACCTTTGTCAAACTTTCAGTATTTTTCATAGAATAATTTCTTTAAGAGGACTTTTTTATACTTTTTTGGTTAGTATATAAAATTTTATAAAGTTTTGTTAAAATAAATGTGGTAAAATTAACAATTATTTTGTAATTGTGTAAAATAGTTTTTGCTTACTAAAAAATTAGGCTAAATTAGCAATTTTATCCTATACTATATCTCATTTTTTCGATATATCCCGTCGTTTGAAATGTAACATACAGTCGTTACTTCCAAGTTATCATCCGTTAGCTCTCCTTCTGACAGAGTCTGACGTGTCGCACACGTGGCTATGATGGCCCTAAAAAATCATCGTCATAGTCACGTGTGAGTTATTAGGCTAATTAATGCCTAATTAAGGCCAATTATTTGGCCCTCTCCATCTGCGCCCTCCTCCTCTCTCTGTCCCTCCACCTCTTCTCCCTCTCCTCCCTCGACCACTCCCCCCGCCCCCGTCCCCCCACCAGCCTCACGCCTCCCTCTGCTCCGGATTCTTCCAAGGCTCCCCTTCCTTCGCCCTAAAGGGGATGGGAGGAGTTCTTCACCGATGCGGCTCCCACGCGATGCCCGGCCTCCTCCTGGGTCACGTCCCAAAGGATACCACCGAGGATGGGTTACGTCTACTTCTTCGTGCATTGCCCTGACTTTTGACGCGGCGCACTTCGTTAGGAAGACGAGGAAGGACAAGGAGGCTGGGGAGCCGCTGTGGGAGAAGAGGGCTAGGAGCAATTATAATGAGGCAGGGACTGCCGTGACTAACCAGAAGAGTCGTCCAAGCTAAAGCTCAATGGTGAGCTTCAATGCGGCTGAGCTTGACCCCAAGGGATCCCTGCTCGGGTTCTTAGACCACGTCTCCATGAGCCTGCGGAGGTGGTCGTGCTACTCGATGCTGCTGGGGCGGCTAAGGAGGAACTTCAAGCACGTGATGCTGGTCGACGTCAAGAACTGGGTCGTCCTTAGCGACCCGTTCGTCGGGGTGCAGGACAGGAGTTCGGAGATGGTGGTGATATGGGGCGAGACCAATTCCTAAGACAGGAGACGACACCGAAGAGGGAAGAAAGACGGGGTTTCGGATGCGGCACAATCAGGCCCGCGGAGAGTGAACCCGGGGGCAATCGTCGGGGGATGCGTGGGGTCAGGCGGGTGGCGGATGCGATGCAGACGGAGACAGTGAGGGCAGCAATGGGCATGCAGCATCGGCAGCGGAGGAAGAGAGGAGCGGCAGCGATTGCGGCGTTGGCCGAGTCGGTGGTGATGGGCCGGCTCGTGGGGAACGAGTTCCTGGCTAAGAATGTTGAGCTGGTGGTGTCGACGGATGAAGCGATTGGCGTAACGGTGATATTCCCCGATTGAATAGTATGGGATGAGAAATGGGCGGGGTGAAATTGTCTTTTTCCCTATAGATCGGCCTAACGGTGATTTTTTAACGCTGTCATAGTCACGTATGAGATACGTCAGACTCCGTCGGAAGGGGAACTAACGGAGGATAACATGGAAGTAACGTCTTATGTACGAGTTACCGTATGATACGTCGACGTGATAGATCGGAAAAATAGGGTATAGTGCATAATAGAATGGTTAATTTGGCCAAAAAATGGCAACAATATTTTAAAGCAAACTATATATTTTGTATTATAGAAAAGAAATATGTAAATAGAAATTTTATAAATCCAATCAAGAGTGTTGTATTTTACTAAAAATGTAAGTGTGTTTTAGATTCGAATTGTAATAAATATTTTTAGTTTTACAACATGTTTAAGAAGAAAGAGTTGTTTTTATTACATAAGTTAATATTTGGAGAATCAATCAGTGAGGGCTATTGGAATCTCAGTTTATCTGTGTATTGCTCGAATTTGTAATGAGGGATCAACCGCTGCATGGATGACGTATGCACTTGGTCGCCCGAGGAACAATATTACCTACCACCATCTTCTCTCATTAACATCTTCATTTTCACCACTTGTCACCGCGCCCTCCTCATCGGCGCGACGTGGTTCCCAGAACGAGATAGGTTCGATCTCGGAGTTTTGTTTCTAAATAATGTTAATCAGCAAATTATTTCATTAATCAAGTTTCAAAATTTTTTGACTAATGCCAAAAAATCAGTGTTTGTAAGACCGATTCTATGCCATTAAGAAAATGAGACTTACAAAGGCCGATTTTCAAATTTAAAAAATAAAAATCGGTATTTAAAGCACAAATTTTCAATCACTTTAAAGTAAGTTGTGTTTCAAACGCCGATTTTGATTTTTTAAATTTAGAAATCGGCATTGTAGATTAAAATCAGCCGGTCAATTATTTTGATGGTTAATATTAGGCCAAATTATCAAAAATACCATGAACTTTGTCCCATTTTTCCTATTTACCCAGAACTTTGAATAATATCATCAGCTAGCCTAACGTTTGTCCGTTATCTCAATTCTGACCTCCGTCCATCCGATCCTTTGACGGCAACCGACGTGGCGCTGACGTGTCGATTGACGCCGTCAGTCCTTTCGTCTGACGTGTGCTGAGCTGGCGCTTACGTGAAGCGCACGTGGAGCCACGTCATCTAGACACTTCACCCCCTAAATCGATTAAAATCAACCCCTAAATCATATCCCAACCCACCCCTCACCTCTTCAACGAACGCCTGGCGGCCAATCCGTCAGTGGAGAACCCCTCACAGAACGCGAGGACCCTAAAATGAATGAACGAGCTCTCGAGGAGCTCGAGGAACTCGAGGGCGTCGTCGGTGGCGACCATTCGCTTGAGCGGGATCTCCTGGAGTCAAGGGTAGGCAATGGACATGGACCTGACCCAGGGGAAGAAGTGACTACCCCAGCCCTTGCACCCGCCATCTCCCCCTTAATTTGCACCTGTCCAATGTTCTTCCGGAGGGGGAGAACCGGAGAGAAGGGGAAAGCAAAGTGGGGTGATTTAGGAAATGCTAGGGTTTCCAGATTTTCCCAAATCTCCCACCACTTCTTGGCTGCTGGATCTTTGCGGTATGTGACCGACCATCATATATTATATTTATTTAATTTATTCAACTAATATTATATATTTTTTATTATTTATAACATTTTAAAACTATTATAAGAAAGAATTTGTCTGGATAAATAAATAATCAAAATCCCGACGTCAGTCGACACGTCAGCGCCACGTCGATTGCCGTCAAAGGGTCGGATGGACGGAGGTCAGAATTGAGATAACGGACAAACGTTAGGCTAGCTGATGATATTATTCAAAGTTCTGGGTAAATCGAAAAAAATAGGACAAAGTTCGGGTATTTTTGATAATTTGGCCTTAATATTAATATGTAACGAAACTCTTTGATCTAGTGCGACGTGCGTTTGACCTTAATGAGCTAGTAGCTACCTTCCAGACCTTTTGATTAAAATTTAATGCGTCTCTATTGGCCTTTACCTAATACTACGACTATTCCCCAATTCAACGATTTGGAACTTAATCTAACTTGAAATTCGTAAATTTTTTTCTTATTCTTATAATCTAAAAAACTAATCTCTGCCGGATGAACCAACCAACCAACCCGGAATGTGCATAGCCTCATCAGTTCTTAGAACCATCGGGAATCCCATTTTCAGACGATTCTCACCATATTTTACATTTCTTTTTGTCTGACTCGTTCAAAATCTTAACAAAGGCTCTCATTTATTATCACTATTACTTAACGCAACCCCCGGGATTAATTAAAATATGAGATTAACCTCACGGCTGTTTTATTACATTTAATAATTTTGGTTTCGGTATTCTGGACACGTGTCGTCGCTTAATATATATGTGTATATATTAATAGTAGGCCGACCAAACACCATTAAAGTTGATTTTGGTATTCTCAATCTCTTCTTAATAAACATTAATTCCTCGTCGAGCATAAAAGTAAAATTTTTTGAAAAAAATATATATTAAGGAAAATAAGAGAAATGAATGACGTGGGGGGCCCACACGCATTTTAGGCGCCAGCTAATTTTTTTTTTTTTTGCCCATTTGGAACAAATACTATCCATAACCACCGTCATTACCACTATCATGCACTCGATCGATCCATGTAATGAAAACGCTACCCCGCACGTAGTTAATTTTTGATGGACAATCCCTTGAAAAAAGAAAGAAAACGAAAGAGAGGGGTAAATAAAAATAAATCGGATTGGTCCAAGTGGTAAGAAGCTTGGGTTCGTTTAAGGAGGTCTCGGGTTCGAAACCTACCGTACGCAGCCACCCCTGTTGAAAGACTCATCCACCATAGCCAGGTGTCCTACCCATATCGAGTCCGAATTAGTCGTAGCGAAGCTCTGAAAATCGAACGATGGAATTATTAAACAAAAAAGGAATTTATTCCCCCCGAAAAAGGAAGAAAATCATCGCCCCTCCCCTGCCAATTCCAACCAACAAAAATCATGTTCTCCTACGCCGAAAGGAATCGAGACCTTTTTCTACATTTCACTCTCTTTTCTAGTTCCTCCGTTTTTATTACAACAAAAGGACAAATAAAAATAATAATAATAATAAAAGACATCCATCGTCGTTTTATTACACGACACCAAATTTCCCCCTTTTCCCTCTTCCTCTCATCATTTCATTCAATCCCCTCCCCCCAATCTCCGCCGCATCTCCACCACAATGCCGCAGCGCCGCCGCCGCCTCCCCTGACAACCCTCCCCGCGGAATGGGTGCATGCGCTTTTGCCCTTCTAGCGCTCCTTTCAGTGGTGGTGGACTCGGTCGTTTCCCAGACCAACAGCGGAGATGTAGCCGCCATGCAGGACATCAAGAAGAGCATCAAGCTGCCTTCCTCCATCGACTGGTCGGGCCCCGACCCCTGCAACGGATGGAGCCACGTCCGCTGCTCGACCGGTGGCCGGGTCGCCGCGATCCAGCTCGGGAACATAGGCCTCTCGGGGACGGTTTCTCCCTCTGTCCGGAACCTCACTGGCCTCGAGCGGTTCGAGGTCATGTACTGTGGGCTTTCCGGGGCGCTGCCGAGCTTTTCTGGCTTGTCTAACTTGAAGGTAAGCACTGTTCCTCACTTAGGGCGTTTACCCTTGTGGGTTTTGCTGTTTGCATTGGGGGGAAAGGTCCGATCTTTATTGTTGCGACGAATCTTTGGATGGAGCCGTTTGGCTTCATCTGTCCGTCCGGCCCTATTGTTTTGAGGTATGTTGTTTTGTTTGTGTGATCGGTAGCCGAATCAAACTGTCCAACAGGTTTTGCTTCTGCATCACAACAGCTTCACCTCGATACCGGCGGATTTCTTCCAAGGTATGACGTCTTTGCAGGCCATCGACATAGGGTACAATGACTTCGCGGCATGGTCTATCCCCGATAGCCTGAAGGACGCCACCAGCTTGCAGAATTTCTCGGCAGTCCAAGCAAACATTGCCGGGAAGATCCCCGATTTTTTAGGCTCCAATACTTTCCCTAGTCTGGTTGAGCTGCACCTGTCATTCAACAATTTCGAAGGGGAGTTGCCGGCGAGCTTGGCGGATTCATCAGTTCAGTCGCTTTGGCTAAATGGGAAAGCGGGGAATTCACTTCTTAATGGCACAATTGGAGTCTTAGCCAGTATGTCTGGCTTAGTTGAGGTTTGGTTGCACTATAACCAGTTCACCGGCCCTATACCCGATCTTTCCAGCTTGAAGAATTTACAGGATCTGAGCTTGAGGGATAATCAGCTGACTGGTGTGGTTCCGGCATCATTGACGTCTCTGCCTAGCCTGAGAGTTGTTAACCTGACCAATAATCTGCTTCAAGGACCCACACCTGCATTTAACACACAACTTGTCCAGGTTGACATGGCTGGTAAAAATAGCTTCTGCTTGCCAAATCCCGGGATGGCTTGTGATCCTGAAGTGAGCATTTTGTTGTCGGTTGCTCAAGCGATGGGTTACCCTCTCAGGTTTGCTCAGGAATGGACTGGGAACAACCCTTGTGATTCCGGGAATTTGTGGACCGGGATCACTTGTTCTGCTGGAAACATCACGGTCATCAATTTCCTGAATATGGGTCTTTCTGGGACTATCTCTGCTAATTACTCCTCGATTAAGTCCCTGCAGAAGCTGATACTTGCAAATAACAATCTCACTGGTCCAATTCCTGAGGATCTTGCAAGTTTGCCGAATCTCAAGAGCTTGGATGTGTCGAACAATAACCTATCTGGTCTGCTACCGAGTTTCCAGAAAAGTGTGGTTTTGAAGACGGATGGCAATCCTTTGATCGGAACTATTGTTCCTATGCCTAGTCCTCCAGAAACAGCTGGCTCATCGCCCGGGGGTGGCGGTGCATCCCCTGGGGACTCTTCAAAGAAGACTAGCACAGCAGTAATCGTCGGTTCAATTATGGGTGGTATTGCAGTGGTAGCTCTACTGGGGTTGTTTGTCTTCCTTCTGCTTAGGAAGAGGCCAAAAAGCTCTAACAAGGTCCAAAGTCCAACTAACACTGTATTGGTGGTGCATCCTCATGATTCTGGGGACCAGAATGGTGTTAAGATCACCATTGCAGGATCGAGTGCCAATGGCGGGACTAGTGAAAACTTCAGTCAGGGTAGTGGCACAACTGGTGATATCCAGGTCGTGGAGGCTGGTAATATGATCATATCTATTCAGGTCTTGAGGAATGTGACGAATAACTTCAGCGAGCAGAACGTGCTGGGGAGAGGAGGCTTTGGGACTGTTTACAAGGGAGAGTTGCATGATGGGTCGAAGATTGCAGTGAAACGTATGGAGTCAGGGGTGATTTCGGATAAGGGTTTGAATGAATTCATGGCAGAGATCGCCGTCCTTACCAAGGTGCGTCATAGGCACCTTGTTGCTTTGTCGGGATATTGCTTGGAAGGAAATGAAAGGCTCCTCGTCTATGAGTATATGCCCCAGGGGACTTTGAGCAGCCACCTTTTTGGCTGGAAAGAGCTCGGTTTGAAACCCCTCGAGTGGACTAGAAGATTAAGCATCGCCCTGGATGTTGCGAGGGGTGTCGAGTATCTTCACAGTTTAGCACACCAGACTTTTATTCATCGGGACCTTAAGCCGTCGAATATATTGCTAGGGGATGACATGCATGCAAAAGTGGCCGACTTTGGGCTGGTAAGGCTCGCTCCAGAAGGGAAAGGCTCCATCGAGACTCGACTCGCCGGAACATTCGGATATCTCGCCCCTGAATATGCCGGTAAAGCTAGTTGACGGGTTATTTTTATTTGCTGCGGCACTTTTGTTAAAATATCATGTCTGTGTGATGGTTTGCAGTGACGGGGCGAGTGACAACCAAAGTCGACGTCTTCAGCTTTGGCGTGATTTTGATGGAGTTGATCACGGGCAGAAGGGCACTTGACGAGACCCTCCCTGAAGACAGCGTCCACCTGGTCACGTGGTTCCGAAGGATGAGCCTGAACAAGGACACCTTCAGGAAGGCAATCGACCCGGTCATCGACCTAACCGAGGAGACCTTAGCCAGCATTAGCACCATTGCCGAGCTCGCCGGCCACTGCTGCGCGAGGGAGCCCTACCAGAGGCCCGACATGGGCCACGCAGTCAGCGTCCTATCCTCACTCGTGGAACTATGGAAGCCAACCGAGCCCGACTCGGAGGACATATACGGGATTGACCTGGAGATGACCCTGCCACAGGCGCTGAAGAAGTGGCAGGCGTTTGAGGGGAACAGCAATACCGACATGTCGTCCTCATCTTCGTATCTGGGAGACAGCACCCAGACCAGCATCCCTACCCGGCCTTCCGGGTTCGCAAGCTCCTTCACGTCTTCGGACGGCCGTTGATCGTGTGCCCTGGACTCGCCATATTTGTCCTGTTTCAGGTGGTTGGCTTGAAGAGTATGTGACTTGACTACCCTAAGATTGTGGTTTTAAAAGATAATATAGTTTATATATAAATACATCATCAATCATGGACGTTGATTAACAGTGTATGTCCAACCTATCATCAATCATTAGGAGAGGGGGCGGTGGTCAAATATTAAATAAATATAGTAAGGCCCGAAAATGATGTTTGAGGTGGGTTGGGTTTATCCAGGTCCATCCAAAATGGACGATATTTTTTTTTTATTCTAGAGAGGTTAGGTTGTTCGTTCATGCATGGTTAGTTGATGTAAACACCGCCCCGAATTGTGTAGTTCATGTCTCTCCATTGGACCTTTTTCTTGACAATTGATGAGATTTAGGAAAATAAACAATGGATCTACTCAAACATACATTGGATAGAAGCGCCTCAGTTATGTTGCTACCCCTGACAGAATGTTTATCATCTGGTCTGGGCTTTACAGATTTGGTTCGATGAACTTCATATGAGGCATTCATTATCTGTCACTAGAATTGATTAAGGGTGGGCGATGTTAATGCCTCCCTCAGAAAGAAGAGGAGCTACTTTGCCTTACAGCTTCCTAAAACGTGACTGTTTGAATGGAAGGTCTATGCTCGGATCGTGTGTTCCATCGGAAGCACCTGTCTGTGTGGAACTTCTCCTTGTTAATGGACACAGCAGGGCATTTCTACATATCACTCATGTGTTTAGCAAATTCAAAAAAAATCTTACGGGACTTCCTGCGAGAGACTTCTCCTTGGTTTTTTCAATGATCTTTCCATCTTGAGCTATTAAATGATTGATGCCCTGATGCTTTCCATTTCACTCACCATATGAAATCTGCAGACTGCTCTGGGGAATATTTGAAGTTCCATAAAATAGAACTAGCAATATTCGATCTTTATCCTGGTATTCTCTATGTTCCCTCAGGTGAGTGTTTGTCATGATAGTTGACTTTCTAAAGTTGAAATGTTATATCATTTTTTTTTAATGCTTAAGCCCTTCTGTGGGTTATGCAGTGCGATCTTGGTCGGATACTACAGAGTGATTCTTTCTTTGGCCACGCGAATATTTCTTCAGCACAGCTTGGGCTGCATTCAGGTTCATGTTGGAAAGCTCTTGTGTGTCTACTTGGTGTTCTGATGCTGTTGATTACCGCAAGCGTCCTGGAAGAAGCGTTTGTTTATTGGGATGCTTCACATGTCGGCCCATTTGATGTCAGCAATGATTCTTATGCTGCTCTGATGGAATTAGGGAATCAAGCTATGTGTCAGGCATAAACTACTAGCAACATCAGGTATGTTGATTAAGATCACGTTTTACCGTGATGGAGAAAGCATAGTCTTTTGGTTGATGAAGACTCTGGATATAGGACAATGATCATAAGCTGATTTTCGCAGCATTGAGGACATGTACAAGTTATTATATGGCTGTCAGAGAAGTTTAGATTTTGGGTATTTTACTCGAGATCGTTGGGTTATTGACCATAAGAATCGCTCAATTTCAAACCATTGTTTTAGGCCCCCCATATTATCCGCATCTTAACAAGGGGAAAATTCGTATCAGAAAGTTTGGTGCTTGACGATCGTCACTCCAAGGGGAGAATACCCGACGAGCTTTCTTTCCCATCAAATTTCCCGTGCCTTTTCCTGTGGAAGATTCAGAAATAAGGGCAACGCTGATGCTAAAATAAGCCAAAAAAAGCTTATCAAATCTCCCGAGGATCGTTTATTTCTCCTCAGGATGAAACTGTCCCAATCCAATTGAACCCTGTACAAATTGAAATTACTACAGGAATTAACTGCAGTGGAGTTTGAGCGCGAAACACGTCGCGATATAACGGAGACTAAGTGTTGAATAAATGTGATCGCCAATAATGTAAATGAACATAAAGAATACGTAAAGAATTCACTGACGTAGAGAAAGGAAACTTATAGCCATGTTGCAACACTTAAAACGATTACAAATGGTCAAGTTGATAATCAAGCAGCTCTTCGGGGTCGATTGTCTAGTCTCTTACAATTGACTAGGGACGACTTATTTATAGACAAACTTAAATAACCGTCGACTAAAACATATTAAAAACAAGCTAATTACTATCTACCGACCAACTGCTACGACCATCTTTATCATCGACAAGCTCCACCGTTGAACCTCTCAACATCGAAAAGCTCTTGAACCAACAACAGCTTTATGCTTTGGTGATCATCTTCGACACAGCATCGATGATCGAACACCTTCAAGGCAACATCGATCTTGGCCACGTCCGAAGCCCAACAATGCAAGGCCCAGAATGACGTTTATCGTGTAAACATTTTGCCCCCTTCGACGCACCAGTTCGTCTTCCATATCTTCATCTATAAAACCCTTGACGTCTTCATGCTTGCCGCCCTTACTCTCTCTCTACGCCGTCTTTGTTTGTATCTCTCTCTCTTGCGAAGTGGAGATTTCCTGCTGCGTCGAGCCATGGCCCCTCAAGCATTCTACAATTGCACACCACTGAATGGGTCTGGGGTTTACTTCAAAGGATTCAGGAGTCACATGACAGGCTCCTTGGCCAGAAAAACCTTCGATTTTGTTGAAGAAGCAAGAATGGGCAAATCACGTTGGGTTCGTTTTTTAGAGGCGGTTCGTTCAACCCTTCATCAGACAACAATCGTATGCCCATCGATTACCTCCTCCCCGACCCTGCAGTCATCCCAATCTGTAAAAACTGACCCAGGTAATTGGTGTCGATCTCCTGACTCCGATGATTCAACTCTGCACGGCTTTCCCCTTACTGGTGTAGATAGGTTCGTTGAATGGATAAACTTGTGGACTAATCTTCGACGCCACAAGTGGGAAACAATAGGGATTTACCATCTGATCAAAGCTTCAACAAAGCCAATGAGATGCAATCACTGTTCAGTCGCGGCACTTTTATCCCCGTGGAATGTATCCACCAATTGCTTCTACCTTCGAGAAGGACCCATGACAGTTACCATCCCCGACGTAGCTTTCTTAACAGGTTGCTATTCTTACGAATAATCGTCAGGTTGGTAGAGGCGAAAGATTATTTTAGATTTGAGAAGAAGCAACGCCTCGAGAAGGACATCGAAGCTCATCTATTGAAGGACTCAAAGGACTGGGGAGAGGAGGAAGAGTACCAATTCATGATCGAATGGTTTTCGAAGTACATCTACTGTAATCGAAGCAAGCAGTCGCTGAAGCACATGGTACCAGTGGCGAGCTTCTTGGTAAAAGCGACTGAACCAGTAACGATGGCCCCATTTCTTCTTAGCTTGGTCTATCGAGCTCATTTCGAAGCAGTCGCAGTCGATCCCGAAGAACCTGGGAGGATTCCCTTCAAGACCAGCGGCAGGCCCCTTGTGGATTACTGCAGCATGGACACATTTGTATTTTCCCCAGTTGCATAACTTCGAGCTGTCCACGAACAGCGATCCATCCGCATTCTACGGATTGGAAATTATTTGCTTCTTTCGCTATGAGAATTGGGAAAGGGACACTGCCTTGGGATGTCTTCATCGACTTTTACACACTGATAAGCCCTGCTGGCGACCCTTTCCCTAGGACGACAAGGTGTACGAACTTTGACGCTCCCTGAGAACGCACCACTTTTGGTATCATGCGCATACCCCCAGAGACTTGGTCGCTAGCGACAAGGCTTTTTTGTCAAAGTTTATAATCCCCATTTAGTGGCACGACAGATGGGGTTCGCTCCAAGTAGCCCGTTTCCTTTCATCGATTCTTTCAACAAGAACTTAGATGACCGTGTCAACATCGACCTTGGTTATGCCAACAGGATAAGCTTGATTTCAACCAAATATTTTATTTTTAAAAACTAGCCATGACATTTCCTTATTCATGTAGCTATTCTCTGCCCTGGATCGAGCGATTTCGACCATTGCCTTCCCTGACACCTCAGAAGGATGCAATCCAACAAAGGCATTCGATTGCTGTTGGAAGAGGGAGTTCAACAAAATCATGTTGAAGGCCTCATTTCCAAAGAAGGCCAATGAAGCGATGCTGCAACCCGAAAACTTCTGCAAACTTCTTACTGCCAAGTAAGAGAAATCACTAATGCCAGGTACCGATGCTAAACTTTTGTCATAACATCTACCATCAACTTGACAAATTAACGTATGAAGGAGCATTGGACGTTGCAGCAGTGCCGATTCTCACGGAGAAGGGGAGAATAAAGAGGAAAGGGATGCTAGTTGTAATCGTGTCGAAGAAGCCTATCACTCGAGCAACTTTGACAAACAAAGGTGAATCTTTTGATGAATTTATAGAAGATGATAGCACGGACCTTCGGAGGAGACCCAGGAAGGACGAGGTCGATCTTCGAGTCGTTGTTGAGAAAGAGGCTCCTCTAGCATCGAAGGAAAAAGCCCAAGCTTCAAATGAGGTAATTTTAAATATGCTTTAAATGTAATATACCAATGTTCTAACCCTGTGTAAACACATAGGTTGAATACGATGACCTTTTTATACCCCCATCTCCTCCAGCGGAAGACCTTCCTCACAACATCGAAGATGTGACTGAAGTACAAGTCAATCCTCCAACGGTGAACATCTCCGAGGAAGGTTCGACAGGGGAAAATAATGAGGTCGTCGAAATAGTTGTCTCGTGAGGAGGAGATTATGCTTCGAATGTACATGTACGTTCTTTGAATTCATATCAGGTAAATTTAATTATTGCTTAACTTCTCACGTACTCAGGTCGCTACCCTATCTTCTGAGAGTCTAGCAACTATTCGTGATCCGACCATCGAGGAATCCATTCCCGAGCAAACTAATGAAGTCATGACCTTCCCCCATGACGGTGCCACCATTGACTCATACCCAAAAATACCTTCGCAGGTCGATGTTCCAACTCCGACAGATGTGACTATTCCGGTCAACGTCGAAACAGAGTGTCGCACCCCAGAGGCTTCTAAGGGACTTGGTGATGCTGGTTTTGCTAAATGCTTGACGTGCTTCGGGTAGTAAATTCTATCATAACATTTATTTCAAGAATATAAGCTAAAGCGTTTTATTTTGATTAGCAAAACTTCGAGCTATCACCGCTGAAGATCTCGACAAGGCTTAGCCAAATAGCCTCTTCTAGTAACATGGCTCATATGGGAATTGATTCAAGTGACCTGATAGCACTTGCTCAAAGGCTGGTGGATGTACTTCGACGTGAAGAATCATCATCATCTAACTTAGAGAGATGATTCGATCAATAGAAGCCATAGAGAGGCATGCCAAGGCTCCAATCAGTTTGCTCATAATTTGCCAAAGCCTCGAGGATTCATTCTGGAAGTCTTGGGAAAACTGGGAGAGAGCTATAACAAATGCCGGGCATTGGTAAGAAATTTCCTCCAAGTTGCTCGACCATGGCGCTGCCCAAAGCAAGACAATGATGATTTCCTTTGAGCACCGACGCTTGATCGAAGAATAGGATCAACTGGAAGCTCAAATGGCTGAACTGGTGTCGAAGTTGGACAAGTGCAAGGCTGAGATTGCTGTTCCGGAAAGGGAGTTGTCCGAGGCTGAGCTGGAGGTCGAAGCAAACCGTATACCGGTATACGAGACAAGAAATCTGATTGCCTTTCAGAAAGCCGTAAATGACCATACCATTAAGAACAACGTTCGAACTTATCTCACTGATGTGCTAGCAAGCTATCTGTACTCTCAAGGACCATGAATCCGTCAATGATGCAGCATCGACGTTGAAAAATTTGTCTTTGTTGTTTTGGAATGAATCAATTGTTGCTTTGTACATATGAATCGTTGATTCACCCAAAGTACCTAGAGTTGGATTGGGCTCTCCTGCAGAACCTGGTGGGGCGCTGGGATCCGAATTCTTTCGTCTTCTGCTTCGGAGATTTGAGGCTGGCACCACTCTACGAAGAGTACATCAACCTTGCTGAGATGCCCCACCGTACGGGAATACTGTCCTTGCCTCGGATCGACAAGCCGAAGGAATATATAGTGAGGTTTCTCTAAATCCCGTCATCAAGTGTACCCGGACTGTTCCATTCCCAAGGAGACATCAGCGTCAATGGCATCATCGATCTGCAAATGACGCCGTACAACCCACGCATGGGAGAAGGGCAAGGATCGGCACGAGCGTTCATCCTGCTTTTCGTCGGGACGATACTGTACCCGCAGAATGAGAAGACAATTAACAGGCGAGCCGTCTACATCACCAAAGCCATTTTGGAAGGCGCTCCTTTCCTGCCCAACCTGATTGGAGAAACCAACTTCAGCCTCACCAACATTGTGCGTGAAGCCAGGCGAGGAGTTCGCAACCACAGAATGACCTTCTGTCCAGCCCTACTGCAGGTGTGGTTCTACACACATCTCGGGATCACAGGAGAAGCCTTCACAAGAGAGCACACACCGGGACTGCTGGCCCGCATCGTGGAGCGTGCCCGCCTTCCCATACGCATCTTTGTTGGAGTCGACGCTCTATTCCGTTCTCTGGAGCCGGTCGAATTCTATCAGAGAGCCCCTGCTTCGACACGAATGATGCCATCACTTCCTCGACGGATGGATACTTCATTCCAATCATGGGGTTCGGAGGCACTTCCTTCTACGCGCCATTTCAAGTCCGACACCAGCTGGGATTGACTCCGAGGACCAGAGCACCTCCACAGCACTCTTCCTACCGCTCAGCCTCGACGACAAAGTGATCAAGACAGCACTCCAGAGGGTGATCGTGCACATCTCCCGCACATGGATGACCCTAACGGAGGAAATCTGCGAACTTCCACCAGAACCCGAGGAGGATGATCGCGCAGCTCAGTCCCAGCGGTTCTGGAGGAAGCGTCACACTCAGTGGGATCGTCTCTGACTGATGATGTCATCGTGCTGCTATCGGGCCTACGAACCCATTCTATCTTTCCTTTCAGTTCATTGTGTTTTAACTTTTATGAGGATGTTGAACTTATTGGTTTCTATCTAATTCGTTTCTTTTAGGGTTAAATTCGAGTGAGAACAATCCAATCCCTACATTAGACGCACCATGCATCACTACATGTCATGCATCCATAGTATCACTGCTTGATGCTGATCGGATTTTCCTTTGTTTTAACCAAGGTACTGAGCAATAGCTCCATACTGAAAGCGCCCCAAATATCGTGCCATCCGAGCAGTGATGGCCGAAGCTTCGGCAGGACAAGCACTGACTCCCATGGTCCTGTCTCCGGCAGCGGAAGAAGAGATAGCCCCGGCTGCCGGAGTCACCATTGCCGTCCCGTCACCCGCCGCCATCGATTTCTCAGCCGCGATGGAAGCTCCCTTACCTTTCCCATTGTTCGTCTTCCCATCGTTGCCCCAGACTATCTTCACTACCGGGCAACCCTTAGATGGGAGGACCTCACCGATGTACGTCCCACCGCTGGTTGCGTCAACAGCGCCGTCGGTGATGTCGTCAGCTGCTCTACTGGCGGCAGCTCCCCTCAATTCCCCCTCAAACATACTGGCCCAAGGCGCCGGCTCTCCTTCACTAGGAGACAAGGTGGAGTATCTCACAGCCGAGCTTTCTTCTTTGAAGACGATGATGGCTGAGCTTCTCCAACGACATCTAGCAGCCACCCCTGCTCCTACCACCTCCCAAAACCCCCACCTTCCTCCTGTCATGCCAGGACCCCAAACATCAACATACCCATTCCATTCTAACCTAAACACTTCACCAAACACTCTACCTCCCTATAATCCGATCATGCCCGGATCCGCTACCTCCACAAGTGTAGCACCTTTATTTAACCCATACATGAGTGCGCCATCCCTTTCCCTTCCCATGCCTCAGCCATATCTACCTCCATACTACCCTCAACCAACATCCCGAGGGCCAATTCCCTACATCCCAATGCCGTACGGGCCAACTCCCCACACCCACACTCAAACACCCGGGCCAACTCCCTAACCTCAAACAACCTCCACACCTCCCACTTTCAAAATTCCCCAGCCAATTGCCACCCCTTCAGTTTCGCATGTGGAACCAGCCTTGCCAAGTCCACGAACCCGTAACGCAACGATCGTCGACGAGTTATTTGGCGAGCAACAACAGACCAGCGCTTTCGAGACAAGGCTCGAGGCTAGGATTGCCTCAATGCAGCAAGAAGAGGCTCGCCGCATGGCAAAGTTGGAAGAGTGCCTGAACGCCATCCAGGGGTATCGGGCACACAACTGGGAGTACGCCAACTACCAGATCCCTCAGATTCAAGTCCCGCCAAAGTTCAAGATGCCCGAATTTGAGAAATTCCATGGAAACGGCTGCCCGGAATTACATCTCAAGCACTTCTGCCACAAGATGGCAGTATATCCAGCAGACGATAAATTTCGCATCGCCATGTTCCAAGAGAGTTTGGCGGAATCAGCGCTGCACTGGTACTACACCAAGGATGTTAGCCAGTACACAACATTCAAAGACTTGGCCCTTGACTTCCTCAACTACTGCAGCTTTAATGTTGAGATGGCGCCTACAATCTCGGATTTGCGGAAATTGAAGAGATACCGCACCGAAGACGTTAAACAGTTTGCCTACCGGTTCAGGCATATCGCGTCTCAGATAAAGCCGGCGCTTACAGAAAGGGAACTCATCGACGAATTCCTCCAGCTGCTTCCACGTGAGTACATGCCCTACATGATCGGGCAGACATTCTCCACCTTCGCTCAGGCAGTCATCAATGCAGACAAGCTTGAAGGAGTAAATCGAGAAGGCTAATCCCTTCCCCTTCAGCAAATCCGGCAGTGATGCCTAGGCCCAAGGAGCTTATTGCGACTAATGAGCAGAACAGGCAATCGATGAGGGCAACACCACCCCCGACCTCGTACACGCCAAGGACGTATGTCGCAGCCGCGCTCAGGCCCCCGGCCCCGGCAGCAACTCGTTTTAGACCCCCGGTCAACATGGCAGGACAACAGCAGCCAAGGCCTGCACAAATGGAGCGTCCACGACGAAGGTTGGAGGACTTGACCCTAACGCCCGATCCCCTGGATGTCATGTTTGTTCGATTGAGGGACATGGGTTTCATCAAGCCCGTTGAAGCCAAAGCAACCAATCCCTCATCGTTTGGATACAACCCCAAAGCGGTTTGTCAATACCACTCAAGAGCAACGGGGCACGACACCAAGGATTGTATTGCTCTGAAGTTCAAGATTCAGAATCTGTTGGATGAAGGAGCCATCGCATTTTCCGCGCCTGCAGTTGCCCCAAATGTTAAGAGCAATCCTCTTCCTGAGCATGTAAATTATATCGGGGCAAATTTCTTCTCAGTTTTGGCCGAACAGGAAGAAGAAGTGAACATGTATGAATATGAGTACGCACAACCAAGGAGTGTCAATATCGTAAGCGTCGGTCGTGGACGAGGTCGAGGCCGCAGCCGAGGTCGAGGAAGAGGTCGTGCGCCCCAGTCCAGTAGAAGTGTTCAGCCTACTATCCTGCCGGATGGATTTACATTGGTTCCCCGTCGGCAGCCAAGGACGCCGTACGTTTATGTTTCTTTGGGATCAACACAACCTGAAGCGTGTCAGACAGAATCATCGCCTGTGACTGAACCAAGGATTCCGGTCATGATGGGACCCACCTGTGCGTCTCTCAGCCCAGAAGTTGAATTAATTACCCGCTCCGGAAGGGTAGTGCCAGCTCCTGAATCCTCATCCCCAGCCGAATCTTCGAAGCCCATGGCGCCTCCAAACGAGCAAATCCGCAAGGTGATTTATACGGTGAAGGGAAGCGACTACGATATAGTCGAGCAGCTCCGAAAACAGCCGGCTCAAATCTCACTATTCGACCTCATCCATTCATCTGACAAGCACAGAGAGATGTTGGAGAAGTTTCTAGCCGAGGTACATGTGCCAGAGCAGGTGGAAGTCGCGGCGTTAGATGCGTACATGAGCAGCATGCTGGCGAACAACATAATTACCTTCTCGGAAGATGATCTACCGGAACAGGGGCCGGATCACAACAATGCTCTCTTCATCACGCTCAAGTGTCGTGATACCACCATCTCCAAGGTTCTCATCGATGGCGGGTCAGGGGTTAATATCATCCCGTAGGCGGTAGCTCAAAAGCTCGGCATCAACTTGGAGAAGCTTTCACAATCCAGCTTAACTATTCGGGCTTTCGACGGCGCGAAGCGGGAGGCCCATGGGGAAGTTACGTTGGAGATCAAAGTTGGGCCAACCCTATTCTCTACCCAATTCCAGATTCTGGAAACTGCAGGGTCCTTCAACATGTTGCTGGGGCGTCCATGGATTCACCAAGCTGGGGCAGTTCCCTCAACGCTTCATCAGATGATTCGATTTTCCTCATATGGCAAGCTCATCACAGTCCGGGGAGAACATTGAACGGAGCTTCGCCACGAGATTGACATACCATACGTGGGAGAGCAAACCGAAGAGTCATCAACAACACAGACCTTGGAGATGGTCAACATGGTGAGGCGCGACTACAAATCGGATCCTTTGATGACATGGGGCAACATCAGTGCCGCAAAGGAATTCCTTCGACATGGGTATCAACCGGGCCAAGGACTCGGAATCAGAGGACAGGGGATCGTCTATCCGATCACTATTCTAGCTCCTGCAGGGACTAGTGGACTCGGATTTACTTGCAAAATGCGGCGCAAACAGGGCAATCACACCGGTAACAAATCTGCCATCCGTTTCGTCCGTTCATCTGCGGCGACAATGGAAGGCGAAATCCTGTCGGAGAAGCTGGAGAATGTGAAGATTCGGAGCGATGAAGAAATCGGTGGCGAGCGGACGACTATTGAACATGTCAATATCATCCAAGTGAATATTGGGCTCGGTCATAGGCGTCGACCTTGTAGGCGGGCTCACTTCTTACCTCATAACGTCGCCATTCCCTGGAATCAAATACCGGCATATTTTCAGCAAGCCGGGGCACCGTACTTTCGAGCTCCTGTGGTGCCAATGCTGCCCAGGACGCCTCCAAGGATCGAAGCACCCCCTCCGAACCGACATGTGGACTCTCCTGCTACGAGCAAAGGAGTAGAGGAGAAGGAAGACGATAAGACCAGGACACAAGAGTCCGAAGAAGAAGTTTGTATGATGGAAGCGTCGACCCTGGCCGAGTCAGACATGCCTCTCGACGGGTGAAACTTTCCATCTTTACTTTTATGCACTTAGATTGATAGAGTCTAGGGTAGGTACCTTGCTACATTCTGGTCGCGGACTAGCAAGGTTGTTTATATGTAACGCGACCCCTAGGCGGTACCTAGGGCGTTTGTGGGATCGGGCCGCTGATGATCAGGGCGAATCTGAGGAAACGACGAGGGACCCGCTGAGTCCTGATCCCACAACATTTTCATTTGGTCATAAGCGCATGCCTTATTGTCACATGAAACAATATTTCGAATGATTCATTTCAATGCATCACTCTGATTTCTGCCCCTTTTCAGGAACGGCGCTTCGGGTACACCCGAAAACACCCCTGAACAAGATGGAGAAGCAGTAGATGACCCTAAATCCATAGAAGGATACTATGGCTTGGAACAAGGTCTTCAACGATATGAAAAACCAAAGGACATCACACTGCAGAGGCCGATTTCAATCAACATCGGAACTGGAGATGACCCCAAGGAATTGTTCGTCGGCACAGACTTATTAAAGGATGAAACTGAAGACATCACCAACTTGCTCAAGGAATTCTCTGACGTCTTCGCTTGGTCGTACACAGACATGCCGGGATTAGATTCGGAGATTGTGGAGCAGAAGATTCCTACAGACCCATCAGTTCATCCTATAAAGCAGAAGCAACGCCGGTATAACCCCGAACTAGCCCTTGCCATCAAGGAAGAAGAGGATAAGCTGCTGAGGGTCAACTTTATCAAAGTGTCTACCTATCCACAATGGGTTGCCAACATAGTCCCTGTCATCAAGAAGAACGGGAAGGTCCGAGTCTGCGTTGACTACTGCAACCTCAACAAGGCGAGTCCCAAGGATGACTTTCCACTCCCGCACATCGATCTATTGGTGGACAATACCGCTGGATTCAACAGATTCTCTTTCATGGATGGATTCTCCAGTTACAATCAGATTCGCATGGCCGAAGAAGACAAAGAAAAGACAACCTTCACGACGCCCTGGGGCACGTTCTGTTATCGAGTTATGCCTTTTGGACTCAAGAATGCTGGGGCAACTTATCAACGTGCTATGGTGGTTTTATTTCATGACATGATGCATCGCGAAATTGAAGTCTACGTCGACGATATGATAGCCAAGTCCAAGGAAGATGAAAACCACACTGTCATTCTCCGGAAGCTATTCGAACGGCTTCGCAAGTACAAGCTGCGCCTCAACTCGGCCAAATGCGTGTTTGGAGCAACTTCGGGCAAACTTCTTGGTTTCGTTGCCAGTAACAAAGGCATTGAGATTGATCATGACAAAATCGAAGCAATTCGTGATCTCCCAGCTCCAAGTTCAGTCAAAGAGATCCGCGGCTTCATGGGTCGTGTTAACTACATCGGACGGTTCATCTCCAACCTAGCCGACACATGCAAACCACTGTTCAAGAAATTAAGGAAAGACGTCAAATTTGTGTGGGACGATGATTGCAAGATCGCATTTGAGCAGATTAAGACGTATTTGACAGAACCACCAGTTCTTATCCCGCCAAGGCCGGGGCATCCTCTCACGCTCTATCTCACCGTTAGGGAAGAATCATTTGGAGCCATGCTGGCCCAACAATTGCCAGGTGCCAAGGAGCACGCGATTTACTACCTCAGCAAGAAATTTACAGATTGCGAGTCAAGATACACAACTTCTGAGCGTACCTGCTGCGCACTCATTTGGGTTCTCCACCGACTCCGACAGTATACTCTGCACTATGAGATCCTGTTAGTGTCCGATAATGACCCACTCAAATACCTCTTTGACAAGCCAACACTGATGGGAAGAGTCTCTAAGTGGCAATTACAACTAGCCGAATTCGACATTCAATTCCACTCCACGAAGTCAGTCAAGGGGAGAACAATCGCTGATCACATCGCTGAATGTCCAGGAACGGATGATTCATCTTTGGAAATCGGATTACCAGATGAGAACATCTTGCTCATGGAACAAGAACCAAGGTGGAAGATGTACTTCGACGGTGCAGTTAATTCCTCAGGATCGGGAATATGAGCTGTGGTAATCTCCCCAGATGGACAATATTACCCAACGGCCGCCAAAGTCACCTTTCCCTGCATGAACAACATAGCTGAATATGAAGCGTGCATCCTCGGCCTACTTCGTGCACTCGACATGCGGGTTAAGCTCCTCGACGTTCATGGAGATTCGACACTCATCATCTCCCAGACAAATGGAGCATGGCGCACTCGAGACCCAAAGCTCATTCCATATCAGGATTATCTACAAACGCTAATCAGACAATTTACTGATATTGAATTTAATTATCTCCCACGAATTGATTATCGATTTGCTGATGCTCTTGCAGTGCTCGCCTCAATGATTCCGTTGGCTGGAGAAATGGACATCGAGCCCTTGCGCATCAATATTGCTGATGATCCAAGCTGCATACATATTGAGCAAAGTCAACCAGAAGATTCCCTGCCTTGGTTCACGGACATCAAGAATTATTTACAATCAGGAGGATTTCCCCAGAATAGCACGGGGAAAGAACGCAAATTCATCCGGAGGATAACAAGAAGTTATTTCCTAGACGGTGATACCTTGTACAAAAAATCCTTCACGACGGCTCTCATGTGATGCGTCACCAAGCAAGAAGCTGAAGCCCTCATTGTCGAAGTCCATGAAGGGGTTTGCGGACCACACATGAACAGATACGCTCTCGCCCAGAAAATCATGCGACAGGGGTATTATTGGCTCACAATGGAAGCCGATTGCATCAAACATGTCAAAGCATGTCACAAGTGTCAGATTTACAGCGACAAGGTACATGTGCCTCCAACAAGACTTTACCCGCTATTTGAACCATGGCCGTTCTCAATGTGGGGAATCGACGTGATCGGGCCCATCAATCCCAAGGCATCCAACGGGCATCGATTTTTACTAGTCGCAATCGATTACTTCACCAAGTGGATTGAAGCACAATCCTTCAAAGAAGTCACAGCAAACAACGTTGTGCGTTTCATAAGGGCGAACATCATCGCCAGATATGGAGTTCCAGAGCTATTAGTCACAGATAATGGTTCAAACTTTAACAGCAAACTAATGGAATCCCTATGCATAGAATTTCGAATCAAACATCTCAACTCTTCACCGTATCGTCCACAAATGAATGGTGCAGTCGAAGCTGCCAACAAAAACATGAAGAAGATTCTTCAGAAGACAGCAGTTACCTATCGCGATTGGCACGAGAAGCCCCCTTTCGTGTTACTCGCCTACAGAGCAACGATGCGCACTTCGACTGGAGCAACTCCCTTCGAGCTCGTCTACGGCACTCAAGCAGTCATTCCAACAGAGGTCAAATTGTCAACTCTCAGGATATCATCCCAAAGCAACATGACAGAAGAAGAAAAGGCCAATCATCAAATCGCCCACCTCGACTTCATTGATGAGAAACGACTTGCCGCAGCTCACCATATGCAATGCTACCAACAACGCATGTCTAGAGTATTCAACAAAAAGGTTAAGCCAATCAGGTACAGACCAGGTGACCTCGTTCTTAAAAGAATCCTACCGAATATCAAGGATCCACGAGGGAAATTCGCTCCAAACTACGAAGGACCATTCGTCGTCAAGCACGCCTTCTCGAGAGGAGCAACCATCTTAGCAAAAATGGATGGAGGAGAACTGCCACAAGCAATTAACGCAGATGCTCTCCGACGATATTACACCTGAATGGTATCCAGGTCTCAAGTCGGACTTTTGAGACGATATCTGTCAGCTGAATTCTTTTACACCTCGAAAAAAATCACTCAGGATAAAGAAGGCTGACATCAGGAAAAAGGGAGAAATACACAATCATTCTTCTCCTCATTCAAGTTAAGCGAAATTACATGAATCCATTTCGTTTACAACCTTTGTCTCGTGGGCAGGTACAAGAGCTCCTCACACGTATGGTGCAAAACTCCTATGACAAAGGCGAGGGTGGTAGGGTGGCAAAACTTCAAGCCAAAGTCTTGTAGCAAGTTCGTCAGACCTTCAATTCCATCGGACGAAGACGCAATGATGAAACCATGCAAAAAAGAAGTACCAAAATTCTACTTCACTTTTCTTACAAATGAAGTTACACGAGCAAACTTCATTCTTACTCTAACATAAACAAGTTACAAGAATTTCCTTGTTTCTAGCCATCTGTTTGATAGGTACATGAACATCCTTACACAACAGACATCAAGCAAGAGTAACAATTTCGTCTAACCTTCGATTCCATCGGACGAAGATGCATTGATGAAATCACTCAAAAAGGGAAGTGTCAAAACTCTACTTCGCCTTTCATACAAATGAAATTACATGAAGAAATTTCATTCTTACTTTGAAAGAAAACAAGTTACATAAGCTCACTTGTTGTCTGTCCTTTGCTTAACATAGGTACATGAATACCCTATCTTATAGACAAAGGCGCGAGCGGTTGGGTGGAAAATTTCGAACCAAAGCTTTGAGATTGCCTTTGTCGTTATTATCGATGATCATACCAAAAGGGAGTATCATTTACATTTGCTCTCTTACGGAATTCTTGTCATTCCTCAGATAGAGTCAGAACGACCATTGAGATGGGCATATCCATCTCAACTCCCCAGCGGACATTTTGCTTCATCTCCCCAAGCGAGAGTCAAAGTACATGAATTAACTTTGTCTCCATCCGTTGTCAACTGTGCAGGCACATGGACATCCATACAGTATGGTACAAATTCCTAGGCAACGGCGTGGTTGGTCGGGTGGAAGCCGTTCCGAGTTCAATCTGAAAGAACGTATAACACGAAAGTGCACAAAAGCACTATAGAGGTTTGAATACCGAAACCTTTCATTTCTTAAACATCTGTGTGCCCATTCACATATAATTCGAAATTATTATTTTTGATAATAAGAATTTTTCTGAGCGAGAGTGGAGAAGGCAAACCTACTCTTAAACACTTACCCAGAATGAGGAGTGCAAACACTGTAAGGATTCATACACAAGCATTCAGGCGGATAACGAGTTCTTTGACAAAAGATGCTCTAAACCGGAATGAGATCGAGCATTTCTTCTCTATCCCAAACACGAAACATCAACCATTGCTAGCCCCTTTCGAGCCAAAGTTGAAGTTTTTTTATACACACTATACCTAACAAGTCTAAGGATCGCCTTACATCGAAGTTAAAAGGAAAGTCTTGTAGCTAGAAACCGGAAGCAACGGATCGTAGAGGCTACACTTCCTTAAGATTCAAGCAAAGAGGCATCATCGACAGTTAAGCCTACCAGTTGAGTCGTTCCTAAGAACCGAGCTTCTCAAAGAGCTTCCCGAGAAATACAAATTCGAAAGAAGATTATCAGAAAAAATAAAGCAGGGAAAATCCCTGTGATCTAGCAAAGAAAAGAAAGAATTAGCGCAAAGACCAAAGTCTTTAAAAGAAAGCGCAAAATGAAAATCAAAAGAGCAAAATAAAGCACCAGGGCCGATATTAGTGGTCGCAAGAGCAAATGTGTTAATTTCCGAACAAGTCAAAGATGAGATTTCCCCAAAGTGGATCATCTATACCTATTAGCAAGCCAACTGTTCGTCCCAACAGAACACGTCAACTGTTGAGCTGTCAGAAAGATGGAGAATTTGCTTGAATGGTGGAACCTCTACGATCCAGTAGCTTTCAATGAGGTCCTTAAACTCCTTCTTTCAAACAATTGATTTAAACTTTCAATTTAAAGGTCTTATGCCAAAGCCACATTACAACCCGAGTAAAGTCTCCTTCGACTGGCACACGAGCATCCAAGTCAAAGGAATTCCAAAATCCAACTGAAATGGTTTTTCAGAAATGAGAGTAAAACACGAGAGAAATCAGAAAACCCTCTCTACTCTCACTTAGAAACATGCTATTAAAGGGAAAACGAAACGAAGCACAATGTGCATGTACATTTAGCTATTTTTGTTTTCATTGCGACTTATGATTTTCTTGATGAGTTTCCAGGATACATGTTAACCACGAATAATTTGAGGTATTAACGACGTCCTTGCGAGCGAATCTTTCCAGATTCCCTCTCAAGGAGGGGCAAACTGTAATACCTCAAATAAAATGGAATCCATTACTACGTATAGTTCGAAAATGGCTTACAAACAGATCGATTTGCCAACAACATCGAATGGGTCGGATATCTCTATTAGAACTGCAAATACATTTTTCCCAAAGGGGTAAGGCATTCACTGTTGATTTGGTCACCATTTACAAACAAGATTACACAAACAGTACAAACGACCTCAATCCCTCGGAGAATGGTACAGCAGCATTGGCTCATCCTCTTCGTTTACTTAACATATGCCAGTAATTGCGGAACGTTACTCCGCATCAGGGGACTTCCTCAGAGCTATCCAGTTTCTCGGGATCCTGAGGACCAACATCAAATCCTCAAATCGCAAATGCCTGTGGTTAGTCAAACCATCACATCGACCCCCAAACAATGATGCCAGCAGCAACAATTAATTGACAGCTGACCAGGCAGTAGTAGCATCCAGCAATTTAGAACACAAAAATTTCACACTTACACCTGTCGCAGCAGAACGTTTTCAACACAGCTGCAATATGCTCAGCGAGCTGTTCACCAGACGCCTTTCGTCATGCAGCCAGCCACAGTACAGTCAGCTTTTCAATCCCCAACAAAGTCAGTAAAAATCTGTTCACCTGTCTGCACAATCCATTCTGCAACAATCACAACAACAGTCGCAGCAGCAGTCCCTATAAACACAACAATTACAGATGCAGCAGCATACAAAACAACAACGGCAGCAAAGAGACAATTCTCATTTGTTGAATGGCATGGGGAGTAACGAACCTAATGTTCGTCAAAACGATGGAACAACAAATCCCACAAGACAATATTACCGATGCCAACACGTAATAACACAACATTAGCAAGAAGAAGCAGCAGCCACAGTTGGTACCCCGACATGACGGTTCGAGGCTGTCTGCTGCCAACTGAAGCAGCATCAACTTGCTGCAACTGCAGCAGCTCCTACTCGAATCCGAACGCCAGCAGCCAGCGGTTGTCGGATCACCCATGGCTTCATCCGTATCCAAGAGTGGTAGTCCAAAGACCACCGCCTCTTCAACCAACAATGAACAAATCCAGGCAGCATCCTCATTGCATATGCAGCATATCAAGAGTTCTTCGTAGTTGGGAATGGGATTATTCCATTGATTCTTGAGGCACCCATCAACAACTATCGCAGATGCGGCTACTCTAACATCAGTAACGACAGTCCTTCGACCCGTCCACGCCGCATCAACATCAAATGGATGTCCACACCAGAAATTTCGGCAGCGAGTTCTGGCACCAACCAGGCTGCCCATCCTCTGCCCAACAGCGTCACCTCCAGTCTCAGTTAACTAACCCAAAACAAAAAGAAAGAGAGGAGGCAAGTCAAGCCCGCAATAATTTGCCAAACCCGACACAACCCACAAAACCAAGAAGCCAAAACAAGAGCTGATCAAGCTCAGCCCACACCCAAGCTAAAAGAAAAGAATAACCCAAACCCAAACCCAAAAGACAGAAGGTTGCTGCTGCTCACGGCCCAAAAAAAATCTAACCCAAAGAAGAAGGCCGAAGCAAACCTGCCTGACCCCCCAGTTGCAGTTTGCAACAACAGCAGCTGTAGCATCAGCAGCACAGCAGCGATGATATTTTCCATCGCATCCCGCGGCCTAGCAAAGAGAGGGTCAGCTCCAAGGAAAGGACAGAACACTCACCTCCGCAATTGCCGCCCGACAGCACTAATACCGCACGCTGACGACGACCGGGTAAGGGAGGCTGGCGGTCTACCATCCCATCCACAACGCAGGGGACGCCTACAGCCGCCTCCCCCACGTGATCCCACCTGCAGCATTGTGAAGAAAAGCCAAACAGCAATGATTCTCCCCCCGTCTGAATCTTACCGACGACGGACGAAGCGGGCTCCACTCGCTTTGCTCGAGATTAGACCTCCACTTGCTCTGCGATGGACAGACCCACTTGGGAGCTTTACCCTATTTCTCCTCCTCAGGGACGGCGCCGTCCCCCAGGGGAATTCTTCCTGACGTCCTTCAGAAGAAAGAGAGAAAGGAAGGAGCCGCTTTCTCCCCCCCTAACCTGTAGTAGTTTTAGGCGATGATGGCCCCATCTACTTGGGGGGAGTGCCGCAGTCGATTAAGAGGAGGGCCGAAAGGAAGGAGAAGGAGGGGGATTCATTCGGGGAGTGAGCTCTTACCAGAAAACGAAGAAGCTTCTTCTAATCTTCTCCCTCCATCTCCATTTCTCTCCAAGGTAGCAGTGCCCGTCTTCCATCTGTCCAGAACCGAGGGATCACTTCTCACTTGTCCTGAACCAAGGTAACCAGACATGTGATGCGATGGAGCCCCCTTTTGACGATCAACCCAAGCGGAGCGCACCATGACAGCATCGTGGAGGAGGTCGCACTCCAAGCTGCAAGCAGCTTCAACCTCGTTGGATGCCTCAGCAGGAATACACTGGAACTCTAGTTGCGGCGGACTCCAGCTTCCCCAGACGCAGCGACATCGACGCTGATCTTTGACGGCAGCTCCAGCCTCATCAACCGCCACTAGTGACAACGAGCGTTTCTCCGAGACCTCCCCCCTCTAGACAAACTGATAAGCTCCAACTTCCACCATTGTCGAGGAGCTCCCTTTTTTGGGCTAAACCGCTTCCTTCATGCGCAGGTACCCGTCCTGAAGATGGCCCAGCCTCCTAGCCGTGAAGATCAACATCTTCAGGGAGAGGGTCAGGTTGCTGCAGCAGAGAAGACTTTGGTAGCGACTGTGTCCAAGTTAACCTTGGCCAGAGAAGACTCCGGCCGAACCAGCTCTCCACAGCCGTGAAACAACCTTGCAGCAGCGAGCCAATCCTCCCTCCCCCCCCCCCATCGCAGCAAGTTAACCTTCCGCAGCAGTGAATCAGCTTTCCAAGATAGTGAGTTCACATCCGCATCAAAGCCACACCGGCGGCGCCTTTCTCCAAAGCAACGAACCAGCCGTCCCGAAGCTTCCCCAGGTCTAGCACCCTCCAACCCACCAGCTACAGGTTCCCTGTTCCGGCCACAGCAGCGGTTCCCTTCCAAAACCAGTGGCGGCGCCCCTGAAGCTTTCCACCTGATCCTTGGTTGACGGCAACTTCGGCAAGCCCCAAACCACTCAGCGGCAAACGACAGCCTACCCCGATGTCCCTGCTCAGCGGCTCACCCAGCCGCCCCAGAACTAGCTGCGAATCGCCCTCCACAGCCCCGAGCTTCCCCCTTTTCGGCCCTCCTCTAGGCTTCCTGGTCCCCCAAGCCCAGTGACCGGCGGCGACGGCCTCCCTCTACCCAGACGCTCCAACCACGCTCCCCGGACTCCCCAACGGCCAGACCTGCTCCCCACCAGCGACCCACATCTTCCCGGCCTTCCTCCGGACATCTCCCGACGGCCAGCAAAATCTAGCCGTTCCTCCCTCTAGGCATCCCAGCTGCCAGCGTCTCCTTGCCCGTCTTTGGGTCTAATAACGGCCCTCTTCTCTCTCTCCGGCACTCCTCAGCGGCAACGACCCACCCAGGTCCGGCAGAGACGAGCCCCTACTTCCCCGACGCCCCAGAGACCTAGTCAGCCGACCACGCAGCCCTGGACGTCTCCATCCCCGGCGGCAGCAACCCATCTTCCTCCGGCGTAACCCATCTCCGTCCTCTGGTAAACCCAGGCGCCACTCCGAGTCCAGGCTTCAAAGACGCCGCACCCACTCGTTGACCGGCCGCTCAGCGCCATTCCCAAAGGACGAGTCCGTCTCCGAATCCCTCTTGGAGCAGATGAAGTTTTCTTCCTCCCGCGTCTGCCCTCAGTTTTTATTGCTCAGAATCGGACAAAGTTCACTTTGGCTGAGCTGTGACGCAAAGAAAAGAAGAAAGGGGCATCAGATGGGGATTTTTCTCAAAAAAGGGTAAAATTGTCTTCTTTTACCTATTTATTCATTGTTATTATTGTTATGTTTGAATGTACGTATATGTTTAATTCGTAATCTTTTTTTTATGATGGGTTTTCTAAAATTGTCTATATTTGATATTTGAACTTCTTGAAAATTTTTTCAGACAATTTATTCAAGATTTTGATTAAACATTTGTTTTCTTACGCTCTTTGTTTGACAATTATTAGAATTTAAAAAAAAAATCTTTACGAAATTAGTATGATTTCATTCTTGTTTACTTACATGAAATCAATACGTTTTGAATGTCATTAACATTCATCTCCCTTTGTTTTGCATGTAAAACACGATCAAACTGCTCGGATATTTTCGACGATCCTAAACCGAGTAAACATCTCTGATCAAAACGGTAAGACAAGCCTTACCTTTCTCAATTCGATTGAATTTCATTTGAATTTGATCGATATCATTGACTTAACATTGGCATCGACACATGCCATCTTCCTCTACTTTGCATGTAAACACCGAGGAATTCACTATCAAGGAATGTCATCCTTCGACGACGCGGATGATCGACATCAACGGGCTCACAACGCCCCGTAAGTATCGCTCTTATTTCATTAAGTCCTAATTACTTATTTCGATTTAAATTAGGACTTTCTGACCACTTCTTTATTTTTCTTTGCATGTATATCGAGCATTTAATCTCGGAAGATCAACTTCAAAATTTCGAAGATTAACTCGAAGGCGCGTGTATCAAACCACGTGGATCCACTCCCGGCCTAAAAACCATGGGCTCGAAGGTTTAAAGCGGCCCCAAACTCAATCAAAGGTACAAAGGGGAGGTACGGGCCTCCCCGGATTTTTATTCAAATCCACTTGTAACGGATTGCGGGCCCAAGTGTATAGGCCCGCAATCACCGCCCTTCCCCGCCCTTTTGATCTAAATGACTGTTTGTGATTGCGCGTATGCTTAGGCTTTGGGTTTTACGTCGCATGATTGGTTTTAATCAAACAAACCTAAATTCGGGTCCAACGCCCGTTAAAACGTCGATAAAAGTCCGGCCTACTCCCGGATCGGGCCCAACACCCGTCAATCAAAAGTTAAACTTTTTTGGACAAATCGCCACCCTTTCGCATGTTTTAGAATACAAAGATTAGTAAATAGGAATCCCTGAACCCAACTCTGATTTTTCTGGCTTAAAATCACATTTTTAAACTAAGTCGGTGGCGACTCCGAACAATTTACCAAAGCTAAACTACACCCTCTTTTTTCGGAGCCATTTAGGATGAAGTGACGGCAAACCGAGCCGCTCCTTGAGCCCTCCCCGAATTTCCCAGGCGAGGTCTCACGCAGCCCTTCGCCCGTCGTCTCCAAGGGCTGGAGACGGTCGGCGAAACGCCCCGCAGATCCGCTCGGGAAACAAGGGAGGATTCAATCTGGTGCCCTTCCGCAGCGTCCGACGCTCGAGTCGCGACGGCGACCGGATTGGGCCTCGGGGAGCGGGCCCGGATCCTCGGGTTGCTCGAACCACCGCGCGCGTGCTAGGCCGGAGGGCGCGCGTACATCTGGTCTCTTACAATTAACTAGGGACGACTTATTTATAGACAAACTTAAATAACCGTCGACTAAAACATATTGAAAACGTGCTAATTACTAACTATCGGCCAACTGCTACGACAATCTTTATCGTCGACAAGGTCCACCGTTGAACCTCTCAACAGCAAAAAGCTCCTGAACCAACATCGGCTTCATGCTTTGATGATAATCTTCGATACAACATCGACGATTGAACACCTTCAAGGCAACGTGGATCTTGATCACCTTCGAAGCCCAACAATGCAAAACCCAGAATGACGTTTATTATGTAAACAAGTGGCCTAACTTGGCTCCATCTCCATGGCATGTTCCGCACTAGTGAGAAGACACCTTGCGGTTGAAGGACTTCTTCAGCCACGACTTGAAGCTCCCCTTCCGAGCGTCCCTTCCCGGATCGGTCGCTGGGCCGTCCGTCTTCGGGTTCTCGCACAGTAAGAAGTTCCGCGTGCTGCTTTTACCTATCATCTCCCTTGGACTCAGAGCTGAAAAATCAACGTCATTGGCGAAATCACAGCCGCCGATATTAATAGAGGAGTGATCCCACAAAGAAAGGATTAACATAAAACTGAATCGGGGAAGCTGCAGTGGAACTAACCACCGTATCCTTCATTGGAGCAATATAGCAGAAACTGGTCCTGGTCAGATCCCAGGGCCGGGAACCGTCCCTCGCGAGCGTACGACTTCAGCGTTGTCTGGATCACTGATGAAACAAGCTGCTCCTCCTTGACTATGAACCGAAACGGCCCTGCGCTCCCCAGAACCGTCACACTGATCAATATCATATTCCCTCCTCCCTTGTCGCCGAGAGCTCGGCCACCCTTCTTCTGTTTATCCATCTCGTCACGGATCGAAGGAAAACAAATCGACCCGCCGAAGATCGACCAAAAGGGTATCAGAAACCGTCGTCCTCAGAAGACAGCAAGGAGGAGGGTGGCGCGACAGTAGTTGAGGCGATCTCACGGGTCGAGGCCGAGGCAATGGAAGGACCAGACGTGCTTGTTGGAACCGAAGGGGGGAGGGAAGGTGCAGCAGCGCTCGCCCAAAGGAGAGAACGGGAGAGCATGAAACCTCAGGGGACGACGGCCGGGATTTCCACCATTAACAACGAATAAGAACGATACAAGAGAGGAAGATTCTGAACGGCCGAAGGGTAGTCACGGATGAGGGCGTTGGAGTGTCGGTTTGTTATCTTATTATATAGGGGTTGGGTGGGGGGGGGGGGGGGGGGGGGGGGGTAGGAGAGATTAAGTGGGTGTTTGGTTCGTGAGAAGTTTTTGTTCTTTAGTTTTTTATTTTGACGAAAAGAAAAAAGATAAAAAATGAAAGCTCAAAAGACGGAAAAGTGATTTTGATTTTCATACTTTTATTCTTAAAAGCGAAGGGTCTCGGTCGTTTTCTAAGTTTTCTATCTCACAACAACACAAGAAAGTTTTCGAGACTTTTTCACTTTTTATTTGTACTTCTACTTTTTCAAGTTTTTTAAGATCTCACCACTATAATTATTATAGTTAATGCGTTACAATTTTTAATTTTATTTTATACAAGTTTTTATTTTTAAAAAGGTAAAAATAAAAATTTTGAAAACTTTTTTATTTTACGTAAATGAGATTAGATGAAAATTTTGGTAAACCAAACACTCCAAGGTTGGAGGTTGTTGGGATCGCAAGGCGTGACGAGAACATTCCATTTTGAGAAACAAAATGCAAAATCATTAACTGAAAGATTAGGGTTGAAACAAAATATGTAACTCCAATTCCCTGGTAGAAAAAACGCAAATATTAGGAATTCCATGGACCCCACCTCCTCAATTCCAAGATTTTGGAAAAATTCCTCTTTTAAGATAATAATAAAACTCCTACGGTTAACATGATAATATTTGTCTCAAAAAATTTGGAGGAAAAAACAGATGCATAATAATTAGGATTTTGTTAATGAATGCATTCGAATAAAAGTAATTAATGTGTCTTAAATTTAGTAATTTAACATTTGTTATCTTTTTCTTATTTTAAAATATATAGAAATTATAAAACTTTATAATTATATTTTCACAATTTGTATCTGCTGCGTTCAAAACCCTGATAATTATCATATAGATGGGAGGGAAAATAATTTACTGCGGAGAGAGTTTATTATAGCGAGGGTGCATTGTTTCCCAGTGCGAAAGAACAATGCCCATACAGTTTTCATGCATAATAATTATCGTACGGAGTAGAGGGGGTCGATCCAATGGATCCCACAAACCAGTCGAAATATTTCCCAAAACTGATGATACTTCCCCGGATTATCATTCATCCGGTATGAAACTTGTGTAAAACACTTTAATCCAAGCTAGCCTTCCCGACCGACCCTCCTTTCGCAAATTGAGAGAGCGGCCCTGCTGCTGAGGGAATTCCTGAGCCACTCCTTAAGCCACCCCTTCCTTGTGATCGATCTCGGATCAGTCGCCGGGGTGTCCGCCTTTGGCTTCTTGCATATTATGAAGTCTCGCGCCCCGCTTTTCCCTATCATCTCCTCCGGAACAAGAGCTGAAACGGATCCTGACAAGAGCTAAGAACTTTCGGAGAGATAAACTGAAAACCCCTCGGTTGAGATATGACTGAATCCGTAAGCTGTGTCATGGTACTGACCATCAGATCCTCGATTGGAGCAATATAGCAGAAACTGGTCCTGATCAGACCCCAGTGCCGGAAACCGCCCCTCCCGGGCGTACGACTTCAGCGTGCTCCGGATCACCGCAGAGACAAGCTGCTCCTCCTTGACGATGGACCGAATCGGCCCCGTGCTCCCTTGGACTGTCACGCTAATCAGGATCATATTCCCTCCTCCCTTGTCACCATGGGCTCCGGTTCCCTTCTTCTGCTTGTTCGTCATAATCCTCATCATGGGAACCTCAGAAAGCCCCCCAACGGAAAAACGAACGGGGCCTCAGTGTTGTCCTCCGAAAGGCAGGAAGGAGAACGGTCGCGTGACGTCTTAGCGGTGGGTGATCTCATGGGTCAGTAAGGCCGAGGTTGTCAGAACTCGTGGGAACAAAAGGCACATTGGGTCGCTCTAACTAGGGAGCGGGGAAGGCCATGAAACTGAGGGGGTTTCCAACACAGCCGGGGATTTCCATCAGTATTTCCACCATTAACGATGAATTTGGAGGATCGCACAAGGAAGATTCGTGCGGCAGGAGGTGGAGAATAAAGAGTTAGTAAACGGACAGGCACAAGTGATTGGAGTTTGGTTTGATGGTTTGTTCGTTTATATCGTGGGGGACCGAGTAAGGTTGAAAACGTTGTTGAGTTCCCCAGTTGGAACAGTTGGAGAAAATCTTACAAAAAGAGTTATGTTCAATACTTAGGGGATGTGTTTCTTAGTCAGTTAAAAAAGGAAGCAATTTTCCATCCATTTGACACTAGGAATTGTTATTGGGTCGTTGTTTAAGTTAACACGACAAATATAACCCGATATTCACTCATTTTGATTGGATTTTTTACTCATATTTTTTTTTAATCGTAAACCACGATTATTTCGTATTGAGTTATTAATAATCGGTTCAAGTTGGATTATTAAAATTGACACACAACCTCATCGGGCCGTGTTACGATTTATTCATATCGAGTCGTGTCATAAACATTACACGACCAGATCACCCGAATTTCGGCCACCCAAAAGGATCCATGTTAAAAAGTAACTTACTGCTTTTTCGTCATTGCTAACCTTGCTTTTTTTTTTCATCAGTTTCTTCGGTGGCGATGATTTCCTCAATGTGAGCCATTTCCCATTTTTAGGGACTGCAATAATAATATTTATAAGAGTAATATGTTAGGCCGGCATCTTTTGCCTTTTTCTATAATTTGAATAAAGAAAAGCCACATGTTTTCGTCATCGAATTTTGTCCGCGGCTGCATAATCTTCTTTAGTATCTTTTTCTTGAGTTTGAGAAAATTGATTCAAGAGTTTTTGTATTTTCTATATGTAATTCAACATTATTTTTATTTTGGGATTCTTTTTTGTTTAATGAGGCCCCAAAATGGTAGTTTTCTTTAACCACCAAATTATAACTAAGCATGTTTTTATTACTTAAATACTAACCTTTGTGTATTTTCAGTATTGGGATTCATAGTGTATTATCAGATATTTATGTTTAAGTTTTTATATATTTTGTAAGTTTGCAATAACGTCAGAGCTAAGAATCCGCAAACAAACAAAAATTAATATAATATTAAAAAACTTGTACACCAACTAGAGTTAATAAATAATTTGGATGTTGTTTATTGGATCCGAGTGTTGACATTTTTATTTTAGGTCAAATTATCGAATATATCGTAAGTTTTTGCATTTTTTTTCCGATTTAGCCTAATATTTGGAAAATATCATCTTACGGTGGATAATTTTGAAATAACGTCTTAATATTAGATCACATGAATATATTTTTGAAATTTTAGGACAAATCCGAAAAAAGTTAGAAAGTTTAGGATATATTTGATAACTTCGCCTAGATTAACGTGGCGTTGACGGCGTTAGTTGCCATGTCAGCGCCACGTAGGCTTCCGTTAGCAAGGACGACTAGCGAATGACATAATTGAGATAACATCTTAATGTTAGAATGTAAGTTAATATTTTTCAAATGTTAGGCTAAATCGGAAAAAAAATTTCAAAGTTTAGGATATATTTGATGCATTTATTATATATCGTATGATTGAGGAGTATGGGAATATATCAGCCAATAATTCTTAAGAGATTACACCCCTGTGTCACCTTTGCAACCAATTGCAGGGGTGTGCTGGATACTTCCATCATTTGTCCCCTTGTCCAGATTTTTAAGTCGGAATCCCCTTACCGTCAAAGAAAAGCAGCTTCAATACATGAGTTTGTCGTGCTTACATCGTCAATCATGGATGCAGCCATTTCGGATAACATGGATTCTGGTCTTCTAGCAATTTTCCAATAAAAGATCTTAACGGGTATCATGAAATCTTCTTAAGCAACCATTTTCTTTGGATTTGTGAGGAAGAGCGTCGATGTGATCTTTGTCATTGCCATCTTTTTCAGTTTTAAGAATCTATATGTTAGACATTTTCTGATATCAACAAACTTTTCTCGACACCTTATTATAGAGTCGGATGATATAGAGGTGGACAGACCTGAAAAATACACGCTCGAGGTTGAAGAAGCTGGTCTTGCGATATCTTCAGGATGCCGGTTGCTCACAAAACTTCTCGGCTCAAAAGAATTCTGTAACACAATAATCTCGGCCCATTGTTCGCGTTGAAAACGGAACATGTTAGAAATATTTGGCACGAACAACATAAGGTTCGGATGTGGTCTCTAGTAACGAAATACAAATGAATTGTATTAACAAATGATGACAAACGATGTCTTACAATCAAAGAAAAAAAGCTTACAGCCATGAAAACGCAAAAGAATTGAAAACTTGGATGGTGAAGACGCCGTAGACTTGCTGCTGACGCCATGGACTCGCGGACTGGAGTAGTGGACTCTAATATCCAGTGTGTGGATAAAGGTTTACTCTGGACACAGGTCTGAGAACAAGGGGCTGAAAAGTTGAGCACCGGAGGACTGAGAACTGAAAGTTAATAGACAAACAATGCACTTTTGGCCTTAGATGAATGTCTTGTCCCTTTTAAAGAAAATCTCCCCTCCTTTATACTAAATCTGATATGATAAGATATGAGCCACATTTCCTAGATTTTTCTCCACCAGAATATCGTCTCGAGTCATGGGGACGTGGTCTCCTTAACGGATCTCCTCGAATCTCGGAGTTAAGATCTTCTTTAGTTTCTATAAACTTTAGAATCGATGGCGTGGACTTAGTCAGCTTTACCTCTTGTAGACTTAGTATGGGTTCGCATCATTTCACCTTTTATTTATCTGATGGACTAACCCAATAGGTTTCTATATGGACTTCTATTAATTTAGGCCCGAGATTTTCTGTCGTATCAACATAAGCCCCCCCTTTTTTTTTGCTGAGGTAACATACGTTGCCTGAGCACCTATTCTATTGTCAGAGTTTAAAATTTAAAACAAAGGCCAAAGACTCTCCTCATCCCTCCTTGCAATCGAAAAACTCTCTGTTCTCTTCTCCTTACACTTGAGAAACCCTTGCCTCACTATGTCGGACTACGCTGCTTTCCAGTGGCATCGCTATCGTGCTGGTCCCCCAAGTGTAATCAAGATCAACGATTCTCGCGATGAAAGTTTGACCCTTGGGCCAGTTCTTTCTCTAGCGCTCTTCCCAAAACCTGTGCTGCACAACTATCCCCAGACAGCGAACCATATCCCTCTTTGCCAAGACAGCTTTACCAAACCACAACAACAACGACGACTTTTCTTATAGACTTGCATTGCAATATATCAGCGACTGCCTTGCTAACTCCTTTCTCACGGCCCATAAGTTCCTTCTCTTAGGAGTCTATCAGGCTCCAACTCTGCTGAAGTTCCACTTTGGCTGTTGGCAACTTCTTCTCCAAACCTTCCTTTGATTCCATCTTGATTGTTCTGATCATCCACGTTCCCTTCGTTTAGAGTTTCCCTTGAGTTAACTTCTTGAAGGATTTCCTCGATGTCTTTAGCATCCATCTCATCTCCCCAACCAGTCGATATTATAGCAATGCAAGTCATGGGCTCCGGATGAGATGTCCCATAGGAGACGATGTTATCAAATTTTCCGGACGGCTATCCGAAGGGGTCGACAGTAGGATCCCCTAGTTTGTACCTCTGCTCCAGCGTAAGGTCTTTGACCATCTTGCTTGTCTCTGCATGCAAAATCCCTTTGTCACAACATGAATATTCGTCAGCTTTGATACTATCAATTTCAGAGTCTAGCCACAACATCAATTCTCTATGTAAAGTAGAATGAATAGTTGCGGCTTTATGAAGCCAGTCACGCCCTAGCAGGGCGTTAAAAGTAGGAAATATATCTATAACAAAGAAAATAGTTTATTTCTCCTGCTTTCCAATTCCCACGTGCACTGAGAACACCCTTAGGTATTCGGATTTTCTCCCATTAAGCCACTTACAGAGATGTCGGTTTTGACTAGCTCCTAAGGGTTGTATCCCAACATCTTGAATTTGGACAGTGGAAGCACATTAACAGTAGCTCCATTGTCTATTAAGACTTTGCTCACCAATGTCCCATTGAAGGCGGCAGTAATATATAATGAGTGCATGTGTGGTTTCATACTATCTGATGGCTTTCTAAACCAATATAATAGGAAACCGAGTGGACAACCTATTATACGGGGAGAAAGGTTCATACCTCCCGTAGACACCTCCTTGCATTGATTTGCAAAATCTGCTGGCAAGATGAGGTAATTGCAATCCACGAAAAACTTCCCTTCTCCATCAATATCGCTTGGTGCTCCACTCCGGAGGGAGTTGTAGTCATAGCTCGAACCCGGTTCTCCAGAATAATCCGTAGATTCTACCCGTTCCAACTCAACTTTCAATTCCTTCATCGTCACCTTGGTAGGGGAAGCAGTCTTAGGAGGAGTAGTCCTAGGCCTTTTGATGACGTGACTTAGACGTCTCTCCTTCCTCTTACGGCTCCCATTCGGTGGTAATGACATTTTGCCGGTAGCTTTCTGCCAACAATACTTTGAAGGATTACTTGCTTTAATCATTTTTTGTTTCTTAGAACCAAGCAAAAGTTGACCTTTATCCGCAAAATTCCTAGAAACTAGATCATACCCAGTTACTGCACGAACGGTTAACATTTACTATGACCCAGAGTGTCTACAAGTTTCATTTGTAACTGAAGGAGTTGATTGGGCTAGTTCGACGATGATCGTCCCTTCCGATGACATGTCTACCAGCTTCAAGAAATAGTTAACGTAGCAGGGAGTGCACAATTACGAAACCAGAATTTTGTTCTAAGCTGTCAACTTGCATTTTTGGCAAAGCATCTTCTCTTCCAAGAATTGAGCTATTGGTAACCCCGCGCGGATGGCTTGTACATCCACCCTAAGCGGTCCATACTTCTATTTGATAAATCTTTTCCGGGGACTCACCACTTGCTGGGATTTGCTGGGTGAGCCTGGTTTCCTTGCATCCCCAAGTTGTGATTCACTGCCTATCTCCTGTCCTGCCCCTTGCTGGGTACGGTTTTCATGGAAGTCCAGATGATGATTGGTTCGTTCTAAGATCCTAGGTTGCTAGTTGAACGCCTCCCTTGACCTTCCGCGACTATGGGGACCGCCTCGCCCTCCCCGAATGGCAAGCTTCTGGTCCACACCTAAGGGGCTTCTAATAAGGGTCTGTCTCCTCTGCAAACTGGTAGGAGCGAATCGCGATACAGGGGAGACCATTCCCATGGCCACCTCTTCAAGCGGTGACAGGTCATACTAGGTATCTTTTTGGTTGTTCTGCAGATACTTTCTAAAGGTATGACACCTATTAGTGGTATGCGTTTCGTCCATATACCACCAACACATGTTGTTAGCGACCCCTTTCACCGGGCATGTAACTACACCCTTGTCAGCCAGGCGCCGGAACTAGGCATTCGCGACGACGGTCTCTCCCGGGGTCTTTGTCTCCTGTGCATAGATTTTGAAGTTAGTTTCTATCATGTTAAAATCAGTATCAAAGATGTCAAAAGTATGAATGGCAATCTGATCATCGAAAGGTTTATCAACAACCATAATAATTTCATCTACTTTAGGAAAATACAATTCTTTAGACTTGATAAGGTCTTGAAATATATTTCTGAAGGATAGACAATCTTTCGTGGTATGCGTGAATGACCCATGTCATTTGCAATAATTTCTCTTTTTCTCCCTTTCTGTCTGGGGCACCCTATGTCCTGGTTTCAGTTTGATTCGTTTTCGCTGAAATAACCAGTCAAAGACAGCATCCGCTCTGTCTATGTCAAATGAATATTTCCTTTCCTCACTAGATTTCTAAGACGCTTTGGCTTTTGTATTCTTTCTCGCCAGAGGCTCGTAGATAGTAGCCTCCCCTTTTATAAACTTATCTATGTCTACTTCAAAGCTATTGGGCTCCACCTGATACGCTCTGGCAGATTGCGTCTCTTCTATTAAAAGTTGAGGATATTCAGTCGCCCTTCTTGCTAAATCATCCTCTTGTAGTTTCTTTTTGAGAGGGATGGTCAGAACATTTAATGCGACCATCAATTGATCCCTTTCAGAAATAGCGGGTCTACAACGGAGAAGGGCTTTGCATAAGCGCATCAAGAATTGCCCAGGAAGTTCTCCGGCTGCTTGTTTCAGCCGCATAACCTCAAATATTGTCATAGGTGTGTCGAGGCGGGCAAATGCCTTCATAAATATAGATTGCATTATTGCCCAAGATGTCACTGATCCTGGCGATAAACTCGCATACCAAGTGAAAGTGTCCCCCGTCAACGAATTAGGAAACAATTTTAACTTCCAGAAATCGTTGGCAGCTGCATCGTCAGCTTGGTGGGTGAAACATGTTATATGCTCCATGGGGGTCATTTCATCCTTCCCTGAGAAACGGGTGAAATCAGGGACCCGATACCCCCTAGGCAAGGGAAAATCCTTGTCGACATATGCCGGAATATAGACACATGTCCTCCTGTCGAACAGTTCCAAGGACCATTTGCTCCACTACCCGAGCCACCACTTCTCTCAAATTCTGAGGAACCAGCTGATTAAACCCTCGATAATTCGGGAGTGGATTAGCTCCCTCAACGAATTCGTTAACAGGAGGGGTAAACTGTTCGTTTGCACGGAACAATTACTCGTTAGCGGGAAGTCTCCGTAGAAGCTATCCCCACGAGGTGGATCCACCTTACTAGCCCCCAAGGTTGGATTTGCTCCTTGCGGCACCTCTTCCGAAGGTGATATACTACGGTGATAGGGGGAGCATAACTCGAATTTCTATTCAACTCACTCTGTATCCCGTTATCCTCATCCACCGGGTTCCCTGCGTATATTGTGCTTGGTCTATCGGGACCAGGCGATCGAGACGAGGAAGGTCTAATGGGAGACACTTTCTCCCCGGAGATTTCGTACATATCCGTGTCACCATGATTGGCATTTCCCCACGCGTCATCTTCCTGGAAAGATACAGCTCGCTTCCCAGTCGCCGCGCGCCGAGCATCTCCCATGAAAGAATTATCTCTGTCAATATGGCCGCTCGTTTTTTAGCTAGATGTTGCCTTGAGGAGTCTTTTCACCATTTCTCGCATTTCAGCCATATTTCTCTCCATACTACGTATATTTTCGTCTCGCATTTCGGCCATACTTCTTTCTAGATTGTGCATAGTTTTTCCTCTCACATTTCAACCATATTTATTTCCATGCATTTTTTCATATCTCCCATGTTGTTGTTCATATCACTGAATTCTTTATAAAATTCAATCCTTGATATGAACTCAAAAAGGGGTATGCACAGCAACAGGGAGCTAGGAAGTCGAATCTCGGCTGCCTTGAGCCATATTTCCCTCAGCCAACGGTCGAGTCAAACCCAAATTTTCCTCATCAGTTAGAGGATTAGGGGGATGGTCCTACTGGTTTGAGCTCCTAGTACTCCTTGTCATTTTAAATTGTCAATTCTTCACTCGTACTGTGGTCGCCAAAAACGTGTTCGCGTCGGAAATATTTGGCACGAACAACATAGGATTTGGATGTGGTTGCCAGTAACGAAATGTGGATGAATTGTATTAACAAATGATGACAAATGATGTCTTACAATCAAAGGAAAAAGCTTACAACTATGAAAACGCAAAAGAATTGAAATCTTGGATGTGAAGACGCCGTAGAGTTGCTGCTGACGTCGTGGACTCGCGGACTGAAGCAGTGGACTCTGATATCCGTGATGCGGTGAACGGGGATGTGGACGTGGATGTGGACGAAGGTTTGTTCTAGACACAGGTCTGAGAACAAGGGGCTGGAAAGCTGAGCACCGGAGGACTGGGAACTGAAAGCTAATGGACAAACAATGCACTTTTGGCCTTAGCTGAATGTCTTGTCCCTTTTAAAGAAAATCTTCCCTCTTTTATACTGAATTTGATATACTAAGATATGAGTCACATTTCCCAGATTTTTCTCCACCAAAATATCGTTTCGAGTCCTGGGGACGTGGTCTCCTTAACTGATCCGTGGAATCTCGGAGTTAAGATCTTCTTTAGTTTCTGTAGACTTTGGAATCGACGGTGTGGACTTAGTCAGCTTTACTTCTCGTAGACTTAGTACGGGTTCGCGTCCTTTTACCTTTTATTTATGTGATGGGCTAACCCAATAGGTTTCTGCATGAGCTTCTATTAAATTACGCCCGAAATTTTCTATCATGTCGATATAAGCCTTTTTTTTCTAAGGTGACATGCGTCGCCTGGGCATGTGTTCTATTTCGCTAGTAACCGTTTCCTCTCCGCCCTTTTAAATTCTTGATTTGAAGAATGACAAACCAGAGTGGCCCTTATCCCTCTTTTCAGGTAAGAATGTTTTGATCGGGATGTTGCAGTTGGTTCTGCCAACATGGATCTTCCTCCTTTTGCTCCCTCCGGGATGATCAAGCTAGCACCCCATCCCAGGATGATCTGCTGATTTGAATAAGAAAAAAACATGTCCATGAGACGGAGCCTGAGTCCACCACGCCGCAAAGCTCTATCTCTATGTCAGTCCATCCGCCACTGGGCTCTACTAAGCCGCAGACTCGGAGTTCAGAAGCCCCAAGGGGATCCAAGCAACCAGCAGCCGGGAACTTTTCAAACAACATGAACAAACACATGTATAAGAAGTGATCCTCCGTATCAAATTTAAGTTGATTTTAGCGTCACATTGGTTTGTCCAGGCAACCTCAATCATTACGACACCATGTTTGATATAATAATTGCGATGCCCACCAACTCAACACAACCATGCTTTATGCCCCCACACACACCACCGTGCCGCAAAAAAGCGAACGTTCAAATGTTTCCATTACTGTCCAGCTCTTTTTATTCCCGCAAGCTCAGTAAACCCAAAGAGATTTGTTTGAAAATGAAAATACTTCACGATACAACACTTATTAAAATTACTTATTCTCTAATTTTTTTAGATGAATCGAAATATTTTGTATTAGAAACATAACTCGAAAAGTCGGAACGGACACGGCCGGGACGACGACAAGGAAATTTGGCTATGCCCGATTCGAGAAGAAATAAAAAGAATAGAAAGAAAAGAAACGGGGTCGATAATTCTTGATCACCTAATCTTAGTAAACCAATCGGTCGGTCCATCGAACAAACACATAAAATAAACTTTAACCTGAATTATTACGTTCTAATTTATTTTATTATTATGCAATTTGAGAAGAAAAGAAAATGAAAAAGAAAAAGAAAGGAATAAGAAATGGGTCGGACTCGCTGTCGACCATTTTTATTATTCCTCCGTTCGTCTCGATTTGTTCAATCCTTTTTCGTTTGATTTCTCTCGCACCAGGGAAAAGCCAACTCCCCCGAAGAAAGAATCCATTCACCGGGCTGCAGTCCGCCACTTGTTGGCGCGAATCCGTAACCGTTTCCTCCGGCCGATTTCACCGGAGACTCTAGATCGGTGATTGGAGACTGCCGTGTCGCTGTTCCAGTCAAGGTCATTCGCTTCGGTGAGGAGAGGAGTTCGTATGGGAACGCTGAAGACTTGGAGGAAAGCCTACGGCGCCCTCAAGGACTCCACCAAAGTCGGCCTCGCTCACGTCAACAGCGACTACGCCGTGAGCCACTCTCGACCCCTTTGTTTTCTGTGTTGGTAGCGTGCGCTGACGCCTGATGATGATTTTTGTTGTGTATGAATTTTTTTGGAAACGTCAAGGACTTGGATGTCGCGATAGTGAAGGCCACGAACCACGTGGAGTGTCCTCCCAAGGAGCGGCACCTCAGGAGTGAGTCGATTCGTGATGAATTCTGTAGTCGAGTTATGTTTTTCTGTTTGAAGTGGAAATGGTGATTGATTTGTGGTTGGTGCCAGAAATCGCGGTCGCTACATCCGCGATGCGCCCGAGGGCTGATGTGGCCTACTGCATACATGCGCTTGCGAGGCGACTGGCGAAGACACATAACTGGACGGTATGTCGTAGGTTCTTGGTGAATTCTGGCGGTGGATTTGGAATTGATATTTGGATAAGTGGATCTATTGAGAATTCTAACGCTGGTCCTTTTATACGGTTGCCATGTTCTGTGCCTTAGTTTTTGGTGGAGCTTGAGTTTATGCAAAGGCTATTTTTTTCTACTGCAAGGTTTTTGTGTTTTTAGTTCTGGTCAATGTTTGAAATAAGTCATATCTTATGGCAGACAATTGAGAAGGCTAAGAAGTTTAGTGTAAGATATGAAGGTTAAATGAGGTTAACTGGTCCTTACATTTGTTGTGAACCTGAGAGATTGTTTAATGGTTCAGTATTTTTTTGTGGAATGATTCTAAGGAATTCAGCAATGAACATAGGATAATCATAAGGACTGGCAATACAATATCATGATTAAATGTCTTGAGGACACTTACTCAGCGGTTGTATTAAGGACTTGAGTATTACTTCCTTTGAGTTTGGATTATAGAACTGCTTTCTTGTTCTGATAAAATAAATTAAATATGGAAGTTGCGCACTAGCATTATATTATAGTAGTGCAGTGCACAGTATGACAGGGGATCATATGGCCAACCCACCTAATAGATTGTAGGACTTGAATGCTGTTTCTGTACTCACTACCAGTTCCTTCTATCCTTTTCTTTTGACACATGTTTAACCCTAATAGGTTACTATTCCTTTATGATGAATTAGCTTAGTGTTTTGATGTAACAGGTCGCTCTGAAGACACTGATTGTTATTCACAGACTTTTGCGGGAGGGTGATCCTACCTTTAGAGAAGAAATTCTGAACTTCTCAGTGAGGGGTCACATTCTCCAATTGTCTAATTTCAAGGATGACTCAAGCCCTATAGGTCCATATAAGTTACCTGAGCATTGTGTTTGCCTATTTTTTGTGTGCCTCTGGGCCTGATTCTATAACTCAGAGCTTCTCATCTAGAAAAGCCCGAGCTTACTATACATATTCTACATAAAAAATTTACTGCTTGGTTTACGATATACAATGTGATCTTCGTTGTTCTTTTGTTCTATGTATAGCTTGGGACTGTTCAGCATGGGTGCGTACATATGCACTATTCCTTGAGGAACGCCTAGAATGCTTTAGGATTTTGAAGTATGACATTGAGGCAGAGCGTCTTCCAAAACCTGCTCAAGGGCAGGAAAAGGTATTTATACAATAGTTTGTATTTTTATATAGAAGCAACATTATATGCAGTAATAGCAAATGACTCTGTTCTTTAAGAACTTAGTTCTAGTGGATAAAATAGCCAGTATATCCTTTTATTTTTGCCATAACGTTAAAAGTTTTCCTGGTACTTTTGATTTGTGCTTTATTTGGTTTTTCCCTTGATAGAATGAATACTCCCGTTGAAGAAAAATAGATGTCACTTTTCCTGCCACAGTTGCGGCTATTGATTTGGGAATATTGACATCGTCGTTATTCTATAAAATCTGATGTTCTCTGATTTTTGAAGACCTGAGTTTAGTCGTTCTATGCATTGGTCTCTGTTCCGTAAGATGGCTGGTTTTTATGGTCATTGGTTGAATGGTTTCAGGGCTACAGTCGGACTAGAGATTTGGAGAGTGAAGAGCTGTTGGAACACCTACCAGCTTTGCAGAACCTGCTTTATCGTCTCATTGGATGCCAGGTATCTATTGAAGTGTTATCAAAAGATAAATTACTGACATCTTGCTTCATCTTAGCTTCACGTTCAATTTGTTAGCCTTCTGTAATATGCTCTTCTTATCTAATGAAATGCCATCCGAATTGTTATCTTGCCAGCCTGAAGGAGCAGCAGTCGGAAACTATTTAATACAGTATGCTTTGGCTCTGGTAATTGCACTTTCTGCTACTAAACCTTGAAACTGGACCACATGCTTCCATCAACAGGCTGTAATAGTGTCTTTGCTGATGACTGGTTTCAAATTCTTTTTAACTATTGATTTTTCCTTTGATCTCACTAAACTACGGGTGGTTGTTACTAATGAATTTATGATCAATTTCCATATTCCAGTTTTAACCGCTTGATTACTTCCGGTGTTTCCCATTTTTTCAGGTACTGAAAGAGAGTTTCAAGATCTACTGTGCTATCAATGATGGAATTATCAATCTTGTTGATAAGGTTGGTATTTGATGCTTCTACATTTAAAAAATTGTAGATCGGTTCTAGCATAATTTCTTCAAGATTGTGTTATGTCTCATATCATATTTTGATTTGATCCAGTTTTTTGAGATGCCTCGACATGAAGCTATAAAAGCCCTAGAAATTTATAAACGGGCCGGCCAGCAGGTGATCCTATAGACAATGGCTTCATACATCTTTTCTATTGCATTCAATTTTCTGCAATTGCAAATATCTACCCTACAGAAAAGCAAAACCATTGCTTGTTTGTGTTTCTGTCCTAAACTTTTTGCATCCCGCTCTCTACCTCAGTTTATTTATGTGTTCTAAGATTGTCTATTATACCTCAGGCTGGTAGCCTCTCGGACTTTTATGAAATCTGCAAAGGCTTGGAACTTGCACGGAACTTCCAATTTCCTGTATTGAGAGAGGTATAACTTACTCTGCGCCGCTGGTTTTACCCTTTCATTGTTGCTTTGTAATATGGGATATTTATGCAAACATTTAATGATATTTCTCTTTTCAGCCCCCACAATCATTTATCGTCACAATGGAGGAGTACATAAGTGAGGCCCCGAGAGTAGTTTCAGTACCAACTGAACCATTGGTTAGTTGACTGTTTCTATGGTCCTGTTATCCCTGTGTATTGATGTTTTTATCTCCGTGATTCCTTTTAAGTGCCTAGTCTGTCATTAGTTATGCTTTACAAGTAAAAAGCTTTTGTTTGTGAGAATGACTTCCCAATTGCCACTTTTTGCTTGCAACAGCTTCAGTTGACTTACCGGCCCGAAGAGGCTCCAGAAGTGGAGGATGAACCAAGTGGTGATAATGAACCACTTCCCTCAGATGTTGCTGATCCATATAGTGAAGAGGTGGTTACCACTTCAGCAGATCCTTCTCCTCCTCCACCACCACAGAACCCTGATACAGGAGATTTGCTGGTATGAATACTCTGGCTTGCTGTCTGACTTGAGTCATCTGTGAATTCTCTCATTCATGCTACTTTTCTTCTTCCTTCTACAAGGGCCTGAACTATGATGCTCCCAATGCATCCTCTATCGAGGAAAGTAATGCCTTGGCTTTAGCAATTGTTTCTTCTGGGCCAGGTAGTTTTTCTCTTCTTTGAGAATGCTTCCTCCTCTATTTCTACCTCGACCGCTTCACCAACTGGTTGTTATGATGCAGATGCTTCCCCAACACCTTTTGGATTTGCAAGTACTCAATCAAAAGATTTTGATCCCACCGGGTGGGAATTGGCTCTTGTTGCTACACCAAGTAATGATATATCTGCAGTCAATGATAGGCAATTGGTAACTAGATTCTCTTCTCCCTATCAACCATGTGTGGACGATGTTAAGGTGCTAAAATTTCATTTTTATCTTTTAGTTAGAGAATTTAGTTGATATAATGAACTGGTGGAACTAGCTACATTTTCCTGTTAGAATTTTGTGGGCGTTGTCCTCCTGTAGTATGTATTTGTTTCGAATACCTCTCTAGAAACATTTGAACCTCAATATCGATAAGTTTGTTAATGCTCACTGTTGTGTTCATTGATTGGGGTAGGCTGGCGGGCTGGATACTCTCACCCTGAACAGCTTGTATGATGAAGGGGCATACAGAGCATCCCTTCAACCTGTATATGGAGCGCCAGCACCCAACCCATTTGAGGTTCATGATCCTTTTGCTCTGGCAAATGGAATTGCGCCCCCTCCATCGGTTCATATAGCAAACGTCACTCCGCAACAGACCAACCCTTTCGGATCATATCAGCCGGCTTACCTGATGCCGTCACAACAGCCACAACCTCCAATGATGGCACCTGCAAATCCATTTGGGGATCCTGGATTTGGCACATTCCCTGCAAATCATCCTGCTGCTCATCCGCCAGCAACCAATCCCTTTGGGAGTACGGGCCTCTTGTAGGTTTCGTGCGATCGCTGCTTTGAGTTGTATTTGCGGAAATCACATGGGGTTGAATCTGATTGTGGCCTGATTGAGGGTCAGGAGGTGGTGGACAAAAGCAAAAACAGGGAAAATCGTATTGCATTCCTAGTAGTGTACGTAGTGTATAGTTTTTTTGGTTATATATATGTATGGCTGGACCGCTGCAATACGATAACTGGGAATTACTGCATTTTAGACAAGTAAGTAGGAGGACAGAATAATTGAGACGATGTCAACATGAACTGCAGCAGTACATTCCCATAGGTATTCCTCCTCTCCTCGCAGATCTCAATACCTCCGTATCTTCTTCGAACTACTTATCTTACAGAGTCAGCAGATGCCAGTGTCTTCTGTGCTTAACTGTCTGCAGCAGCTAGAGACAACTCTGATGAATATTGAAGCTGCACTACCCACAACGAAACAGATTGAAACTAAGCTACAGAAATCAGGTGTTCTCAGCGTGCAAGATGAGTGTCGAGAAAGAAGCCGCACTTGACATGGGAGAAGGACAATTGTCTGGATTTCGTGTTGCAGGTGCCACAAGTGAAGTATTCGGGTACTTCCTCAGGATTTTGAGTGAGCCGGTGCTGAGGGTGAACGGGATGATCCATCTGAGGTGGCTCTGCACAAGTTTTCTGAAGCCGCAATTCCCGGTATTTTAGAACTAACTTGGCCCCTCTACAGCTGCCTCGCAAATCATGCATAAATACGTCAGGGACGTGTTTAATCAAACCCTCAGCGGATGCATGTGTAGAGGATGCTCCATCTCCTTACTACCGCCTCCCAAATATGGGCGAGTGATTCGTGACAACGTACACTCTGGAGATTGAAGTCGCATGACTGATCGGCAGCATCTGTCTCCTTGCAGCAGAAACGCGAGTCAGTGACGAGATCCGACTATATCACAGACCAGGGGGTTGCTCCGGGTGGAATGGATAAACAATGCCCGTGGGTTGCCGCGCACCCATATCATGCAAAAAGAACTGCATCAAGCACAGCAATAAACTTGTCCCCCTCGTAAAGAACTTCCTTATGAATATCTACCCGACCAAGCCGACTTCCTCAGTACCCCCAAAATTAGCCACATCTGTGGAGCAACTTTGGGTAGGATGCGCATAGACCAAATCAAAGCTGTCATATTTTCCCTCCGCCCTACAAAGGCACCAGGGCCGGAAGACCTCTGCCCAATCTTCTTTTAGAAATTTCGAGAGACAACCAAGTTTTCACTGCTACATGCTATTTAGGACTCCTTAAGGACCAAAAGAATCCCACAAGAAATCGATAACTCAACCATTATATATATTATACTAGTTCCTGAGATAGCCAACCCACAAACTATGGATTAGCTTAGGCCAACCTGCCTTTGCAATACGATCAACAAGATCATCACTAGATCTTGCTGCACCGATTAAGACCAATTATTAAGGACTTCATTGCCCCTTATCAAGAAAACTTAATCCCTATACGTCACTCGGCTAATAACTATATTGCTGCACAAGATATAATATTCCTACTCAACCAAACAAGGAGCAAAGGGATACCTAGCAATCAAGGTTGACCTTCACAAGGCTTTTGACCGGTCAGAATGTGATTTCATCAACAAGATGTTTGCTCTATTTGAGTTCCCTTTCGGAGTAAGAGAGCTGATAATGAGTTCCATTGTACGACCCAACTACTCCAGCTTGCTCAATGGCAGAGAACTACAAAGCAGCTGGATGCCGGGGATGGAAAGGGTGTGTGATGTAAGTAGGGCTATGGACTGGGAAGTCGCAGCTGCCACAGTGAAGCAGATTCGGAGGCTTCTCATTGGAGACGAACAAGTCACATAGCTTCAGGGGATGGTCGTGAGAGAAGTGTTGGATGATAGTATCCATGTCTGATCAAGGAAGGTGAACTTCTCACGCAACTTCATGAGTTGACCTTCCAATCTATATTGTCTGGTGGTCGTGGGTGAATTTTGACCTTTTTGTGCTTGCAGGCCTGCCATGCGAGTAATATTCTAAGATTTTCAATAGGTTAGAAGAAGAGAAAGGAAAAGAGGAACGTTAACTTTCGGGATAATATTTTGAAGGTTAGAACATGCAATTCTTGCGGGCGAATCTGACCTTAATTGATTTCGTTCCGATGAGTCCTAGAACATATGGCTTCGCGCGTCTTTAGAAGCTCCTCCAATTCTCTCATGATTCCAGTAAGTTCTTCCTTCTTAGTTTCCCTCGTGGCCTGTAAGCTCATGATTTCTGCCTGCATCTCCTTGAGGACAAGATCATCATTCATCACCCACTTCCTCTGTGAAACAGCAAGTTCTCTTATCTAATCAGAGCTCGTATGGTAAAAGACTTGATCGCCAACACGGGAAATAGAAGAAAAAGTAATTTACCTCGTCCAGTGTGCATTCGATGTGAGCGAAGAATTCGCACCCAATGCAGCAGTAAACACCCCGATCCGGATGCCTCCTTTCCGTGCATATCTCGCAATAGTATTCACCGGTATCATCTTCGAGGTACTTATTATGTAGAGTCAACGGATGCCAGTGTCTTTTGTGATCTACCAGTTGCGGCAATGGGAGGCAGCTCCGGTGAAGATTGAAGTTGCAGGGAACGCACCGATACAAATCGAGACTGCAGTGGTCCCCACAAGCATAACACTTCAACTGCTCCGCTTCCTTGTAGTAAGCCAACTCATGTTCGTGAAGTGGGTGTTTGAGATCAGGAATTTGCACAGCACAGGATGAATCTAGGTGAAAACCGCAGCCGATGCATGAGAAGGCCAGGTTGGTTGATTTTATGTTGCAGGCGCTGCAAGTGAACTCACGGGCCTCACTCGGATTTACCTTGAGTTGGTGTTGTGGGTGAAAGGGATGTTCCATTACATTTGGCAGCTCCGAGCAAGATTTATGAATCCAGAACTTGCAATTCTTTGTGTAGCAGAAATATGATGGTCTGTCTGTGGTATCTCCGCAGAACACACAGTGCTCGTACGGATTTCTACCAAATCTCAGTTGGTGCTCGTGCAAAGAATGCGTTATTTCCAAACTCCCGGCTCCCTTGAAACAGGCTAATGATTCAAGGCAACATACCGTGTCAAGACTGTAGTTGCAAAGTTTACAGATAAAGTAGTAGTTCTGACATTCCCTTGTTCCTCTGAAACAGCAAGCACAAAATGCCATAGAGCACCCGGCTGAATTAACGAGAGTGAGATGATGCTCTGGATGGAAAGGATGAGCGACTTCAGCAGGTTCATCGGCACACAACTCATGCAGAAAGAAACTGCATTGAGGACATCCGTAAGCTTCTCCACCTGATAAGAACTTCGAACAGAATGCACAACGGACTCTGATCTCAGATTTCAGATGGAAGCGAGCCAATTCATGATCATGGGCAGAATGCTTGATGACGGGACCTTCTTTATCTCCCTGGTTTCTAGGGGTGACTGCAGACAGAGCACAGGGCACGTCGAGAATGTATTGACATTCACGGCAGCCATAAGAAAACACACATGGGTCTTCACAGACAACACATTTGGAGATTCCCGTCGGATGTACAATGAGCTCAAGGGGATGGACAATGTGAAAAGGGTGCTGCACCCTCTTGGGTAGTTCTGTACATTCCTTGTGGAGGAGATAAGCGCAACCATAGCAGATGTAAGCCTCCCCCGAGACCATTCTCCGGCATCCCATGCATTCCAGCTTACATTCTCCCTTCACGCGGCAGCTGGTCAGCGGATGTTCATGAGAAAAGTGCAGAATCGTTTCCCTGCTGTTGTCCTCACCAGGACCATCCTCATCTGGCAAAGTCGCAATTGCATCCACGCCCTCCAGCTCGAAGCTACAGTCTCTCTGTAGGCAACGATAAACGTGGGTCTCTCGCTGAACCTCGCGTCCCTTGGACCGGAGAGGCCAGTGACCTTTTCTGAAAATGGCAAGCTGATGCTGAGGATGAAACGGATGTTCGATATCTACAGGAAACATGGCGCAAGACTTGTGTAGCACAAACTTGCACCGCTCACAGCAGTAGACGGGGCCGTAAATCGGGAATTCGCAACCGCCACAGCGGATAAGATCCGGGGGACTGTTAGCAACAAACAGCTCGCGCAGCTTGAGGGGATGCTCGTGACTAAAATGATCAATGACCTCCATCGACGACCTTTTTCTCAGGGAGATTTCAGCAAACAGATGGTGATCACTCTCGCGGGGTCAACTCCCAAGTCCCACGTTCAGCATGAAAAAGCAAAGGTGGTAGGTAATAAGACAAGAAGCCGCTAGGTGCGTATTATAAAATCCCTTCTTATTGTAATATTTTATAAGTGATTTCGTCTGTAACCGACGAGAACCGCAACCAACATGTTATTTCGGATCCAATGACTTCAGGAACGAATAGTTTCATCAATCTTGCGACCCAGCGCCTCCAGTTTGCTAGCTATATCATCCAGTTCTTTCCACTTTGCTTCGGCTGCGGCCTGCAAACTCGCGATTTTATCATCTATCTCCTTGAGGGCGACATCATCAGTCACATTCAAGTTCCTCTGTCAAGCGCAGGTTTCTCAGTCAGCGATCTCAACATTACAGTAAACAAAAGAAACCAGTTGCTCGAGATATCATTTCGGAGATCATCAGCCACATCGAACATCAACTGTCACATACTTACCTCTTTCAATGCACATTCAATGTGAGCGAAGAATTCACATGCCACGCAGCAGTAGACGCCACGATCTGGATGCCTGTTCTTCGCACATATCTCGCAGTAGTATTCACCGGTATCATCTTCAAGGTACTTATCATAAAGAATTAACGTATGCCAGTGCCTTTCATGCTTGACCGTCTGCGGCAACGCCAGACAACTCCGATGAAGGTTGAAGTTGCAGGGTACGCAACGATACAAATCAAGGTTGCAATGGTTATCGCAGGCATTGCACTTCAGCTTCTCCGTTTCCTTGAAGTAGGTAAGCTTGTGCTCGTGGAGTGGGTGCTTGAAGTCTGGCACTCGTGATGCACAGCACGCATCTACAGTAAAATTACAGACGGAGCAGGTGAAGGCCCATGTTTTCGAGTTCATGTTGCAGGCACTGCAAGTAAACACACTGAGTTCTGCCTTTGGATTTCGAGCAAGCTGGTGTTGTGGGTGAAAGGGATGTTCCATTTTGGTTTGTAGCTCTGCACAAGATGCATGCAGGCAGAATTTGCATCCTGTCATATCGCAGAAGTATGATGGCCTATTTGTCGTCTCTCTACAAATCTTACAGAGCTGGACGGGATTCCTTCCAAACCTCAGCCGATGGTCATGCAGAGGATGCTTGATGTGCATATTCCCTCCTCCCTGAAAAAATGCAAGGGATTCGAGACAACAGTCCGTGTCGAGAGTGAAGTGACACTGCTGACACTTGAAATGGTACTTAGAGTATTCTCTACTTCCATAGGAGCAGCAAGAACAGAAATCCAGAAAATATCTGTCTGATTTATCAATCTCTTCCAGAGTGAGATGATGCTCAGGTTCCAGATGCAAAGGATGGGAGAGCTCCACAGGTTCCTTGGCACATGAATTGTGCAAGAAAAAACATCTACCTGGAGAGCCACAAGCTTGTCCTATGGATAAGAACATTGAACAGAATGCACAACGAATTCTACTCTGAGACATTACTTGGAAGCAAGTGAATTCACGAACATGGGGTGACTGTTCTACAACAGAACCTCCTCCTCCTCCTTCTTCTGTTGGGTCTTCAACAGTCAGAATAGATGTAGCACAAGATACATCGAGGCGGTATTGGCACTCCTGACAGCCATAGAATAAAATACAGGGCGTCTTGCACGCGGAGCATTCAGAAGCACTCGCTGGATCAAAGATGAGATCAAGAGGGGACACGTGAAAAGGATGCTGCATCGATTGAGGTAGTTCAGCGCATTCCTTATGGAGAACAAACTTGCAACCGTAGCAGACAAAAGCCTCTCCAAGGATTGTTCTCTTGCATCCGTCACATTCCAACTTGCATTCCCTTTTCAAAGAGCAGGCGGTCAGCTGATGTTCATGGGACATATGCCAAATCCTCTCATGGCTGACTTCCTCGTCAGCTAAAGTTGCAATTGCATCGACACCCTCCAGCCTGAATCCACAGCCTTGAGAACAATGGTAAGCGAAGGTCTGCCATGGGACCTCGTGCCCATCAGACCAGGCAGGCTCGAGCTCCCTGATAAAGATGTCGAGACGGTGTTCCGAGTGGAAAGGATGCGTAATCTCGAGAGGAAACTCGGCGCACGACCTATGGAGGACGAACTTGCACTGATCGCAGCAGTAGGTTGGGCCGCGGAGGGGGAACTCGCAGCCGCCGCAGTGAAGTAGGTCTGGGGGTTCGTTGTCAACGAATAACTCGCGCAATCTCAGAGGATGTTCGTGACTGGAATGATGGAGGATATCCATTTCGGTTTGGGAACGATGGATCCTAAATGGGACATTTCATCGAACAGGTAAAGGACATCATGCAGGCATGCAAGGTAAATATCAAGTCAACTGGGGGTTAAGTTAGGCGCCAGGTTTGATTAAGTTTAACAACTTCCCTGTTTTCTGTGACAGACTTTTAATTTATTAATGTGAATGATGAGGTAAAGCAGGGGACCACTAATTAAAGAGGAACCCGATAAAGGAAAAGGACGACCCAAAAGATAAAAAGTTAGTCCTCCTCTCTTTCATCTTAATTTTTTATTTTTAATATAAATAAATTTCACTTAATAAAAATACATCATGTGAAAAAAAGTCAGTGTTTTACAAGGGATTAGATTTCGGACAATGAATGGAATTGTTTCCATGCATAAAAAATTTCTATTTTAGCAAATTCATTGCATGCACCTTTACCTTTTATATAAATGATTCGTCATCTTCTCTCCTCTTTTAGAGTTTCCCTTATTTCTAATACGTAAAAGGGTCAATTTCCTCGTATACAGCAGCTAATGATCAATAAGCAAGATCATCCTAAAATGGCAATATCAAAATGGGTAACATCTTGTTACGGTATCATTGTATTCTTTAGATACTCCTTCTGAAAATTACACTGATTCAGATGGATATAATGATCATCCCATAGAAAGTTATTTTAGAAAAGCGCCATAGATAGAGAAAAGCATTTGAGAATTACTGACCTGACAGTCGGACAAATCCAACAAGAGATTCATTTAGGTGTCAGTGAACTTTGCCGGTGAAAAGAAATTATCCAAGGCTTTTTGAAGCAGGATAAAAGGCTTGACCAAGTCTGCAGGAGCAAGACAAACAGGTACAAGATTAAATGTACCTCTAGAGATTTGTGTAATTGTGCTCCAGGAACAAAGCCTACCAGGCCAAAGTTCAGAAGAAAAAACCGCAGGAGGTTTGAAAGGAATCCAGACCGACCACGACGGTCTCCAAGAAAATGGAAAAGATTCCTCAGGTTCAAGAGGAAAAGAAGCCCTCAAATGAAATCGACCAAGTGCTTTATTTGTAACAAGCCGGGCCATTTTGCAAGAAATTGCCCCAAGGGACAAAAGAAATTGGTCGCCCAGATTGAAAGATATTCTGGAATTTCTTTGCAGGATGACGATGTTGAATCCGTTTTTTCTTTAGAGGATGAACCCTCTTCACATACTGTGTGCTGTCTTGAAGGATATCTTGATACAGATTCAGGTTCGGACCAAGATAGCCAATCCTCCTCCTCAGAAGCAGAACAGAATAAAATGATTTGCACAATCAGTACCTATCCTAACCCAGAAGAATTCAGAAAGGATTTTCCCATCCTACCTTCAAGAAAAGTCTCTACAAATGGATCAGAGACGGAAGAAATTGAAATTGGGATGAGTTCCCAACCGCAGCAGGACAAGGAAATCCCATTAATAGCTACTTCGCACATATCACCACACAGTGCAGGTATACTTTTCTAAGTATCACAGACCAGTAACCGCCATTGCCTTTATTGATACAGGTGCATCAGAGAGTATGATCAATCCTGTGATCGTACCAAAGGAATTCCTTGTGCCCCAAGAGAGATCATTCATTTCAGCATCTGGTAAAGTATTCTACACCCACTATAAAACTAAAAACCTGAAGATCATGATTTTTCCTAATTGCACCCTTAAAACCTCATTGGTTGCAACTGATTTTCCTAGTAGAGATATAGTTTTGGGATGGAATCTAGTGCAGCAATTACCAGAGCTGAATATTTTGACAACAGGACTCAAGTACAATGGAAACTTCAAGCCATACATGACGCTCACACGAATGTATTCCATTGAACCTGCAGATAAGGCAAGACAGTTATTTAGTTCAGCCTTTGCAGAGAGTCATGTTGAGTTTTTGCAGAAATGCCCTCATCCGTTGTGGAAGAACCAAGAGTTCTTTGTGAAGTTGCCCTTCAAGCAAAACGAAGATGTCAACCCTACTAAAGCAAGCCACTCTGGTATGAAACCTCATGATGCTCGCTTAGCTAGGGAAGAATGCATTTCTTTGATGCAACAGGGACTAATTGAGCAGTCCAATTCACAATGGGCATGTGAAGCGTTTTACGACAATAAGCGCTCAGAGCAGATCAGAGGCAAGAAAAGGTTAGTCATTAACTACCAGCCTCTTAATCATTTCCTTTAGGATGATAAATTTCCATTGCCAAACAGAACAACATTGTTCTCCTCATTAGCCAAAGCAAAAATATTTTCTAAGTTTGACCTTAAAAGTGGTTTTTGGCAACTTGGCATACATCCAGAGGAAAGATGGAAAACGGGATTTTGTATCCCAGATGGACATTACCAGTGGACAGTTTTACCTTTTGGACTTAAAACTGCCCCATCACTTTTTCAGAAAGCCATGACTAGAATATTTTGGCCCATACAGAATTCAGCATTGATATACATTGATGATATACTGTTATTCAGCCCTGACAAGTAGTCACATGAACTTTTGCTGAGACAGTTTGCTGACCTGGTACAGAAATATGGGATAATGCTTTCTGAACGAAAGATTAAGTTATATGAGACTTGCATAGAATTCTTGGGAATGAGACTATCAGAGGGTAAGTACTACCCAGGACCCCATATTGCCCAAGAACTGTTAAAATTCCCGGACTCTAATTTGACTGTAAAATAGGTCCAACAATTTTTGGGAATTGTTAACTATTTGCGAGATTTTGTGTCCAATATAAGCAGATACACCAGTCCGTTAGAAGCCCAGCTGAAGAAAGGAGCTCAGCTTTGGGGACAAGCCCAGACGGAAGCAGTCCAGTATTTGAAAACCCAGTTACAATTGCTTCCTTCTTTGCAGATTCCTTCATATGGAGTTAGAATACTCCAAACGGACGCAAGTGATCAATTTTGGGCCGCAATAAAGACACATCTGTGCATACAAGTCTGGTAAGTTTAACCGGGCTGATCAACATTACCACTCAACCATTAAGGAGATATTGGCGGTAAAGTATGGAATTAAGAAGTTCGAATTCCATTTGGTTGAGTATCACTTTATTGTTGAAAGCGACATGTCTTCTTTTAGCTCTATGCTCAAGTTCAGGCAAAAGAAGATTCCAAATGGACAGTTGCTCAGACTAGCAGAGTGGTTCTCACAATATTCATTCACAGTGAGACACATCAAAGGTACCAATAACGTTGTAGCAGATTTTCTATCCAGACCCTTTGATATCTCACACCCTGCTTTGCAAGAGAACCCGCGGTTATAGGCAATGATCTCCACATATGTTCCAAGACCGCATGAGTACTATCGTCACCTTCCTCCTGAGTTTATCAGTTATGATCAAGCACACGTTGAATCAGTGCTAGCTCAAGATGATGCAGAAGTATTTGGAACAGATATTTTGCAAATATGGCCAGATGATGTTTCCACGAGACGGATTGTATCCATCCTATCCGTTTCTACAGGCCATCCCCATTAATCCAATGGAAATGTTCCCAGAAGAACTGAAATGGTTCTCATGGTATTTGCTGCATAACCACACCATTGCACTAGAGTTTCCTACAGAGGAAATTCTCCAATATCTTGAGCAGCTTGGGAACCTCCACACGTACATACCTCATGGAAAGCCACACTCATATTTGGCAGAGATACTCTAATGGTTTGCCCCATTGATTCAGTGGCAAACATGGTTCGAGATCCATAGGGATAAATATTTCAAGTATCCCGGACTAACAGCCTATTCTATTTATTTGTTTCGTAGACATTGGCATTTTGACCCTAACTTGCAGGCTATGGTAGCCATCAATAATTCTGAAGAATTCTCCAGTCTTCCCTATTCACTCACACATGATAAGAATATGACATTCCAGAATGGGAAGCCGCCATCACCAGTAAGGAACTCCTTAAGCAGAAGGTGTGCAAAGAAAACGGAGTTCACTACTTGGACTATGAAGAAGTCGTACAAGCCTGAATCCAGAACACAGACCCAAACCATGTGTATCGACTTCAGTGCGCTCTCCACCAACATAAGCATAACAGTTTACATTGGGACGAGATAGCCCAAGATTTCCTAGTCAAGGTGGATTTAAGAGATGAAGGCCCAGGAACGTCAAGCACAACCACAGGCCCAGGATCATCTTGTGCAGGACCATCATCCAGTCACAAAAGGACAGAGGAGCATCCACAGGACCCACGCGGCAAGAAGCCAAGAAACTAGCCGCCCACGTAAAGATAAGAAGATGCCCTGAAGATAAGGTCGGCACAAGCGCCCAAGCAACTTTTCCTAAAACTGCAAGATTCCTTAGGGATAAGGCCAATAATAGTTTTATCTTTTTAGCTTTTAGCTTTACTTTTGAAAGAGGCTCCGTGGACAAACCACAGCCTGGTTTTTATTACACAGCTTGTATTATAAATAGCCACTCCATTCCAAGGAGAACGGCAGAGCGAAATATACACAGAAAAACATTTAGAGTTTTCCCATCCATGAGCTTTTAAGTTTTTCTAAGGGCGTTATCTCCAGTAGTGGTTTTCTTAGTTCTTGATCTCTCAGCAAACCCTCGATTTCGATAAACCCAAAAACATTTGAAAAACCCCAAACTCCGAAAACATTTAGAAAATCCAGAAAACCCCAAAAATATTTTGTTCATGTTTTCATGTCTCGTTTTTCATGTCTTATGCTCTTATGATCTTCTGTGCTTAGAACTTCCAGGCGTGATCCTTCCTCTAACCTTGATTAGAGGTAATAACTTTTCTATATTTCTTCACTATTTGGTTAAGGTATCTTGTTGTTGGAAGTTGTTTACTTGGTAAGGTAACATCTAGTGAGCCGTAAAGCTACCGGCATCGCCCTAGAAGGACCACTCGCAGCTTAAGCCAGGAGGGCTGTCAGGCATCGGTCGTGACTTGAGGCTAGTAGTAGGTAAAGAGATGAAAGAGATGAGACCTCCACCAAGAAAACACTGCCTATGCAGGCCACCTTTTCCTAATAGCTGGAGGATATATAGACATTTTATTGTCTTGATTCATGATAGGGAACGAGAACAGTCATCATGGAATTGCCCCAGACACCTCAAACGAATCCACTTCTACATCCAGTGGCTGAATAGGTACATAGAGCGTAAGACTATTAAGTGTATTATTAAGAAGGTCCATGCACATCTAGCCTTTGATCTTTCTGACGACCCTGATAGAAATTGGTACCTATGTCCATATGACGAACCATACACTCGCTGCTGGAAAAAACTCTCAGAGCATATCCAGTATCATAGGTTCCTTATTTGGTACCGTAAGAGTTATCTCTATTGAAACTTTGCCTAAGTTTTTCAGTTTTACTTCCGCTGTCTTTTTACCTCCTTGTTTTGTAAGATTTCTTATCAGATTGTCTAGCTAAATGATTTGCGCACCCAATTTGAAAAGTTGTTCCTAGTCTCACCGACCTTGTACAATTATTGTGTTAGTTGTACTGTTCTGGTGGTCGAAGCTTCTATCTTGTACAACTCCTTGTTCTTAGTATTTCCTTATGTATTCCATTGTATTCCATTGTACAGAGTTGTTTGTGATAGTCGTATTCCTGCTGTAGATAAAAAAATAAAAAAATTTAAGATATATTTAATAATTAACAAAATATCGATTTATAGCATCAACTTTGAGACTTTATGTTTTGTCATTAATTTAGTTTGTTATATAATTTTGTCACTTCTTTTATTTCTATTTTGATTTTGGTCTGTTGAATTTTATCGCGTGAAAGCGTCAAACAAGCCTTAATAGACAATTTTTATTTATGAACTAAAAAAGAAAAAAATTACAAAAATAGAAAATAATATTGAAACCTATTATACGTTATTTTATTTTAAAATTTCGATGGTCAGATCAAGTGAGATAAAAGCCGAAATTGGACGATAGTTGCCGATGCTGTAAAAAATATACAAAGTTGATGAAGGTGGAGTGATGGCTCTATTAAGAGGTCATTGCTACGGATAAAGTGAATTATGAAGCGAAAGAATGATAGGTTGAAACTCTACTGAAACGGGTCAGACTATATTATGTACTTGTTTGGCGCTAAAAAAAAAATTGACTAAAATCAATATGAAAGCAAAAGTTAGTGATAAAATTATATAATAAACTAAAATAATGACAAAACAGAAAGTTAACTAAAAGTTGAGTGCATAAACTTATATTTTATCTTTATAATTTAACCTTAATTAAAGTTAACGATTCTAGTTGTAATTTCGGTCGCTTAGGTGGCTAATAAAGCATATAATAAAAATAATAATGTCAAGTTAAGAAAAACGTTTAAATTTGACCATAAAAAAATAATAATATCATAATACCTATCATCAATGTCATCACCTACTCTCGCAATAAAGTTAATTGATTTACCATTACGTTGTCCGTTTGCCACGTCATCTATCCCAGACGCTCCCCGAGCTAGTAACTCCAGAACCGTCGGATCGAACCCACAGTGATCCAACCCTAACCGTCCGATAGCCAATCGATCCGTCCATCTACCACCGTGTCCCTTTGTCTCCCTCCCTCCCCCTACCCCACACACCACACACCCCGATCCCAAATCCCTCCCTCGCTCCTCTTCACCGCCCAAAAAGCACACTTCAAAAACGCCATTGGTGCTGCTTCCTTACTCCTCCCCACCACCCTCTCCTTCTCCTTCCCCTCTTTAAATCCCTCCCCTCCCTATTTCTCCTCCAGTCCTCGAGCTCGCTGTCGCAGGCAAAATGGACGGCTCCGCCGATGATCCCGCTCACCTCCACCCCAACGCTCCCTTGGCTACGTCTTCCACCCTCCCTCCTTATCCCGAGGTAAGTATTGTTATTCTTAGTCCTCCCCGCGGATGAGTTCCTGAACTGATTCCTTTGCGGCATGTGTTGGTGCAGCTGATTATAGCGGCGATCGATACACTGAACGACCCCAACGGTTCCAATAAGACGACGATCTCCCGCCACATCGAGGCCATGTACCCTAACCTTCCATCTTCCCACACGACCCTCCTGAGTCACCACCTCAACAGGATGAAGCAGAACGGGGATCTCGTCTTGGTCAAGAACAACTACATGAAACCCGACCCTAATGCTCCCCCAAAGCGGGGCCGTGGCCGTCCCTGCAAGAACGCCGAGCCAGTCCCCCGGGGTCAGGCATCTCCGCCTCCAACGTCAGCTGCCAAGCCTCGAGGCAGGCCTCCAAAGTCTGCGAACTCTAACTCGCCGTTGAAACTGAAGCCCAGCGTGAGTGGGAGGAAGAGGGGACGACCCCCGAAGAACAACAAAGCCGCCCCCGTTGCTTCCACGAACACGGTTTTGGAACAAACCGAGGTGGTTGGAGGGGTCGTGAAGAGAGGGAGGGGTCGGCCCCCAAAGGCGAAGCCGGCTGTTGTACCTGTGGGTGCCTAAGGGATGTAAAAGCCCCGATCTTTAACCGCCCTCCTCCCTCCATGACCGATCTGTGGATGATCAACGGGGTTGGTGCTGCTTGGCTTCACTGACTAATGACCCAGAAAAAAATAAATTTTTTTTTCTTTTATAGAAAGAACTGGTCTATTTAGTTGCTGATTAAGTTTTGTTTGTTCTGGTTGTTGTTTTTATTAGTTAGAAGGGGGTGGTGGGGATGTAAATTTGGGATGATGAAGATGGCGAAAGTGAATGACGGTGGTGGTGGTGGTGGCGGCGGCGCTACTGCCGATGTTGTAATTTGCTAATTTTTCTAGAAGCAGAGCTAATTGCCGATTGTTAGGTTTTCCTCTTTCTCTGTTTGTCGAGGAATTTTACCTTCAACTTGCACAGATCAGTCGGTAGTGCTCTTGTTGTGAGAATGATTTTTTTATTCTGTGAAGGGTTCGACTTCATTCAAATAGATGGGAAAGTCAGGGAAAGTGTTCTTGTTTATTCAAGTTCTTTTTTTAATAATTTTGTTACTATATTATTTTTCCAGACCTAACCTAGAAGAAAAGATAAAGCAAAGGCGACCTCAAATAATGACAATATTTTTTGTTATCAAATTCTGTTTTTCTTTTAGGTCCTATTCAAAATAAAGATAATCGATTTTTTTCTAAAATAAGTTTTTTTTCTTCGAACTACCACTAGCGTGCCTCCAAGGTTCAAATAATAAGTGTTAGGACTGATCTGAAAGGAATGCCAACAGCAGTCCAACTAAAGTTATGTTCCGGTCCATGTTATGAACTGTTGACCTTAATAATAATACAAGAGATATTGCTTTCTGCAGGGAGGGGCGGCGGGGACACGTAGATATGATTTGGGGCAATCAAGATAAGGGTAAAAGCAACGGAGAAAGGGAAATGCTTTGCGTGTCGCAATGCAAATGGCTTTTTGTCCCAAATACATTTATAGACAGACAAAAGCCCATTCCCCATCCTTTCCCTAAGACCAAAAATGTTATCCTGATGGGGGAATTCCAAAAAGAAAAAGGTTTTCCATAATATTTTATTAATGTGATGGCCAGCTAAGTCACCCCCCCCGATAAAGTATCCAATGATGTTTTTCTCGTCTGAGCTATCGAAACGGTGCGCTTCCGATTCAATCAAAAAGACGTAACAACAGACGCAAGTAACTTGATACAAAAATCCCGTTAAATAATTTAACATTTTTTATTTTATTTTACGAATTATTTTTCATGAGCTCCAACGTACGGAACAACATTCGGGAAACAAAGCAACTCCGAAGCCCATTTTAAGAGGGCCCCCACAGGCCTACTCGAGATCTTTTGTCCTAATGTCTTGAAGATTGGAGGGAATAAAATGAACGGATATTCGAGATGTGGCCTCATCCAGGGTGCACGTGCCACGCCGCATTTCATGTATGCTTTGCTTTCCACGTTTTGCCCTGCCCACTTTCTCTCTCTTTTAACCCGAAATTCCCCATGACGTGGCGCACCATTTTATTTATTATTCGTGATAAATTTGGCCGAGCAGGTTGTTAGTTTATATAAACCGAGTGGGACGTTGCGGCGACGGGGAGATAAACGAGAGGCCAGCGTCGAAAACTGAGTGTGACCTTCTCTTCTCTTCTCCCTTTCTCTGATCCAAAATCCATTCCTTCCTCTGTTCTCCATACTCCTTCCTTCCCATTTTGATATTCATCACCGATTTTGCTCGTTCCAGGATCGAATATGACTGTTTTCCAGGTGACGCGGGTTGATACCAAGCCCTTCGAAGGGCAGAAGCCCGGCACCTCCGGCCTCCGCAAGAAGGTCCCACCCCCCCCGGATCCCTTTTCCTTTACCACTATAATTTGGATCGTTGGTTGATTTCGTGCTGTCATCGGCGATGTTTCCTACTTTTTCGGTTTTTTTTTTTTTTTGGTCCCTCTACGCTGATCTGTGTTTATTTGGCGCGGATTCGTAGAGGAGAGGCGTGAGATTTGAGCAAGGAGCGCGTTGTCCGCGCTTGATCTAGATTCTTGTGAATTGATCGGGCGACGTTGTGTTTCTGGATCTGTTTTCTCTCGGCAATTGCGTGAGTTGGTTCTGCTGTTTCTCGTGATGAGATTGTTTGATTCGGATTTAGCACTCTCTATGTCCCGTGCTCTGCTTGATTTGTTGAATTTACTGCTCCGATACTGTGGATGTCAGTTTTTGAAGTGGCATGAGGTCATATATTTATTGTTTGTGCCATGAAGTGATGGCAGGGGGATTGGTATTATCTTCTCTGTCCAATGTTATGACGATGTGATCTATCATGTTGCTATAGGTCAAGGTATTCGTGCAGCCTCATTACCTGCAGAACTTTGTGCAATCAACATTCTATGCCCTTTCTGCTGAAAATGTTCGAGGTATAAAATTTCTTCTTGTCAGCTCAGACTGAATTATTCTTATGTTTTATCCTGATGTGAATTTTTATAGACAGTGTTACATGAGTATTCATAGATCACAATTGTATCATCTTGCCCAATGATGCATAATTTATCTAGATAATATAATACTGAGTCTGACCACGTACCATCCAGAAATTTTCCCATCATTTACCTGGAAGGTTCCTCAGAAAGTTACGTTATTCTGCTAGCACCCAATATTTCTTGAAGTTGTACGGTTTGATTCAAAATCTATCTGTTGATTATCAACCGAGCCTTGTCAACCTCATTGCGGCAAGAGAGGAGTAATGGAACTCATTGTGTCATAGAAATTTTCAATATGGGTTATAATCGTATTGGACCTTTCCCATAACTTATTTGTACTCGTGCTTTTTGTCGGCCTTTATTGTCGTATCAAGCAGAATCCTGACCTTTGTCTGTGCCCATTTTGTAGGTGCCACTCTTGTTGTCTCTGGTGATGGACGCTACTACTCAAAAGATGCCATTCAGGTTTGTATTGACAAATAACTTCAAGAATTTATGGTGGATGTAAGCAGAGGAAGAATCTATCAAAATATTATCTTCTTGTGTATAAATCCATGTGGCAATGTGGTATGTATTTTGCACTTGATAAAGGACTTTAAGACTTGTATCCCACACATCTGATGCTTCACCTGCTTGAACTTGCATTAATGCTTGTATCTCTCTTTAATAAGGTAATGCCCAGGTTGTGTTAAATTTCTGTATCTATTGCACTTCAGATTATTATCAAGATGGCTGCTGCCAATGGAGTTAGAAGAGTTTGGGTTGGTCAAAATGGGTTGCTCTCCACTCCTGCTGTCTCGGCTGTGATCTGTGAAAGAGTTGGGCATGATGTAAATCTATCTTTATCTTGGTGACATTGTATTCTAAATAACAGTTTGTCTTGGTATGTGGTCATAGGCTTTCAATCGTTTTGATATTTTCTTCTCAATTTTCTAACTGCATATCAGGGATCCAAGGCAACGGGTGCGTTCATTTTAACAGCGAGTCATAATCCAGGTGGTCCTCACGAGGTAATTCTTGCATCATTGCATTTGGACAACTCGTGACATATAACGACCCTTCTGAGAGTTGTTGCAACATGATAATAAATACATACTGATAATGATTTTTCGTATTAGAGTTCACTTTATTGGACTGGTAAAAGTGTATTTCTTGTTTGTGTTCTCTCCACCCCCTCCCCCCAAATTCGGTTCCTTTCTTTATAAGTCACACATCCTTCTTAGGTAATTTTTTGCTACGTTATACTTGGAAGGGAACTAGAGCCTCAGACCCCTGGCTTGATAATGATTTGCGACGTAAACATTCATATTCTCTGTCCTGCAGGATTTCGGGATTAAGTATAACATGGGCAATGGTGGACCTGCTCCTGAGGGAATAACCGATAAGATATTTGAGCATACAAAGACAATAAGCGAGTATTTGATAGCCGAAAATCTTCCTGATGTAAGATGCCATATGAGCGTATCGTTATTTTTTCCATGCAAATCCGAGAATTGCTCGTCTTCTTGTTCATTCAATTTGGATGATTGTTTCTGTCCATGTATCCAGGTTGACATTAGCACAATAGGTGTGACAACTTTCACCGGACCTGAGGGTCAATTTGATGTTGATGTTTTTGATTCAGCCAGTGACTATGTCAAGTTGATGAAGTAAGTTTAATATATAATTCTTTTTACTCATCTTTTCTGTAACCACCATATGTCCTGTCCCACCTAGTTGGCATCAGAACTAATATACCAAAACTGTTTTTTATTGGAGCAGTTCTGATACTTAAGGAATTTAGTGTACAATTGGGAAATGTTATGCAGGAACCTGGAAAGTGCTCTCAAGTCTATTTACTGTATCATTTTGTTTTATACTTTAACAAGCAATCAAGTTTCAATTGTTCCTGACCTGCTATGATCTTACTTTCTATGAACTTGTTGACATTGAACTTTTACTGACTTATTTTTAAAGTAGTTAGACAAGATTTATCAAGGAGGATACAAATAGTTTTCGGCAACATGTTTAGGATATCTATTTTTCCCCATATTTATGAGATCTTTCCAGCAAGTTTCAGGGTTATAATGTCGTTTCTTCTTGGTTTATGGCATAGGTCAATCTTTGATTTTGAGTCTATTCGGAAGCTACTGTCCTCCCCCAAGTTCACATTCTGGTCAGTTACCTGCCTTAAAGTTATGTACCTTATGCTTCTCTTTATGCTAAATCATAATACAGTTTCATGAATGATGTGAAGCTATGATGCACTGCATGGAGTGGCTGGTGCCTATGCGAATCGGATATTTGTGGAAGAGCTTGGTGCACAAGAAAGTTCACTATTGAATTGTGTTCCAAAGGTGATAATTGCCTGTGCCTTTAGTCTGTTTTGTGTACTTAAAGCACATTTCTGATCAGAGGGTTTATTTTCTCCACACAGGAGGACTTTGGAGGTGGCCATCCGGATCCAAACTTGACATATGCTAAGGAATTGGTCGCAAGAATGGGCTTGGGCAAGTCAAGCGTTGCAGGTGAGCCCCCTGAGTTTGGAGCTGCAGCTGATGGTGATGCTGACCGTAACATGATTCTTGGTAAAAGGTAACTTCCTTTCCGAAAACCTCAGCAAGAAATGTGGGTTGTAAAGCTTATTGTGTGATTTTGTGGATTGTTAGGTTCTTCGTGACTCCATCAGATTCCGTTGCAATAATTGCGGCTAATGCTGTTGAAACAATACCCTACTTCTCTGGAGGACTGAAAGGTGTTGCAAGGTGTGTGATATTAAATTCTCTTCTTGATGTTGGCTTTTGACTTTTGTTTGGGTTGAGTTTTTCGCTTGCATATGTTGCGGACCAGATAATTAAATTGCAGAAATTCTTTACTTTGTCAACAATATGTAATGGATTATCATAGAATGAAGAATTTAATTGCAAGAAAGCATTGTGGCTGTCTTTTTCATGTCCTAACTTTTTTTTTTGGGTAGATAGGGAGGTCATAGATTAGATAAAGTGTTCAAGCTACTGTGTTTGGGGTTGTAAGGCCCCGGTAGCTTCAGAACATGGCAAATCTCCATGTAAGACATCTATCACAAAATTTGGAGGCCTAATATCCTAAGCTTTTGGATCAGTCACTCCAGAAGTGTTCAAAAAAGATTAAACTGATCAGAATCTGCTACAGAAATATAACTCTCCAGGAAAATGATTAGTGCACTGCACAATTGGTTGCCAATGACAGATATTACTTCTTTCTTTTCGATCCTAATGGGTTGTTAATTGAAAAAAAAAGGTAGCATGCTCTGAATCCTTCCTCCAGAGTCTGGCTTGTTATGTCACCAGAAAAGGAAAAGCATAAACTGGTATAGTTGAAACTGGAAATGTGTACATTTGTATGCGGCTTTCGTAAAGCTGCAATGAGGACAATGATGATCAACTTTTCTTTTTTGTGGGTTTGACTGTTGATGCTCTTTGCAACATTTAATTGTCACTTTCTTTTTATCGGTTCTATTACAAGTTCCAATTGAGTTCTGAGACTAACATCTAGTTTGCTATTTGTAGGAGCATGCCAACATCTGCTGCTCTAGATGTTGTAGCCAAGCACCTGAATTTGAAGTTTTTTGAGGTAAATTTATCATAAAACCCCCGAACTTATATTTTAAGGTTCAAAGACACTTGGACTCCTAAATCCTTTTTGTATCAGGTTCCAACAGGCTGGAAATTTTTTGGTAACTTAATGGATGCTGGAATGTGCTCTGTCTGTGGGGAAGAAAGCTTTGGAACAGGTAAGAATCTGGCATGTCTTCACGTGACGTTTGTTAAGAGTCTTCCAATGATTAATTATTAGGGGCGAATTTTTGTGCTGATCTCGTCATATTTCTGAACAGGTTCGGACCATATTCGAGAGAAGGATGGAATTTGGGCTGTTTTAGCTTGGCTTTCTATCCTTGCTCACAAGAACAAGGACAACCTTAATGGAGACAAACTTGTAACTGTTGAAGATATTGTCCGCAAGCACTGGGAGGTTTATGGACGCCACTATTACACCCGATATGATTATGAGGTGGGTCTATAGTCTCTAGCTGGTGCTTTGCTTTTTATCACCCCGTCAGTATGTTTCTTTTAATTGGTTGCAAGGGTTTCTTAATGTCAATTAATTTTCCTTGGAACCACGTTGAAAAATTTTGACATGTAGGAAACAAGATTTGTAGTCTATATAAACTCATTAGATTTGTCAGTCGGCATCTTCTGTTCCTTATAGAATAGCCTAGATAACAATAGCACCCTTCCAATTTATTGTGTTCTTGTTGGGATTTTGCGAAATTCTACTATCTCTTGAGTTCATTTTGTGCAACAACGTTTATTGTTGGATAGACCACGGCGTTATTATTTAAGATGCTAAGATGCTAATTGGACAACGTGTGTTAAGTTGGCGACATGAGAAATGCCGGAATAATACAACTATTTTTATTGATTTATGTCTGTATTTCTTTGGGATGTCATTTTGTTATTCTATACTGAGGTAATGTTCTTGTTGCTTCATCCAGAATGTTGACTCCGGGGCAGCAAAGGACTTGATGGAGAACTTGATCAAGATGCAATCTTCCCTCCCAGAAGTTAACAAGTAAGTGAATTCTGCATTATTTTTACCCTCATTTTTTAAACAGGGCCCTGGAAGGAGTTGAGATTCTGTTTCCGAATGATGTTGGGACTAGTAAAAGGCTGTTCTTTGGTATCTGCACTGAATCGCCTCATAGATGCTTCTGCTGCTGCTTTCTGTTCTTCTGCCTCATTTTTCAACATTTTTTTCCCCAGGATTATCAAGGGGATTCACTCAGATGTTTCAGCTGTTGTTCATGCTGATGAATTTGAGTATAATGACCCTGTTGATGGTTCTGTATCCAAGCATCAGGGTATCCGTTATTTGTTTGAAGATGGGTCACGACTGGTAAGTCATCTTTGTTATTTGTTCGATTTTATATTCGTGCTAAAAGTACGGGATATCTGACTTTCATCCGATAAAGTCTGATTTTTTTACCTCAATATGTATCCACAATGTTGTTTCACAATCATTGTACTAGAAAGTCTCTTATCTAATAACATCCCGGGAAGAGTCCCGGGAGTTGCAAAAGAAAATGATTTAACACTTCCCTTTCTCTTTTGTCTCCGTTAGTGTTCTGTTCTATTTTCTCGTCTTACTTAGTGCAGACTATATGTATCGCATGTCATCATTGTCATGGCATGGCTGAAATGGCCAAATGACCGCATTAATGGTTGCGCTGCAGGTTTTCCGCCTGTCCGGAACTGGCTCTGAAGGAGCGACCATCCGCCTATACATCGAGCAGTATGAGAAGGATCCGTCGAAGACTGGGAGAGATTCTCAGGAGGCGCTGGCACCACTGGTGAGACGACTGTTCCGGAATAACCATTCACTCGTGGAAAACCCCGTCGTAAACTCGCCTTTATTTCGGGCAGGCCATGTAATCCTGTACATTTATCTTTCAGGTGGATGTTGCTCTCAAGCTCTCCAAGATGGAGGTATTCACGGGTAGATCAGCTCCTACCGTCATCACATGATCCGTTTTAATCAAGAAGCTGCTAGGGCAGGATCACACCGCCACCTGTCTAGTTGGATTTCCAATTCAGAAACGGGGGGGGGGGGGGGGGGGGGGGGGTAACCTGCGGTTTTAACTTACTTCCGGACTTCATTTCACTTTGTTTTTGGTTGAGAATAAAAGAGCATGAAGCATTAATTATACTACAATACGATACAAGAGATGCAATGGGATGTCGTTGTTGGGGAACGTCTCTTGAGTACCAAACTCAATGTATGATTTTGAGTCGTTGCAATCCTTTGCGGTGGAAAGCATTCCCGGACTTTAACTTCATTTTTTTTTTTTTTGATAATTTCCATTTTGCAGCCAGAATGTTGATTGACCAACAAGATTTTAATTAGTTAATAATTGAATGATAGACCTTATATAGTTCACATCGGTACACCACGCATCAGAATATAACAATCCAATTCAATAGATGAGTTTAGTTATTACGGCTATTTGTAAAGAACAATAAGTTAATCAATATATATTTGTTTGTTCTCCATATTTTTTTTTTCTATTTTAAAAGTTAAATAACGTTACGGTCGGCCATCAGGCGGACGAGCATCCGGGTCGGGTCGGGTCGACAAGGAACCGGTTTTGTCTGCGCAAAACCCTCAACGTAAAACCCTTTCCTTCCTTGGGGAAACGAGAATTCTCGATCCGAGGACGGGAATCGACTGGAGCGGCGTTCGGATCATCACAGGTAATTTCCTGAAACGTCGCGTAGGATTAATAACTAAGCTTGTAGTTCATCTGTTCGACGAAATGCTTCTATATACTCCCCCCTCCCCGCTACTCTTTAATACCTCCTTTTTTCTGCTACTCGTCGGGTATTTTTTGTCGTTTGCGATGATATATTATATGCTAATACTTTGTTAACTTTCGCCCTTTTGTTTTGTAAAACACTGATTTTGCGCACTCAGTCAATGATTGCTTGATTTCTTATCATGTAATTGGATTAAAAAATGAGTACTGTTAGTCTGGAATCAATACAGGATGCCGCGAAGAGCCAAAAGGAGTCGTCCTTCGCTTGTGCAGCCTTTAACATTTTCCCCTTTCGCTCGTTCTGTTGCCGTGATTGCTAACGCGAGTTCATCCAAGCGAGATTTTCACGAGCTGATTTCTCCTGCTGGGGCTGCTGGAGTTGAAGATGGTAATATTTTCTGGCTTGCTTGCTCAGTCGCATGTGTTTCGTGAGTTTTGACTCTTTTTTTTGGATCATATTTTTGCTTGATTAGAACGGGAATCCGTTGATCAAACTGGTGGTAATGAAAATAAGATAAAACAAGCTCCCACATATAATGAGACAATAAAAGATGATGCTGACGAGGAGATTTCGGAAAGTGAGTCTTCGGATGAAGATACTTTTGATGTAAGAATCAAATTTGTCTTTGAACTAGTTATTTTTCTCCTGGGAGTTGCAAATATAACTTCGTTTAACCCACTTTGACCTGCAGGGAACTGTTCAAGTTGATTTCGCCTTTTTTGATCCAAAAGAAAGTGACTTCCATGGTGTCAAGTTATTGTTGCAAAACTATCTTGGTGATAAGCAATGGGATTTGAGCGGATTTGTGGATCTAATACTGGGACAGCCCACTGTTGGGTCTGTGGTTAAAGCAGAGGATGCTGAAGATGATGGGATATTTTCTGTTGTCACAGCCCTTAACGTGAACAGATATAAAGTAAGATCGTCTACCTTGGATTTGGAAGCCCTTTCTTAGAATCTAGTCTCCTTCGATAGACTGGAATAATTTCAATGTCCCTTGACAAAATTCATTGTGTTGTGCTTGTAATAGGATGATTAATTAGTGTGGAAAGAAGATAGAAAGTAGAAGTCGAGATGGCGGACAGTAAGATTTAAATGAAGTTTGGTGTTGCTTTTCTTCCGTCTCAGATAGTTTCTTCGTAATGGTCTTCTTTAATGTTTTCTGTTTTGGGTAGAAAGGGATATCCTCAGATTGAGTTAGTGCCAAAGGTTCAAAGTGCTACGGGGCTCGAAATATCTTCGTGTACAAAGTCTGTTACAAGATTGGAGGCTCGACTTCTATACTTTCTTTTCTTCATTGTATTCTTATTTTTTTGTTGCTTCGTCCATGCAGGATCATAAATGCATCGGACAATTAAAGGAATACCTCACAGAAAATTGCCAGGATGAAGGTAGGATGAGTGACCTCACTTCGCTTCTGGCCGAGCGAACAAAGGACGTCGGCCTTTTGGTTTCTCAGCATGTGGCTAATCTCCCACCTCAGCTTTTGCCGCCACTTTATGAAGGGCTCTTCAATGAAGTTTTATGGGCGACAGAAGATGAGGTCAGATGAGAATAATGTGCAAGATAGGCGAGTTTGGCAATTACATGTTTGCTTGTTAACTGCAAACCAAGTTTATCTTACTGATGTTGTGATTACATTTTGAAGCCTACAGAAGAGCTTCGTAACTGCTTCAAGTTCAAAACTTACCTCATGACGACAAAAATCTATAAGGTAGAACTCCCTTTATGTCAGTATTTGCTAGCCATTTGGTTTTTTCAATCCGGAATGCATTTTATTGTTGGAACTCAACTCTACAGCTGAAGAGTTCTAGTGGGAAAAGGAAACACAGTGCTGATGACGAGATAGACATTGTGTTTACAAAGCCGGAAGACGAAGTCTTTTATGAGGTACCCTTTCTAAATATCCTATTTCTCTATAGTCTGCTTGCAGTTCCTGACCTAGCGTAATTCACGCAGCTATGCTCCTGGTTCTTCAGTTTTCCTTTGACCACTGCGCATCTTACTCCTCCAGAAGTAAGTTGCTGAACCATATGTTTCTGAAAGAGCTCAATGATCTATCCGATTCTCATGTTTGCCATTGTGTTAAGCTAATATTTCTATCTTCTTGTGTTTTGAAAGTCACGGTTCATAACTCCCTCCCTATTCTGACATTCCCGAGCTTACATAGCATGTTTGGATTTTCTGCAGCTAAAGAATTACCGTCCGATGGGGTTAGTCATGGCGATCAAAGCGGAGAAGGTGCCGACATTCCAGCAGAAGCTGAAATCTCTTATCGATGAATCCTAACCGGGTAATGCAAATGGAAAACCTTGTTGTTATGTCAGATTTTTCTCTGCATCCAATTATGTGCTTCTGGTTAGAAAAAAAGGCAGTGCCATGACTAATTTACATATACGACGGCAAGTGAGTCGTTTTGGAGATTAGATACCGGCTATTTGCATCTGGGCCCTTGGTGGTTGTTTTTTTTTTTTTGTTTGGGGGTGGGGGGGGGGGGGTGATTGCTCGAGATAGTAGCCGCCAGGCAATTATTATTCCCTTGTCAAACTATAACAACCAAGAGAAATGCTTTCATGTCTGATCACTTAGATTAGAAAGCTTGGCTACCACTGAATGAAAGAGAAGTGGGTGTGTATGGAGGGAGATTAGGATTGGAGACACCGTTCCTCTCACTTTGTACTCCATTTACAGTTGTCGTGACTTGACAGAGTGATAGAGATTATTCGATTGTGCCTCTATTGTTTAGATGGCAACTAGTTGCAGATGAGAAGTCTTTGGCAAAGTAACAAGGAAATGTGGGCGTATATGGTCATATACAACATATACCACAATTTTTAGGGATGTGTACACGTCTTAATCTCATCCCACGCACGCAATTATACAATCTGTATTTTGACGTGGTCACTGGTGCACAATTAAACCTATTTGGTCCCCACCTATTACTAGCGGTATTGAGGGGTATATTTGCCATTAAATTTGACCATGACACTGTTCACAGTGCGGTTGAATACGGGACCCCGGTCGACGGTATCCACGCATCTCCGATGAGGAATTTTCCGACCGTGAACTTCCCAGCTTCATCCGCACTCGTAATTGCGTTGTATCCTGGCCATGTCACTCTCCCTCCGGTCCCGGCTCCCCCACCCGTGTTCATGTACTCCCCGTAGTACAACGTGCTCAATGCAAAGGTCCCTGCCCACGGAAGCCAACCTTTGGGATGGATCAAGCTGTCGAGGGCCGTCTTCATGAAGACCGTCCGAGAGTATTGTTTCCACGGTCTCCCCAGGTAGTTGTTGAAGGAGCCCTGAACTGACTTCATGTCCGATGAGGCCGTGACTCGAGAATTGTGGACGATGATCCCGGTGTTTTGATTCGGGTCAGTTCGGCCTTGAGCCGTGACCGTGGTGAACTGGCCGCCCATCGGTTTCCTAATGTAGATGTTGCAGTTTTGGAACACCACGACCGCATTGCCGAAGATGAAGTCCACCGTCCCGTATATGTCGCAATCACGATAGAACTGTCGTTGGGCATAAACGTACAGGGTGTCTTGGTACCCCTTGAAGCTACAACTGTAGAACACGGAGAAGTCCGCACCAGATCGAAGGGCCACTGCTTGATGCTTCGCAGGCCCTGCCGTGTTCTCAAAGGTTATGCCGCGGGCGATGAAGCCTCCTCCGGTTACAGCTGTCGGGTTCACAGGCACGTGAGTCTTTCCAACCATAAGCGGATGGACCGGATGTATGGAATAATTTCTTGTAGAGTAACGAACAAAACCAGAAGTCCATGAACCGAAGACTTACCAAAAGTTGCTGACCTAAAAGTAGTGGACCCTCCTTCAGCATTCTTATTACCAGTCACGATCGTTGCATCAATCCCATCTCCCACCAGCATCAAGTTCTTAGTCGTCCTCGTCACCACGACATTCTCTGCGTATACCCCTGCTTTCACGTAAATGACGAACCTCTTTCCCCCGCCACCCGCCGCTGCCACGGCCTCCGATATGGTCTTGTAGTCCCCCGACCCATCCTTAGCCACCACGATATCGGCTGCCGGTGCGCTGTTTGTTTGAAGGAGCTTTCGGTCGCCGGCAGTAAGCCATGAAGGGAATCCATCCCTGCCGCCGCCGTTGTTCCCGAGCAACCTCCTCCCTCGTACTAGGTTCGCGGGAATCCGGGATGGCGGCGGATGGGAACCCGAGAACGTCTCCTTGTTTATCGCCAATGACATACCGAGCAACTTGGAGAAGTTGCCAAGGATGCCTGGGAAATGCGACTCGAGGTTGCCCACCACATTCAGATCCTTGAAACCGTCCTTACAGGTCTCCTGGTTGGTGACCGCAGCGCTCAACCAAGTCTGGGAATCGCCTGGAGAGTTAGACCCCGCGGACTGCTTCAGCAGCAGGACAGTGTCCTCGTAGAGCTCCACGCAGTCGTACCACGCAGACTTGGTGCGCTGGTCGAAGGAGCTTGTGTCCATGGACGAGATGAGGCCCTGAGCACGTACGGCCTCGTTCGTAGTGACTGCAATCATGGCATTCCGAAGCTGGAGCCCAGTAAGTCCGGGATGCGCTAGTGCATCACTAGGGCTGCAACTCTTGCTGGTACAAACAGTCGTGCCCGCGACGAAACCGAGGACACAGAATAACGATAACACGCGTAAAATATTCGGAGAGGGGATGGCCTGATGATTATCCATGGGGCCCCGAAATGACTACGAAGCTGGTGTTCAGAAGAGGCTAAGTCTTGGTATTAATGACTACGATGTTTGTAGAAGAAGAAGATGATGATGATCATACAATGAAGAGCTTGTTGGGTTTATATAGGCTCAGCAAAATTTATCGATCAAAGGGTTATAAGTCTGAGGTTTTGTCGGCCTTCCGCTTCAAAATGATATAACCACCACAAGAATCATTTTCATTATCCACATTATCGTTTCATTATCATTGTTTCATGAAGATCACTTCTCCAACTAACAACAAAGTTCTCGAACCAATCGATTTAAATCGTATAAATAACTTTTTTTAACAAATGAAAAGAACACACAGTATCGAAATGATTAATGTTAATAACTTTTGGGAGGTCGGGAGGGAGGGGGGTGTGCCACAGAATGTGATATTTACGTGAAAAAGTGAATATTGTTAGTTCAGTGGGAAGGCCGGGAATTGTCATTTTCCCATGCAAAAAACAAAAAAAAAAAGTTCACGATCTCGTTCACAAAGCACTAGTTACTACGAATTATGTATGGATAGAAATACCCAAATAAAACATGAACATACCAAATGACATATTTCTCTCCCCATATCCATCCCAATGCACACAACTCAACCGGAAAACGGTGCCGAAACCGAAGCGATGGCCAAAACTTACGGCGAATTCATACGATGCTACATTAAGTAGTTTAGCGAGTCTCATGATCTCGATACCTCTTTTTTCTCTCGGTATTTTGACGTTGCCCCAGTCCAAGGTGGGCAGCTTTTGGCCGGAGACGGCGTATGTGTGTGGAATGCTTCAATGAAAGCTTCCGGGTTGACGGGCTCGGACGGATCATTTCCTTAAATGTTGAGATGACAGCTATTCGATTTGAATCAGGATTAGAGAGAGACGTGCAAACGATGCATAGAAAATGAAAAAGGCGGTATATTTTTGTTCCGAATTTCGACGATGAATCATGAACTTCCGATGAAAAGGAAGAACAATTCTCAAGTGTTGTATCGGATTGTTACGTGGGTTTTTGTGGTCCCAATAAAAAAGAGGGGAGGGTGGAGAACACTCTCTCAATAATGCTCCAAAAAGCCATCTCTTTCCCAAGAGTAGTGGGATTTTCGGGACATTTACATCATCTCTTTTTACGCTTTTTGCAACTTGGCTCTAATTATTGAGACCTGTTTTCCTTATTTCGGGTGTCAAGGATTACGAATGCCTTCGTTCCCCCCCTTAATTTACCCGGAACGACGTCATTATATGAACCGTACTACTTTTCGTAGAGACGTGCGTCAACTTTCATCTTGACCTCTCTCTTATATCCTTTCGCTTCATACGAAGAAACCTATTTATAACGTAAACGCAAACACAATGATATCCGGATATCTTATCGAAATAGCTCTCTATCCATGTATTTCACGAACGAATTAAATATTCTCCGACTTTACTAAGTACGGAAAAACTCGTAACATAATCCAAAAAATAATCATTTTCTTCTAGTACCAAAGAGTTTTATCTTTGGAGCCATAAACCAAACACAACCTAATACTTTTAACATGCCCATCTTACGGACAAACGTTCTGACAAACTTCTTTAACAAAACGGGACACGAGTCCCAGCAATACATGCATATAAACTAATTCGGTTCATCATGTTGATTATTGATCAGCGCATCAGAATAGCAGACAAACATTTTAACTACCCCTTCCCCCCTTCACTTTTGGACCTCGCTACCTTCCATTTTCACACGAAACCCCTCCCCCTTTTACTTGTTCACTTTTCATGAGATTCCGTTTGATGAGCTTGACGTTGTTAAAATTTTGTTTTACACATTATTAACGAAAATGGGTAGTTAGTAGGAGGCAGACGTCTGTCTACTTCCTTATCTTCTCAATTTTGTACACATCCAAGTCATGGGTGATTAGACCCTATACTTGTTAAAGCGACTGCCCCAACCAAACAATCAAAATTTGGTTGGGTAATCACAGTCACTCGTTTTGCTTCCCATCCCTTTCATTTTTTTTCCTCTCCTTTGAATTATTTATCCGCATTTAATGTCGGAACTGAAATTAATAATTATATTATGAAGTTTCGCTTTTGCTTTTAAATTAAATAATAATAATAAAAGAAGACATAAAGCATGTCGACTTGTAAAGAAATGGACGAAATTTCCGCCAAGTCCCTTCGTGATTATAGGCTAAGCCATCATTATCTTACGGGGAAAGAAGAAAAGAAGGGCTTGAAATGGACACACCAACCCCCCACTTAATCGCCACAAAAATTTCGAGATTTCCTTTTGTTTTTTTTTTTTTTTGGGGGGGGGGGTTGACAGGGGAATTTCGGTATCCACGAGCTTATTTTAATAATGAATCAAGCACTTGGAGGAGGAAAAAAGCGATGTAATGTTGTCGTGCGTCCAGCTTGTTTCGTGATATTATATTATCAGGATTTACTGTGTGATAAACAAACTATACGTTCATAATCATCCTGACCAAACGCTACAAGGGTGAAACAGCTTTGCTTTGCAAGTGTGTCGTGTCATTCATTGGTCAAGGGGGTATTAATAGTAGTAAGTATTAACTAGAGAAGGTTGTTTGGTGGTATTATCCTAATGTGGTCTGACTCGGACCTATTCGATGGTATCATCATTCCATGTACTTTTTCATGTTAAATGACAATTTAACGAAAATCGGGTCTTCGAGATCATTCATTATTAACGAATTACAAATAGGTTTAGAGGTCGGTGAATACGACTTTTCCCTTCTCCTTTTCTCTTTTTCTTTTGTCCGTCATTAAGATGCCGACGATGTGTACGGAAAGCAGATAAAGGAATTATTATTACTATTAGTTATTTCCATTACTTAATAGAAAAAAGAATCACGTTATTATCTCAATACAAAAATCACGTAAAAGAGCATCCCACTTTTTTTTTTTTCTATTTAGAAGACATATTTTAAAATTCTTTTGTATACCAAAACATCCAAGAGATGTTACTTAATTAATTAAGTAAATAAACAACTTTAAAATTGATTCTCAACATTTATTTATCTTGATTTTTCTTAAATACTATTATATCTTTCTCTCCTTTCTCCATGTTTCACAACGTGAACTCACGAAATTCTTAATGTAAAGTTTAATATCATTACTAATTAATTTCTTTAATTTTATTTTGTAGGTATTACATATGTTTGAATTTTTTTGACATATTATATCAATTGGTTGACATGTATAACATCCATATGGTTAATTAGAACTTTTGGCAAATCATTTTTGTAAAAATTAATTAAGAAAACTCTTGATCTTTTCGTATAAGTAGGTTTTTTATGTATAACGGATGGTGCACAAATCACCCCTGTATTAAGGCTCGTACACAAACATTCACTACATCGCGTTTCGATTACGATCACAGTGTAAATGTTACGTTTGTCCTTGTGTATCAAGCGTTCATTGATCCGGCCCAATGGGCGCCGGCTCCGCGTAGTCGAACCCGTCCTGGGGGCTCGAGCTTGACGCCACCATGGCGTCATAATAGTACACCAGGCCCATTGCATTGGCCGTCCCTACGCTCACCGCATCGATCCCGTCCACGACCTCCTGACTCACGCTCAAACCCTTCAACCTGTCCGCGCACGCCTGCTCGCTCGCCGTCGCCTCGGTTATCCACGAGTCGATTTCGTGGACCATGTTCTCCAACGGCGTCCCTGTCCACCCGCGTGCCTGCACCAGCTTCTCGACGGTTCCGCTGAGCTTGCTCATGACCACCGCGACGTCCTTGACGCATCCGTCGATCGCCGCCTTGGCAGGTCCAGAGGCGCTGCCCGAGAGGGCTGTGAGTTTGTCGGAGAGGGTCTGGGCGTCCTTCAGGGTCAGGCGCATGGCCATCCTGGCAATGCAGCCGTAGTCATCGCGGGTGGCGTTGAAGCGCTTGCCGAGGGTGGAGTAGCAGACGTCGGGGTGGGGGGTCTGGGCGCAGCAAACGATAACGAAACCCTTGCCGGTAATGTTGGGCTTCTGGGGGAAGTCGTCCTGCGCGAAGGCGAGGATGGGGAGGGCGACGAACAGCGTCGCGAGGATGAGGGACGAGGGAGAGGTCATTTTGGGCTGTCCCTTTTTGCGAAAAAGTAAAAAATAAAAAGAAAATAAAAAAACAGGATGGAGGAAGGGAAGGAACGAAGAGACTAAATATGTAAGAATTTAGCCGGAATAAGTTTGATATTAATAGACTACTGATTTTTTTTTTTGGGTTAAAAGATATTAATAGAAAAAAGCACACCTCTTCATTACTCTAAAAATAAAACAGGAAGCCCTTTAATTATGGAAATCTAAACACACCAAAACTAATCTCTTAACTTACAAATGGTTTTTCTAGATTATGGTAGTTTTTATCGACTTTTGTCGTTTTTGTATGAACAAAGATTTTGCTATAACTATTACTAGAAACATGAACAATTTAAAGTTTTGTAGATACTAGTTTTATGACAATAATTACAATGTTTTTGGTAAGTTGTTTGAACTATTTGAAGCACAAAAAACCCGTCAATATATTTGTAATAAAAGTTATATACTTTCATGAATTTTGTCCTAAAAAGTTTTTGAAGCAACGTGACAATTTTTATGAAAATTTTTAATGAAATATTGGAAGTGAAGTTGTTCAAAAGAAATTCGTTACAAACTCACGTAAGGAGAGATAGTTTCAAAACTTCGATAAATAAGTTCACTGATGTAGTACTTAAGTACGAGAGACTTGTAATATTAGTTTATGTTTCTTACAATATTATTGGCACTAGAAATTATACATGGAAGAAGTAAGTATATTCAAATATCATGCATTTTTTGGACCATAAACTTTATATTAGTTTGGTATCCATGGTAAGAGAAATATGATAAGCTTTACGAAACGCTGACAATAGAAATATTGTACAGTTAACCAGGCCCAAAGCCTTCATTTGATTTCGTACGAGGGCCGGTGCAATCCCTGTGCGTGCATCATTCCAATGTGTCTTGATGCAAGGCGCCTCATGTGTTGCCGAGCTTGCTTCGTGGCTGCGTGAGGACGGCTCCCATGGTGAGGCAGGCGGGAGGGGTCTTTTGGGATGTAGTCGGTTGAACCGGCAAGACGGCGGCCATTCATTCGGTTGCAGGTCGATGGTCTCAGCCGGTGATCTGGCCAAGCAAAGCGGTAGAAAAAAGATGGGAATAGCAACGAAGACTAAAATATGGGATAAAGAGGCCTGGACTTGTAACTAGAAGGGACTTGTATTAGATTAATTGGAATTTCGTTGTCTTTAATAATAAAAGACGCCGTTAGGAACTGATATAATCTTAACATCTTTTTAGCGATGTTGTTCGTGAACCAAACTCATGTTGATAAGTTAACAAACATTAGACCCCATTATCAATAAAATAAGATACAAGGACCGCAACCCGAGGGGAGGGCAAGGCTTACGTGTCGAGCGGTGATTGGTTGGATTGAGGGATCAAATGCCCCTCTAATAATTCTCTTCTGCCTCCCAATATATTATTTATTTCCTTTTTAGCCCTTTTTGTCCCCCCGCACCCATCCATCCCTTCCTGACCGTTCCGGTTCGAACCGGGTCGAGGAGTCCGTCACGGGGTCACCCCTCTCCCTTCCGAACGTGTTCTATAAACGTACGTTACGCTACGAGTTACGACCACCCTCACCTCCTCATTGCCTACTCTCACCACCTTTTTCCCTCTCCCTTCCCACACCAAAAATTATGGCGCCCTCGTCGTCGTCTCCCGGCAGCGGCACCCTTCCCCTGCTCCGCTCCCTACTCCTGCTTACCTTGTTCCTGCGCCTCGACACCCCCCTCCGTCCCGCCGCTGCGGCAGGTCACGACTACTTCGACGCCCTCCACAAGAGCATACTCTTCTTCGAGGGCCAGCGCTCCGGCAGGCTCCCCCCCGACCAACGCTTGCACTGGCGCCGGGACTCCGCATTGCGCGACGGAGCCTCTTCTGGAGTAACCCCCCCCCCCCCCCCCAACGGCACCCGCTTAATGTTACCTGCATTGTCGTTTTTCTGGGAAAAGCTTATGTTTGCTGAGTTGCCACAGGTCGACTTGACGGGAGGATACTACGACGCGGGGGACAATGTTAAGTTCGGCTTCCCGATGGCGTTCACCACGACGCTGCTCTCCTGGAGCATCATCGACTTCGGGCGGACCATGGGGCCGGAGCTGCCCAACGCTGTGAAGGCCGTGAGGTGGGCGACGGACTACCTCCTGAAGGCGACGTCGGTCCCCGGGGTGGTTTTCGTCCAGGTGGGTGACCCGTACTCTGACCACAACTGCTGGGAGAGGCCGGAGGACATGGACACGCTTCGGACGGCTTACACCATCGACAGGGCGCACCCAGGTTCAGACGTCGCGGGGGAGACAGCCGCAGCACTCGCGGCGGCCTCCATTGTGTTTCGGTCCCGTGACCCAAATTACTCCAGATTACTTCTCAACCGCGCTGTTAGGGTAAAGCTGCTTCACTTTACTGCTCAATGGACATGGCAATTTTTCCACTTTTTTCTTTCTTCTCTCTCTGTTTTTAAAAATTTTTTTTTTCTGGGTTGGATACTGTTCATCCGTTTTGATTTGCGACATGGAAATGAAGCGTGATGGTGTCAGGGAAAGAGCGGGGGTGTGTGGTTTCTGAAAAAGGAATGCCTTTTCTCCTTCCTCCCCTTTTCATTTTCTCTTGTTCAATGGCACACTGCACGAGATTTTCTGTGCTGTTGAGTAAAAAGTATGAATGTGTGGCAAGATTCAGTCTTTGATTTGTGTGTTTCTGTCTGTCTGTGACTGAGGCCAGGTCTATTTTGCTGCCTTTGATTAGGGATTTCTCTTTTCCCAATGTGCAGTCTCTTCATTAATATTCTCCCATTACCGTTACTAATAATAGTTAGCACTTAATATGGTTTGCCAATTTAAGGTCGTAGGATTGAGTTCAGTTCAATCATGGGTGTTGTTAGACACCAGTGTGAGGTACAAATTTTGATTGGAGAGATTGGTTCCTAGTTGGGTCAGGCCAGATGGGGGCTGTGGGAAAATGACCCCTACCATCCGCCATGGTTTGATGATTCTTTCGGCTTATTGGGTAGTAGAGAAACGAACATCCCACTTATTGCGGCTTGCTGGTGGCTCCTAGTTGAACATCCCCTTTAGCTCATCGGCTACGAGATTGAGTCCTGTTACAGCGATGAACTACTGAACAACCCTTCGCGCCCCTTGCTGTTGCTTTGTTGGGTTTGCAGGTGTTTGCTTTCGCCAATAGGTACCGGGGAGCGTACAGCAACAGCCTCCACAGGGCAGTGTGCCCTTTCTACTGCGATGTCAATGGCTACCAGGTGGGTGCTTGCTGTTTGGACCATATCTTCTGTTTGAATCTGTCAATTTGGTTAGTTGATGTACTCGACGAATGAAATGTGGTTTAGGATGAGCTGCTGTGGGGAGCAGCGTGGCTGCACAAGGCCTCGCGGAGGAGGGATTACAGGGAGTACATCATGAGGAATGAAGCTGTCTTGCACGCAGGGGACACCATCAACGAGTTCGGTTGGGACAACAAGCATGCTGGGATCAATGTCCTCATTTCTAAGGTACATTAGTTATTCATGTATTGTCTGCTAATTACATTTGCTTGCTAATCCTATATTTTGTTCTCGCCGTTACAAACTGATTATGAAATGGTCCTGGTAGCAGTAGAACAATTAGGGACACTGCGTTCCGCGGGTGGATGTGCCATGTGATGGGAATGATTAGACGGGTTTTGACTTTTCGGGCGGATTACATTTAATGTTTGGTCTTGGCGGTGTTAGTAAATACCTTCTGTAAAGGAGGCGTGGTCTCTTGTGACTTTCTGAAGGGTAGAGAGGTTCTTCTGTGCTTTTGCTCACGGGAAGTGGGTCCATGCATTTAGGATTTTAGATCACATATGGCCGAATAGATAAGGTCCATTTCAGAAACATGGGACGAATGTCCTCCTATCTGAACGAGAAGATGTGCCTATGCTTCACAGTTTGTGATTGGCATTTTGCAGAAATAGTGACCAAAACATTGCAGAGTGTCGTTGGTGGGATGAGTTGGGGGAATGTTTGGTGAATCGGTTTGTCAATGATTGGGGTTATGGTCACGGTTTGTAGGACCAACCCCAAGTGATCAAAGTTCATCCCCAGATGAACAGAGCAAAGGGATGGGGACTCGCTTAGATTGCACATGTTACAAGCTCTGGTCTGAATACGGCGACATGGGTTCGTGGAAAAACCAATGCTTAGGATGGCGATGAGAAAATTCAAACAAAAAATCCTTGGGGATATTCATTCAGTATTTTCTTCAGATCTGGCAATTGTGGGGTCACTGGAATCAGCTCCGATTGTGTGCTTGCTACCAGTGGATTTCACATTAGGCATGTGCATAAAGCCTGCTCTGAATATATGGGCTGCTGCTGCTTCCGCTACTACTAGGACTACTACTACTACCCAGTACTTAGCCGATGACAACTTTAGCCCATTTTCAATTTCTAGCATGGATAGTCACTGACACAAAGGACAAAGCTGCTGCTGACAGTTAACTAATTGAATTCAATCAATGACTCCCTATTGACTCCCTTGGACCAATGTCTTGTTTTTTTCTTTTGTTTTCAGCTTTACTTTTTTGGGGGTATTCTGATTATGTGAAAAAGTTTCAATCTTTGTCTTTGGGAAATTTACAGGAGGTATTGATGGGAAGAGCAGGTTACTTCCAGTCATTCAAGAACAATGCAGATGGGTTCATCTGCTCTGTCCTCCCTGGGATTTCCCACCCTCAAGTCCAATACTCCCCTGGTAAATCGAGATGGATTATATTGTTTGAGTGGGTCTTGTTTTCATCTTTTTAAGACAACCTCGTCCACACCCAATTGATTGCCTTTCCTGAAATGGAAAGAAACTGAAACTTTCCTGTCCCTATCTGGTCTGCTCTTTTGCTGATGTTGTTGTCCTGTAATGTTTTAAAAAAATGAAGGTGGTCTGATATTCAAGGCTGGTGGGAGTAACATGCAGCACGTGACATCCCTATCCTTCCTCCTCCTGGCCTACTCCAACTACCTCAGCCACTCCGGCAGGGCAGTCACGTGCGGCAGCGGGGTGTCTGCCTCCCCGGTCCTCCTCCGCCAGATCGCCAAACGACAGGTAGACTACATCCTCGGGGACAACCCCTTGAGGATGTCGTACATGGTTGGGTACGGAGACCGGTACCCCCGGAGGATCCACCACCGGGCCAGCTCTTTGCCCTCGGTCGAGGATCACCCGGGCCTCATTGGTTGCAAGGAGGGGTCGAGGTACTTCCTGAGCCCGGACCCGAACCCGAACGTGCTCGTCGGGGCAGTCGTAGGCGGCCCCAACGTGACCGACGCGTTCCCTGACTCGAGGCCTTTCTTCCAGGAGTCCGAGCCCACCACGTACATAAATGCGCCACTCGTGGGTCTACTTGGTTACTTCTCGGCCCATCGCTGAGAGACCAGACGGTGGGAGGGCCGGGCCCGTTTTATGATATATGATGCCATGAGATTAGTATCATTAGTTATATATTCCAAGTGTATTGTTATATTTCGGTTAGTTTGCCTTTCGATTTTTTGTAATGGATGGCGATGGTGGGGTGGCGAAGGAATTAAAAAAAGCGAAGTGCATGGCCTCTTCGTCTTATTTTTGCGGAAGACTGATCTGAGGCAAAGTTGATGTGTAATATTATATTATTTATATAAAAGATTACCCCCCCTAAAACTAATTTAATAGTATTTACTCGTAAGTGTTTTTTCCTTTTTGTTTTTGTCTTTGTTTTATGCAAATGAGTTGCAAATATGAACGAATCCATACGTTCCGATAAAGATTTTTTCGGGCCACATCATTTGCAAGGAGGGGTCCATAAAATCCAAACGTGATCATCGGGGCCGTCCCCTCTACAACAATGTCCCGCTTGTGGAGCTCCTCTACTTGGGTACTCCTCAACCTGCCGCCAATGTGACCAGCACGAAGATCGCAAGGGCTGGCCGCGTCGAGCCGGTTTTATTTTCTAAAAAATATGAAGATGCCGCCATAGTATTTTCATTATGAATTCGAAAGTGTACATTTATCTTCTTGAGTTTGATAGGGAGGACGAGATGACTTTGTGTCCTTTGTACAAAAACTTTACGTAATGAAAGCGTGGCATGCCGTACCAAAGGTCAAAATATAAAGAAACAAGAAGATCAGGAGTGCCCTTAGTACATACACAATGTAATATTTCTCTTCTATGTTTTTGGTCCAAGTGATAAGACAGTTCAGTCACATGATTGTAGTCTGTCCCAAGTATTTGTTGAGCTCGATTGATCTTAGCAATAATGCAACTGTAACGATGCTCATAGTTGGACAATGTATGATCTTCTCTTGGTGATTCTACCATCTTTACATTTTAAAACAAACAAGTGTAATATATATAACACACACGTAGTATCAATGACACGGGAGATTTTAAAACATTGAATGTCTAAAGACTAAGAAAAAATTAATTGAACAAAGAGAGAAAAATTTTGAAATGTTGCATAACGATGGGAGAAAACCTTTCGGTATAGCATTAATACGTGTCGAAATGGTACCTTTGGACCTATTCAAACCTCCCCATTACAAGTAAGCCGAAGCTTTCTTATTTGATTTCGTAAAATTTTAATCAAATTACGGTGAAATAAAGCAAAATCATTTCGGAATTATTATTCTGTATTGTTGTGAAGGATAGTAGACTTTTTTGGAAATTTTATTTAGCTCTGCGAGAGGATAACTATTAGTTTAAAATAGCATATCATTTTGTGTGGTTAATAAACCATGAACTGAGAGATGAAAGTAACAATTTAATTATTTTTTTAAATGTAACATTAACAGGGTTTAGTTGTATAATTTGAAGGGGAAAAAGAAATTGAAATTAAAGAGTTATTTCAAAATTTAGTGATTTTATTTATTTATTTAGAAAATGAGGTGGGAGTGAAGGACATTAGAGCCGATTTCCCTGTAAGTTCAAAGCATATGTTCTAGATTATATCAGTTGTTAATGTTTTAGTATTTGCAGTTACAATATTTAGAAATAAACTTTATTATTAGTTTACAGAAATAATTAAGAAAGAAATAAAAAAAAACCCGCTTTTTCTAAGTGGTATAAATTTCTATACGTCTAGTATATACAAAGGGTGGTTGGTATACACACTCGACTTAATCCGATTGTGTTGATCAGAATTAATTAATGAAAACGTAGAGATAGTCATTGTTGCATTTTTCGGATAACCAACTAACCCAATAAATTAATGTGAGACGCAGTGCATTTAATGAGCTTATTATACGAGTTATACTATTGATGAAAATGATATTGATGACCTCGTCGCATTAAATTCCATGTACCACTCCATGAAGAAGTGCCAAATCACTGCATAAAAGGATCAATAATCCTATATCCTTTTTTTACAGGCATGGCCACGTCCGAACCGAGTCCCAAAGCCGTGGCTCTGTCAGGAATACCCGCCCCCGGTCATCCATGCACCACCTACCGGGATGACGCACCAGGGTCTCCAGCAGGCCTCTACCTTCGGCCAGGTCTCCGAGATCATCTACCGTGGATCCTCCTGTAAATGAGACTGACTCAGAATTCTCCGTCCTCTTCTTGGTAATGATGACCAATTGCGGGGGGCTCTTCTTTTAACAGCTTGCGGTCTCAACGGGACTATCTACTGCCTCCTAGCATGGGTGACTGGATGCGCTTGTTTGTACTCAATGGTATACAGGATGAAGATGAGGAAGCAGTATGTGTGAAGTGAAGGAGGCTGTAAAGTGAAGAAAGGAGGCGACACATTCTTGTTAATATGGCAGTTGTATTAGTTGGAATATGTAACAGAATGTACAGAAAGTGTTTTGTATAAAAGCATGTAAAACAGAGTTGGTTGAAGACGGTTAATAAAAATTTTCTTCTCTCGTTCTTCATCTTCTTGCTTTCTTCCTGGGTCCTCTGTTCGCGGGCTCTGGCTCTGTCATGGTATCAGAGCGACGCACTTACGCCGGAGTTGTTACCGCGGGAGGAAGTCAGTCAGCAACCAGATCGCAAGTCAGCCAGGTAGCTTCGTCATTTGATAGCATCTCAGGAGGTATGCTTCATTCACATCAGGAAGATCCAGTGTCTCCCTATTTTCTTCATCAATCGGATAATCTGGGTTCAGTGTCGATTAATCCGCTCTTGAATGGGGTTAATTACTTCACCTGGAGTCGCTCTTTTGAAATGGCAATGGTCTTTCGAAATAAATTGGGTTTTATCGATGGGAGCATACAGATGCCACATGAATCAGATACTTTGCATCTTGCCTGGAAACGTTGTAACACGCTTGTCATCTCCTGGTTGTTGCGATCGATTTCAGATCAATTGCTTCTAACGTTTTTTTCCTTAACTCTGCGGCTGAAATCTGGGAGGTTTTGAAAAGAAGATATGCTCAGCCTGATAAGACGAAAATAAGTAGACTGCAGTATTCCTTAATGACTATTGTTCAGGGAAGTAGATCTGTGGATGCCTATTATACAGAGCTGAGTGCTGTTTGGGAGGAGCTGAAGAATTTTAGGCCTTTTCCTTCATGTAAATGTGGAAAGTGCAGTGACGCATGCTTTAAAAGATTTGTAGATGATCAATTAGAAGATTATGTTTACAGATTCATGCATGGTTTGAATGAGCAGTATGATTCGTTAAAGAGCAGAGTTTTGGGAATGAGACCCTTTCCGACATTGGATGAGGTTTATAACATGGCTATACAGGAAGAGTCTTACAAGTTTGGTAGTCATGATAAAGCAGGACATGACAAGGTTGAGTCAATGGCTCTGGTTGTGCCACCAACAACAATGTCTTCTGTAGATTTGAAGCAGAAACATCGCAGGATGGAGATAATATGTGATTACTGTGGGAAGAAAGGTCATGTCAGAGAGAAGTGTTTTCGACTGATTGGGTTTCCAAGTAATATCAACAGTAATAGAAGAACAAAGTTTCCTGGAAGGATGAATTATCAAGCTGCTCATCAAGCTGCTGCTCTGGTTGGAGAGAAACCTTTAGTTGGAGAGAAACATGTGGTTCATGCTGATTCAGGTCTCGATGAAGTAAAGGCACAAGTTCAGAAGCTTATGCTTATGCTAAATTTACAGAATCAACAGTCACAGCCTCTTCCTGAGTTTTCTTCAACTCCTGCTGCATTTTCTTTGCCTGCAATTTCTTCTGTTCCTGATTCCTTTGCTGAAACGTCGAAATCTTTTATCAATACAGCAGGTAACTTTGTTTGTTCTAGTCTTGATAATTCTGTTGAATCTTTTGCTAATCAGTGGGTGGTGGATACTGGTGCCACTAATCACATTGTTAGTAATCCTCTTTTATTTCGCAATTCTCGGCCAGTACAAAATCTTTCTGTTTACCTTCCAGATGGAAGAAAAGCTTCAGTTTCCTGTGTTGGAGAAGTACTAATACATGATGATTTTGTTTTACAAAATGTCTTTTGTATTCCTACTTTTACCATAAATCTTATCTCTGTAAGTCAGCTCATGCGAAATGGCAACTTTTGCATTGTTTTTCTTAAAGATATGTGTTTCATTCAGGCCCTATCATCATGGAGGATGATTGGACTAGCTAAACAAAGAGCAGGACTTTATATTCTGCAAGAGAACAAGGACAAGTCTCACAAAGTAGGATCTTCTGCCCAAGAAAGTTCTGTGTCTACAGCTTGTGTTACACATGTAGAGTCTGACTTTGATGTCTGGCACTATAGGTTAGGTCATCCGTCTTCTGTTAAACTTAGACACATACAAAGTTGTAACCATCTAATTCCTCTTTCCAAGACTGATGTATGCACGGTTTGTCACTATGCAAAACAGAAACGACTTTCATTTCCTGTACATCAACAAAGATCTGAAAAAGCATTTGAGTTAGTTCATTGTGATATTTGGGGACCATGTTCTGAGTTGTCTATGGATGGTTACAGATACTTTCTTACTATTGTTGATGATTTTACTCGGGTTACATGGGTGTATCTTCTAAAACTGAAGTCAGAAGTAGCTACACTAATTCCTCAGTTTTGTAATATGGTTGTTAATCAGTTTTCTACTTCTGTCAAGACTATTAGATCAGATAATGGCAAAGAATTTTTTCTTTCTCAATTTTACAAAGACAAAGGCATTATTCATCAAACTAGTTGTGTTGAAACTCCACAACAAAATGGTATAGCTGAAAGAAAACATCAGCATATCTTAAATGTTGCTCGGGCTTTAATTTTTCAGGCTAGTTTGCCACTTGCCTTCTGGGGATGTGCAATTTTAACTGCAGTTCACATTATTAATCGGCTTCCTGTTGATTCTTTGAATAATAAATCACCTTTTGAACTTTTGTTTCACAGGTTTCCTGATTATCAGCATTTAAAGGTTTTTGGTAGTCTTTGTTTTGCATCCACTTTGCAGCATGGTAGAAAGAAATTTGATACTCGGGCTAGGAAGTGTATTTTTATTGGGTATCAATTTGGCACTAAAGGTTACAAACTTTATGATCTTGTTACACATCAAGTCTTAGTGTCTAGGGATGTTGTCTTTTATGAAAAAGTGTTTCCTTTTCAAAATTCTGGTCAGTCCCAGGTTTTTGTTTCCCCTGTTCCTCTACCTGTGCAATCTGATGAGTCTGCTTCTGTTCTGGTTCCTTGGTCTTCTAAGCGTGATATCCTTTGTTCTGACACACACCCTTCTGGTAGTCTAGAGTTACCTGATCTTTCTCAACAAGATACTTTAACTGGGGTAAGAAGAAGTACTAGATTGAGACGTGTTCCAAGTTACTTGCAGGATTTTCATCATTCTCTTGCTTCACGTTTAGCTGATTCTTCATCTGTTCCTGTTTCTGCTAGTCATTCTGGTTATCCCATTCAAAATTACTTGTCCTACTCTCATTGTTCTCCTTCTTACAAGTCTTTTGCTGTTCAAATAATGTTACAATCTGATCCTACTTCTTATCATGAGGCTGTGCAATATACACATTGGCAGAAAGCTATTGTTGCTGAACTTGATGCTTTAGCTGAGAATAACACCTGGTCTTTGGTTCAATTGCCTACTGGGAAGATACCGATTAGTTGCAAATGGGTTTTTAAAACTAAGTATAATGCTGATGGCTCACTTGACAAGTATAAGGCTCGTTTGGTTGCCAAGGGTTATACACAGTGGGAAGGCGTTGATTACACTGAAACATTTAGTCCCGTTGCCAAACATGCTACTGTGCGTGTGTTTCTGGCTTCGGCAGCCATGCATAATTGGCATTTATGTCAATTGGATGTGAATAATGCTTTCCTTAATGGTGACTTGTGTGAAGAAGTGTTCATGGTTTTGCCTCCGGGGCTGCATTTGTCAGCGAAATTTGGTGATTTGCAGTTTAAGGGGGAGTCTAATATGGTTTGTAAATTGCAAAAGTCCTTGTATGGTCTTAAACAAGCATCAAGGCAATGGAATTCTAAGTTTGTGGCTGCCTTATTGAAGTATGGATTTACTCAATCCAGGTCAGATTATTCTCTATTTGTAAAAGGAGCTGGAAATGATTTTGTTGCCCTTTTAGTGTATGTAGATGATATTGCCATTGGAGGGCCGAATATGGCAGTGATTGACAAATTGAAGCAGTACCTTGCTTCTGTATTCAAGCTCAAAGATCTGGGAGTGTTAAAATTTTTCCTTGGCCTGGAGATAGCAAGGTCTAGGTCTGGAATTGTCTTGTCACAGAGGAAATATGCTCTAGAATTGTTAGAAGAACATAAGCTGTTAGCTGCAAAACCTGTTTCGGTTCCAATCTCACCAAATCATGGTTTGTCTAAAGAAGATGGTGAGTTGTTGAAAGACCCATCTGTATACAGGCAGTTGGTAGGGAAGCTATTATACTTGACTTTGACAAGGCCTGACTTAATGTACTCAGTGCAGATATTAACACAATTTATGTCAAAGCCCACTAAAGTGCATCTTGGAGCAGCATTTCAGGTTCTGAGATATGTTAAAGGTAGTCCAGGTGAAGGTATTTTCTTTAGTTCGAATCTGGACAACAAATTGAAGGCATATAGTGATAGTGATTGGGGAGGATGTCCAGACACAAGAAAGTCACTTACTGGTTATTGTGTTTATCTTGGAGATTCATTAATTAGTTGGAAAGCTAAAAAGCAACAAACCATATCAAGGAGTTCGGCTGAGTCAGAGTATAGAGCACTTGGTATGACTACATGTGAAGTCATTTGGCTGCTCTCTTTGCTGTCAGAATATGGATTTGTTGTTAAACAACCTGTTGATCTTTATTGTGATAATCAGTCAGCGATTCACATATCGAGGAATCCAGTTTTTCATGAACGGACAAAACATCTAGAGCTGGATTGTCATTTCGTAAGAGAAAAATTACAAGATGGGTTGATTGATCTGAAATACATGCCCTCTAAGCTGCAGCTTGCAGATTTCTTCACTAAGGGAATGGCAGCACCAAGGTTTCAATGGTTAAAGAGCAAGATGAGCATGAAAAATCTATTTGCTCATCTTGAGGGGGAGTGTGAAGTGAAGGAGGCTGTAAAGTGAAGAAAGGAGGCGACACATTCTTGTTACTATGGCAGTTGTATTAGTTGGAATATGTAACAGAATGTACAGAAAGTGTTTTGTATAAAAACATGTAAAACAGAGTTGGTTGAAGACGGTTAATAAAAATTTTCTTCTCTCGTTCTTCATCTTCTTGCTTTCTTCCTGGGTCCTCTGTTCGCGGGCTCTGGCTCTGTCAGTATGCGCTTCAACGGTAGTGCGTCCAAGGACAGCCTCTGCCTCTGTTGCTGCTAGTCCTGCGCCCTGACCCAGGAGTACATTGAGTTGAAGAACCGCGGGTACGATCAACCCATCGGTTGGGTCGGCAATGAAAGGTTCAACCGCAAGGTGGCAATGGCTCCTGTCGCGGAACATAGCATGACGCGATAGATGTGAAAATAGTATTCGCAATTATGTACACCCGCCTATTGATCTTTACGTGCATGTGAGTCGAGTTTTCCTTTTCCGATGGTTTGTCGTGGGATGTCGGTATTTCTGTATCTTCACCCGTATATGTATGGTATGGCCGTGTGCTTGATGGTGTCAATTGCCACGTTTGAATTCACGACTGTACAATTATTTACATATAAAATTATAATTATGTGTAATATGTTAATGCCGTCGTTATTTTGTCATAATTGGATAACATTCTAAAATTACAAATATATTTTTCGGAGTAGCCCACTTGAATTAAGAATAGATTTTTTTGACAGATTCATTCCTAAACCTAGTATATAAGTACGAAGTTTTACTCTAAAATTAATTACCTATAAAGGAAGGGCTTATGTACTAACTTGAAAGCTCGTAAAATTTCAATGTAGGAATTAGATCGCATCCTTCAACACTATCCAACCGTCCATCATCTTTTGTTCTTCTTAACCTTTAAAAAATTTATATCTCATAAACTTTAAAAAATTTGGTTTTTCTAAAAAAAAAAACCAAACGGAAAGAATAAAATCTGTTCATAAAACTCTAATCCGGAGTTTATGAACACTAGAAATGCGATTAAGTCGCTGTCCGATTATTGAATCCTGCAAAAGTTTTGTCACCGGAGTCTTATGGTACGTCCGTGAATGAACAATCCCCTGCACTCAAAACAAAAAAAAAAGATAGTTCATTTATATTTTAATTAAATAGTTCTTCATAATTAAGTACATACATTAACAGAATCCTTAGTTAAAACTATATTAGATTTTTTTATTTATTCTTTATTTTAAAAGCTCTCCGAGTATATACTAAACATTTTATGTTTTTATTTTATTTTATTTTTTTTATTTTGTGCTTTCGTGGCATCTGCGTTTTGTTAAATTGAGAATACTACGTTTATTAAGAATTGAAATAAAATAATTTAAAAAAAAATTATGCAGCTAGAACATTTTTTATATAATAAAAGACAATTCGAAATTTCCAACAGACATCGAGAAGACTTTTGTCTCCTTCCCCGACAGCGCGAGGCCAAACACACCATTTCCCTCCATTGCCTTGACCTTTTTCTTTTTTGTTCTCCTACTCCCCCCCGGAGCTTTTCGTCGAGCACTTGCTATGCAAGAACAACCCCTAAACCCTAAACAAACCACACGCTACCCCTCCACATCTTCGTAGGAGCCGACGGAAACTGCTCTGTGTCCGTAGATGAAGGGGAGGAAGTAGGCATGGAGGACGGAGCGGCGGCAGCGGAGGAGCAAGTTCCTCAGCAGCCTTATACAGAGGAAGAAGGCCGTCGATCAGCAGAGGCACTACAGTGGTGTGAAAGTCAGGGCCTGCAACATGCCAGCCGCCTTGCAGGACGCGGCGTTCCGGCTTTCCCGGGAGATCCTCGACTCTATGCGCGGCAGGAAGCTCGACAGCAAGAGGCTCGCCCTTACGCTCAAGAAGGTGAGGCTTTTCTACATTTATGGTTGGGTCGCCCCTCTTTTGTCCGGTTCTTCGCCCGCATTCGGCTTGGTTTGGTTTACTTTACTTGCTCCCGAATGTGCTTAGTGGACAGTAAAGCCGTGAGCTTTTTAAGCAATTTTTTTAGCAGTTAATGAATTGGTTTGGTTAAAGATTCGGTCTGCCCTTTGTTGAGTGGACGAGGAAGCCCGTCACGGATTCTTTGATCGCCTTCCTTTCGGTTTGGCATACTCCTTGTTCAAAGTCCTTGGAACAGAAGGAGCAGAGTTTTTCGGTTTGGTGAGATGTGGTCATGAGAAGGGTGGAATTTAAGTGTAGGATTATGTGATGGTGAATTGGGAACTATGTTGGGTGTTTTGGGACATTTATTCGATGTCATGATGGAGGAAGTAATCTGTTCTCACAACACATGTCCCGATCTTGAAATGAATAATTCTGGTAAAATATTTGTCCTCTCCTCTGTTCTTGTCATTGTCTTTTTTCCTCTGTAAGAAGTCAATCCTTTTCCCTGACCCCCAAGAACCAGACAAATGCTGTTTTACTACTTCATCTACTTAATCAACATCACGGTTTCTTCTGGGGCTCTTCTTTTATCATCATTGTTATTATGCAAAATATCGATATATGTCCACGAATATTTCCAACTTTCTTTCTCTTTCCATTTCTTCAAAATCTTTATTTTGTGTCCATGTTTATGTCCTGCACTATAGGATGCCTTCCCCCCCTCCGCGCCCCTAATTTTGACTATCCTGGAGAGGGAGAAATCAAAATCAACAACAGAGACCAAATCCCAGAAGTTGAGGGGTACCTGCGTATCTTGTTGCCCTTGTCGACCTGGTACATGCCCAACCCTGCGATGTCGCCGATCGTTTGCGATGTCGACAAACTAGGTAAGAGGAATATCGAGGAACCAGGGCAGGTCTTTGACTAGGTTTGGGTAACGATCTGTGGATGAAGGCTCTGGGTTCAGATGAACAGGGGACGGAGTCTAGACACGTGGGAAATACACTTATAAAAAGTTGCTTCGCCGTTAGTCCACGTCGGATAAAGAGTCTATTGCCGCCTCAGTTTGGCCATAAAAACATAAAACTTAAAGTTTGGGAGACAAAGGAAAGATTTTGAAGAAATTTTTGGGTCTAAGGATTACTGTTGCTGTTTACGCTATCCTGTTGTTCATTTATCTTTGGCCTGAATTGTGTAGCAGAGGTTGTCACGATCCGTGTTACTATATCCGGAGATCGGTTTCTACATTCAACCATTAGTTGCATGAATCTGGAAATGGGTTTTTTTAAATGGGTTAGAAATTAATCAGATGTGCCATGTTCTCATTTCCAAAGAACTCAAACTTTTTAACCACAGTATTTTCCCAGATCTGTTGTGTTATGAACACATATTTGCACATTTATTCTCGTCTCGCAGTTGCCTGGAAGTGACCTCTGCACATCCAGGATATTTTTGTCTTAAATGCTATGCTGTGTTGTGTCTGTTCTTGTTTCGACACTAACCGCTGTTTATTCTCGTTTACAGGAATTTGATTGTTCATATGGACCGGCTTGGCACTGTACCGTGGGGACTAGCTTCGGTTCATACATAATGCATTCCCTAGGCGGCTTCTTGTACTTCTCCATCGACAAGGTTTACATCCTTCTGTTCAGGACTGCAGTCGAACCTTTAGACCACTGATGATGACTTGAGATCTGTAACATGTGGAGTGATCCAGGGGTAGTTCTGTTCGACTTGTGTTGTAAAATTATGTCGTCGATAACCCGTGAGGAACTCTTTTTCTAATGTACCGATGCCAAGTGTTGAGCAACTTTGATCTGGGCTAAATATTTGCTGAGCTCTGCAAGGAGCTAAAACGAATGTCTAAGGCAAATTTAAAAATTCTCATTTTACCGTCTATTAACCGTCATTTAAAATGACACAGAACCGTTAGTTAGGAACGGTAAATTGGATTGGAAGTTTCTAAATTTTATGGCGTATACAGAAAAATTTTCTGCCATTCAGCAAAGTGACAAACCTCAAATATTTGCATACATACCCCAGTTTTGATAGTGTTTTTCTTCATTGAGTGGAGTGGAAAAGCCTGCTTTATTGTGACGTCATGCGGCTGTCATTCGAACATAAGAAAAGAACCTCGGGTGTTAAACCACGAACTGTTTGTAAGAACGACTGCGCTTCCAACGTAATAAAAGGCCCAAAAAACTCCCTCCGTTCCGCTTCGTCACCCTGGATTTTCTGGGCGAGTTGACAGCAACCGAAGACGAATTGGGGCAGAGATTGATTTTTTGCTTCAATCGAGATTGATTTTTGGCTGCCCGGAGAATTGGAATGTTGAGGATCCGGGAGTGACAGAGATTCTTGCAACAGGGGATGGAACATCATCAGCAGCAACAGTTAGGGCAGCGATCGGGCGGCGCCGCGACGCCTTCCCGGGCGTTCCAGTTCCACCCAGCCCGACCCGCCATAACCGAGCTGTTCAACCTCTACTTGGGCGTAAATATTCTTCTGTCTCTCATCCTCTGGCTTTTCCGGTATTCACGTTGAAGTCGTGATTTTGCGTTTGTTGGCTGAGTTGTGAGGTTGTGGGTGGCTTTGTTTTTTTGGTTCAGCTGAGGAGCAGTCGCTCGAGACCTGACGACCCAGTCCGCGAACCCCCGTAAGGCTTCTCTGCTTATTGCAGAGCTCATTCTGCACGAATCAGTATCTGTATTGTGAGAAATTGTTAGGGGTGTGATAATTGCTTGACGGCTGAAGGTGATCTATGGTTTAAGGGGAAAATTGAAGAGGTTTTATTTAGAGGTTGAATTAAAGGAAAATCAATGATTTTTGATCTTTACATTGTGCTTGGAAGGGATAACGAACTTCAATGGTTTCCATTATTTGCGGATGCACAATTTCTTGTTCTTGGAAGTGACAGAGCTTCCTAGTTTGAGCTTTTGTTTGTATATTATGGTAGTGATTCTTATAGGATATGTTTGGTGTTGTGCCAGGAACAAGACGCTAAAGCGTGTGGTTGCTTTGAATAGAGATCTCCCTCCTCAGAATGAGCAGTTCATCTTGGATTTTCAGCAACTGCAGGCCCAGTTTCCTGTACTTATTGTTTATTTCGGCTTTTCGAAACTCGTTTCGCTGATTGTTTTGTCTTTGTAATATTTCTCTTCAAGTTTGTTATAGCAAAATGTTACAAGATGTCATGCTCATTTTTACGCAGGATCAAGACCAGTTGCGGGTGGTCTCTGAATCCATCCTTATATCTCTGGTTGTGGTGTGCTGCAATCATGCACCCCGGGCAGACTTCCTTCTGTTTGCTCTCCAGAGTTTGTCCAATATTGGGTACATTAATTGGGACACCTTTCTGCCATCCCTACTTTCTTCCATTTCGTCGGCTGAAATGTCTGTCTGTCAAGTGGGAAGCTCCGGGCCTACTGTTCCATCATTGAGCATGCCCCAGTCCGAGAGGATGCCATCATCTAGTGCATTACCTAACAGTAATTTTCAGCCTTCAAATCCTGCGTCAAACTTGTCATCCATTCAGGGCATAGCTTCCCCAACTCAATCATCAATGGAACTGTCAAGTGGTATGGCTGTATCGCCAATGAAATCTCCTGATATCTCCAGCACTATGATGCAAGCTTCTATGAGAGGGAGCCCTTTGATGAGAGATAGTACTCTAAGTAGCCTACGCCAGCTAAGCTGCAAGATAATTGTCATGGGTCTGGCATTCAATTTGAAGCCAGTGACTCATGCTGACATATTGTCCCATATGCTTAACTGGTTAGTGAATTGGGATCAAAGACAATATGATGAATCCGATGCCATTAAGTTATGGAGGCCTGGCAAAGCTCGGATTGAATGGCTTCGGAATTGTCTAGATGTCATCTGGATGTTAGTTGAAGAGGATAAATGCCGAGTACCATTCTACGAATTGCTGCGTAGCGGATTGCAATTCATTGAAAATATACCGGATGATGAGGCATTATTCACCCTTATCTTGGAGATCCATCGGAGGAGGGATATGATGGCAATGCACATGCAGATGCTGGATCAGCATCTCCATTGCCCTGCATTTGGAACTCAAAGGATGTTGACCCAGACTACTCCTAATGTTTCGGGTGAAGCTGTTGGAAACTTGCGATATTCCCCCATAACATATCCTAGTGTGCTAGGAGAACCTTTACATGGGGAGGTAATTGCGATAATCGTATGAATCTTCATTATGTTATGCTTCACAGCCTTTTGTTTTGTGTATTCATTCACTGGACTGAGATAAGTCTTGCAAACCATTAGTTAACTCAGGATCGGACTTCTAATTGATTTTTCTCCACATTGTTTGCATGTTTTGATTATGTGCAGTTTTGTATATGGTATTTTAATATAAGAAATCAATCTAGTATGTTGGCTCTTTTGAGGGATAGATCAGAACTGTTTTCTATTTGGTAACTCTCGGTGGCACTAATTTTATCCCACTAAGCCAAGACTTAGAAATGATCTTTGCTTGTACAAGACATTTGTTAGTTAACTTAGCACTGCAATGGTCATGGATATGTCTTTCCGTTATTACTACCTGAATGAAGTAACATTCTTTAGTTTATTCAGTCATCTTGATGATGTCTTATTTGATCTTAAGAAATTATTAGAATTTTTTTTCCTTTAATATTCACGAGAATGATAATCCCGGAGTGAGTGCATTCCTGATGCTTACATTTTACTGATTATGTTCAAGTAGTTGAGGTTTATTCTTTTATTGCTGTTTCAATGCATGCCTGAATTCGTCATTTCTTACCTAAGACTTTGTATGTTTTCTAACGGAGATCAACTTCAAGATGCAAATATCTCAAAACTAGTCTTTCTGCAGATTTCAATGTTCAATATCAATTTGATTGTATGTTCAGGATCTTGCTAGTTTGATTGAGCGGGGAAGTTTAGACTGGGAAAGAGCCCTGCGCTGTATTAGACATGCCATCAGGGCAACTCCATCTCCTGACTGGTGGAAACGTGTGCTTCTAGTTGCTCCTTGCTATAGAAATGCAACGCAAGCTCCCACTCCAGGTGCAGTCTTTACATCTGAGATGATTTGTGAGGCAACAATTGACAGGATTGTTGAGCTACTGAAGTGGTCGAATTCAGGCAAGTATCCGATGCTGCTACTGGCTGCAAAAATTCTGTGTAAAATCCCTTGCATCTTTGGTCTCTACTTAATCCTGTTCAGGATCTTCAGGATGAATTTATATTGTTAATTGTGTAAATTCCATGGTTAGATAGGTTCACCAATATGATTCATTTTCATAATAAGTGATGGGTCTGTCTCTGTACATTGGTTGTCAACCTAAGAGAACCTTCCATATTTCTCATTTCGCATGGGCTTTCAATCTTGTATCGGTGTGGCACGATTAGATTGTTATTTTGAAAAATGGTTTTCTCTAGTCCAGCAAATCATCAACTTGCACTATAGTTAGTTATGCTGCTATGCCGCTACTTTTCTGTGTACCAGGGACTATTTTTTTCTGCCTTAGAGAAGATCATAACTATAGATTGCGCGATTATGTATTCAACATCAATAACGACAGAAATAATCTTTTTGCAGAGGCAAATTGCTGGCAAGAGTGGCTTATCTTCTCTGATATATTCTTTTTCCTCATGAAAAGTGGGTGCATTGATTTTGTTGACTTTGTGGATAAGCTCGTTCTTCGTCTCACGGAAGGGGATCATCTTATTCTTCGAACAAATCACGTGACATGGCTGCTTGCTGAGGTTATTAGGGTTGAGCCCGTGATGGAAGCTTTACTGAAAGATCCTAGGAGGGTAAGTTGAAAGTACACATTTTTATCAACTTACAAGGGTTAATGTTCCTTTGTTAAAATTGGATTAGATCATGCGATAAGTTGTCTTCCCAGTAGTCTGCCTGGGCAAGGCTACGATATGCACGATCATCCTTCTTCACACTAGACTCCAAACGCTCTCTGCACTGGGATCACACGTCTTAGTTGTGTACGGACCAGCGAAAGCATGATGTTTTCCAAACCCAAAAATCATTGAAAATTGTAGAACTGAGTTTGCTCAAACAATTTTGGCAAACAAAGCAATTTGGAACAGTGATTATGTGATAGGCCTCTGACATTCTAACATGAGGATTTTGGGATATTATGTTCTTTTGGTACTTAAGGTTTCCGTTTAATATGATGACGACTGTTCATGCCACGAGACAGATTGACTTGACAGAAATGATTTCTGCAAAAGGATTAAACAAGATTTTTTTTCAGCCTTAGACGGGCAATTCATGAGCAAAATCTTGGTTTGGAAGAAAAAAATTTCTCTGTGTTTCTTTTAGGGGAAAATTTACTAGTTTTTGGACTTATCTGTGCACTCAGCAGATGGAGGTATTTTTTGTGCAATTGCAGAATAGTGTGAATGCTTTGAACTGGCTGGTTTTTCTTTCTGATATTGGATGCATTTCTTTGTTTAGCTGGCTAATATTTTGAGACTATTGTATACTAGCAAGCCATTCAGTTTGGCGTATAAAATTTCTATACGTACTAATACATGAAATTTCTGGTAGGTGGAGACTACTAGGAAGATATTGTGCTTTCATCGAGAAGATAAAAGTGCTGATACAATCACTCCTCAAAGCATCCTACTTGATTTTATTAGCAGCTGTCAAAATTTGAAAATTTGGTCTCTAAGCATAGCAACTAGGGAATATCTGAATAATGAACAGCTTCAAAAAGGAAAGCAAATAGAAGAATGGTGGAAACAAGTAGGCAAAGGTACTCTTTTTTACAGCAGCAATCATTTCATAGTTCAGTTACCTAATGCTATTGTGAGGTTTTCATCCATTACCTGGATCCATGAACCTTTCTGTTGTTATTATTACATAATGGTCATTCAGTTTATTGTCCTGGCCTGATAAAAATTCTTCATACTCTCTTTTCCATTTCCAGGGGACCGTATGATTGATTACTTGAATATGGATTATCAGTCTATGGGGATGTTTTGGGTTGTCTCTTATACCATGGCTCAACCAGTCTGTGATGCGGTGATTAGCTGGCTATCTTCAGCTGGAGGAACGGAATTGATGCATGGTGCAAATATGCCATCTAATGACATGGTAATGAGGGAAGTGAGCCCTTTACCCATGTCACTTATATCTGGATTTTCAATGCATCTGTGCTTGAAATTGGCTATTCACTTAGAAGATTCTTTATTTTTAAACCAGGTAACATGCATTCTATGTCCGCACTACTAGTTCGAAGTTGATACCTCTCATTGTATTTCCCCGTCATAAATATTTTGGTATTCTCCTAATAAAAGTTGGTTTCTGTTTCCCTGTAATATTCTCATGGAATAAGAGTATTGAACATCTGAACGAGAATCTTGAAGTATGGAAAAAGAAATTTATGAATTCTAGTTTTGAGCTGTGATGGCCTGTACTTTTTAGTTGCTTCTGAAATATTTTGTGCAGTCAATCTAATCAAATTTAGCAAAATTTTCCAGATGTAGGGCATTTTTCCCAAATTGTTAAGTCCAGTTGCAAATGTTACTTTGGCTTCAGGATTTGAGTTGAACTCATTCATAAGAGCTACTTTGCCAGATGGGTCTGCTTGTTTTTTCTCTTTAGCGCTGGACAGGCCAAGCACAAACAATGTAACTTTATTTAGGCCAATGCGCCAATAATTTATCAAACAACAGAGATAAAAGTTTTTTAGAATGTGCACATGCTTATGTGGGAAGGGAAGGAACAAGGTAGTGGATGGCTTTCTAAGGGGCGCTACGACAGGAGGAATACTCTGCCGTTCGCTTTTTACTGCAAGTTTTTATAATAGACGCCTTATATGGGGCTATCTCATTCTCAGTTTAGTCCATAAATTTCAACTGTAATTTTTGTTGTTGTCTTGTGAGCCTCTCGGTCTACCAGAAAAAAGAAAAAAAAGAATATGTGAAATGCCATTCATTTTTACCTGCTCCATTTGTTGGACCAGATTCCTAAATTGTGATTTCATAAATTGTTTGCAGGTTATACCCAGCATAGCAATGGTTGAAACATATGCTAGACTACTTCTCACTGCTCCTCATTCATTATTCCGCCCCCACATCAGTGTAGGTTGCTTTGGGGCATTATGTTCTTTGTATGCTGTTATCTCTTATGATGATTTTTCTGAGACTACGAGTTATCTTTTCCGCCTGGTTAAACAAATGGATCTCGCCTCATTCTATGGAATGAAAAGTAATAGTTATGAGAGATGCTAAACAACCTTGCTTGAATCTTAGAGCAAAGTAAATTAGTCGTACACATCTTTGTAGTAGAAGCCATTTGTACTTTTTCCTTTTGTTTTGAAAATTTCAAAACTTTTTTTATTAAAAAATATTCTTGGCTGGTAACTATTCCAAAAAAGACTATCAATTCGGCAACAAGATTCACTATGTATAGTTTATCTTCAACAATACCTCTCTTAAAAAAAGATGCGTTATAGTTATTTATCCTTTCTTTCATGTTATTGGCTTTTATTTTATTGTGTTTATACCGTTGGGACTGACGGGGCTGTGCTAATGACGGGTTTCGAGCCACAGAATGAATCAAAGAACTAAAGACCAACAGATTTTTTTCTTCCATTTGAACTCATTTAAAAAATTCTAGTTGCTTTGGTCGGTAAGATGTTTTTGGTTTGCATTAACGGCTTTCGGAAAGAGCCACTAGTGTTGTTAAAGGCACTTCGGGTGCTCTCCCAAGGCGCTAAGACGAGGCAGGGCGAGGCCCTCTTGCCCTGAACAAGCTCGGGCGGGTGCCCTCAATAAGGCGCTGCCGGGCGAGCGCCGTGGTCATGGGTGTTGGGGTGCCCGGATGCTATAAGGCGCTATTTAGGGCACCTGAGACCTAATAATCCTTCCTAGCCCCAGTGAAATGTCCCCCTCCCCAGCCCCAGGGAAGTGTTCCCTCCCCAACCCCAGTGAAGCGTCCCAAGCCCCAGTCCAGTCTCTCTCTCCCCCCCCCCCCCCCCCCCCCCCCCACCCTCTGAAGGCCCCAGCGAAGTCTCTCCCTCCCCAATTCTTTTAGGGAAATGTCCCCAGCTCAGCTCCAGTGAATTGTCGCCCTCCCCAAGTTTTTTGGGAAAATATTGCGAGATAGCTTGTAGAGGAAAGAAATATATTGAAGTGGGATGCAGGACGACAGCTAAGACAGATTGAATTGGGATTGTAGACAATTCATGAAAGTATTGTGTAGTGTATTATGATTCATAAAAGTAGTGGTTTGTTCATAGGCGCATTAAAACAATAAGGTGAGCGCCTCGCCTAGCGTCTCACACCTCGGGCGATCATAGGCATCGCTGTAGGGGCGCTTTAGCGCCTTAACAACATTGAGAGCCAATAAATTAAGTTCTCGTTTAGTTGAGACCCAATCAGGGGGTGTTCGTCTTATTTCCTACTATTGTGATTTCCATTACCGACGGTCAATTATTTTTATCTGCCGTATTCAATGCCACCCAATTATGGGACACATCCGTCATTGTTCACACATCATATGTGGATTAGCGGATTTCTCAGAGTTGGTGTTGTCGCGAGTTTCCAAAGGACATGAACTAATTTTTTCTAGTTTTAACTCCAATGGCTAAAGTTGCAAAAATAAGAGCTTGAATGCCACTGATAAATAATCCAAGTTTTAAATGTCAGTCCAGTTAATGTTACAGAGATAGGCATCAGATGCAATTCCTAAATGTGCTTTACACAGGAAGAATGGCTACCCAACCAAAGGATAGTTCGTAGCCTCTTGCCTTGTAATTTTACTGATGTGATTGCTTGTTTTTGCAGATTATAATCTTAAGTTAGATTACTCTCGCAGTTTGTTTGTCCTCTCTGATTATTTGTACTGTCTTTTTGACTCATTATGCAGCATTTGGCCCAGAGACATCCCGCCTTGTTGAGCAAGCCAGGTGTTACTCTTTTGTTGTTTGAGATTCTGAACTATCGGTTACTTCCTCTTTACAGGTGATTCTCTATGGTAAAAAATGGAATTATCATTTTTATGTTAAAAACGCCTGAAAAACTTCTTTTAACGTGTTCTCTGTTTTGTGGTATACACTACCTCTGAAATCGCCTTCTCAGGTACCAAGGAAAAACCAAAGCCTTAATGTATGATGTTACAAAAATTATTGCTGCTTTGAAGGGAAAACGAGGTGAACATCGTGTGTTCAGATTGGCTGAAAACTTATGCATGAATGTAATCTTGTCACTGAGAGATTTTTTCTCCGTGAAAAGGGAAGGGAAGGTAATAATATCTCCTTACTGGGAATATTAATTTTTTTAACTAAAACTGGAATTTTTACTCTACTGTCACTTTTTCCAATTTGAGTAATGAGTAACATCTTGCAGGGTCCTACTGAATTTACAGAAACACTGAATAGAATTACAGTGACCACTCTTGCCATTTTAATTAAAACGCGGGGAGTTGCTGATGCTGATCATCTTCTGTATGTACAAACTCTGCTCGAGCAAATCCTTGCCACTAGTCAGCATACTTGGTCCCAGAAAACGCTCCGCTACTTCCCTTCTGTTCTGCGGGATGCCTTAGCGGGTCGGATGGATAAAAGGGCTCTAGTACTTCAAGCATGGAAACAGGTGCTTCTTCATACGAGTTTTGCCATGATATGTTCTTGTTTCTGCTCAAGAAAATGTTATTAGGAGGTGATACAGCTGCCGCCACTTTGGGTTATCTTGAACTGAAACCATACCTTATTCAATGGCTGATTTGTGCTTGGCCAATTAGTTGCCCAATATAAAGGAATTTCTTGCCTTATGATTGCTAGCCATTTTCATGGAAAGTGATGTATAGTCATGAACGTTCTTGTAGTGTGAATTCTACGAATGTCCTAGTAATTTGAAGGACCTGGTTTCTGCTTCTGCTTCTGGCTGGTATTTTTAAAAATTTTTCACTACATCCAAATTGTGTTAATTCAGATATATTGCATTTTTGGTGCCCTTGTTCAATAATCAGATAATTGACAAGAGAGGATGGGCAGAAAAAACCAACTACTTTTTTTCTCTGCTAGAGCTTGCGGCTAATCCTTTTGTGGGCTTGAACCTTGCAAAATTGCATCTTCTGTTGTTCTATCCACCCGCTTTAGTCACTTTCTTTATAGGTGAGGTTTTCCTGTGTTCATAGCCACTAGATCCGACAAGACATATGTTGCAGGTGTGAAATGCTAAGCATTTTTGCGGGTCACTATTTATCCAAACTTCTTATTTTGAGTTTCTGCTGCTTTTCAGGCAGAGGCAACTGTCATCAATCAATGCAAGCAACTTCTTTCAGCATCAGGTGACCCTTCCTATGTAACAACCTATACAAGAAGTAGTTTCCCTGAGCATCGCCAACATCTTTGTGCTGGAGCTTGGATTCTAATGCAGGGGCATCCTGAAAATGTTAACAGCCAAAATCTGGTGTGACTGCTGCTATCTTGCTACTGTACTTATTTTGTGATTGTTTGTAATTTATTGGGAGGAAAAAGATTTTATATTTTTTAATAATGTGCCTTTGTTTTTTATATTTTGATGGGTAGGCTTCCTCTCTGGTTTGATATTCTTTTTTTTTTCTTTTTTGATAAGTAAGCAATGTCATAAAACCAAAATTCTTTACAACCGCCTGATTCTATATTCTTGCATGAATAGGTACGTGTCCTTAGGGAATTCTCGCCTGAAGAAGTGACAGCTAATATTTACACGATGGTGGATGTTCTACTACATCAAATACAGATTGAACTTCAACTTGGGCATTCTCTGCAGGTTCATCGTATAGAAATTTCTTGTTGTTTGTATCTACTACAGCACTTTTAATACCTTCTTGATTCCTTTTGGCAATTAAATTGGTTCTTCTGTTCAGGATATATTGATCAAGACATGTGCAAATCTGACATTTCTTGTTTGGACTCATGAATTGCTTCCTTTGGACATTTTGCTCTTAGCACTTATCGACCGTGATGATGACCCCCATGCCCTACGTATAGTGGTGAGTTTTTATGCTGTTTATTATTATAAAATGTTCTATATCAATATTAATCACCTTATCATGGCTCGTCTTACTTCTATTTCACGTTCATGGAGCTCCAACTTATTTCATGAGATTGCGTTGTGTTAACCAACAAGGTTTAAATTAAAATGTCCCCAAATGTGCATTGAGTTAATCCCTATAGTGGTAATTGAACGTGAATGAGGGTCTGTGAAAAGTGGGGCACAGTTTGGCAGACTTCTGTTCTGCATCCTTATAATTTGTGAGCCCAATGATTAATTGCTGGGGAGGCTGGCTGCTTTAGTTAGGGAGTACTTATGGATGTCATGTTGACATATTGTTACTCCATCATCACTAAATGGTACTTATGCTTCAGATAAATCTCCTTGACCGACAAGATATCCAGCAGAGAGTAAAATTATATTGTATGAATCGTGGGGCCCCCGATCACTGGAATTTCGCTGGGCCTTTCAAGCGCGTTGAACTGCAGAAGGCTCTTGGGAGTCATCTCTCGTGGAAGGATAGGTGCATACATCATATTGTTTGTTTCATTTTTTCTTCATGACTGGGAAGATAGTTATAAAATAAAAATTAAATTGGCAGATACATTCATGAAGGAATTCTGTGAATTCCAAAAAGGGTAGTCACTTATGTTGTTGCTCGACTAAGATAAATTAAGATGCATTATGATGCTTGTTGACTTCTGGCATTTGGAAATCAGAAATTTCTTCCTTTACCAGTGGACTAAGATTTGAGCTACTTTTTCTCTTTTCCCATTTATCTGCATGGCATCAGTAAGTTATCAGGGGGATCTTTGGAATGTGCACCGAGTTGGCTTTTGTACCTATTTTAATTAGCTTATTGTTTTTTCCCTTTTCGGCTATCTGATGAGACAACTTCAATGATTTGGAAAGCAGGTACCCGCCATTCTTTGATGATATAGTAGCCCGGTTGCTTCCAGTGATTCCTTTGATTGTCTACAGACTCATTGAAAATGATGCCATGGATCCAGCTGATGTGGTTCTTGCGATGTATTCTCAGTTTCTTGCATATCATCCGTTCAGATTTACATTTGTTCGAGATATACTTGCATATTTTTACGGTCATCTTCCTGGAAAGCTAATAGTACGAATTTTGAAGGTTCTTGATCTCAACAAGGTGAGTTGCATGATATATTTGTCCAAATCAACTCAGAAACCGAGTTTGCTTATATGAAGGCTCCCACTTTTTGCAGATCCCCTTTTCGGAGTCATTCCCACAACACATTAGCTCACCAAATCCTGTCATGTGTCCACCTCTTGACTACTTCGCTACTTTGCTGTTGGGCCTCGTGAACAACGTAATACCTCTTTTGGGTAGCAGCGCAAAATCTAGTTCAGGCGGAGATACGTTGAATGGTTCTTCACGAGCTCCTCCTAACAAGGCTCCTCCGACAACCCAAGCGGGCCAGGGGAATTCTGCAGATGCTCAAAAGTCGTTTTATCAGATTCAGGATCCCGGAACATATACACAGCTGATGCTCGAAACTGCAGTGATTGAGTTGCTTTCACTTCCTGTGCCTGCATCCCAAATTGTGTCATCTCTTGTTCAGATTGTTGTCAATATCCAGCCAACTTTGATTCAATCTAGTAACTCCATTCACGGGGCCCCGAATAGCATGGGGCAAGCCCTTCCAACTTCACCATCGGGTGGAAGTACAGATTCCCTGGGCACGAGTAGATCGAGTCCTTCAGTTTCTGGCTTGAGTACCTCTAATTTTGTTTGGAAAAGTGGCTACTCATGCCAACAGTTGTCTTGCTTGCTCATCCAAGCTTGTGGCCTTCTATTGGCTCAACTTCCCACTGAGTTTCACGCACAACTTTATGTGGAGGCTTCTCGTGTAGTCAAGGAGAGTTGGTGGCTCACGGATGGGAAGAGGTCACTGGGACAACTGGATTCAGCAGTTGGTTATGCATTGCTAGATCCAACATGGGCTGCTCAAGACAACACATCCACTGCGATCGGTATGCACATGCTTCTCCTGTGCTCATATTGTTTGGTTAAGTTCTGCAGTCTGCATCTGCATTATCTGTTTCTGCTCACATCCTAACCCTTGCTTAGATTCTTCACCTGTCACATTTTGTATCCAACAGTGCCAGTGTTTTAAATTTTAATATTTATTCAATTCCTTGCAACTTGAGCAAGAACAGCCACATTCCTCATTTATCACTGTCTGAATGTGCAGGCAACATCGTTGCGCTCCTTCATTCTTTCTTTAGTAATCTTCCACAAGAATGGCTCGAAGGTGCGCACGCCATCATCAAGCATCTTAGGCCCATCACCTCTGTTGCCATGTTAAGAATCGCATTTCGCATTATGGGGCCTCTTCTGCCGAGGCTTGCCAATGCTCATTCCCTTTTTAACAAGGTAGAAATCTTGCCATTTTCATGTTAGTGTGGGAAATAAGGGGTTAGAACTTAGTTCTTGGTTTAATAATTACATTGGTGAGTCTTTCTCGCAGACTCTCTCCTTGTTACTTGGGGTCATGGTGGATGTATTCGGAAGGAACGCACAATCTTCCGCTCCTGCAGAAGCATCAGAAATCGTGGATCTCGTAGATTTCCTGTGAGCATTTCCTCAAGATAGTTTTCATACGCAATTGAAGTTCACAAATGCTTCATACAGCTTGCTAAAAGCCTTTTTTTCTCATCATTTTCTTGGGGCAGGCATCACGTTGTGCATTACGAAGGCCAAGGAGGGCCGGTGCAGGCAAATAGCAAGCCGAGACCCGAGATTCTGGCTCTAATAAGCAGAGCCTGCGAAAGCCTTCGCCCAGACTTGCAGCATCTTTTATCTCACCTGAAAACGGACGTAAACTCTTCCGTGTATGCAGCAACCCATCCCAAGATCGTGCAAAATCCGCCAGCTCCTTAAAAGATCCGATTGATCTAAGACGCAGCAGATAGAGGAAAAGCGAGCATAAGTCCAGAGTAGGACTTTAACTTGTGATTGAGATATTTCGGTGTAATGGGGTTAGTGTAAGGAATAGGGTGGTAGCTGTTGCAAGAACATAATTGCTTAGTGCTTAAGCAATGCAACTTTGCAGTAGTGACCAGAATATTTTGATCGGAAAAACATCATCTAGGATGCCGGAAAGGAGACAAAACCCAGGCGAATGCATGCTTATATGTAAACCCAGAAGCACAAATCGATCAGAAAGGCGGTTTGCTATGATCCAGAAACTAGAACATAACAAAATAAACGATCTAACAACCAGAAAGGCGGTTCACTCGGATCTCTTGAGCCGCTCGAGCCTCTGGTTCAGCTGCTCGATCCGGACCACGAGGTGCGTCACTGAGTACAACAGCCAGTAGAAGATCAGCGCCGCAACTATCAGGAGCGCGTTCCTCTGGCTCTTCATGATGGACTTCTGGTGGCGGAGGTGCTCCGTCGGCGTACACGAGTCGCCCTCGCACTTTGGCCTTGTCTCGTACTTCCAGTAGATATCCATGAGCAAGAACAGGCAGAAAGGCACGACCGACATGAATGGCTTGAGGAGGTTGCGAGTGACGGCGATAAGTCCCTTCCTAAGGCCGTCGAGCCCCGGCAGGGTTAAGAGAAGCACCATGATCGCCTCGGCTCCCGCAGCGTAGCCCAGCACCACCCATTCCAACGCCATCGCTAGTGGGTAATGTTTAGGGATCGGATCGGGGGGGGGGTGGTCGAATCGGGAATAGAAGGCTTCGTGAGCAAGAAAGGAAGAGGGGGACGGAAGGATCGAGGAGGGGAACGAAGCGGTTTCCCGAGGTTTTGGAGGGAGGGGGATTGGAGTGGACGCGCGGCGGAAGAAGGTGAGAGTTCTAGTGGGCTTGAAATTGGCCATGGTTATTGGGCTAGGCCGGAAGACATTTCTGGTACAGCTGGAAAAACCACAAGTTATTTCAATACGACGATATGATCCTCCAAGTTCTTCGCCTGACCGAAGGATGCTATTCCATCCATGAACTTTCAGTAAGTGGTTGGTTGTCCGAAGATCCATTTTACGTTAAACGTGTGTACTTGACAACGACACTGCTACAACACAACATAACCTACCAAGAACTTTTTGATTTAAATTTTTTTCTCTAAATGTCCCAAATACGGTGTCGTGGATCGCAACTTTTAGGGAAGTAGAAAAATTTAGAAAGTCTGGGAAGCCCTCTTGTATCATTGTCCAAGAACTATTGAAGACTCTGGGACATTGAGATCCCAAAAATTTGCAAAATATCACAAGTGCTCTTAAGTTATGGTCAAGAAATATGATATGTAGTCACTCCTAATAAAAATCGTTATTCTAAAAATCATTTTCATGACATGTCTCACATCCACCGTAAAGTCTTTGTCCTGAACCGTATCTTTGGATGATTCTCCAAGTATTGTTGTTTCGGATTGCACATTCTTTGTATTTTTAATGTCACGGTTCGGGACACCAATATAAAAGTAATATAAAAAGTATTTTATAAAAAATAAACCGAATATCCATACAAATTGATGTATCATATTCATATCAAATCTCGCAAGTAATAATTGTTATCTTTTCGAGGATTGTGCTTTACGGGGGAATATGCACAATCAATGCTAAGCAACACAAACCAATGTTTTTTGAGAGACTCGTGCTTAACTCATTCGAGCTAAAATCTTCCTTTAACCACGGTTTTACAATTGAAATATAATTTGCATAGTCCTCGAAATGCAACAGTGTTAGCAGAACGGCGTTATAACATATACATAATAATGAAGGCACATATATGTCGAATTGCAGGCTTCACATGATACAACACTTCACGACAAGTCCCTTTTGATCTGTCCTTCCCTCTTCGTTTCCTGGATTCATAACATCCACGGTTGTGTTAGGAACCAAGAACTGGCAACAACCAAGTTTTGAAAATACTCACCCTCGGGAGGCTGAGCAAGCTTGCGATTCTGGGGAGACATCATCTCCTTCTTCAGTTGCAGCAAGATGTCTTCCATTGTGTATTCCCTTTGCCAGCTTCCAAGCATTGGGAAAAGACCCGGTTCGACCTGGCAACAACCAAAAAGCCGCTTAAATTCGGGAAAACAAATCATGAGACAAGAAAGCTTGGAAGCGATGTTCACTCACCATCCCTGTTTCCTGATTGACACAAGTCATGTTTATCCGAGTTTGGAACCTCACGGTTGGGGGGTTCTTGGGATATTCCTTGCCGCAGAACAACTTCAACTGATAAATGCGTCCTTCGTGGACAGTCTGTCAAGAAAAGATAGGCGAGAATGAAACAGAATGCAAATTTACAATTCAGAAGGGAGATCATGCAGTAATGCTAAAAAATAACAAGGATTATCTCTGGGAGGAAACAGGTCAAAGGAACGGCCAGTTTTATATAATACATATAGACCTACACTGACAATGCCAAATATAGATGCCGGCCAGAAAAAAAATGCCAATGATGTTTCATAGTAAAATTTTGTGCTACATATAGTTATCAATAAGTAATATCTTGTTCAGCAAATTCACAGCTAGGTCCTCATGATGACCATTTGGTTTGAGTGACTTGATCATGAATGTTGCTGCCACAGCTTTAAGTAATTAACAAGAAAACCATTGGAGAATCAAACAAATTTGTGGTTACAGGAAAGTGAAACAAGCATGTGCTCATTGTCCGGAGAAGAAATCAATGTCACAACATCAAAAGATTTCTTTCACCATAAAAAACATAAACCGTGTTATTAGTTGTGCAAGCAAACTGCTGGAATCATGATAGCACAAATACCCATAGCTTAAGAAGACAGAGTGTGATGGGAGGGGAGAAGTGTAGAAGCACTAGATGATTGCCCTTACATTAGGAGGCCCAATGATTGTCCCAGTCCATGACTGCATAAATATGTCGTCAGCGTCGTCCATTCCATAACTGACGGTGCCATCCCCGATCCCTTTTTCGCCTCGCTCAAGCTCTTCAAGAAGTCTGAAGTTTCTCGGAACTGCAAAGAATCCGGAAATTGTTTCCCACCACCACCCGAAGTACAACCATGAGGATAAACAAAGACTTTCATCCCAATTAAAATTAAGAATAAACCGCAATCAAGAACCTAACAGAAATAAACTAAAACCGGGCACGGTAAGATGAGATCTCAAAAAATTCCAGCACACTTAACTACATGAACCGCCCAGAACCAATGGGGCCGCACAATTTTCTCGCGGAACAACCAGAAGAGCACTGGCTTCCAGCACAGTGCCACCTCAGTAATACAGGCCCGATGATCAATCCCCACACGATCATCCCCATCGCATTTGGCAGTCGAATGACCACCCACCTTTGTACAACTACTACTTCTGCCGCAAAAAGAAAAACCCAACAACTGGAGGGCAACAACTGAGCGGGGGGGGGGGGGGGGGGGGACCCAATCTAACCCCTTCAATCAAATTGAAAATTGGCACCAGGAAACGCCCAAATGACAGGTAAGAACCGTTCAGCCAAAGAGTAATGAATGGGAATCGGTTAGGAGGGGAAATCTCACCGACGACTCGCGAACCCTCCGAGCCCATTTTCGAAGATTATCCCCGTTGTGGGACGGGGAACAAAGTAGTTGGGCAAAGAGAACTTTTTTCCTGAAGCAGCGGCGGCAGCTCTGATCAGGCACGGACAGGCAGAAGAGATCAGGAAAAGTAGGGAGTGCGTGGACTTATTTATCCCTTAATTCTTTTCAATTAGGTTGTCCTAATCCCCTTACTAAATCCATGCCGATGACACCGAATTATGACTGGCAAAAGATATTTGGACCCACCCCCCTCTCTCGTCTCTAACTTCACTCCCATCATCCTAAAAACTTCTCATTACCAATTAATATAATCCACAAGTTTTACTTTTACATAACTCTTTTTTTTTAGGCAAAATATCAAATTATGGCCTCAACTATTGACCAACTTTCTGTTTTGGCTTAAACTTTGTTTGTTATATGATTTTGATCTGAGCTTCCATTTTAACCTATTTTATGGCCAGACATTGACGACGTTACTGAGCCTACTGACGTGGACATAACGGCAGCTGATGTGATTCCGATGTGGCAAAATTTTCACTATCCACGTCACTCCTACGTGGCGACACGTGGACACATCTGCAACCTATTATTCCAGCAAGTAAAAGGAGTTCGAATAAAACTTAGTTGAACCCTAATCCCCTTTCGTCACCTGCCTCCGATCCCTTCTCCGCAACTTCACCCCTTTCTTCCCCCCTTTCGTCACCTGCCTCCGATCCCTTCTCCGCAACTTAACCCCTTTCTTCCCCCCTTTCGTCACCTGCCTCCGATCCCTTCTCATCAACTTCACCCCTTTCTTCCCCCCTTTCGTCATAGTTGCTGACCGCGCTCAGGCCAACCTCAAACTCCGCAACTTCACCCGTACGTCCTCCTCCTCTTCTTCTTCTTTTCGTCCGGAATCTGTGCTCGTCCGAATCGATGAAAGACTCGTGTGTTATGTCCTCTGCGTGTCTCACTGCTGATTTGGTTCTGATTTGGTTCGCTGCGTGTCTCGTTGCGTGTCTCACGCGTGTCTCGAGCGTGTCTCGATGCCTCCGATCCCTTCAGCATGTCTCCGATTCCTAAAGCTTTGATGCTGTAATATGCAGGGAACCAAGAGGGCATCGCTCGAGAAGTCCTTCCAAGAGATACTAGTGGGACAAGTTTTCCTTGTGTTGTGAGCCTTTGGTGTTCCTTGCGCGAGTCTGGACTCTTTTCATTTGACAGTGAGAAAATCTTATCGCTTGTCTTTACAATGCTCCTGTATGTTTCCCTCTAGGATATGCAATTGGCTTGTTGAATTTGGAGGAGGTCTTTGTCTGGTGGTAGGCAAAACCAGAGTTTAATGATTCGAAGTTGTGTTGTTAATAGGTATATAACCATGAGTGACGGAGAAAGTCACGAAATGTCTGGAGGTTCAACGATTATGAGCTCAAGCGAAGGTGCGCGTCTTTGTAAGCATGGTAGAAGGGTGGCCCTATACACATCATAGAGCACGAAGAACCCCAGTCGTCGATTCTTGCGTTGCCCGTCATGGAAGGTAACTATGAAGATGACTGTGGCTCTTATACATTTTTTTCTTGTTGCTCTTATTAGGAAGATGACTGTGGCTATTTTAAGTGGGTGGATGATGACTTCCCTTTCAGACAAAAAGAAATAATCTTAGATCTTGTCCATATGAAGAAAATATTAGAAGACAAGATTGAAGTAATACATAAAAAATAGCAACGTACGACGGATTACATTGCCAAGCTCGAAGAGATGGTTGGAAAGGGCAACGATGCTCAACTTCATGAACTTAGAACCATCAAAGCGAAAATGGAGAAGCTGCAGACCTATGTTCGGAGATTGTGGTGTTTGGTTGTTTTTTTATTAGGATTTATAATATACTTTTATATGTATCCTAACTGTGCATGAAATTCTGTATAAAGACTTCTTCCTGAATCTCTCCATTTCTGTAAAGGAATTCTTGAGAAACAAATCTTGGAAATAAACACGTGGTACTTTGACAGAGGAACTTTGGCACTTTCTCATCTGGCCGACCTTACTTCTAATAGAACAAGGGGTAATATGTTCTATATATACAGTCTGTAATACTTCTAATAGAACAAGAGGACTTCTAATAGAACAAGGGGCACTTTCTCATCTGCCGACTGCTGAGCCCAGTCTGGCTGTAATATGTTCTATATGTTATGCAATTCACAACATGTACAATTCATAAACATTCACAACCATCTAACTTCCACAAAATATCCAAGGAACATAGGTTCCACAAAATATCCAAAAAACATAAAAAAACATAGGATGAAGTTGCTATTCCTGGCTGAATTGGTCCCCAACTCCAACACAATCACAAATTACAGTCATAAACTCTTTCAGCAGCGAGACATGTAGCGAACCAAATCAGTCGCGAGACACGCAGAGGACACAATACACGAGTCTTTCATCGATTCTGGATGAGAATAGATTCCGGACGACGAGCACAGATTCCGGATGAAAAGAAGAAGAAGAGGAGGACGACTTATGGGTGAAGTTGCGGAGTTTGAGGTTGGCCTGAGCGTGGTCAGCAACTATGACGAAAGGGGGGAAGAAAGGGGTGAAGTTGCGGAGAAGGGATCGGAGGTAGGTGACGAAAGGGGGAAGAAAGGAGTGAAGTTGCGGAGAAAGGGATTGGAGGCAGGTGACGAAAGGGGGGAAAAATGGGTGAAGTTGCGGAGAAAGGGATCACTCCAACTCCACGTGTCGCCACGTAGGAGTGACGTGGAGAGTGAAAATTTTGCCACATCGGAACCACATCAGCTGCCGTTATGTCCACGTCAGTAGGCTTAGTAACGTCGTCGATGTATGGCAATAAAATAGGTTAAAATGGAAGCTCGGGTCAAAATCATATAACAAACAAAGTTTATGCCAAAACAGAAAGTTGATCAATAGTTGAGGTCATAATTTGATATTTTGTCTTTTTAAAAAAAAAGGAAAGAGTAAAGAAACCGTTAATGGGCTTTTTAAGCCCAATATTTTAAGATCCATTAGCCCAAAATCCCCTTCAAATGCAAAAACCCTAATTCCCTCCCACCTTCACCCCCCGCCGGTGGAATTGCTGTTTATCGAGAGGGTTTGGACTCGTTGGTTGTGTCAGCCATGACTCTGCTGGAGGAAGTAACGAAAGCCGCCGCCGCGGCGGAGCGTCCTCGACCCCGGTCTCAGGCGGAGTTCCCGGTCGTTCTTAACCCCGAGTTCAGCCTCGTCAATCTGAAGCCGAAAGCGGAGAACCCCAACCCCGCCTCCCTCGTCTGCCCCCTCACCCCTTGGAAGGTCTCCGAGGCCGACGCCGCACTCGCGTCAGCGATCTTCAGTTTCTCGGACGGGCTGCGGTTTAAGCTCAAGGAGGGTAAGAGATTTGGCCAGAACGAGTTCCTGAGGATCTTGACCCCTTTCCTCGAGCAGGTTCTCCAGATAGCTGGAGTTTCGGCTGGCGTGGCTCCCAGTGACAGGTCGTACGTTAAGGTGTTAATAGAGAGAGTGGGCGGACTCCTGGGGAAGGAAGCGTCTAGCTTGGTTTTGGATGCGTGCTTGATGTTCGAGCTCTGGGAATTGGTCGAGTGCATGATTGTTAGGGGAATCGTGGATCGGGCGAGCTACGGGGATGTGATATTGCGCCTCATGCTTAAGAGGAGATCGGACTTGATCTGTCTTTGTATTAGCCACGCCACAGATATTAGAGTTACCGAGTTGCTGTGTGTTCTGAGGTACTTCTGTTGTCCCCCAAAGGACGCCTTTCCCAGTATGGCTAGGGTTAGGAAGGAGTGGGAGAGTCAGGGGATGCTCGCCATTAGGATGGCTGGTGACAAGAACCAGCGAGCCATCGAGTCTGATGTCGCCGTGGACGCCGCCATCCTGCTCATGGTTGCTTACGACGAATTCCTGGCTCCCGAGATCTGTCTACATTACCTTTTGGCATCCTCGAGCATCGACGAAGCCGTCTTGTCGTCTGCAATCAGTAAATTGAACGATGAGGAAGTGTCAAGCCTGATCCGCTACTTGGGGAAGTGGTTGAAGAAGTATGAGAGGTTTCCTCAAGCCTGTCCTTGTCCTAAAGCTCTATCCTCATTCGAATTGGGCGCTCTTGTCTGGGTTCCCAAGCTCGAGGATGTCGTCAGATGGGTCGGACTGATCTTGGATGTGAATTTCTCGTCCCTGGTGTTACACCCGGAATTCCACGAGGAGCTGAGGTTGATACAAACAGTGGTGGCCTCATTGGCAGGCGAAGCGAAGGCCTCCTCCTCTCTGGCTAATATAGTGGATGGTATGATGAATGCTTCTTAGGACGGTTACCCCCAGTTGCCATGAATCCTAGATAGTGTTCTTTTAGGCTTTCATGGATGAGATTAGTCGATTGTACACCGGGCAAACATTACGGAGTCCCGCTGACCGTGGCTATGTTTTTCCGACCCCGGGCGAGTTGCCGGGGCTGTCTTGTTCCTAAAGAACCAAAGAAACGATGGTGGGTTTGATTAAACATTGTATTCTTCATACTATGGGACAACTTCGATACGCATTCTGATTCGTCTTTGGGGATGTCAAATGACGTGCACCCTTTAGTCAAAGCCAATCCTCCCGAAATGAATTTTTCTCCACACATACAGATTCCCAAAAGTCGTATTGTTATTCGTTCTTACACGCAACTGTGCATACAACCAAAACTAGTTTCGTCTTTACTCACTCCCTTCTCCCCTTGTTGAAACTAACCCTAAGAAAGAAAAGAACTCATCTCATCCCCAAACCTAAAGCCTTCGACTAACCCACCACATCGGAGACCATGGTCGGTACCGTTAACCCGGCTGACAGGGCCGACCTGATCCGCCAATTCGAGGACACCAAGCTCGGCGTCAAGGGCCTCGTCGACTCAGGCATCACCGTCATCCCACCCTTGTTCGTTCACCCGCCTGAGACCTTGGCTGACGTCAAGCCGAAAGGTCCTGAGGAACACGCCGTCGACATCCCCATCATCGACCTGTCTGCCGGGACGAGGGAGGAGGTGGTCGAGCTGGTCGCTCGAGCGGCCCACGAGGTGGGGTTCTTCCAGGTCGTCAACCATGGGGTGGAACCAGAGGTGCTGGAACGCCTGATTGGGGCCGTGAGGGCATTCCACGAGCAGGACCCGAATATCAAGCAGGCCAATTACACAAGGACAGGACGGGTCTCGTTCTTCTCCAACGTCGACCTGTTTCATTCCAAGGCTGCTAGCTGGAGGTAGAACTTTTCAGGTTTAGGTTGGTGAGGAGGTCCGGTCAAATTCGATCTAATCCTGGTGTGATTGCAGGGACACTCTGCAGATAAGGCTGAGCCCAGAGTTCGAAAACGATGAGGAATTCCCGGAGATTTGCCGGGATGAGCTAAGGGAGTACGACAAAGGGATCAAGGGACTTGCTCGAGAGCTGTATGGTTTGTTGTGCGAAGGCCTGGGCTTGAACACAAGCAAGCTGGAGGACATGACTTGCTTAGAAGCGAGGACGATGGTTGGTCACTACTACCCGCAGTGCCCGCAGCCGGACCTAACCTTTGGGATCACTTCCCACACGGATCCAGGGGTGATCACCATCCTTCTGCAAGACGAGGTTGGAGGGCTGCAGATCAAGCGAGGCGATGAGTGGATCGACGCAAAGCCCGTTCCTGGCGCTCTCGTAGTCAACATCGGGGACATACTGCAGGTACGCACTACCCTTGGATCGTCTCTAAAAGAAATCGTCCGCCACGGACAACTAACTACCCTTTATTCAGATCATGTCGAACGACGAGTACCAAAGCGTGGATCACAGGGTGCTGGCGAACCCGAACCCAAAGCCGCGAGTGTCGATTGCCGTGTTCTTCAACCCGTGCGACAGGGCGAGGACATTCGGACCCTTTCCTGAGCTGACATCAACGGAGAGGCCAGCTGCATTTAAGGTGTTCACGTTCAGCGACTACCTGGGTAGGTTCTTCTCAAAGCAGCTGGATGGCAAATCTTTGGTGAATTACTATCGAGTCTGAATAATTGAACAGCGAATCTCATCGCATTGAAACCATCACTGCTTACATTTGTATTCATATAAAGGATAAAATAACGCAGCGAGATCGACCCAGGTCTCAGGCGGAATATCTTCTTACTTGTTTCGTACATAATATAATTAAAATTTTTATTCGATTTTAAAAGTCGTATTATTATTTGTTCTTACCACGTAATCCTCGTTAATACAAACAAACCTTGTATGGACGAGTCGGAAGAGATCTGGGGAAGAATGGAAAAGATCTCTTCACTTGGAATTTCCTTATGGAAGAATGGGAAAGATCTTTCAGTGCATTCCAATTCCAAGTAGCATGTAAATCAAACTCCACATCTGATTCATAACAACCTTCTTGTTGATAGGATTGTAGAGCTTATACCTCTTTGATTTTCCGTCATAGCCGATGAACGTAAACTTCTTGCTTCTATCGTCATGTTTTGTTCTCTCTTACTCCGGTACATGCTTGTAAACAATACTATCAAAAATCCTTAAGTGAGATACATCCGGCTTCTTCCCGCTCCATGCTTCAATGGGTGTTTGATTTTTCACGCTTTTAGTCGGACAACGATTGATGAGATATATTGCACACGCCACTGCTTCTGCGCAAAACTCCTTAGGCATATTATTTTTCATGATGCTCCGTGCCATGTTGAGGATGGTCCGATTCTTTCGTTCAGCCACTCCGTTTTGTTGGGGTGATCTTGGAATAGTGAGGAAGCGTTTAATACCATGTTCTTTGCAAAAACAGTTAAAAGCACCAGAAATTAACTCTTCCCTTCTATCGGTTCTCAACGCCCAAATAACATAATCACTCTTCCTCTCGATCAAAGCCTTAAAATTCTTAAAAACATCAAAACTCTGATTTTTCTTTCAAGAAATAAACCCAAGTCTTCCGGCTAAAATCGTCAATGAACTTAAAAAAAAATCGTCGATGAAAAGTAAAAAATAATTACTTTTATCATAAGACGACGGCTTGACCGGTCCACAAACATCGACATGAATTAATTCGAGTGGCTTCGTCGCTCTTGACGTTACTTCTTTTGAAAAGGTTTTCCTTGCATTTTTGCCGCGAAGACATGCTTCACAAAGTTGATCCGGATGATCGATCAAAGACATCCCCTTCACCATCTTCTTTTCAGACATCTTTTTCAAGCCATCAAAATTAAGATGTCTCATCCTCATATGTCAACACCACGCTGGATCCTTCACACACACTTGTAAGCAATTCGACTCTTCGGTTTGTAGAGGGAGCGAAAACATCCTATTCTTCAACATCGTCACCTTTGCAATTAGTTTAGTACTCTCGTCCCGTAGTCAAAGACTACAATCTTACATCAAAATCTCGTAGCCCCTTTCCATGAGTTTTCCCAAACTCAAAATATTGCTCTTCAAACAAGGGACATAATACAAATCGGAAATAAACTTGTGAGTATCATCCTTCAACCGAATCAAAATGGTACATTTGCCTTTAATCTGAATTTTCTAAGCATCTCCAAACGTGACACTCCCGGTTGCCTTTTCTTCAAGCTTAACAAATTTCGACTTTCATCACACATGTGGTTACTCGCACCATTGTCGAGATACCATTGGCTTGCTTCTCCATCAGCTTCTTGGTTAAGCGCTAACAACAAAGTCGACTCTTCCACTTCTTTCTCATCGACTAGATTGACTTCTTCTTTTACGTCTTCGACGTACCAGCAATTTTGGACAGAATGACCCATTTTGTGACAATTGTAGTACTCAACTCGTGATTTGTCGTACCCCTCTCGTATCCATCTCTTCATCGTCCTCGTCCGCGTTCTCTTTCTCTTCCTCTACCACGACTTCTCGGATTTTCTCGAGGCTTTTCATTGTTTGCTTTCTCGACTTCATGATTACTGTAGTGACCTCAACCACCACTACGAGAATAACCGCGAACTTGGTGAATCGTGCCCCCCTTATCGCCAAACGAATACTTGACTTGAAGGGCTTGCTCCAATGGCACTTTCTTGTACTTGTTCATCCGCTCCTCTGCACCCGTAGCAATCCGTTTAATACATCAATGGACTGATTCTCCAAATATCTGTTTTTCTCGATAATAACCACTACATGGTCAAACTCTGATGAAGAGAGCGTAAAATTTTCTTGATCACTCTAACATTATCTATACTTTCACCGTTTCTCTTCATTTGGTTGATGATGGACAAAACCGCGTAAAATAGTCTGGAATAGGCTCCGACGCTTCCTGATGAAGAGTTTCAAATTCTCCTCGCAAGATTTGAAGCCGCACCTTCTTCACCTTATTGATTCATTTGTGAGAATTTCGAGAATTCCCCACGCTTCCTTTGAAGTGGACGCATTTGCTGCTTTCTCAAAAGCGACATCATCTAAACACTGGTGGATGATTGATAGAGTCCTTTTTGTTCTTCTCGAAGGGCCAACTCTGCATCCTCGTCAGGTTCGGCAAACCCATCTCTGACAATTTCCCACGCTCCTTGCGAACCGGGTATCGCCTTTACTCGGATAGACCAACTATCATAGTTGTCCTTCATAAGACGAGGATATTGGAAGCTCAATGACAACCTTGCTCTAATACCATTTTGTTGGAAACGTTGGTGAGCACTCGTTGCAATACGCCGGAAGAATCGACGGACACTCACCATCTAACTTACTTGATAAGACAAAATGATATTTTTTAAAGTGGAAGACTCTCTGCTTCTTCTTTTCATATAACTAGGTTATTTATACATAAAAGGAGAAAAGACTCTTAGACTTCCGACTCTTAGCATTCCGACTTTTGGACTTTCCAGATGACTTTGCATTCCGACTCTTGGACTTCTCCGGATGAGTCTTGGCATTTCGACTCTTGGACTTTCGACTCTTGAGCTTTCCCAGATGACTCTTGGCATTCCGACTCTTGGACTTCCGACTCTTGAATTTTCCCAAACTCTTGGCATTCCGGCTCTTGTACATCCCTATCATAATTAATTTTATTTTCAACGGACTGAGCCTATAGTTCAAAAAAGATGTGAAATTCCCAGAGATATGCCGGGAAGAAATCAAGGCATATGACAAAGGGATCAAGGGACTCGCTGGGGAACTGTATGGTTTGTTGTGCGAAGGGCTCGGCTTGAACCCAAGCAAGCCGGAGGACATGACTTGCTTAGAAGTGAGGACAATGGTCGGCCAGTACTATCCACAATGCCCGCAGTCTGATCTAACCTTTGGGACACTTCCCACACGGATCCGGGGGTGATCACCATCCTTCTGCAGGACGAGGTTGGGGCGCTACAGATCAAGCACCGTGGCGAGTGGGTCAATGCCAAGTCTGTGCCCGGCGCCCTCGTGATCAACATTGGCGACATTTTACGGGTACTTCCCTCGGACAGTCTCTAAAAGAAATAATCTAACATGAAGAACTAACTACCCTTTATTCAGATCATGTCGAATGACGAGTACCAAAGCGTGGATCACCGGGTGCTGGCGAACCCGAACCCAAAGCCACGAGTGTCAATCGCTGTGTTCTTTAACCCGAGCGACAGGACGAGGGCGTTCGAACCCTTCCCCGAGCTGACATCACCGGAGAGGCCCGCAGCATTTAAGGAGTTCACGTTCAGCGACTACATGGGCATGTTCTTCTCGAAGCAATTGAATGGAAAATCATTAGTGCATTACTATCGTGTCTGAATCATTGAACCACATAATATCATATGTATTCAGACAAAGGATAAACGATTTGCTAATCCTAAAATTAGGCAAATCACCAAAATTTTCTGTTCACTCCTCTGAATTCTCTCCCACTAATTCTTCCACCAAATCATCCCATTAACAAAATCCCAACTGTAATTTATAAAGAAGATCATCCTATATGTGAAATTTTTCATTTCTGACTACTCCGACGCGCCTTAACCATGTCCTCCGCCTCGAGGACTCCGTCCTTCCATGCGACCATGCATGAGCTCGAGCACGTCTTCAAGAAGTTTGATGTCTACAGCGACGGCAAGATATCCGCTTCCGAGCTCAACGCCATCTTCGCATCCTTGGGTTACAAGGAGACCGAGGAGGCTCCAGAAGATGGTGAGGGAGGTCGATGCTGACGGAGACGGATGCATAAGCTTCGAGGAGTTTGTCGAGCTCAACACCAGGGGTGTCGACAGCGACAAAATCATGGAGAACCTCAAGGAGGCCTTCTCTGTCTATGACAAGGATGGTAATGGAGAGATCACTGCCGAGGAGCTCCACGAGGTCCTCATGAGCCTCGGGGAGGAATGCACCCTAGGCGAGTGCAGGAAGATGATCAATGGTGTTGATAGGGAGGGTGATAGCATGATCAGCTTTGAGGAGTTCAAGGTCATGATGGCGGTCGACTCGAGAATGGATGTCTCATATTTCACCTGAAAAGATTCGAACCTTCTTCATCGCTGCATGTCCAAAACATCTGGCAATCTGCAGAAAACGCATACATACGAGTTTTTGTGGCAATCATCTTTGTAGTGTAGAACACGTTCTACATCTTCGTTCTTCATGATGGATAGAACACTTTCACTATTTTACGTGCGACATTCCTTGAATCGCATTCACGATTTCGTTTACCTTTTCTGTGAATGAATTCAACATCTTATCTTGGAAACAGGGCACTTCATTTCCATTGACGGCTACTGAGACATGACACCTTTTGTTATCTGATTTCGTTACTAAGCAATTGGGCTTTGCTCTTTTATTGCGTGGGTAAAAATAAAATTGATAAAAAAATAAGGGACAAACTTTCAAAATTGGACAAATAATGCCCCGAACTTCGAGTTAGAAACCTGAGTTCGATTTACAAAAAACACAGAGCTTGTAACTCCTAGTTCGCCATAAAAAATTAGGAACTCGATGTTTCAAACACCGAGTTTGATCCCCTCAGATGAAACTCGACGTTTGAAACACCGAGTTTGATCTCCTTAGAGGAAACTCAACGATTGAAATATCGATTTTGATCCTCTCAGAGGATATTTCGCATTTAAAACACTGAGTTCGACCCTTTAGAGAAACTTCAGTGTTTGAAACACCAAGTTCCTTATAAACCAAAAAGTAAACTCGAGTTAGTCTCTCCGAGTTCCTCGTAAATCGAACACAGGAACTCCGAGTTCGGCGCATTAGTTGCCCAATTTTAAAAGCGTGTGACTTATTGTGATAATTTTTTTCCACCTACTACGAGCAAATCCAGCCGTGTTGTAGATTGACAGAAACTTGCAAGAAAAGACGGGATAGAACTTCTTGATGTTTATTTCTGTTAATGCAAGTGTAACTACCACCGTAACCAACTTCAGACCCCACACACACACATATATACATAGATACGTATCTCACCAAACATACTAAGCCCATTCAACTAACAAAGCCTATTTGTGACCCATGTTCCACGCATTTCTTCTTCTTCTTCTTCTTCTTCTTCTTCTTCTTCTTTTCTTCTTTATTCTGCTTACTAGCAGCAGCCAAGAACACTTGCTGACACTCCCCCTCAAGATGGGATGTCCAATAAATACATCTTGCCAATAAGAAACTGGAACCTCGAAGGATGTAGCGCCCTAGTTAACACATCTGTTATCTGTAAACGATTAGACATATGCAAAACTTGAACTTGACCTGCCGCCACTCTTTCTCTTACAAAATGCAAATCAAGCTCCAGGTGTTTAGTTTTTTCGTGTACCACATGATTCTTACTCAGATCGATTGCAGACTTATCATCACGGTAAAGCTGTACTAGTTCTGCAGATGACACACCCGAATCTTTAAGTAATGAAACAAGCCATACTACCTCTCCAGTTGTTGTAGCAACTGCCCTATATTCAGCTTCAGTGGATGATCTTGAATCAGTAGACTACTTCTTGGACTTCCAACTTATCAAAGAATCTCCCAGGAAGACACAAAAACCTGTAATAGACCTTTTAGTGTATAAACAACCTCCCCAATCACTATCTGTGTAAGCCAACAATTTCAACTTCGAATTGCTTGAAAACAAAACTCCTTGCCCAGGTGTGCCTTTAAGATACTTCAGAACACCACATGTTGTTTCCCAATGTCTCTGTGTAGGAGAATTCATAAATTGTGTTAAAACATGCACTGAATATGCTATATCGGGTCTAATAATTCCCAGATATATGAGCCTACCAACCAATTGTCTATATGAAGTGACATCAACACGTTCCGATTCATCATTATGTACCAACCTCTAGTTTGGCTGCATTGGAATCGCACTAGGTTTGGTGGCTAGCTTTCCCATATCTTCTAGAAGCCTTAGAGTATATGCTCGTTGAGAAATGAAGATCCCTTTACTTGATCTTGCAACCTCTAGACCCAGAAAATATTTGAGATCAGCTAAATTTCTCACTTTGAAATGACTTTCAAGATGTTTCTGCAAGCTGTCAATCACTTGTTCACTTGAAACAACAATAGCTATATCATCGACATAGACAAGTATAGCAACAAAACCTTCCTTATTCTCTTTAGTAAACAAAGAATACTCCACCTTTGATTGTTTAAATCCACCTGCCAGCAAGCAGTCGATGAGCTTGCAATTCCACCGACGAGATGCTTGTTTAAGACTGTACAATGACTTCTTTAGTTTGCATACCACCTTGGATTGGCTTGATGAACCTGCAATCTCCCCCCGAATCACCAATCCAGGTGGAACCTCCATGAACACTTCCTCCAACAAGTCACCATTTTAAAACGCATTATGCATAACTAGTTGTCGTAAAAACCACCCTTTTGTAGTTGTTATAGCAAAGAACACTCGTATAGAAGTATGTTTAGCCACTGAACTAAACTTTTCTTGGTAATCCAAACCTTCTTTCTGCGTATACCCTTTTTCCACCAAGCGTGCTTTATATCTCTCAACAGTCCCATCTACATGTAGTTTTCTTTTATATACCAACTTGCAACCAACTGCCTGTTTCCCTTCTGGTAAGTGAACTACTCCCAAGTCTGATTGTCCTCTAAAGCAGAAAGTTCAGCATTCATCGCTTGTACCCATTGCGGTAATTGTTTAGCTTGTCTGTAGGTCTGAGGCTCAAGATGACTTTCCAAATTTTGCTCAAAAGATTTATAGGCAGAAGAAAGTTGAGAATAAGCTATGAAAGGGTCAATGGGATAACCAAGTAAAAAAGAAGAAGAAACTGACCTTTTATGCTGCAATGACACAGGATCAACTATGCTTAAAGAAAGACCATGTTGATATTGTTGAAGATATGAAGGTATTGTTTTGATTTTAGTACTTCTCCTCGGAACAAGTATACTTGTTGCTTCATCAGGTGATGTTGTAAGAATATATAATGTAGATATTGAATAATCATGTGATGCATATATTGGAGAATCATGAAATGCGGGATCTTGTGATACAGGTGTTGTAGAATCATGTGATGTAGGAACAAAAAATTGTACATAATGTAAATTTACAAGTATAGAGTATGAGGAATTAGCTGTATACTGTTCATTATTACCAAAATTCATCCTCATGTCAATATTAGCATATTGAGAAGCTGAATATGAAAAGGAAAGATTGACTCATAGAATATGACATCCCTGGACATGAAAACTTGATAAGTTTCAAGATTGTAAAGAAAATACCCTTTAACGTGAAGAGGATATCCAATAAAAGCACATTTAACATCCCTTTATCAAATTTCCTCCTATTTTGTGAAAGGGTACTAGAACAACAAGGTGAACCAAAGACTCTCATGTTGAGAAAAGAAAGTGTTTGTCGAAAAAGCATCTCATAAGGAGTTTTAAACTTTAAATTCTTAGAAGGGAATTTATTAATTATATATGTAGAAGTAAGAACAGCATATCCCCGTAATCTAAGTGGCATTTTAGCCTGAAACATTAGAGCTCTTGCAACTTGAAGGAGATGTTGATGCTTTCTTTCAACTATTCCATTTTGTTAATGAGTCTCCACACAACGTACTTGATGCAAAATACCATGTTCTATGTAAAAGTCTTTCATAAAAAATTTCATGCCATTATCATTCCTAACGACTTTACTGATTTATCAACTTGTGTCTTAACAAACATACAAAACTGTTTCAAATATCTTTGTGTTTCTGATTTACAGCGCATGAGATATAGCCTAGTCCCTCTAGTGTAATCATTAACTATTGTTAGAAAATACCTAAAACATCATATAGCTTCATGAGAGTATGGTCCCTATATATCACAAGGTATTAAGTCAAAAGATGCAAGACTATGACTATTACTCAATGGAAAAGATAAACGCTTCTGTTTCGATTCATGACAAGAAGTACAAACATTGTCTGTTATAATAGATATGGATGAATCCATTTTATTCAATACTCTCATCTTTTCTTTTGATGCATGACCAAGCCTTGAATGCAAAAATCAAACTTTTCTGACATAACATGTTGTGAAGAAATACGACTACTAATGCTTTTATATCCAAGAAGCAACGAAGTATTGTCTAGAAGATCATTAGTACTTTGTTTGAGCTGACCATTCATTTCTTTCATCACATAAAGGCATCTTTCCGCTTAGCCAATCCATTCGTCGTCAAGCTTTGTAAGTCCTGAATGAAACACCTTTCTTTGAGAAATATGAAGCAAACCTTGCTATGCAAAGCAAGTTTGCTCGTAGAAACAAGATTGAATTTAAAAGTTGAAACAAACAAAACATCCTTTAAACACAAGTGGTCACTCAAATGAACCAGACCAACATGTGTGGCAAGTACAAATGAACTATTAGGAAGTTGTATCTTCAAAGGAACAAACAATTTTTTAATATTATGTAACAAGGACAATTCTGCCACTATATGGTCGTGGCACTTGTGTCTATGACCCAAAGGTTAGAAGAAACATATTTATTGTGAACAGAAAGAACACGAATTAAGGACAAATTCTTACGTGCTTGATTTTCGACAAGAGAAACAAAAGAAGAAGAGGGAAGTTCGCCCAAGACCCCAGGCTGGTCCTCTTTGAGTATAACCATTAATTTCTGAACTTGCTGCTTTGAGACACTTAACTGAGAAGCCATCACCAAATCTGCTTGTGCTCCCTGTTGATTCTCTGCCACATTGAGTTGATTCTTTTTGTTGTTATAGACAGTGTTTTAGCATTACCTCTACCTCTTCCACCTCTATGATTCCTAGAGAATCCCGTAGGAAACCCAATTAACTGATAACACCTCTATTTAAGATGTCATTTTCTTCCACAATGATCACAAAATAGATCAAATCGGTGAAAACGAATCGAGCCGAGACCGAATACCCCCAGGCTCGATCTCGGCTCGATTAGGAACAGTCCAAGCTCGAGTTCGGCTCGAACTCAAATAATTGGAGCTCGAGCTCGGCTGGTCCAATTATGGAAAGCTCGAGCTCGGCTCGAAACGCTCGAATGTATGCTCGATTTTATTGTTTTTTATTAATAAATTATTAATCTTTATTATATAATATTAGGCTCGTAAGCGGCTCGCAAACCATCGAGCTATAAGTGTTTCGGCTCGACCTCTGTCAAACTCGAGCTCGAGCTGAATTTTGACCGAGCCAGCTTGAGAGCGGCTCAGTTCGTTTTCACTCCTAATTAAACCTACCCTTTATTTTGTCCATGTTTACAAAAAATTCTTTATTCAATCCGTTCAAGGACTTGAAAACCATAACTTTTTTATGCTGTTCAACCGAAATCCTTGCCCAATCACACTTACAGCCACTGCATACACATTGAGGTAAAGGTCTATACAACCTCATCTCTCTTAAAACCGTCAACAGATCATTATAATATGTTGCAATAGGACTAGAACCTTACATTAGATTATGAAACTGCATTTGTAGATGTCAAATTCTAGAATCACCAGGCTCGGCAAATCTCTCCCTAAGTTCTTCCCAATCTTCTTTAGTTGTCTCTAGAAAGAATATAGTTGCAGCAATCGAAATTGAAACAAACTAGTAGATTCACATTCTAACCAGATCATCACATCTCTTCCATGCGGTAAACAGGGGAACATTTTCAGTCGGCTTTGTAATAGATCCATCTACGAATCCTAGCTTGTTACGGATAGAAAGAGCAACTTGAAACAACCTACTCCAGGCACAATAATTGCCTTCCACAAGCTCAGGCGTCACCAAAACCGTGACTTGACTATCGGCTGGACTTACCAAAAACAGCGAATAAAAAACTAACTCCACCAGCATCTTACCGCGAGGAAGATTCGGCATTGATGTCGTCCTGAAGCTCTGATGCCATGTGAGTAAATCCAGCTGTGTTGTAGATTGACATAAACTTGCAAGATAAGACGGGAGAGAACCTCCTGATAACCAACTTCAGACCCCACACACACATATATATATACATAGATACAAGCCCATGTATCTCACCAAACATACTAAGCCCATTCAACTAACAACGCCTATTTATGACCCATGTTCCACCCATTTCTTCTTTCTTTTCTTCTTTGTTATGCTTACTCGCAGCAGCCAACAGCAACTGCTGACACCGACACAATTTTACCCGTTTCCTCAAGCAATAGCTACGATACACTTAAGCCCAATTCATCTTATTACAAAGATCGGATCCAGAATTTTATCGTGCCTCAATCTTGTCTTGCAACAAATAGATGATAATTTAGCATTCTTATTTCGAAACAGCAGAAGAATGTGATGTAACAGCAGTCCCAAAGGAGGAGAAGCTGAGCTCTTCACAGACAAAAACAGAAAATGGTCATCTGGTTTCATCCTCGAGGTTGCGGAAACCGGCAGTCAGGTCCTCGTGCAGCTTCTTGAACTTGGTCACCAAGGCATCTTCTCCCTCCGCCGGATCCTCAAACTTCTGGGACCTGTATTTTATTCCCAAACAGAAGCAATTGAGGAACCTAACCAAACTTGTTTAAGGTTGCTTCAAAGATATAATCTCTGTAAGTAGCAAAATCATCGTAAACATACACGAGGCGGTAGAAAAGGTCACCCAGCCGATGCTTGATGAGGCTGTAGGTAATCTTTTGCCCATCCATTCCTGCTCCTCTCTCGACAGCCTGTGAAAACAGTCACATAAGGAAAGTTCAGAACTTGAAAGGGCATAACCACTTACAAAACTGAGAAAACCTATCAATCCCATGTTTGCTAACCTGATTAGCCAAGTTGTAGAAGTGAATGATATTGCGCATCATCCACACGGATTTGTAAAAGGGGCAGAACTTGTCGTACCTGTCAAAAGATCTGCTGAGAATACAAAGAAACAAGGACTAATATGACACGTAGGAAAATGAGAAAAGCTATGCTTACGGAGTGAAAGCATTCTGAGCCAGATAATCCTCTCTCAATAGTTTTGCAGTCTCCAGTGTTATCTTATCAGCCTCAGCCAGAGCATCTTTACCGACAAGCTTTTCAGCAATTGAAAGGAAGAAAATTCAATGAAGATTTTACATGATTTGCATAGGCCATGAATGGAACAGAAAACTGGAGTCAATGTGTCACCATTCATGGTAATGACCGTTGAGGTTTAGACAATGATGGAAATTATGAATAGTAGTACATCATTTCCTACCACTATTTTTAGAGATCCAAAAGGCCAACTACATTTATGTTGCCCGAAAAATAGTAAAGCTTACTATTAGGATGATACAACAGATGAAGTATATTAGTCAGGAAAAGTACCTGCACAATTTCATTCAAGTCATCCTCTCTCTGCAGTACTTCACGAGCTTTTGTCCTTATGTTGATAAAATCTGGGTCAAATTGCTCGTAGAAAGACTCCAAAGCCTTGTTTGGAAGGAAATAATCGAAGAAAAAGTAAAGAGACCGAAAAGAGATGAACATGAACATATGAAAAGGAAGAATTTTCTGATAGGAAATTAAATAACATTAATAATAATATGGGAGAATATCTCACCGTAGAATACTTGGAATAGGAAATAAGCCAGTTAACTGAAGGAAAATGCTTTCTCTGAGCAAGCTTCTTATCTAGTCCCCAGAAGACCTGCATCGCACGCAATAACAAAACAGTTACCACTTATAAAAAAATAACAAAACAGTTACCACTTATAATAATGAGGAGTGATTGCATTTTGAAATTATGGCAATAAACAGCTAGACTACTTTGGCGGCTGCACCTAGTTCAACTTTAAGAGTAATGAGAATTCAAGAAGCCGATGAATGTGTACAACACATTCAGATTAAAGGTGTTGCATCATTAAGCACCTGGACTATGCTAAGGGTAGCAGATGTCACAGGATCGGAGAAATCTCCTCCAGGAGGGGAAACGGCACCGACAATGGTGACGCTGCCAGTACGCTCTGGCCCACCGAGACACTTCACCTTACCAGCACGCTCATAGAAAGAAGCTAAACGTGCTGCCAAGTAAGCTGGATAGCCACTGTCAGCAGGCATTTCAGCCTGAGATCACGATAAAGAAGTTAAGATCTCTCATGGAAAAAGAATGTGCAATGGACGAGTAACTCGTTACCAAGCAAGCGGACAAAGCATACCCATTTCTACTCTAAAAACTAAGATGAGGAGATAAACTTACCAAACGACCAGAGATTTCACGCAATGCTTCTGCCCATCGGGAAGTTGAATCAGCCATCATACTAACATTGTAACCCATATCTCTAAAGTATTCAGCTATGGTGATTCCTGAAATTCAAATTTCACTTCAGCTGGAAAGTATCAAATTATACCTCAATTAAGATCTAAAAATATCTGAACACAGACGCAGCTGCTAAAGAAGGTGATCTATATGTGGGTCTAGGAGGAGTAATCAGAGACCAAAAAGGAACGTGGATCGGAGGTTTCTGTGTCAGAAAACCGAATACAAATTGCCTATTAGCCGAAGCACAGGCTGTCCTGGAAGGAATCAGATTTGCTCAAGATAAAGGAATCAAGTACTTAGCCATACAAACAGATGCAGCAACACTAGTAAACAACCTAAATGGGTCCAAGAAGCCAACAAGTTTTATAACACCTTTCATGGCCAAATGCAGGTTGCTATTGTGTGAGCTGGAGGAGACTACAATATCGCACATCGCAAGGGGACAAAACAGGGTTGCAGACAAGCTAGCTAAGGAAGCTCTCAACAGGACGACTCTTAGCACTTTTGATTATCCTCCGGATTTCATTTTGGATTTGTTGCATGACGACATTCCTTGCAACATGGGATCTGTAACCTAAAACCCCAGACGATCTTTATCTAATGATATCTATCCTTAACTACCAAAAAAAAAAAAAAAAAGATCTAAAAATATCATTTCTCTAAGATAAACACATTAGACAAAGATCAATGGATTTTCTGAATCGGGTGTCATCCAAGGCATTAAATTAACCCCAAGGATCTCAACCCCCACACCCCCCCCCCCCCCCCAAAAAAAAAAAAAAAGAAGAAAAGATCAAATTGGTCCCTATAAAGATGCGATAATAAAAGAAACCACATGGCTAAGCATTTCCAAATTGGCAGTTTTCAGTTCCTAGTAACATCAAGAAAGGGGCGGAAAGATTTAACAATTACACTATGAAGTTGCCCTGAAGATCCACAACCCACAAGTAAAGAAACATCCACTGCCAGTTCTATTACATGCACGGGTTTCTAGTGGAAAGAGACAAATTTGAAGAAGTGGAGCACGGAAGCAAGAAACTAGCAAATTTCTATATTCTGAAAAGCTGGCATGCACAGTAAATGCAATCACAAGAATTCATGGAAGGCCAACTAAACAAGGTACCAGTATAGATAGATGCCTCCCTAGCGGCCACAGGCATATTGGAGGTATTGGCCACAAGCGTTGTGCGCTTCATCACAGATTCTTCGCGACCATCAGGTAATGTCATCGTCAATTGAGGGAAGTCCATAAGAACCTACAGCAAGCATCGAACTAAACAAGCAATCCTACAGCAAGCATTGAAATAAACAAGCAATCTTACATAAATGGCCTCTATAAAGAGTTATCCAGCAAAATTGACATACCTCAGCCATTTCATTACCACGTTCGCCGCAACCAACATAAACAACAGCTTCGGAATTAGAGTACTTGATTATATCAAAAAAATAAAAAACAAGTTCAGAAGATGCGATCATAGAAAATAAATGTATGTAGCAAGCATGGTTTAATGATCACCTTTGAAAGTGCTTGACTGATGACAGTTTTACCACATCCAAATGCACCTGGTATAGCGCATGTTCCACCAAGCACAGAGGGAAATAGTGCATCAAGAACTCTCTGAAATATACAAAAGAGAAACACTGAGTCTGAGTACTTAAAGCTTAAAACATGAAATTAATACTAGCACTAACAAAACTCAATCATCTGTCTTGGCAGTACCTGGCCAGTCAGAAGTGGAGTATCAGCAGCAAGTTTGGATGCCACTGGCCTGGGTGTACGAACAGGCCATGTCTATAAAAGAAAAGGCAGTTTAATAGAATAAGTTTACATAGAAACAATATATTATACCGTCAGATAACCGTCCAACTGGAAGAAAGGACAAAACCTGAAGCATTGTGAACTGCTTTTTGACACCTTGAAACTCAAGCTCAAGGACAGTGTCCTAAATAATGAGCCAGAAGATTACTCAGGTCATATAAATCCAACGGAAATAATAACTGAATATTTTGCATGTGAGACAAGAGGAAGCTGCTTGCACCTTCAGTGAATATTGACCAGGAGGAGCAATGTAGGAAATTTTTCCCATTGCATCTGGAGGAAGGGCGACGTGGTGCTGCATCAGACTATTCTCGAACACAGTCTGTCGAGTAGATAAAAACAAGTGAACATGACAAATCATAAACATTGGTGGACAGCATAACATTTGAAAAATTATCACGACATAACATCAAATCAAAGAACTTACAGCATAGAGGTCTCCCCCAGTTAAAATATCCCCCTCACCTGCAATCAGTAGTTGACACAATTTAGAGTAAAATAGGCGAAAACACAACACAGAATCTCACGGAATAACACAAATCTATAATATCAACACTTCATTTACCCAATTTCTTAGGCTGGAAATCCCATAGTATGTCTTTATCGAGCGCTGGTACCGACACGCCACGAGGGATATACACATCCCCGGATCGTTTTGCTATAGTTTTCAATGGTCTCTGCTTGACCATAAGGAACAGGAGAGAAAACATGAGTTTGCACAAAACATTGTTTCCTAGATTGATAGGATGATGAAGATTTTTTATCTGTATAATTATCTGGCCACTTCCTTATTCCTAGAATGATAGCCTATGCACATAGGCTATAAAGTTTTGTATTGTTTCCACAACCTAATCTTGATTTGGCTGAAGATTATGTCAAGAAACCATGCCGTTGGCAATGTTACATACATAGTGGTTAAGAAACTCATCACCAGACCAAACTATGACAATAAGGTAATCAGAGAACCACAAACCTGAATTCCATCAAAGATATTACCCAATATTCCAGGACCCAGCTCCACCGACAATGGCTGTTTAAACCATCCATAAGTCAATTAGTGTGCAAACAATTCCAGAGGGCACAAGGAAAAAGGAAAAGGACCTTGTGTGTTCTCAACACGGGATCATTCACCATCAGCCCCGCTGTCTCTTCGTATACTGTAAAGAGGACAAAGAATCAGATGATTTGTTGGTGGGTGACAAGGACATCTAGAATCCGAGATGGAGAAAGGACCAGCAAGGCGTGCAGAAAAAGCACAGGCAGAAGACAACAAATAGAACTGGGGGGAGGGGTTGATTACCGAACCTTGGATAGTTGCCGAATCTCCTTCCAACCGAATAATTTCTCCAATGAGATTATCATGACCGACACGCACTAGTTCATACATGGCAGCACCAGCCATGCCATCAGCCACAACCACGGGACCTGACACCTACATCAACATACAAACAAACAAACTCAACCCAATATTCAAATAAAATAATAACAGAAGACTTCTTTGGTGCTCTTTTCAATACACATCACATGACTATCCAATAAAGAATATACAACAGTACCTTGCGGACATAACCATATTCGCTCTCCTTCTCAGAGTCCTCGAACGTTGTGAGGCGAGCTCCGTACACAGAGGGCATGATTACTAGACCAATAAGTAAACTTCACCACCCAATAAGAGTTATCTACATCAACACACCTGCAGAATAAATCCAAACGGACACAAATCATGATTGCCTATCTTATCCAATATGCAGAATCCATGTGAATACAACTTGGATCCCAGTGATCGGTTCTCAAGTTTCGCATGGCCAGTGCCAGTCCTTAAAAATCTACAGCCATGGAATTATACAGGTACAAATCAAGCTCGTACTAAAGAAAATTCTTCGTGTCACCATGACACTATTTTGTTGGTCTGTCCCAATTTTCAATAAATAAGAAAACCAAAGCAAGAACCACCAATCCACAAGTTCAATTAAAACTTCTCGACAGACAATATCCGGTCAATTTTTAGCCAAAAAGGCGAACAACAAATAGGAAACACCAACCCAATATAATCATGGGAAAGCTGCTAGTACAAACTGGGGCAATGGAACTCTGCAATCTCCAAGAACCGGGGACGACTTTCATGGACAAATAACAATAGCACGCCTCTTCTTAATAAACCAAACACTCGGGAGCTCCAGACTTCACCACCAATGCGACATTAATCCCATCAACTGAATAGCAGAAACAAACGGAGAACAGGTAACCGCCCTGCAACTATACTAATCCCAAATCCGTGGATCCGAAAAATCGCGTGACATGGCCACCGGAGACAAGCTCCGGCAAATCCCAAAAAAATAATCCCACCAGGAACAACTCCCCCTCCACACAAATCACAGATATAAAACAGCGCTCCCAACTCATGCGCCGAATAACCAATGTTCGTCCCCGATTCACAATACAATTGGGATGCGATTACACTAACCGGGGGGAGAGAGAAAAGGATTACCCTGCTAGTAGGGGGGGAAGAGTATCGCCGGAGATTGGAGATGAACGACAGACAAAAGGAACGAACACAACAAACGGACGGACGGACGGACGGGACGAGCCGGGTTTCGGTGGCTTCCCCCTCAACCCTTTTTGCCCTGATTAACTTTTTACTGTCGGAAAAAGATTTAATTTAATTAATTCACGTGCGCGGGGGACGATTCCTCGACCTGGATATTTTAATTAATTAGTTAGTTAATTTTGTCAAGTAAATAAAAATGAAGTTTCGGAAATTATTATGGCTTTTTGATCCTGGATGCTATCCGAATCACATGGGATATAATACTTGCCCAAAAAAATTATGGCTTTTACGAAATACGATCGTAAAATAAGGTTTTACCGTCGAATTGGTGTGTTTTTCAAAATCCGCCCTCCATGTAAATAGACGGTGTAAGTTTTAAAAATGTGTCCGTATACGGCGTCCCATGATGTGCATGAAGGCGCATTTTGAAAGCCAAACTCGTCCCTTTAACTAAATAAATAAACTGAGGGTTTTCAAAACTCGCATTTCGAAAACATAGACAAAAAAATATTTCAGCTTAGTTGGTTAAAGTCCTTCTTAAGGGGCCCCTTTGTATTTCAAGAGCTTCGACGGTAAAATCGTATTTTACGAAATTCGGACCGTATTTTATAATTTTTTAAAAACTAATCGTCGTACAAAAATCTACTTTGAAATCAAGCGCTTGATAGAATTTTACCAAACGACCCCTCGTACTTTGATATTAACGATAGTATTTTAAATTAATTTATCCTTTTTTATTTCAGGCGAATTGATTTCTAAAGATTTTGTAGTAATATTTACGTCCTTTTTCAACTAACACGTTGTCGATCAAATGATAAATTTAGATAAATTGAAATATTTTGAGCGAGATAACTAATAACGTATTCATATAATAAAATTGAAGTTTCACGCTATTGATTTTTAATTACTACGCTTTTATTTTAAATAATTTCTTTTGGAAATACACGTCAAGACATTTAATTTCGTAAAAGTATAATAAAAGCTATGTCATTAATAATTTAAGCACCACCCTTGTTATTTTGATTTGATTTTTTTATTTGCTTTGTAGAAGAATAAACATATTTGTATAGAAAGTCCTTGTGTCTGTCACTCTTAAACTAAATGTCTAATGCTTTTTTCTCTTTACTATAATTTGACGCATTTCCCAGTGGGATTTCACCACCGTTTTGTTTGAATAGCTAGGATCGAGACAAAGGAATATAAAGTAAAAATTCGATTTCATTTATTACGAATTTAAGGAATGGTTAGATAGATGATTATAAAATGATATAAAAAAAAATTAAATCGCTTTCACCTGTTGATAAAGAAGGCGTTCTAGCAATACCACTAGCGTCAATTGTTTAATATAAAACTCATCATCGATACACCGAGCGCTGTTTTTATTGCCCGGTGACTTTCGGCCAACTTTTCCTTACGTCAAGCCTGAGCAGCGGATTCAACTTTTTCAGGGACTTAGTTAGAATCTCAACTAGTGGGTGCATCGGCGTCTGGGTGAGGGGGACCTCCATATGTGATAAGATACTCGAAGGTCCTGGATGACTCACCGAGTGGGCCAACATTTGGGTCACCAAGATTATACATCTTCTTCAAGTTGAGATCTTAACAGTCCCGACAACTTTTCCTGTAAAGATTTCAACTATGTTAATATTAGGAGTAGGAATTGATTCCGCCGAAATTACTTCAACTTCCGATTCTAGCCAAAGTATTAATTCTCGACGAAGAGTTGAAGGAATAACAGCAGTCTTATGCAACAAATTTCTCCCTAACAAAGCATTAAAAGTAGTTGCAACATCGATGACAAAAAATGCAGTATTCACAACCAAGCGCCCCGCTTTTAGTCGAATCGGGATTGCGCCTATACTCTTGGACATCAAGCCATTGAAGTCACTTATAGTGACGTCAGTGGTCTGAAGGTCATCTCGACTCAAACCAAGAAAATTGAACATATTCTAAGGGAGCACGTTCACTGTAGCTCTATTATCAATCAAGACTTTCTTGAGACGAATGTCATTGAAATCTGCCTCAATATATAAGGAATGCATATGATACTGTATCGAAGCAGTGGGTTTCGAAAACCAGTGAACAGGAAAGCCCACAGGCCAGTGAACAACTTGCGAAGTCGAAGATCTAGGGTTACCTATATCATGTCGACTCATACTTTTGTCCGTAAATTCTGAAGGAAGCATTATCACATTACACTTGACGGGGCCAACGTTCGGACTCGGGAAACCATCCTTGATAGGACTATAATCAGAGTCATCGAACTCATTGTCACCCAGAGGAATAGGAGGATCGAATCGAATCGTGGGTCTACGGGGTGCTATGTCAATAACAGGTTCTTCCAGGTCGACCCGACATACATCGTTAATTTCTCGATCCAACTTCACCCTTTTTTCCTCTGCACGCCTGCGGTGTCTTTCCTTCCTTCTCTTGTTACTTCGAGAGGTATCGGACTCTTGTTTGCTCACCTGTTGCCAACTATCATCGATGGGAGTTCTAACTTTATATGCCTTTGGTCGACATAACTCATTAATAAAATCAGGGTATACCTGAATGTGCTGCCTCAAATGAGGATCGTATCCCTTTATAGGAGAAATTACATTATTAACAACATCGATACAAAATATCTGATTAATCTCGCTCGTACCTAATTTTTGCGTCTTTATGCATGTGATCTCGAACATGTTGGCAGAAGACATGACAATCAACTTCTAAAAATAGTCGTAAGAACATATATTACAGAGTTGCGAGATTAAGATCTTGTGCTTGAGAATGGGACGGCATCTGTTGCACACACCATCAACCTCTAGGAATTGAGCAATAGGTGGGTCATCTTTGAGCACTTGTGCAACAATGCGAGTGGCCCCCTTCTGAGGCTTGACAGAGTCCTACTTTCTTTCGGCCAACCTTTCCTTGGCAAACTTTTTAGCTATGGGTCCATAAGTGAAACGCCTATCAAGAGCCCTTGTAGGTCCTTTGTGATTGATATTCAAGGCAGCTTTCTCGAACGGAGTAAAACCGAACCACGCTTCGGCTTGATGGGATTGGAGAAACTTCTTGAAAGTAAAACATCTATCCGTGGGATGGGTGTCATCCATATGCCACCAACAAATTTCATTCCTGAGCTTCGAAGGTTAAACAGGGCACGAAACAATTTCATTCTTCAGAAGTCATTTGAACAGATTGTTAACCAAAGTTTCACTCAAAACATGCGATCCCTCCAAGGCAGAATCGACAACATCAACTACGTTTACTTCGAAAGTATGTACCTCATAATTAGGGAAATGTTTGACGGAAGCGGGTTCGTCTGAGTCTTTAAAACAGAGGACTTTGGACTCAACTAAGTCCTGAATGAGATTCATAAGCAATCACGGGTCGTATGTGTAAAGGATCCATGCCACTTGCAATAACTCTTCTTCTTTTCGTTATCAGTTTGTGGCAGTCGATGTCTAGGTTTAAGCTTGATTCGATCCTGATATTTGAGCCAATTGAAGATTTCGTCTGCTTTATCCACATCGAACAAATATTTGCGCTCTTCATTCGATTTTTGGGAAGCCTTTGCTTTGAAATTTTTCTTGGCTAAAACGTCACAGAGGTCGATTCTCTTTCCATGAATTCAGCCATGTCTACTTCGATCAGGGAAGTTTCAACTTGCTATGCTGACTAGCCTTTCGATTATTCTCTTAAGAGGCTTTCATACTTAGTGGTCCTTTGGGCAAGATCGAATAAATCTCTCAACCTTTCTCCCTGGATCTTTTTTCGAATCCGAATGTCTAGAGTATCTTGTGCGATCTCAACAACTTCCTCTTCGGCAACAAAAGTTTTACATCGACGTTGAGCCTTCCGAAACCGTTGTAAGAATGTTGCCGCCAACTCTCCAGTTTGCTGCTTCATTCGAGTTAATTCGTCTATGGTAATGCTTGAATCCAACGTAACAAACGCCTGCATGAACTGCTTTTGCATTTCTTGCCAATTTTGGAACGAGTTGGCAGGCAGGCGAATGTACCAATTGAACCCCGAACCGGTCAAAGAATTAGGTAACAACCGAAGTTTCCAAATATCATTATTGGAAGCTTCACTAGTTTGGTGAGTGAATCGAGCCATGTGTTCTATTGGCGTCATATCATCTTCGCCAGAGAATCTAGTGAAGTCCGGAATTTTATATTCCCTCGGATAAGAATAATCCATGTCGATGTAATCAGGGAAATGTGTCTTATAAAAATTCACCTCTTCGCTTCACACTATACCAGGAACCATCTGCTCCACCAATCGAGTGACATATTCCCTAAAATCGGCAAATTCAGGCTGCATCGCGGGAGTCCTAGGAATATCTCTTTCGAATGGCCTTTCCCTCTCGACTTGGGGCGTTCCTTAGAATTTCTTGAAAAGGTTCCTTCTCATTGGGACATCTGTAGGGGGAAACCTTTCAGCATCTTCGATTGTCGAATGAGTGTAGAAACTCTCTCGTCGATGATGGGGCGGCGCATAAGCAGTTGGTTTATACTCGCCCTCATTGTCACCATCAAAGTTTTGTCCCAAATGTTGACCACGCGAAACTGGAGTATAGGGCCTTCTAATTTCTTATGGGACCCTATGCCTACTCGTTCCAGCATGATAGTCATCACTTGGTTGAAAATTTTCTTGACCCAAATTCGAATCAAAACCCACTTTGTGTTTTCCTTCCAAAACGATGTCCTTCTGGCCAAAGTGGCTGGAGAATATTCATCAATTCTTTCATTCAATCCCTGAACTTGCCTCTGCATATCTAACAAATTCTCTTGGAAATGCATCTGCATTCTTAGAATCGCATCAATATTGGCAGTTCCTTGAGAATTCTGACGATCAGATCGCGAGAGGGGCAGATCTTGCAGATTTTCCTGGGCATTCTGTTGTCTCTTCTGGGGATTACCAGCAAGGTTGGTCTGATCACCCGCAATGCTTGTTTCAGAATCACTACGACTCGCAGCCATTCTCGCTACGCTCCGCGTTCTTGGCATTCCACGTTTTCACACGAAACTCGTTTTTGACTCCTACTGTGGTGGTCATCAAAAACGTGTTTGTGGCCAAAACATGTCGCGATATAATGGGGAGTACCACTTCCATTTATGGATTAACATAGTACAGGGAGACAACCAAGTATTCCTTCGCAGCCTTTGAATGATTGTCGTGTGTTTATTACAAATGGCTGACCGTATATTTATACTAACATTTGATCTTATCTGGACAATTACCGATAACGTAACGGCTAACACAATTGCTATACACATTTTGCACATGTTTTATTTTAACTAATTGCACACTATCTACTTCGACCAAGTCCTGATGAAATCCCCATAAAAAATTAGCTAAGTCTTGAAACCTCAACTAAGACTCTTCCTTCGAGTGTTAGTTCCTTCGAGAGGTCTCGATCGAACTTCGCATCGTCCATACTTCAACATGTCCTGCTACGACGTCTTTGAAATTTGACCGAGTGCTCCTTCTTTCACATCTACCATCACAATGATGAGACTTGCCATCATTGAAGCCCAAAATGGCTTTATTGTGTAAACATCGGCTTTATCTGAAATTAAAATTTGATTTGCCATCCAATTTCATTAAAAATATTGGTTCAAATCTCAAGAATCTCTGAGATTTAAAAGGCTGACCAAAGTTAATTCGATGTGATCTTATTAGGAAATAATAATGCTTCGATCTATAGGGATCGACAAACATTTCAGTATGCATTGTAATGAAAATGAAGTAGAAGCGAAGCATACTGAGATGAAAGGGTTGGAGTCTCCTCCACTACATGTAATCTATCCGATACAGGCGCAGAAACATCGTATTACAATATACTATAACAAAAAAAGTTGTTTCTAAAAGCTTGCGAAAAGAGACCTAGTATGGAAGAAGGGGTTATTTCCTTAGAAATTAGTCTCCGAACGTAAGCAATCACGTCGATTTGAAATTTTCTTTTTTAAGGATTGAAAATTGTTACTTCAAGTAACTACTTTATTCTACCATATGAAGGAAGTAGCTTGTTCAAATGGTGCATTAAATAGAAGCAATCCCAACCAGTAATTGTTTTGCTTTTTTTTAACCGAACGTTGGAAGTCACTGTTTCAAGCAGTGACTTTAATATAGCAAGATGAAATCGCTACTTGAAATAACAATTTCATGAGCATCTAATTATATTATCATAAAGTCGTTACTCAAAGTAATGACATTGCAGCTGTATTTCACTAATTTTTTGAAATTCATAACCGTGTTTCGATTTTTTTTAAGTGGAGTTACGTTAACTTGAGACGTGTCCTTGTATTTGGCCCTAATACATGCAATGATGATACGATTATAGAGGATGCGTCTTTTTGCACTTAAATATTTGACGAATTGTTAAAAAAAATGAGTGAAATAATAATCACACGGTTATTAAACAGAGACAGATCGGATGCAGGAGCGACACCCTCACGTCTCGATCTCGACTAACAAAGCATTGAGATTTGCTCTAACATAACGTTAGTTCGTAAAGTATTTTCTGAAATATGTTGATTAAACTTAAAATTCCTTAATTAAGGTTGATAAGTTGGAGTAAGAAGTTATCGACCCTAACTGAAAAATTTTAAGTTTGACAAACTTATTTCGCAAAATATTTTACTTTTGTAACAGTCTCGCCCCATCTATGTTCGGCCTCGTGCCGGGTAAAATTCTCTTCCCTCGTACTTCTCGTACTGAGTCTTTTTATTTGCTCTAACTTTACACCATTTAATAATATATCTCAGTAATTTTTATATAATAGTCATCCATAAAACTCAAAAATAAAATCTAAAAAAAATATAAAGTGTTATTATGTCATATTAAAATAATCTAACATTATTAATGCTTACTTATTACCCCGCCCCCGTGGTAAAAATTGTTTGTTGCATGTGCTTTGCTTCCCCCAAAATAATTTGCGCAATTTGTGCCTCAAGAGGGGCGAGTTCCATCGGTTAACAGTTGATCATCGCGCACGGGACGGACAGGTTTAAGGAGCGAGCACAAAGACAAGACCATTACATGATGTGTGTTGGATTAACGTTCACGGAAAATGATACGTTACGTAGTAGTATCACGTGCGAAACTTCAAGGGTGGTTGAATCGTGGGGTGTAAATGAGCTCAAAACGTGTCAATGAATGAATTGTTCGTAACCAACATGGAGTTGATCCAAGTGGTAAGAAGCTTAAATTTGTTTAAAGAAGTCTCAAATTCGAAACATGCGTCCTCTTAAAAGAGCCACCCGTCGTAGCCAGCCAAATTTCTTATCCTTCCAAATATCCGGCGGATAAAAAAAATGAATTGTTAGCATAACGTGATGGTGCACGAGGTAATTAGATTCTTACGTAGCATCTCAGTTACTTTAATTTCCTAATCGTATCCGATCATGGTCATACCATCACATAAATGAAGCATAAATTTTTAATGAATGGTCAGATTTTGGGGTATTTTATCAGTAACAGAAAAGTTAAAATCGGGAAAAAGAGAACTGCACACAAGATTAGGATCGGCCCAAGTTATAGCCCTTAATTAAAGACCAATAACCAGGAGGACACAATCCCATCAACATTCATTCACCAATCCCGACCAAATTCCAACTATCAACAAATCACAGATGGACAGCTTGACAAGCGCAAATCACACTGTTTTGTCGGCAAAATCTGAGATTGCGATGACTGAAACATACTATGTTTGTTTCCTCCTACCTAAAAGATGGGAGCCTGCTTAATCATTTGACGTTGATTTCCCATCCTTTCCCCGTACTCAACGCTTCCAAAAATTTTTTTAAAAGGAAAAAGTTAAGGAAAAGACATCCTCCACTCTTACCTAACCTTCTAACCCTCCCATCTTTTCAGTTCAAACCCATATTGTACTGTAAAAGTAAAAAGAAGACCTCGGATTCCTCCTTCCTCAAACCATGTCAAGTCAATCAGGAAGATCCCCTTCCAAAATTAAAAAAAAAAAAAACTATATTAAAGACCCCGAAATCAGTAACATCCCCCTGTTAATCTGATTACAAGAATATTAACAAACCGACAGTCTCAGCTCAGTCCCATGCTGTTTGTCTTACATTTACAACCCCACCCACCCAAAAAACATTATAAAAAGGAATATTAAGAAATAAAGCATTTGGCCACAGACACTGCAACTTAAAAGCCTAAGTGTTAGCATCCAGCACAGAGCATCAGTTGCCCGATTTACTAATCCCACTCCCTAACCCAGAGAAACAAACGTTCTACCGTCAGAAAGCACCACCCCCCCCCACCACCATACATGTTTCTTCTCCTTATCGATTTCATACCCGCCCTTCCCTATATTCTCTCTCTACAAGGATATTCCCATCCCTGCGGAATATTTTAAAAATGTGTGACCCTCGCAAACAACCGTGGGAGGGGTTGACGCACAATGATATAAACTCGAGAAAACTCGCAAACAGAGCAGGTCCGGGGTTCACATGTGCTTCTCCAGTGTCTGGTTCTGGGTTATTGGGTGCTTCGGGTCAAACGCGTCCGAGCAGCAGTCCTACAACCAAGGGTTACGTCCGTTAGTGACAGACAATATTTTTTTTTCCACCAGAGATGACCAATTGAAAAGTTAAATTTGAAGTGAACCCAAAAATCGTTCTTTAGGTTTGGTATCTTTTAACAAGTCGTGATTCTATCTAAGAAAAGTTATCCAAGTTTAGAAAAGCTCCAAGAGGCAAGATAGTACCAGTGCATTAACATCTAACCAACATAAAGCCGGGTTGTGATTTATTTATGACACAAAGGGAAGAATTACTCAGCCAAGTTTTGACAATCATAACTTGGATATATTTATCACCACGAGGCAAACAAAGAAAATCCAAGTATTGTCTATAACATAACGAGTGCACGGGTACCTTGCCGCCAAGAGCTGAGAAGTCCCAGTGGGATTTTTTACGCTACCAAACCTTTTTGCTCTATTTTCATGCTCCTTCTCCACGCGCATAGCTGCCACCTCTTTTTCCATAGCAGCCACCTCCCTCCTCATCTTCTTAGCCTCCACCTCCATTGCCTTAGTTAATGTATCTACCTTCTTGGCTAGCATCTACAATTATTGCACAGCAAAACAAATGACATGCTGAAAAGGAGGCCCTGACAAAAATAATCAAGGATACACCAATGGAGACACTAACCTCGATTGCATCATCCTTGTCTTTAAGACTCTGATCCTTCTCGTGGCTAGCTTTCCTCAGCAGGACAACTTCTTTTTGCAGTATATCATATAAAACCCCCGGCACACTATCTTGTGTTTCCATCGCTGGAAATTGACCAGGCTTATCATTGCAGTCTGGTTTTGCAAAGTCAGCTTCCCCTTCCTTGGTTGCATCGCAGGACTGGTTCGGAGAATAATTAGCAACTCCGTTTGGAAGAACTTTTTCCCTGTCCAAAGACCTTGTACCACCATCAAATGATCTCGATGTTCCTTTGGCATGCTTTAATGCGGTGGTTGCACCAGAAGAGAAGGATTTTGACTGCGAGCTAGCTTTCCGAGAAAGAAGACCACTGGCAGCCAGCCTAGACATGCTGTCACCACCACCTAGAGACTGGCGGCGTGAAGGACCATTGCTAACACTCCTACCTTCTAATGCGCCACGGTTACTATTTCCAGGGGATCCTTTTAAGCTATCTTCAATTACTTTGAGTCTCAACTGATACCTCTCCTATAAACACCAACATTAAATGAGCAGAAATCCTCCCCCATTCTCATATATACTTTTTCAAGACAAACTAGACAAAATTAGAAGTTTACCTTTAATAATGCCTCCGATCTGGCAGCTCGCTCAGCTATGGCAAGTTTGTCACGCAGCTGTTGCATCTCTCCCTTTAGTAACATCAAGAAGCAAATATGAGAAATACCACTACGCACTTAAAAGAACAATACTGAAGGGTTTGTGAAAAAGAAGATAAGAAAGCAGCTTGCCTGCAAGAATCTTCTCTCTTCAAGCCATTGCTTAACAGGCATAACTTTGTCATTGGCATCTTTCCACTCGTTGGCAACTACAGTTGCTACCCTGTTTGCAGTGACCTTTGCTCGAGCCAACTCCCTATCAAGGGTTCTCCTTTCCTCCTGTAAGCAGAAAGTTTGGGCAATCAACTTCTGGATCTATTTCTATTTCATAATTCAAAGAGCATTTGCAGGAAATTACATTCATTTCTTGGAATTTCCGTTGATAATCCCTCACAGCATTTGCGGCTGCACCACCGGCAAGAACAGCCTCTTCCAGCTCCCGCACTGTTTGTGTCAACTTCTCAACCTCCGCTACCTTGGTTCTATGCAACTTGTCTAATATTTTGTTTTCCTCCTGTTACATGACAGCAACAAGAAGCTAACACTAAACATGCTTCACAGACCAGGAGTTCTTCTATTGAATGAAGTGAAATTGTATAAACCACAGAATTTTAATGAAACAGAACCTGGCAGATCTCAATTTGCTTCATCAGTTCTTGATTCTTATTTTGAAGGTCATCCACCATGGAGGCCTTTGCTAGCGCAACCTGAATTGTTCTCTCAGCTTCCAGTAAAGCAGCTTCCTTGGACTTAGTCAGTCGATCTAATGCTTTATTATCATCCTGAAGCTTTGCAATCTGAAATCAAACATGAGAACAGCCCTACGTCAAGCTAACCCAGGTGATAGGACCACTCATTAAGAAAAGAGCAACTACCTCTTGCTTCGCAAGTTTCAGCTCAGCCTCTAGTGGGGCAAGTATGGCTTCAATTGGAGGCATGTCATCATCCTTTTGAGCAGCATGTACCCTTCGTAATGTGGCTTCAGCAGCAAATTGAGCAGCCATGGAAGCTTTTTTCTCCTCATTGATTTTCTTGATTTCAAGGTTCTGCAAACATGTTTTAATCGGAAACCAAAGACATCAAAGTGACAGCATGAGAGAAGTTAAAAGCTCGCTCGGCATACTTTATTTTCCAGAATCTTTTCAGTCAACTTGAGCTTCTCTTCCACCTTGAACAACTCTTCCGTGAGCTGGATTAACATATAACCCAAGAAAGCCAATTTAATGACTGGATAAGCTCCGAAAATTATATCCAGTACAAAAAAAAAAAAAATACATTGACAAACGGTCAACACACACTTTCCGAGTATATAAACCAATTAATGCTTTGGAAAAAATTCACCTTCAAATAGCAATATCTTGAGTGTCAGCTATACCAGTGATAACAATGAAGAAATGTATTCAACAAAGTACCATTCACTTGTTTTATAACATCTTAAAATTCTTAGCTACATATATCTTAGAGCCAGAAAATGTGTTCATCAATTTATTTATTCCATAACATAACCACAATCAGGTAGAAAAATAAAAGAATACAAAGGCAGGACGTTGCCCCAGAGAAGGCCACTTCGACAAACATAGAGTCAAACAAAAAAAAAATGATTGCATACAGTACTTGTCTACATATCAAAAACCAAAGAGAGACCTCAAACCAAGTGCCTGCAAAGTAAACTTCCCAGACGCTTCAGGAAGCAGACAAAGACGCATAATTTCCATCAGACCCAAATAAAAAATATTTATTCAATATTTCCTCTCCAAGAGAGATTAACAGACAGTGACATAAATAAGACAACCTAAACGACACCATGAACTGCAAAAAGATGAACTAAAGAACAATTCCGTAATGGCCACTGGAGATTGCATAAGCAGAATCAATCTCTGTACTTCTCTAGTATATCCTCTCCTAGACACGCCCAATTATAAAACTTAGCTTTAATTCAATTACCGATTGAGCGCTCCACTTGAATTCACGTAACCTTAAAAGGAATCTCAAAATGCAAAAATCAAATCCAACCAATCACCTCTTCAACGGCCTTCTCCCTCTGCCTCTCCGACAACTTCAACGCCTTGATCTCAGCCTGCGCCTCCGCCAACTCCCTATCCTTATCTACACGAGAAAAGGGAAAAAAAAAAGACAAAAGGAAACATCGTCAACAAACCCACCCGACACTCCACACCACAAGATCCCACTCGCGCGAACAACTCGGATCCAAAGATTCCGGACCTCTGACTTCATTCTCCAAGCGATTGAGCTCGACCTTGACCGGATCTGACCCGTGCAGGAGCGTAATGAACTCATTATCCGCATCCAAACTCGGGCGAACGGAGCCTCGCCGCCTGGAGCTGCTCCTTCCTTCTTTAAAAGAAGAGGATGCCGTCAACGGCTGGTGCATCGACGTTGTGGGAGTACCATTGCTCAACCCTAGCACCTCCGCCGGACTGTCGGCCATCTCTCCTCCCGATCTTAAGAAACAATCACCCCTCCTGCGACAATCAAACCCTGTGCTCACCAGAGCAACACAACACTCCCTACAGATCCATCGGAGGCTCAGCCACCAGCTCTATCGGTCAGTCTACGCAGCCGGCGGTGGAGGCAGGTAGCTCCGACGGGGAGGAAGTAACGCCGTAGATAACAACCGGCTGGCTGGTGGTGGTGGGCTAACGGATGTCAGTTAGGGAGAGAAAGTGTGTTGAGTGTGAAGGGGGTTTTTCTCTCTCTAGAACGTGGAGATTTTAAATCGGGGGAGGGGGTTCTCCGTGTTGTTTGTGGGAATGGTAGTGCTGAGGGGGGAGTGTTTGTTTTAGAGACGATGGGGGAGGACTGATTAATTAAATAGATTAGTGGGGTGGTGATTAATGAAGACGTAGGATTAAGGGAGGGGGTTCCACAGTGAGAGAGGACGGTGGTGGGGGCAGACCATTTAATTTAGCTTGAATTCATTAATCGATTATTTAAACCCAAAATTTTTTTGTTTCTATTTTTATGTTTTCCGTATAGTTTTATTTTTAACCAAAAGAAGGAAAAAATGTGGGGTTCTAGTTGGGACTTCGTTGTTCTACTTCTATTCTTGGGATTTTGCTTCCGAGTTGGGAATTACCGTGGAATGATTTTTTATGAAAAAAATTTGTTGGTTAACACCCCCCCCCCCCCAAAAAAAAAAGTTAGGAAAAATTAATAGACTGATGGTTGTGAAATGGACGAAGTTTATACGTAATTATTGTTTGCCCGAATTTTTTTTTTAAATACGGTTTCAGTTTCAAAAATACCTTAAATATCACCCTCTTAATTACGATTAACTTTAGGAATATCCGTCGACACTTCCGTAGAATACCAAAAACCCTCTTTCACTTTAATTTTTCATTCAGTTTTCTTAACTCACAGTTTCAAACCGCGATTTTAATCAATTTCATTAAAGTCGTAGTTCGAAATCTCAACTTTTTTATAAAATAAAAATATGATTTCAAACATTAACTTAAAAATTGTATTTAAAATATTTTCGAAACTAAAATCGTATTAAGTATTTTTTTTAAATCAATAAGCGATCTCGTGAAATGGTGGGTCGTCATCACGTGACGCACATAGTTGGCCCAAGGCCCATCTCGTTTAGCATCAAATAAGAGCATAGAGAGTAACATGGTGAGAAGAAAGCACTCTCCCATGACATGATAGACCGATTTTTCAGTCACGTTTTGCCCAAAGGGATGGTTTAATTTGTCACGTTGACGATGTTCCCTAGGAACCAACCAGACATTTCGTGTTGATTAATGTCAGATGGGTTAGAACAAGATTGTGTCCCCACGTACCAAAAGTAAACCGTATTCTGTTTCCCAGCACTCCCTTTGTACCTTTATTGTGGTAAGAACCGATTGTAAAGATGTGGATTGTCGGTATGCTTACATAGAATTATCAAAACGATTTCTTTCAAGCAGACAATGATGCCACCTTCCTTAATCCTCCATTTTACTAAACATTAATTGCACGTAAGAGGTTGTAAGATCCGTGAATATAGGCTTTTAACTGCTGGTAAGAAACCCAGAATCCTCCAAAAGGGTTACAGGGAATGGCATAATAAAATATTGTGAAAGCTGTGGACCTAAGCTTACCGCACCGCTAGTTTTAGTTCGACGGTCATCCATCGGCCGAAATCATTGGTGTCGGGGTGCGCGCGGGCACCGGTCGCGCTCGTTGTAGCTTGCTTCCGGTACACGGGACGTTCTCGACCTTTAGGTTTACTGTTCATTAACCTCTATGCTAATAGCAGAGTTAGCTGCAAAAATGTCAGCACAAGGGAAAAGTTCGGCAGCCAAGCTATCGTAAACTACAGTCTGTTAAAGGACGCTGAATTGAGAAAGTGGCAGGCGTTGTGAATCATTCAGGGGATGTCCCCTTAACCTTCCCTACCTCATCATGACCAGATAGCCCGGATGCTACAGGCACATGTGAAGTTTATTCAGCAGCATCAGATTCCGGAATCGCATAAGCCAAGGTGAACTCTGTAAATACATGGAGTTTCCTCACGAGCATTTTTCTGTCGGGAAAACCAAAATCGATATACTGTGATGACGATGTTCAGTAGACACATAAATGTCCTGGATCATGCCGCATGAACTTCAAAAATTTTTGAATTTCTGTATAGGTCAGTAAGAGACATTTTGACATGAGACAAAGTCTGATCACCGAGACAGTGGCAGGTTATAAATTGTTCAGAAGAAAGAGCAACTAATAATGAATCCGAAAATCGCAAGAACCTGTCCATCAGTCATTGCCAAAAGCAAGCGTGTGATCTGCATTTTATCCCTTGATTTTTCAATCAGCACAAACTAATGTTTCTTTCCACCCCCCGCTTCATCATATTTCATTTCACATCATAGGAAACTACAAGCGAGGCAGCCTCCGCACCAGGAAGAAAACGGTTTGGCAGCTCTTTCTCCACTAGCAGTTAACCAGATACACAAGCACATTTCAGCAATGCTCTTGAGAACTCATCTCATTGTTATCAGTAAAACGGTAGGGCTGAAAAGGTAACCTCACACAATTGAAAAAGCTCGGCAAATATACTCGCCATCTAAGGTAACCCCGACCAAGCACTTCCATTCAACAATCTACAGGTTCAACTAACCCTCTTTCGCACTGAAGTCGTGAAAGAAAATCGAGAATTAGCAGATCTAGACCGTGCAAATAAAATACTTTTCAGCAGAAATTGCATAAAAATTCAGCGAACAACAACATGAAAATAGCGTTGTCCTTCCCTGGTTGCTTTTAGATGGTTGCCCTTACAAATGTAATAATAATAAGTAGCAAGGGATGTAACTCATTGGTTTTCAAGTGAACGCCGGAGAGTGCCTGTTTAGCAACAGAAATTCCGGGTCATAAATCCCGGCTTCATCTATGGATTAACTGTCCAGAACACGGGCCCAAGGAACGGAATCCAGTAAGGAAATAACCACGGAGACAAACCAGGCGAAGGCTTGCTGAGCGAAGCAGTCACCAAGCGATAGGGTTACTAGGTGACGAGCGACAAGGGACGGAAGCGACAAGCGACAATCAGTTGGGCCAGCAAGGAAACTCTACGGCAAAGGCCAATGGGCGATGCGGTCGATCAACTTAGCTGTTAAGGAAGGTTCCAGACAATCTCAGAAGATTGTTGTCAAGATTGCTCATATAGAAAGGATATATTCTGTAGAGACCGGCAGCAAAGAAAACGTAATATATGTGTAATATTACTTTACCGTATATACGTAGGTCTAGCTTAGTATAAATACTCGTACAATTCTCTGTAGATGGACATATCCTTATCAATTTATTATCTTTTCAACCATTCCGGCGTTCAGGCTCTCTTTGTGCTCCCGCGTTCTTGCTAACTTCCGAAGGCATCGTCGATGTCATCCGTAAGTGTTTCCGCTTAAGGGTGTTCATCCGCTGTCTTCTTCTCTTTCTTCTTACATTTCATACGGTGACCACAAATTCAACGAATCCTCCGGGCACCAGTTCCCCCGTAGTGCTAGAGATCTCCGACGTGTTCGGATCCGGCTTGCTCGCGGTCACTTCCGAAGCGAACACGCCTTTGGCGACCACAGTGGGAGGCTAAGCCAATTATGTCTAGAACCCGAGCTGGTAGTATTTCGAACAACTTCAGGGATAAAAACTCCGATGGGGAAACAACAACGATGGAAACAACTCAGACACAGCCATTGCTCGAGAACTGTCCACCATCATGAGTACTCTCCAACTCTTAATGGAGATGGTCAATGTCATCGACCAGAAGCACGACGCCTTTAAGGGAAAGATTGGATCCAAGATGGAAGCCGTCTTTCAAAACCCGGAGACTATGTCAGGGATACCAGTGAACAACCCTGATAATAGGAAAGGCGAATCGGCTACCAAGCGCCAATTTGACCATGACGCCCATAGAGCGTCAATAGCTGAGAGAAAGAGAAAGGTCGACATGGAGGATGTCCCTGCCATCCCTGCAGGTCCTAAGAAGGTCGTGCGCCATAATTCGCCATTCGTAATAAACGAGTTGAGGACGGCCGCGCAGCGAAACCATCATGTGGCGTATGACCCCCTTTTCAGAGGAGGGAGAATTTCAATTGCCCGGTAGAGAACGAATTCGTTCCTCCTGCTGAAAACAGGAACCCAAACACAGCCTCAAGTCTTTTATCTTTCTTGTTACTGGTGACCTTAACCCCAACCTCAGCGTCGTATAATAAATTCCGGCGTTGTTGACACACCCCCGTCCATCCTCGGTATCGTCGCATTAAATTCCGACATTGTTGACCTGCCACCACTTCGACTCCGCCCAATCTCGACGTCGTGCATTAAATTCCGGTGCCGTTGACGATCTCCACCGCTCCACAAGAGTGAATTATACTAAAGGAGTTCGCCTCATGATAAAGGTCTTTTACAGGAAATGGACACCGAATTGGAAAGGTCCCCTTCTGGTTGAATCCCATCTTGGGAATTCATATTGCCTATGGGGCTTGATGGGTCAATGCATCACCTCAAAATCAGTGGCAGGTACTTAAAAGGGTATAAGCCAACGATGTGGGAGGTACACAAAAATATTATCTCACAGCACTTCCCCACTTTGTGGGGGCAAATACAAACGTAACAGTTCAAACAAGAGGTAAAGAGTACAGCAGGCACTTCGCCCGGTCTACCTACTCGGCTGCCAGCACTTCCTTTGTCTCGACATCCAGGGCCTTGTCCCACTCTTTCTCCAGCATCTCTCGCTCACAGTCAGCGGTCACGCGTTCAGCTGCTTCATCTGCACGGGCAGAGTCCAAGATTGCACTAGTAGCGTCCAACTTCTCCTGGAGACGCTGGAGAGCAGCCAATAGCTCCTCTTTCTCTTTGAGAATGTCAGTATCCTCAAGAGACAGCTCGTGCACCCGAGCGGAGGATGGAAGTGACTGGGACAACGCGGACCGTCGCTCCTCCAGCTTCGCCTTGACCGTGAGATCCTTCAGGCGCTCACCCCACAAATGCCAGAGGGATCTCCGAAGGAACGAGAACATAAGCTTCACCTCATGCAAATCGGCGCTCGCTCGCCCCAGTTCATCCGTCGCGGATTTTAGGGTAAGCAAAGAGTGCAAAGGCTGCCATGAACATGCTCGAGTCAGACAATGACCTGAGAACAAATAAGGGGCATAACTCAAGGGTCCCTACCGAGATTTCCTGTGCTTGTGGGCCTTGGGGGGCTTCTGTCACCTCGCCTTGAGGAACTTCTCTTGCTTCGTCTGGGAAAAACTCCGTCAACTACCCTAGGGGGCTCCCGTCGCCCGAGGGATCTCTGTCACTTTACCTGGCATCTGTTGGGTGACAGCGACATGGACAACCGAGGAGTTTTGGACTCCATCCCTCAAAGGTGGGAGCAGAACTTCGCGTACCGCCTCATTGGGGACTCCCCCAACTTTGATTCGTCTGGCAGTCTTGGCCGCCCAGCCAGGAAGACATAGGAACGTCATCGGGGACGTCATCAACAATAGTTGGAGAAACGCCAGCGACACCTTTATGAGAAGAAATTGTGTTACTCCTAAATCCCCTATTGTGATATCAACCGATGCACTTCGGGAATATCGACGGTCAATGATTTATTGTTCGCCTGCACACGTTACTAGGTTGCAGGAGAATGATTACTTGGTCTTTTTCAAGGCGAGACAGAATACTCAGTTTGCCATGAGGGGGCTTATATGTTTTGCAACAGAAATTCTAGGCCACAGATACCGGCTTCATCTGTTTATCAATGGTCCAGAACACAGGCCCCAGGAACGGAAATCTAGTAAGGAGGTGACCACGGAGACACACCAGGCGAAGGCTTGCTGGGCGAAGCAGTCACCAAGCGACAGGGTTACCAGGCGATGGGCGACAAGGGGAGGAAGCGACGAGCGAAAGTCACTTGGGCGAGCGAGGAAACTCTACGGCGAAGACCAATGGGTGATGCGGTCGATCAACTTAGCTGTTAAGGAAGGCTCCAGAAGATCTCAGGATCCGAAAGGGAATTGTTGCCAAGATTGCTCATATGGAAAGAAGATATTCCATAGAGATCGGCAACAAAAGAAACGTAATATATGTGCAATATTACTTTTCTGTATATACGTAGGTTTAGCTTAGTATAAATATTTGTTCTTAGGCATTGTACAAAACAACTCTTTACAGACGGACATATCCTTATCAATTTATTATCTTTTCAAGCATTCCGACGTTTAGGCTCTCTTTGTGCTCCCGCGTTCTTGTAAGTGTTTCCGCTTAAGGGTGTTCGTCCGATGTCTTCTTCTCTCTCTTTTTACATTTCATACGGCGACCACACATTCAACGAATTCTCTGGGTACCAGTTCGCCCGTAATGCCAGAGATCTCTGACGTGTTCGGATCTGGGTTGCTCGCAGTCACTTCCGGAGCAAATAGTGCCTACATCTAATGAAGAGTTTGCTGGAGGAATCATTTGAAGCTTCTTGACGACAGGAATCAGCAAGTAGTTAGCAAGTGCTGACTACTGGAACATGGATTTATAGACGACATAGGAACGGCACCAAAAAGTAGTCATATCCCGACTTAGTTCTAGATAATATCATTAAATCCGTCACTGCACCAAGAACAATCCTGTGATCCCCTTTCCATTTTCTGCATTTCCATAAATTGTGCCGCCACAAGACAAGGATTTTGATCGACTGAAACAGCTGGATTTTAGAACAACTTCCTAACTCCAGCACCACTGCATATGAGAGCAACAACCAATTTACTACATTACCTGCGAACCGACACATTTTCTAGAGAGCCTCCTTTAATCAGTCCCGCCGATCCACGCATTTTCTCAACTGAAGGGACACTCGAGCAGGACAGCAGAAGTCAAAAGATTAAGTTCAATCAGCTAACTATTGACATGAACTGATCTTGACAGTAACTAAGGATCTATAGCAATGTCTTTCTACTTTGTGAATCCCTTTTGCAGAATAAATGTTTCAGATGAATGTGTTGCCATATTTCCACCAAAATGACCCGATTAACCACTGACAACCAACGGAAGCAGCCTGCAGAAAAACAAATGGATCACTTGACTGCATTTCTTTCTGGAAACAACACAACAAGATATGCCTAGAATACTCGTTCTCCCACAAATCTTATTAAAACAGAAGAAACCTCAATTAAGTCATTGTCATTGACTAGGGTCATTTCAAGATTCGTCAAGGTCATCTCGATTAGAAGGAAACTCGAGACTGATAAATACTCAACGGTCAAGCGTAAGGAAAAGGACAACCTAATCAAGAACTCCGTACCGAAAGCAAGTCCAACGTTGGGGGACGTCGTCATGTCTCCCGATTAGCTGGAGGACTCTTATAAAATCAGCTTTCTTTTTTTCCCGGCCACAAATATTATTTCCCCCATCTTTTTTTAAAAAATAAAATCATATCTTCTTATATACATAACAACATACGCAAGACTCAGGTTCTCCCCTACTACTCCCAAAACTAACACTCTGTCTGGTTCACACCATGTTCCGGCGGGGGATCACCGGTGCCTTCCACTCATCCGCCACCGAAGTAAAGGCGGCGGAAGAAATCCCCGACCTCGCCCTCGCCAGGATGAGGCAGTCGATGGAAAAACTCGGACTGTCCAATCAGGTCGCAATGGATCTTATGAATCTTACTGGTCTTCAACCCCCCCTTTCTGTTTTTTGGTCTGGTGGAAGGTTCACAGGTGCTCGTTCTAATTCGCAGGAGTTTAGTGATGCGACCCTCATGAGGTTCCTGATAGCGAGGTCGATGGTCGTTGAGAAGGCGACCGAGATGATTGTCAAGTGGCGCGAGTGGAGGGAGGTATTGGTCCCGAACGGGTTCATTTCGGAATCGGAAGTCGCCGATGAGTTGGAGGCTAGGAAGATTTACCTGCAGGGGTTGACGAGGCGTGGGCACCCGCTGTTGATAGGCAAGACTTGCAGGCACTACCCTTCTGTGGATAAGATCCAGTTCAAGAGTAATTCACCGACTCTCTGCTAGCGATTTGTTTTGTTCCTCCGCTTACTTGCAATAGAAGATATATAGGTACGGTAAGGTATTCACCTTCGATTGATCGGCCAATAGGAAATGGAGTTGAAGCTTGTTTGACTGGTAGCAGTGGCGTGAACTTGCTAAAAACTTCCTCTGTTGTTTGAATAGCCGAAACTCCGTGTGTTTGTGTGAGACATATCAAAGTATTCCTGCTTGACGATTCGAGCATTATTACGGGGAGCTAACAAGGATTTGCAGAGGTCTTTGGCTCATATGCGTGGTACCGTTGCTGTGTGGTTTTGCATTGTTTAGCAGTGCACTGCTATGTTGCTGTCGGGTTTTGTTTAATTGGTTCTCTAGATGTTATTACTTAACTCCATGAAGGCGTTCTTGTGCAGAATTCATAGCTTACGTGTTGGACAAGACCATTGCCTGGTGAGCCCCACTCTTGGTATATCGCATATCGCAACTCCTAGGGCTCCCAAGTTAGTTTGGATGTCTTATTGCTGCTAAAAAGTGAGAAGGATGGTCAAGTTGTGGACATAGCATTTTGTTTCAGCTCTTTCCGAGGACAAGAAGTTGGAAACGAGAAGATGGTTGTGCTTCTCGACCTGAAAGACATAAGCTTCAAGAACGTCGATCCCCGCGGACTGATCACTGGGTTTCAGTTTCTCCAGGTCGGTTCGGTCCATCAAATTAATTGTCGCGTCTTTATACATTGCATAAGCTCGTGCAATATAAACTAACAGAAGCCAGTTGCAGTCTTACTATCCGGAGCATCTAGACAGATGCTACATCGTCCACATGCCGGTATTCTTCATCAGCGTCTGGAAATTTGTTTCGCGCTTTCTCGACAAGGCGACACTAGAAAAGGTGCGGTACCATTGTTTCTGTAGTCCCATTACTTATGCCCGTGCTTCCCAAAGGCACTGACCATTGCTTAGTGAATTCTCAGATTGTCATCCTCACGACGGAAGAAGAACACGAGGATCTTGTCGAGCAAATCGGTGATGTCTTGCCTGAAGAGTATGGAGGGAAAGCTAAGCTTGTCGCCATCCAGGACGTCACTTTGGGTTCGAGTCTCTGATCTATCCCAGAAAAACTGTTAGTGAGTATCAACAGTTTCCGTCCAAGAGAATAAGGCCTGAAGCAAAACCAAGCAAATTTGTGAAATAGTTGTTATTTTTTAAAATATTAAAAAATAACATTCCGTGCCACTTAATTTACAAAAATACCCATTTCCAAATGAATTGTTACCCTTACCACTCGGGTCTTAGGAACAAAAAAAAAAAAGAAAAAATTCAACCCACGACTTAGTAAAATCTCCAAGGCATTGAGCATTACTTTGTAAAATCTCATATTGTCATCCTCGCAACGGAAGAAGAACACGAGGATCTCATTGAGCAAATTGGCGATGTCTTGCCTTAAGTGAATGGAGGGAAAGATAAACTTGTTCCCATCCAGGATGTCACTTTGAGTTTGAGTCTCTGATCTATCCCGGAAACACTGTTCGGAAGTTTCAACAGAACTATGGTGTATGAACCTCCTGCCGCATCTTAATAACTTTCGTCATATACACTAAGAACATCTTCAGTCGATCGAATATATCAAAGAAACTTTTTTCTGGTACCTAACACAATAATTTAGCAACCTGCCACAATGCTTTGCTTGATTCCAGGCATGGTCAATCAGCAACAGCTATGCCTATCTTTCGATCCCAAATCCTTCAGTTCTCAGGACATGCCTTGCAGTCTCGGACGAACAGATAATCCCACAGCAGATCAAATGAATCGGCCAGGAATTTCGGCTTATTACTCTTCGCATAACTCGAATCCTTCGAGTTTTGTACGATATACCGTTGGTTTAAGAAAAGAAACAGTCCGAGTTTTAAAAATACCCAATTTATTATCCCTATTACGCGTTTTGAAAATCCATCTTCTAGTTTACAAAGAAGACCTATTTTGAAAAATTAGGGAGTGAGGCGGCTTTTAAAAACTCGCCCTCCATTAAAAACAGCCTTCCATTAATTTTTTGACAAAATATACGATAATATCAAAAACTATTACGAAACTTTTTGTTTTGTCAAAAACTTAGTTTATTATACGATTTTGTATTAACTTTTATTTATATATTGATTTTGGCCGATCTTGGATTTTACCATGAGAAAACCAAATAGGCCTTAATCTATAAATTTCAATTATTAACTAAAAAAAGTAAAAAAATGGGTAATAATATTGAAACATTTCATGTGTTTTTTATTATATGATTTTAATGGTTAAATTTGAAAGTTGAAGTTGAACGGTAGTTTATTGATGCTGTTAAGAATTTATAAAATTGATGAAGGTCGGATGATGACTCTATTATGGGGTTACTACGTGTAAAGTAGCTTGTAAGAAGATGCAATGAGAGGTTGAAACTCAACTACTATAAGAGAGAAATGTTAGACAATATTAAGGATTTGTTTGGTTTTCTCGTAAAATCCAAGATTGACCACGAAAAATTATAATCCTAAAGATAGTGATAATATCGTATAGTAAAAAAAAAATTGATAAAATAGAAATTTAAGACATAATTTATGATATTATCATATATTTTACCAAATTTATTTTTTACTCCCCCTTCCTTTCTCAGTCACCGTCTTCGTCTTCCTTTCCCTCTCCCCCTTTTCCTTTCTCAGTCACCCTCTCCCTCTCTCCCTTTCCCTTTCTCCTGTCACCTCGGCCGAATTTTCAAAATCCGCATCCTTCTTCAATTATTCGTACGGCGGGTAAAACCCCTCTTCTTTGTAAATTAGAAGACGAATTTTCAAAACATGTCGTAGAAACGGTGTTTTTGAAACTTTAACAGTATTTCATAAATTTTTTTAATAACCAATCGTATAAAGCTCCGAATCGTACTTATATTCTCGAGGAGAGAAATTCGTAAGCATACCAGTTTAAGCCACACTCGCATGCCTCCATCCTGATATCCCCTCCACGGTAATAAATGCTAATCCGTGTTGTCCCAAGATGAACTCCGTCCACCAACTGGCGTCATAGGCGCCATGAAGGGATAAGGGCACGAACAAACTGCCGTCCGCACCCCAACAGCGTACACAGTAAGTCTGGCAGCACAGACGCGAAGGCAGCGTCAAAACTTTCATCAAACAACAAATTTGATGGGAAATTTTGAATTTCACGATCTTCAGGACACGTTTGACATTTTTACTAATACAACTCAACATAAAAAATGATATTTACATCAAACAAAAGAGAAGTAAACCTCTTTTTTCTTCTTCTTCTTAATCCAAAAAGTTATGCTTCAACTCAAACCGGAATTAGTTCTTGCGACACACTCGCCAAACCCTGCATTAACCTGACGATCTCAGCCGTATCATCCAAGTAGTACTTTGCCTTGCTCGGTTTCTGTCCCACCGTGCATGCGAACACCTCCGCGTTCGGGGAAATGCAAGAGCTTCCCACAGAACTTGTTATGACCTCGAACATGTCCTCGTCTGATCTGTCGTCCCCTATACACATCACGAAGTCCAGTGTCATCCCTTTCTCCTGCATCTCCGAGAGCATTCGTTTTGCCACGAGTCCCTTGCTCACCCCCTACACATGGACACACTCATGTTAGGGATCGCAGCATTTTCAATGATCGTCCTAAAACTATAAACTCGGAATTGCATACAGACCTGCGGCTTGACCTCAACGGCGCTCTGACTCCTCTTAACGATGACGGGCTCGTTAGCGAGTACGCTTTCGAGATGATCTAGGAGTTCTTTGGCTTGACAAGACCCAAAATCCGGATCGGCGTCCTCGTATGACCAGCGGAGTGAAGTTTCTTTGTTCTCAATGGTTGAGCCATCGGTTGTTTCTGTATAAAGATTCATCACCGGATCGACAATCTGCTTCCAGCTACAATCGGCCACCGGCACGCATGTTTCCCACTCGGCATCTCGGTCCATCCTGAATAATTATGCCAGAAATAGTTACGTATCCGGACTGATTTTGATCTTCGATGACAAAAACAGTCATTGGGCGAGATAATAGTCCATACCTTAGGAAGTAACCGTGTTCAGCTGCAATGCCCAGATTCTTACAGGGGGAGAACCATTCTGCCAGCGTGTTCTTGCTTCTGCCACTCACGATGAAAACCATATTGTTCTCATCCCTACAGAGGATGTTCAATATCTCGATCGACTTGGAAGTTGGGCTCTTGTCGATCGACGCCTGAGGCATCAACGTCCCGTCATAATCCAAAAGTATAGCTCTTGTCGTCGTCCTTCTATAAGCCGAGACAATATAATCCAACGCAAGCTTCCGAAAATTTGGATCCAGAGCCACAACTCTGAAGCTTAGGCCGAAACCGATGCCATAGGATCTTCTCCTCGCATGTTCCCTGCAGGTCCTCTCGAGATCCTGAAGGAAACTCCGAGCCCAATACCCAACATGGTGAGTGCTCACGTATTTGTAGTGCTTCTCGTGACGGAGCTGCTTTTCTGAGTCTGACATCCGTAACGCGCAGTCCATTGCATCGGCAACCGCATCTATATTCCATGGGTTGACCCTAATGGCACCGCTCAGCGAAGGTGAGCACCCGATGAACTCGGAAACGACCAACATGCTCTTCTTCAATGTCGACGGCTCCAAACCCAGAAGATTGTCCAGTTTCTCGTTCCCCTGTCGGCTGATCACATACTCATACGGGATGAGGTTCATCCCATCTCTTACTGCTGTCACCAAACAGGTCTCAGCAACGACATAGTACGCGATCCTCTCATAGAATTTGAGAGGCTCTTCGATTAAGACCACAGGATTGTACCCTGGTTGACCGAAAGTGTCATTTATACGCTTCACGGTGGAATAAGTCTCGTTTTGCACTTCTTTGACGTCCTTCCCTTGGCTCCTTGCCGGGTTAGCGATCTGAACTAGCACTACCTTGCCCTGACAATCCGGATGCTGTGTGAGAAGCTGTTCCATAGCCAAAAGCTTTAAGCTAATCCCCTTGAATATGTCCATGTCGTCGACCCCAAGCAACATTGTCCGGTCTTGGCCGCAATACTGCTTGATAAGCTCGGCCACTTTCGTTTCGGTTTCCGGTAGGCTCAGGATCGATTCCAGCTGGCCCATGTGAATGCCAACAGGAAGAATCTTGATACTCACGGTTCTGCCGTAGTACTCTAGCCCGATGAATCCCCGTTTTGATTCGTACGTCAGACCGAGCATGCGACTACAACAGGAGAGAAAATGGCGAGCATAATCGAAGGTATGAAACCCGATCAAATCTGAATTCAGGAGAGCCCTCAACAGCTCCTCCCTGATCGGCAACGTCTTGTAAATCTCGGACGATGGGAAGGGGCTGTGCAGAAAGAACCCTAACTTCACCCGATTAAACCTTCTCCGAAGAAAAGTTGGGAGAACCATCAAATGGTAGTCGTGTATCCACACAAAATCGTCCTCCGGGTTTATGACCTCCATAATCCGATCGGCGAATATCTTGTTGACCGAAACATAAGCCTGCCAAAGCGACCGATTGAATCTCCCGCCAAGGTCTGGAGACAGGGGCAGCATGTAATGGAACAAGGGCCACAGCTGCTGCTTACAGAATCCATGGTAGTACCTCGAGAAAAGCTCGGACGGCAGGAAAGTTGGGACGCACCTGAAGGTCTCGAGCAGGATCTGCGAGACCTCATCCTGCTCGCTCGGGTGAATCTCTTCCTTGAGGCAGCCGACGTAAATGACCTCGGCATCGTCGTCCCCCAAGCCGTCCTTCAACTGAAGAAGCAGAGCATTCTCATCCCAGCTAAAGGTCCAACCTTTGCCGCTCCCGTCCGTTCTCCTCTGTGCCCTGATCGGTAGCTGATTCGCCACGATGATTATCCGGTCCCTCTGCGCGGCCGACGATGAGGACGGGTCCGAACACACGCTCTCCGACGGGTCATCGTCCCCGGCGTCGGCCATTATCCCGGGCACCGTCATGATACGGGGAATCCGACGGCTCATCCGGGCAAAGGAAGGGGAATCCCCGGACGCGAGCTCCAGCAGGTTCGAGTAAGATCTAGACACCATGGTTCCTCAAAAACTAATAAACTAAAAAGACCCTCAACTCCAATCAAGACATCATCCTCGTACTCGAACAACAAAACCAAGGGCTTTTGTCGGAAACCCAGAACCTTAAAAGAAGCCTCAGGAACAATCACAGGAGACTGATCCAAACTGAAGAAGGGAAGGGGAAGTGATTACAATTAATATCAAACCACAAGAACAAGAACAAAGCAAAAGGAAGGGGGTGGTGGGATTATGTATCTTATTTTGTATTTATTTTGTCATGGCGAGGATAAGATCGAATTAATGGCGAATACAGAAAATTCAAAAAGAAAAATAAATGGATTAAAAGGAGAAAAAATAAATAAAAAAAGAAAGAAAGAGGGTGGGAGGGAGGGAAGGGAAGGGATTGGACAGTCCACTAAGTACAGAACCAGAGGGGATGATAACAAGACTTTCCCCCTTCTTCTGTTCATTACAAGATAATCCACGTCCAACGACCATGTGGATGGCAAAAATTGATTCGAGAAAAACCGCCCCTCCTTTTTGAATGTTTTTTAGTTAGAGTTGGACATAAGGATTCAACCATCTATAATGAACTAGTAGTATATAAAAAGTTTCTCATTCTAAAAGAAACTGAGGGTAATGTCGTCAAAAAAGAAATGGAGTAAACTTAAACATATTTCATAAGGAAAAGGAAAAAAAAGTAATTGTCGATCTGGCAAAATCTCGAGGATGAACCCATAAATTCAAGCTATTTTATGAACAAAGTTTCGCCGATGTTTATCAAGACAATAACAAAAGTTTTGTGCCTATTTTACACGAAGTAGGGGTCATTAAGAGTGTTTACAAGTCTACCGTGTGAGTCCGTCAGGAAAGTACTAAGTCTACAAATGACTATCGAGGTCAGAATCTACGAAGATCAGAAAAGATTTTGTCTTCGAGATTTTCGAAAAAAAGGTTATGGGCCACGTTCCCATTGATTTGAAACGATCTTCAGGTGGAGAAAATATGGGGACACTAGTTATCTGATTTAATATAAAAAGGAAGAAACTGTTAAGTCTACACGAAGCCAAAGTGATAGAGCAACGTCTACCGGGATCAAGTTGTTACCGAGATTTCTATAAGTCAGTTAAGAGGGCCACAACCGGAAAAAATATTCTAAGAAAGTGTCGTACATCCTAAATAGGTCAAAGATTCAGTATAAAAAGGGAGAACGATCTCCCTAAGAAAAGACACAGACATTCATCTAAGGCCAATAGCGCATTGTTTGTCCCCTTTTAGATTTTTAGTTATGAAGCGTCCAGACCAGGGTGAGCTCATAGGGACCTTGGTATCCTTTCATCGTCAAGGTGAGCAACCGTAGCCTTGACACCAAAATTCCACCATCACTTCATTGTCGGGATGAGCAACCGTAGCCTTGACAACCAAATTTCGCCATCACTTCATTGTCGGGGTGAGCAACCGTAGCTTTGACAACCAAATTCCACCTTCAATCGGTCACTAGAGTGAGCTCGTAGCGCCCTTAGTATCCAAATCCATTACCACCTTCGTCCACATTCCGTCCAAATATCAGATTCCACCTCTCCAGTCCGCAAGCTTACTGCGCCAGCTGCGAGTCTACGACGTCACCACCATCCGCATCATCAACATTTTCTTTGTTTTTTATGGCCGTAAGTTTTTCAATTTATTTGTAAGACATTGTTTTAGCATAATTGATTAATACAATTTATCTATTTTATTTATGACAATCTCATCCAAATTTCTATGAATATTCGTGTTAAATATTTTCAACTACTCGAACAATAGTTAACAAATATTTTTCCATTTCAAATACCATAGTAAGTATGGGGTAGGATTGATCTTGTCGATGTCTTTCTGTCTTTCTTATGTGTGTATATATATATATAAGAAGAAACTGAAATAACAGCTGGAAGTCACTTGTCTCCTCCACTTTTGGGTCGGCAAAACTTTTTTAAATAATAAATAAAATGGAGCGTCGAGTACGAGATACTACTAAACTAACTATGATAAGCGATTAATATTAGTTTGTTGACATAATAGTAATCATCATAGTTGATATTTTTTTAAAACCTTTTGTGAAAGGTCCTAATATTGACAATTTCCTGAATGGAAACATGACCAAATACGATAAGAAATTTTAAAAAATTCATCCTTTTTAAACATTCGAACTTTTCAATTTAATAAAAAGGCATTTGACAGATTACCTGATTAATTTGATTTCACAATAATGCTGTGTTTGAATTGCAGCAGAAGGGGAAAGGGAGCCACACGCATCCCCATATATTTGTTATTGCATTTGTTAGATTTATCATTGAATAATCCATTCGATCTTATCCACTTATTTTCATTGTTTTTTTTTTATATCTTTTACGAGCTCGCTTTACTTTACGACTCACAACTGAATCCCTATGAATTTCTATGGGCGACTTTCTTTCTTCTTATTGTAGGTCCATTCTCTCTCACTCTCTCTTTCGTATCTATTTAATCATTTTGATTGTTATATTAAAAATAAGATAATTTTATATTAATTGTTGCTTCTACATCGACACGCCAAAAGGGAACTTTTTTTTTATTTTTACTTTATTAAAGAATCACGACGCTCCAGACATTTTTTTTTCCAAGGAAACGGCATGGTCAAGAGACCAACCATAATTAATTATATTAGAAAAGAAAACGTTAAAATTTTATACCCCAACTAAAAAATTTAATGTGGACCATACGTTTAGTTTAAAAAAATTTGAAGGGAGGTGCAAATTCAACGTTACTGTAGTATTATAGATGATGAAGGGGCACCGTTATTTTGGATAATACAACAACCCTACTAAATAAATCGATCAAAATAATTTAATTATTTATATTAATTAAGAAATATAAATTTTTCATCGATTTATTTTATAAAATATTCTTACCGACGACTAAAAGTAACAAAACTCGTATGAATAAGTCCTGTTGTCCCCCCACCTATCCATAACCACTGACGAGTCAATGTTCTCCCCGTGGGTAGATGAAGACGTAACATCATTAGCACCCGCTGCTGCTGTCGCTGCGGTGCTATTCGGAGGAATAAATAATAAAAACACCTGAATCGGATTCTGAAACTTGCGCCATCCTAAAATTAAATCTGCCTTTTCTTATTTTACTTAAAAATGCAATTAATTCTCCGTCAATCTTTTCCTCCTCCTCCCCCTTCTTTTCTCTTGACCCTTCTTCCGTAGTAGCCTTTCCCCGCAGGTATTTAAAAGGCAACGCCTCCATTTCCTTAACCCCTTTTCCCCCCAGTTAATTTCTTCATTAACTGCCGGGTGTCAATGCATAGCATTGCAGCATGACTAAACAATTTTATATCATTAACTATAAATATTTCCTAAATTTTGTGTTAGAGCTTTCCAACTCACTATTCTGGTAGGCTTTTTATTTATTCCGGCCATGTTGGTTGATTTCTCCCGGCAGGTGGTTCGGTCGGCTCAGGACTGGACCTCGCTCATAATTTAAACCCTCTTTATCCTAACCTTATTATTATTACCTGGGTCCAATTGTCTCTCGTTCATGAAAGATTTGAGAACCCTGCCTCCGCTGTACTAATTCATCTGGACTCCATGTTCAGTATATATCAAACCCAAGTTCCCCTGGCGCTAATATATTTCTCCGAAAAACCAACCTTATTTTTCATTCCCGACAGGAGAACAAATGTAAAGGGTCTTTAAAAGTGCGCAGACGTCGCTTTCGACCAAGTCTAATTTGATAAGGCACGATGGGGGAACTGGGCATCCGACACGTGGCGATATCGCATGCCCCTCGTAACAGAACAATGCGCAAAAAGACAAAACACATGCTCAACTGTCCCCATAAGCCCACCCCCCCTCCTCCAACCTTATCCTAAGCAACCAGAGAGTTTATGGGGTTCGGCATCTTTTGTATTTGACCACACGTTTTAATGCATTTGGTCCATTTGCCCCATTTTCCACCTACTCCTTATTCTCTCTGTTTTTTTGTCTGGGGGGTCTGGTCACTGTCATTAGGCGTTGTTACATTTTGGTTCCTCGTTGGCTTCAATTTCCCCAATTCGTCTCATGACATGACAAACGAGATTGGGGGGTGTAAGAAATTGTCGGCCCGGGTTTCTCCGAATTCGACAACAAGATTCATCCACAAGAAAACACTCGTTGCAATATTTTTTGATTTTAACCTGTCTGGGTTGGACATTCTAAATCCTTCAAAACAATGTGTTCCTAATGGAGGATAACTTTCCAAATGCTAATAATACAAGTCTCATGCAAACATTCAATTAAAGTGATGCCATTCACAGGCCAACAATGGCTTGTGTACAAAACACCCCACAAAGGCAATGGTAACCCGTTTTATTGTGTAAATTTTAGACTTTGACCCACTCCCGTCAGATTAATCTTATCTCCTCGCCATCCTCTTCCGTCATCAGGCCCATTTTTTATATATGCGGTCATGCAACTGTGGATGGACAACAGGCCCAATAATAAGTCGGCCCGAATGGAAGCACGATCCATCTGACGACTTCGCGCCTGGGAAGATGCAGTTCATGAGACTGCATTTCTTTTTTTTTTTTTGGTATTATTATTACGAGTGAAGAAGATATTCCTTGCGTGACAAGAGAGAGAGGGAGAAAGTGAGAGACCCAAAAAAAGAAAAGAAGAAAGAGAGTCTTGGTGCGTCCGTTATTAGTCTCCCCTGAAATTCTCCCCCCCCCCCTCCCCGGAAGTTAGGTTTCGGTAGGAGATGGTGGACGGCGGAGGATCGTTGGCGCCGTTCCTGAGTAAGTGCTACGACATGGTGGAGGACTCATCCACCGACCCCATCGTCTCCTGGGGGGCCAACGCCGGCACCTTCGTCATCTGGGACATCACCGATTTCACCGTTCAACTTCTTCCCAAGTACTTCAAGCACAGCAACTTCTCTAGCTTCATGCGCCAGCTTAACATCTACGTATGGGTCGACATCCTTGTCTTCCCCCCTCCCTCTCTTGTTGTTGTTGTTGTTGTTGTTGTTTCTTCTTCTTTTCTTTTTAAAGTTGGGGTTTGCGTCTGTTATTGTAGTGGCATTGTGTGGGTGTTGTGCATCTGCTTGAAATTTTTCCCTGATTTAGTTATGCCTGCCTAGGATTGGATTTTGATACTGTTTCGTGGTTGTCGCGGCCAACCGCTCGCTGGCATTGGTCTTGGTCCCTGATTAAGAAATCTCGCAAGGGGTTGTTCTTGTTGAGGCCCTTCTTGCATATGGCACGGCGGGCTGAAGCGGTTCTTTTTTATCCTTGTGCTTATCAAAGGTGATCGCTAAGCTAATGCAATCCTCTCTAGTACCTGTAAAGTTGTGAAGAGTGGGTGATCTTTAACTTGCCTGGGTCACTTTTATTTTATTGTTAATTCGTTCTTTGTTAAATGGGATGTGGATTTTGGCGAGTTTCAATGTAGATACTGCAGCCACTGGAAATCGGTGCTGGCTATTCAATATGATTCCTTTAGCTGTCAATTTCTTTTCCTCCAGTGGCTGGGTTAGACCCATTAGTTTTTGTCAACCCTGATGCTTGCACTGGGATAACTTTGTGTTGTTTAGAGGACTGAGCTATTATTGTCTTTTACGTTTAAATCTTGTGTCTTTACTCGGCCTTCTGAAATTTTACCAGGGATTTAGAAAGGTTGATACAGACCGATGGGAGTTTGCAAATGAAGGCTTCGTCAAGGGTCAAAAGCATTTGATGAAGAACATAGCTAGGAGGAAGAATATCCAGGCTGTCAAACAGAAAAAATCGTTGTGGCAGAACAAAGACCAGAAGGAGCCGGTCGCCATAACTGAAAATGATGGCTTACGGAAGGAAGTCGAGACCTTGAAGAATGACAAGAATTCGCTCATGCAGGAATTAGTTAAGCTGAGGAAGCTCCAGACAACTTCTGAAGGTAAGGTGGTCGTCCTCAAGGAAAGGCTTCAGGGGATGGAAAAGAATCAGCAGGAATTGTTATCATTCTTGGTAATGGCCATCCAAAACCCGGGCCTTCTCGTTCAGCTTCTCCAGCATGGGGTGAAAAATGGATCCCTCATCTCGGACGGGAACCTGGTGAAGTACTTGCCTGGAGTCGAGGAAAGGACAGAATCTGAATGTTCGCCTGACATGGAGTTTAGTAAATTTCCCAAACCTGGGGATTCTCTTGAGGATTCGCCAGATGTTGTCTTGAATAATGACTTCCTTAAACCTCTTATGGAAGGGAAGTTATCGTTTGATAGTCATTGTCCGTTTGTCCTTCCTGAATTCCCTGACAGTTCACGTGCTTGGGATCAGCTGCTTTTAGAGAGTCCATTTATGACTAACGCTGAAGAAACCAACCGAAACCCAGAAGAATTCCTCGGTGACTCAGGCTCCCTCTTGGAACCAATGGTCTTGAAGCCTGTGTCAGCAAGCTCTCCTGAATTTGAAGATCTAGTAAGGCAAATAGAGAAATCTTATCCAGTCGATAATGACTCGGATGCTGATGGTGATGATTCCGATGGTTCGAGCATGGATTTTGTTACGGAGCAAATTCTGCCCTTTTCTCCTGCAAATTGACAAGCTTCATGTCATTGGTATGGTTCTCTTCCTACATATGACATACACCTGTGATGAATGCTTGGTTCTACAACAGTAGAATCTGTTAGTTTTCTGGCGTGGTGTGTAAATAATATACCAATAAAGTTTTTGGAAAATTCTCATCACAGGTTATATTGTAGATAAGCGGCATCACGGGTAATAACATAGGTTAATTTTTGTCACCATGATCATTGCCTACTTCCAGATCTTTTCTGCTGTAGCTTAAAGATTTTTGGATATGGCTTGTGATGTATTACTAGATTAGCATCTGTCCGCATTCAGCGATCCTTGTCACGCTCTTGTCTATAGCACTGTTGTTCTTCCGGGGAGGCTTCAGAAGTTTCAACGGAACGTGGGAAGTATGTGGTAAATGTTGTCGGCAGTCAAAACTAAGATTAAACTTACAACCACTGTCTTGAACACTTGAGCCAAATAGAGTATAAAATACAGGATGTTGAATGAGAGGAAGGATGACGAAAGACAAAACCCCGCCTTACAAATAAAGAGGAGACACTTATACTAAATTAAATATAATGGCATATACTTCTGTTCGTGTCAGAAACGGATCACGTCGAGAATATTTGGCTCGAACGCTCACAGTGGTTCGGATGTGGTCGCCAGTAAATGAAAAGATGAATTGTATTAACAAATGATGTCGAATGTATGGACGAAGGTAACGATGGATTTTAATATTAAGGGCTCTAGGAGCTCACTTTAGTGACGGAGTGAAGGCAAAATTTTGTTGTCAAGGGCCCGAAAGCTCACCCTGACGATGGAGTGCTGGCAGAGTTTTGGTGTCAAAGCTATGGTTGCTCACTCTGACGATGGAAGGATACCAAGGGCCCTACGAGCTCACCCTGGTCTGAACGCCTGAAGAATAAAACTAAAAAGAGCTGACGATCAATGCACTGATTGGCCTTATGATTGTCATCGTTGTTTAAGAAAGATCTTTTCCCTTTTATACTGAATTTTTACATGCTTGAGACGTGTGCCACGTTCTCAGAATATCTTCTCAGGTCGTGGCCCGCTTAACTAACCCCCAGAAATATCGGTAACAGCTTGATCCTCGTAGACAACGCCCTTACTCATATCGTCTATCAGTTTAGATTCGCGTAGACTTAACAGCTTTTCCTTTTTATATAAAATCAGATAACTAGATACGTGTTCCTAGAGTTTCTTCACCTGAAGATCGTTTCAAATCATGGGAATGTGGCCTCATAACTGCTTTTCTAAAAATCTCGGAGTCAAGATCTTTTCTGGTGTTCGTAGACTCTGACCCCGACGGTTTTTCATAGACTTAGTTAGTACTTCCCTGGCAGGCTCACATAACGGTGGGCTTGTAAACACTCTTAATGACCCCTGGACTTATGGGAAAATAGGTCCAAAATTTCCGTCATGATCTTGGTAGACTTAATATGGGTCAATGAAATGGGTTTGTGGGTTTCTCATAAAATGACATGAATTTATGGGCTCCTCATAATTAGGCCCGAGATTTCTGCCATGTTAACAACTTCATATGAAATTGTCATTAGATCCTGGGACAAACTACATGTGGCTACTCATGATAACTGCTCTTCAAATATCAGGTCTCGTGTCTTGACACTTCTCGAAGTCGAGCGAACATCCTCTAGCCGAAAACTCCTCTTGTCCTGAAAAGCTCACATGTTGTCATCTATTCGAGTTGATGAAGCCGTATGAACATCATCGAGTCAAATCCATCTTGTTCTCGGAGTCCTCCTATTGAAGCTTATCTCGAAGAAGGATCCTTGAAGCTCGCCTTTTGAAGCCTGATAGCATTTTGATTTCCTGAGACCTTTCTCTTAAATGTATTGTTGCTGTTAAACTACTCTCATATTCAAGAAGAATAAATGAAAGTGTTTCACAAAGATGTTTTGTCGAAATCTTCCTTCGTTGCCTGTCAGCGAGATCTTCCTCATTTCGAGGTTGATTCTTAAAGCATTACTTTTCTTGAAGAGGGATTGTGAAGATTTCTTCGAGACTTGTCTCTCTGAAACTTTTGAGTTACAAATAATCTAATGATGTTACGACGTTCCATCTTTACGTATGAATGTCAATCATCTCGAAGGGCAACTCTGAAGTTCTCTTCAATACCGTCTTACTAAAGTTCTCAAGCTTTCTATTACAAATACCATACAATATCACAACGTTCCATCTTCACATCGTGAACCCCAGCAGCCTCTGTAACACCACCACCACCATCGTCATCAATGTGAATAAGTTTAGTATATATAATTCTTTGGTAGGGGGAAATTAATGAGAGGAAGGGGTGTTGACATGACAGAAATATTGGGCCTAATTATGAGAAGCCCATAAATCGAGGCCCATTTTACAAGGAAATCGCAAAACCAGTTCGTTGATCACAGTAAGTCTATCAAGACAATGATAGAAATTTTGGGCCCATTTTACGGGAAGCTCATAAGTCCAAGGGTCTGTAAGAGTATTTGCAAGCCCACCGTTATGCTAGCCCGTTAGGGAAAGTACTAAGTCTATGAAGGCAAAATCGTGAGGGGCAGTTTACGAAGACAAAAAAAGATCTTGATTCTAAGATTTTAGGAAAGTGGTTAGGGAGTCCATGTTCCCATGATTTGAAACGATGTTCAGGTGGAGGAAAATCAGGGTAATGTGATCAACATCTCAACATATCAGATTTAATATAAAAGGAAGTAAGATTTTCTAAAACAGACAACATACATTCATCTAAGGCCAAAGTGCATTGTTTGTCTAACAGCCTTTCGTTCTCAGCCCTCCAGCGCTCCGCTTTCTAGCTTCCTGTTCTCAGACCTGTGTCCAAACATCCTTTCACCAAACCTTCAGCCACATCTACATCTCCATCCATCACGCCACCAGAGATTAGATTCTACCGTACCAGTCCACAAGTTCACGGCGTCAGCAGCAAGTCTACGGTGTCTCCACCATTCCAGTTTTCAATTCTTTTACGTTTTCATGGCTGTGAGCTTTTCCTTTTGATTGTAAGACATCATTTATTAATACAATTCATCTGCATATCGTTACTTGCGACCACATCCGAACCCTGTGTTATTCGTGCCAAATATTTCCGACGTGCTCCATTTTTGACATGAACTGGGGGGACATGTATTAGGGACTGCAACAATTTATTCCTGCTCTCTTTTTAGTTCCCTCTTGTAGTGGTCATCCTCTGTTTTTGCTGTACGATACCTTCGTAATCCCCCGCAAGAGTAATTAATACTCTCGTAGTCAACTAATCAAACACAATTGTTGAGATTAAGGAAATCTTGGGCCTATTTACAAGAAGCCCACAAATCTAGACATATTTACGAGAAGCCCGCAAAGTCATTTTGTTGATTCACAACAAGTCTACTGAGACCCGTTACTAAGCAAGTCTACCAAGAGTGGGTGTAAACGGAGCTCAAGGTAAGTCTACGACCTCATGCTAAGTCTACAAGGTATGACTCATAAGCAAGTCTACGATGGCAGGATGCCCGATCAAGTCTACAAGGTTAATAAAGTCTACGAAGACCAAGAAAGATTTAACTCCGAGATTTTAGGAAAGTGGTTAAGGAGACCACGTCCTCATAATTTCATATGATCTTCAGGTAGAGAAAAATAAGGGAGAAGTGACCCATGGACATTCAATTTAATCTAAAAGATGTTTAGATTTTCTTAAACAAACACAAAGACATTCATCTAAGGCTAAAGCGCATTGTTTATCTAAAATGCTCTCAATTTTCAGCCATCGACCCTCAGCCTTCAATCTCCAGCTCCCAGTCATGCTTCCTGATCCTCTGTTTCCTCGCACTGCCACCAACGTCCATATCCACATCCACACTCAAATCCACGCCCATGTCCACCGCATCACCGGAGACCAAATTCCACCATACCAACCCGTCAGTCCATGGCGTCTTCATCTTTCCAGATTTTTCTTATTGGTGTTCTTCATCGTTTTTATGGTTGTAAGCTTTCTCCTTTGTTTGTAAGACATCGTTTATTAATATAATTTATCTGCATTATATTACCGGCGACCACTTGTAACTGTTCGTGCCAAATATTTTCAACGTGACCCGTTTTCTACGCGAACATCGGTATTAAGAAACACAGATATCAACTCTACTCTAATTGAAGTAACTGGTTTCTCAAATGCATCCCCCAAGTAACAACTCTTCTGGAATGGAATGTCAATTCAAAATCTCTACAACTACCACCGGTTTCTTTTTTTCATTGTGAAACGGTAGCCCTACAAGGAGTTGCCTTTACGTGTTTTCGGAATTCTATCAACAAGAAAATTATTTATTTGTTTATTCATGCATGAGTTCTAAATTGCCTCATAATTAAACAAGCAAAAGTTGATTTTGACGAACAATCACAATTATGAAAACGGAACAAGGAAAGTGCACTGTTTCCCAATGCAAAATGTATACTCGAGGGACAGGACGCGGAATGGAAGGTACCCTCCGAGTCCCGCGACGACCTCAGCATGCGCGAGTTAGTGCTGGCGTGGCCGCGAGAGCCAAGGGGACGGCGAGGCCGTCAGGAGGCGCCGTCTCTGATGATGTTGGGGCTCCACATGCTGGCCGGGGTCGGGGTAGTTCATCTTCCATGCGGTCGGCAGTCTACTTATAATTTCAGGGGTGGGATACCAAGACAAGGACGAGTGGGGGGGAAACAATCCTCGAAGTAAGAGAGAGTCGGATGTATTTTTGTCCCGTGTCGTGTCTTTGGTACGATTCAGATTCCCATCCCCTTCATGTTGTTGCTCGTTTTCCATTCGAATAAAAATGTCCACCCATTTCTTTTCCCTTTTGGATATTGGACAAATACAGCTTTAGAAGGGAGTTAATAAAAAATAAAAATAAAAAGAGAATCTAGTACAAATAGCAAAGAATCCAGAAAGGAGACAGAGTATGACGATTATATGGATTCGTAATATGATGAGATAAGATGTGATTATATGTACACGTTACTCGTATGTTGTACATGCTGGATTCATCTTTATTTGCATTTCGCTTGAAGTGGTTGAGTGTACTTTGGTTGAATGTACGAGATGTTAGTTTACGAATTTGTTTCCTTGGCCCGCTATTTCTCTCGAATGACATTTTTTAATACGTTAATGCCATTTTGGGCGCATTTTGTCTAATTCATGGGTTTGCTTTAGTAGCAGCTTGAAATTTGAATAGAAAAGCTTGAATTTTCGAACCGAGTCCAAATAAATCGAGAAGACCCGGTCGAAAAAAAGCCTAAAACTCATGAAACCCTGAGGTGAAGAGAAGCTGGTTGAGATTACGAGCTGATCGAGAGCCTGAGTGGGTCGAAGATCTTCAAAGGATAGCTGAAAGAATACGTTCCAAATCATGATGACGGTTGGCATAGTAGAAATACGTCCTCCGGTGTATGTTTCGAGTCATAATGCTCAGGGTTTACCATAGGATAGACAACCTTAAAAGCACATTAAAGGTCACAATGTGCGGTGTTAGGCACATGTTTTTTTGGCTTGTCGAGTAATTAGGATAGAAAAGTCATGTATTTAACTCTGAAAAAAATACGACAATCTGGTTGTCTTTGCTTCCTGCTCTTCCGCCAATAACATCTGTATTTTTGCCCGTATCACGTTTTCCGTGTCGTGATTTCTTTACAACAACCACAATTTTTCTTTTGTTTTTTGTTTTTTTTTTGAATGGCATTCGTTTGCAATAAATTTTAGACTCGCCACGCGAAGTTGCGCCAACAATGTTAATCATGCAGAGGCAAAGGTCAAAAAATTGGCGAATCATGTTTTATATTCTATGAACCCGGATCAAGCCTTAATTAGACAATAAGGATAGAGATTAAGGGTAGTGATTTATGAGGAGGGAGGGCTACATGCCATGGCTATGCCTTAAACACTTTAGCTATGGAGTAAGCTGCTGCAGAGGCCATGGCCCCGATGAAAGCGGTCTGGACCGCGCTCTTTAAAGGCTTGTCGCCGGTGAAATGGCCCTTGATGAATCCGAACATGAGCAGTGCCATGATCGTGACGACAACAGAAGCCACCATCGCCTGCCTCGCCACCGGCAGCACCATGTACGGGGCCAAGGGCACCGCCCCGCCAATTACGTAAGACGTTGCTATTGTCCCGGCGCTCAGCAGCGCCCTCATGGGATCCGGCTTCTCGAGACCCAGCTCAAACCTGGACCACAAACATTTGACCATCGTGAGCTTAAAACTCGTAATATTCGAGATATGGGAGAAACATATAAGTTGTTCGAACTTCATCATGAAGTCGACCCATGCTTCGGGGTTGCGTCGCAGCGCATTCACGACCGGCTCATACTCATGTGGCTCGACGCCATACCGTGCCAGTATGTCCTCTATCTCGGCAGCCTCTGCACAATTCAAGCCAAACAAAAAACAATCCGGAGTTATCAACATATTTATATTCATTATCGGACTAATGGGAGTAGGATATTTCAAGTTCAGACCTATATCTGGGACGCTAATGATCTCTTCTTGCTCTCTTTTAAGCTCCCTGGTGTAGTGATCAGCTTCGCTTTTCGCAGCCAAGTACCTGCACGGTTGAATTTACCGATCCAAGGTTCGTCTACTCATTGACCAAGGGATGTTGGGCAATTATCTCGTAAGGTGGGTGTTACGTACCCGCCAAGTCCCATGGAGATAGCGCCGGCCACTACTTCGGCTAGGCCAGCGATGAGGATGATGGAGGAGGAGACGTCCACACCGGACAGGCCAGCAGCAAGGGCAAAAGGCACGGTGAGGCCGTCAGAGACACCATTGATAATATCCCTGACGACCTCGCTGGAGGTGAAGTGCTTCTCCTGGTGGTCCGGGAATAAGAGGGTTTGTTTCTCGGGGGCGACAGGGAGGCCGCCATTGTTTTCAGCCATGGTTAGGATTTAGAGGAGCGCAAGAGATGACGCTAAGAGGAATGAGTGAAGACAGACAGACATAAGGCCATTGGAGTAGAGAGGGGAGGGGTTAGTATATATAAGGGCCACATTCTTCTTCTTTTCTCTTATTAAAACTCTATCATATGTGATGAAACTAGTGTTTAATATTATTATTCGATGCGATTCCTCCGTGGGGAGGAGGGGGAGGGGGACCACCAGGAGAAGCAAACGCATGTGCTGAACGAGTTCGGGTGGGGTTGGGGTGTTTGTCTCATCCCCGTATTTATTTATATCATAAGATTTCAGATAATGTTTTTTTCCTTTTTAGTATTTTTATTGTCAAAAAGGGTGATAGCATGTTACATTTGTCGTTAGAAAGTTCGTACTTATGTTTAAGAAAGTTCGTATCGCTAATTCGTTCTTTTAGAAAAGTTGTATTCCAAGTTTGATTCGTTTAAAAGAGTCTATACAAAATGTTCGTTTATTCAGGAAAGCTCGTATCGATTGATCGTCAATTTTTTCACAGTCGACCGACTGCTACTTTTCTCAACGGAACGACTTGGGGTACACTAGTTCGTACTACCGTAAGCGTATACGGAAGATTAGCAGTTCCCCTACATTTATAGGATCACGAGTTTAGACTTTATTCTTCTAATGTCAAACTGTATATTTATTTGGCAAAAAAATATACGTTTTTTTCCCTAATTTTTGACGAACTTTTTTTTCTGTCAGTATTTTTTTTTCATATATAAATATGTCCCTATCTTTGTAATCAACCTTTTCCTTGGCCATTTTGAGACGACGTTATAGAAGCCGCCGATCTGGACGTAATGAAGGATTACGTGGTCTCCCCATAAAAGATCCGGCGTGGAAAACGAAGGCGACGTGGAGAGGGGTCAGATCAACTAGCTACCTTCGTTTCACCACAAATCAAAAAAATTTCTAACCCTAATCGGAGGTGAAGAGAAAAGGAATCCCAGCTTGACCCAAAGTAGGTGAAGGACTGAGGCGACCTGGCCGATCCAAAGCAGGCGAAGAAGGACTGAGGCGACCCAACGTGAACCAAAGTAAGCGAAGAAGGATTGAGACGACCCAGCGTTGAAGGCTTTGGGAATCGCAAGAAGAAAGGAAGCACCCTCGCAGAAGGAAGCATCGCACGGCTTTGGATGTCTACAAATCGAAGGATTCTTAGGTAAATGACGTCTCTCCGTCCATTCGAAAATAATGAGTGACAACGAGATTTCTAGTGGCTCTGTTGTATCGAGCTTAAGTGTAGGTGGACGAGTTTGCAACCATGGAAGGAGGGTCACACTGTACACATCCTGGAGTAAGAGCAACCCAAGTTGTCGATTCTATAGGTGTTCGTCTGGGAAGGTAGTGTAAAGGCTTTGTTTTTGTGTTGTGCTTTTGGCATTGCAAACATTCTATTTTAAGCTTGTTTATTTCTGATAATAACAGGAAGATGATTGTGGATTTTTTGAGTGGGTGGACGAGGACTTCCCAAGTAGGCAGAAGGAAATCATGGTACAATTTTTTGAGTTGAAAAAACTATTGGAGGAGAAGATCGATTTCCTGAACAAGAAATGTCGAATGACCGAAGATCATATAACGAACTTGGAAGGGAAGATTGAAAAGTACAAGAAGCTTCAATTTCAGGGAGATGAAGCAAAGAAAGAGATGATTGAGAAAATGAAGGCTGAAATCAATACTTTGCGATTGGTGGTAGTTTGCTTTGCGGCGTTTATATTGTATTTTTGTTGTTTTCGTTAGTTATGGAGATGAAACTTTAATGGTTGGAGTAAGGAGGGAGATGAAATTTTGCAGCAAGATATGACAGTAAGATATGTGAAATTGCAGCAAGATATGGTTGGAATTTTGCTTCTGTACGATTCCTTGAACAAGATATGGCAGCAAGATTTGGCTGTTGGAGAAACATGGTATTGTGTTTTTTTATGTTAATATGAACCTAAGCTTCAATGTGTAAGTGAAATTGCAGCAAGTTGTAGCTGAAATTTTGCATTTGTACGATTCTTTGAACAAGATATATGGCAGCAAAGATATGGATGTTAATATGTCTGAAAGCACCACTATAAAGCTTAGTACAAAAGTAATATGTCTGAAAACACCATTACAATCCGTAAGTTTCAAAAGTGATGCTTCTTCATAGAGTCATTACAAATCTTAGTAATCAAGTTCCAGGCAACATATGCATCCTATGATATCTGCCTTGTTGCATTTCCTTTGCCCCTCCGCGTAGCCTGTTTTCGTCTTGATTGTGGAGATACAACAGATACCTGGCTCTGAGTTGTAGTTGTTTCTTCTGCAAGTGTTGTTCTTTCTGTAGGAGTACTTTTGCATGTTCTCTTATTATGACCCCGTGTTCCGCAGTTCTTGCAAGTCACGTGCATTATCCTCAAATACAACAAAGAAGAGGAAACTTAATTCATTTTGGCATTATTAGTAAGAGGTAATGAATTACACCCGAGCTTTTAGATGGTTGCTCATCCATTGTCTGAAATGGAGTTGAAGCTTGCTGCGAAGAGGCTTCACCTTTGCATATCCTTTTATTGTGTCCAAAAACACCACAAATAGAACACTTCATACCAGTTCCTCTTTTAGAAAGCTTGGATGCTTCAATGGGCTGTGCTGAATTCTTTGGTTCTTCCTCCTTAGAAACCCTCATATTGTGCTTTTTTGGTCGGCCAGGAAGCTTTTTATAAGGCGGTGGCCTTATTGGTTCTAAGTTTTCTTGCGGCCAGAACTTAACTCCATCTAACGGCACTAATACATGACCATATGCTTTTCTATATGACTGAATCTTAGCGCTAGGATGTACATAATCTTCTACGGACCTTTTCATGAAATTTATGCAAGCTATTACATGTGAGCAATGCAGATGATTCAAATCCAAAATAATCTATTGTCATTACTTCGTTTCCAACGCAAATTATATCCATTGTCAATAGCATACCGCTAGACTGCTTCATGCATTTGCAGAGGTGTTTCAAATCACAATCCATACTTCTATTCAATACATTTGTGATCACAGTGAGGGTTATATTCGGTAAATTCACACAACAATTTCTTTCGTCTTTCCCCTGTGGTTAAACCACAATAATCATCTCCTATTTCAGCATCAGATTTCTCATACTCCTGCTCCACCTCAAGAACAAGCATGTCCTTATCAAGAACATGTGGGTTAGGATGATGAACATCCTCCTCCTCCTTATCACCTAGTTCATATCTGTCATCTCTAACATCGGTCTCATTCTCCTCCTTATCGTCCAATTCATCTCCTTCATCGCTAACTTCATTCACATTCTCCTTCTCCAATTCCAATAACTCATCAGTAACCTCATAAGGTTCTTCATCTTCTACTTCTAACTTATCAGCCACACTATCATCCTCCCCATCATAGTAAATATCCACGGTTCTACCTTTTTCACATTCTTCTATCATTTTCATGACATCCGAGTTTCCTACAATTTCCATAACCAGCGACAAACTGTGACCCGGACGCCCATACCATATTTTCAGAACCCTATTTAGCCCTGAATTTTTTACCAGGGCCACCAAAGTGAAATAACTTAAAAGGTCAGCATCAACCCCACCATACTTAACTACTGTGCCTCCTGTGAAAGAACACAACCCATAAAAATACATCCTACCCCCAACATGCATGTTCAGATTCACCCGCTTCATAGTATCTGTTTGTTCAGCCAATCAACACCCAAATTACCCACTTAAACTTTAACCTACCTAATACTCACGAGTACAAACAATGGCGACAAAAGGGTTCCACAACATACCTTCATGGTGGTGAGAAGCTGCTACCTCCAATGGTGGGTGTTTGGAACTTGTCATGATTCTTGGATCGAACCCCACTATGCACACTCCACTTGAAATTACGATTGGTCTCTTGGGTGATAGCTAAGAAAGCACAAGAGCCGTCCACGTGCTATGCCTATGGGCCTCAACTGTAATTGGACCGACAGGGGAGCAGGCTTCAAGTTGGACCCAGAGGGGATGTAGTGGGGTCGGGCCTGAGGCTCGCGGGCTTATCAAAGAGCATCCGGATCTCGTGAGAAGGCTCACAAAAAGTAAGTCCGCTACGAACCCCGGTGATAAAAAAAAAACTAAAAATGAAAACGACTGACACAATTCCGGGATAAACTTCCAGTAAGGTCTCGTAAGAGACATGTTATTTAATAAATAACGTTGGTTCGTAAATTATTTTATAAAATAAAGTAAAAAATTTTAAAACTTTTCCCGTTATTTCACGGAAGTTAATTTGTAACAAAGGCAATGCATGTGATCGTAATTTGGCGGGACGTGGTGGTTGGGGGTGGGGCCAAAGCGTGGTAGTGGTACGTGTTTATCAGCCGAACCTTTTATTTTTATTATTATTTAAAAAAGAAAATTGAAAGGCCGAGTGGGTGGTTGTGTTGGTTTATTTTTGACCTTTTTGCATTAAGCCATTCCAAGCTTATTTATTTAATATTTGTGTCGTTTTGTGAGTCATTATCATTTATATGCCCCCGTTTTCAATTTGGCTACAGAGGGAGGGGGTCACATTTCCAATTTACGCTTTAGGCTTGTGTTCGGCACACGTCCCACTATTTGATACCCAACTTAATAAAAAAAAGCTAGAAATATGTTTTACAATAACCATTCGGTTGAAAAATATTTTACAAAAAAATATTGTAATAATTTTCGAATTTTTTCAAATAATTTCTATAACTCGCGAATTCTCATTTTCCATTTTTTTTAGGTGAACTAGATTTTAAAAAACACCTAATTTTTTAGAAAAACGTGATAGATTTATGATATTATCTAATGAACTAAAATAATTCTTTTAGTTGTAACTAAACGCGCATTATCAGGATTATTTACGTTCATAGCGTTAAATTTTAGATGAAACAACATTAATTCCTCTTTCCCGCAAAAGGATGGCTGTTGTTTTTAATTGTATTTATATAAAAAAAAACATTATTTGTTCACGGGGATCAGCTAGGGGTGAGCAAAAACTTTGGAAATCCAAATACCGAACCGAATTTTTGATATTTCGGTATTTGGAACTCAGTATTCGGTATTTTGTATTTGGTTCGGTTTTATATTTCCATTAAATTCGGTTTTTAGTTCGGTATTCGGTATGTTTACAAATAAATTCGGTATTTTCGGTACTACCGAAATATAGCTTCTTGACCCAACCCGATTGTTAAATATTGAAATTAAGTAATTTAGGCCAAAGCCCATTGACCCAACCCAATTTCTTGTTTCCGTCCTCGATCTCCTCGCCGCATTTATCCAGGGCAAGGTGTACCCCTCCCACGCCTTCGAGAATCGGGAGATTGTCGTCATCCTCACCACCTCGATTGCTGTCCTCATCGGCTGCGTCGTCGTCCTCGTTTGGCACAAATCAGGCACCCAGAAGAAGCCCAGCACCTTTGTCCCTCCCAAGCCCTTGATCGTCAAGGAGGTGGAGCCAGGTGGAGCCAAGGTTTGACTTTCAATTAAGGGATCTCCGGCGGCTGTTTCTGTTGGAATCCTGCTTTTTTAGCAATTCCATCGCTTGTCTGGTTCTTTCAGAGAGGTGGACTCTTACAGTTTGTTCGATTGCTGGATTTTTCGGTGATCTTGTGTGTGGAATCGAAGGAGTTCCACTACATTCCCCTACGGATCTACGAATCCTAAGCTCCAAGAAGAATCGTCCTTCTTTCTCCCTCCTGGACTTTGTTAGGTGGTTCGAGATTATCAATCGTCTTCAAACTCTTTGCTTTGGTGGGTTTGGTAGCTGACCCCGAGTGTTCGTCACTGCTACAGCGAAGATGTCGCTTCAAAATACCCCAATAAAACTTTGGAAGCTCCAAACACCGAACCGAAATACCGAAATAAATTTCGGTATTTCGATATATGGAAGTTTGGAATTCGGTTCGGTATTTGGAGGATAAAATTTTGAAACTTCGGTATTTGAAAGTTCGGTATTCGGTTCGGTTGGTATTTGGAATACCGAATGCTCACCCCAAGGATCAGCAAATTGAACAGCTTTTTTCTTGTTAATAGAAGAGGCAGGAAATCCCCCAGTTTTCTATGTAATATTTTATTATTATAAACCAGAAAACCGGGTGCAAAACATGGGATCTCGGGTATTTATTCCCAGAAGAAGCTAAACTTCACCCATTAAAAAAGAAAAAGAAAAACAGGGTTGTGGGCACTCCACTCCAATTTGAATTTTGTCCTCAAAGTCCAAACCCTCAGGGCTTTAAAAAAATAATAATAATTACACATCTGGACATATCTATTCATCCCAATGCCCTGCTCATCCTAACCCCATATGGACGGAGGTATGAGAAAAATAGAAAGGAGAAAAATAAGGAAACGTCAGATTTCGTGACGCTCCGAAGATTGGCGTCCTCCATTCCTGTGCACATTTCGCCTCCCGAATCCCCACCACGTTCCGGCAATTATTTCAACACACGCATTGCTAACCGGTAATCAATTCCGGCTATGCGAGCAAAGCTAACCCAGAGTCCAAGAAGGTAGACATCTATCATTCAGGGATGGGGCAAATGAAAAAAAGCAATAAATAAGTCTCCATCACATTTCTACCACACCAATAAATCATTCAATTCAATTCACCACTTCATTTTTTCCCCAATTCCTTTCCCCCCCTGCTTTTCTTCCTGATCTAATATTTTCTACCCAAGCCCATGTGTCTCCCACACGCCCCATGCAGAAACCACACCATCTTTTGCTTTGCTTTTATCATCACTAAGGGGATGACAAAAGTAAAGTAGGGCAGATGGGAAAAGAAGAAAACGCAGAGAGATTCACAAAGATTGAGGGCCGGATATGCTTTTTTTTTTCCTTTGTCCAAAAACAGATAATTTAGTACTTGTCAAGCAATTCCATATTCCAACCCCTGACATGACAATTCTACCAAAACCCATGAGTATTAAAAGTCCAATTTAAGTTCATTATGCGGACTTTAGACACCCCCTCAGGTTTTTTTATGCCTAATTATTTCAACAGGTGCATCATAAACTACAAAGGAATCATCAACCCAATCCACGGACACATCACTAGTTCAACCGTTGAAAAGAAAATTCATCCCCCCCTACCCCAATTCTCTAATAAAGCTCAGAATCCCCCATATGCAACCCGATACTTTATGCCTAAAATAGAAGTACAATCCATTTTCTCTACCTTTTTCTTTATCCTCTTTAGCCCTACCTACATCTTCCACCTTGTCAAAGTGGGGCAGCTCACTGCAGTCCTGGGTGAGAGCCTAGAACCTCAATCATGAAGCGAAACGCTATTCGTCCTTTCTTTTCCTTTTTCTAGCCCACAAACCAAACAAAAAAGTGGGAAATTTGTGGTGCTTTACCTGCAAAGGTGCGTGGAGGACGCGTGCCACTTGCTTTGTCCATGAAAAGCACTTCGATCAGCTGCTTTCCCACACTATTAACTTTGCCAATTTTTTAGATGTATAAATGTTAATGAGAAATCTGCCAGAAACTATTGGAGTTTACAAGAATTCACTCCTTCTGTTAACTTCCTGGGCAATTTACAATGGATTGAATTCATACACGGTATAAGAGAACCAAAAATTTTGTGTGATACAGAAAAGATACATCGATTGCTTCCTAATCCAAAGAAAAGACTCCATTACAATACCTGCATGAAATATAAGAGGCATGCCATCATCTTTTACAAAATAAAAGGAATGTATTGCTGCAAAAATAGCATGGAGTAATCAAGAAAGGGGAATATCACACTAGATGAAGCCACACTAAGGATAAGTCATACGATGCAACCCTATAAGCTAAGGTCTTCACTGACAAGAATTGCATAATTACCCAAGAAAATATGGACATATGCCATTTCTTTCTTTGTTTTTTTTTGGTTTCTGGGTTTATATAGCGCACTATTTCAGGCAACATAAAAAAACAAATATACCATCTGGGAAAAAAATATGACATCGTTCCCATGTTAAATTTAAACTGTTTGACATATCAGTATTCAGACTTACAGTTCTTGGTTAGAGATTTATGAAAAAGCAGTCCAGTTAGGTTCTATAGAAGATCCTTAATGATGATAAAAAGATGTGCTAATTCGGTCCTTATACTAATATGAAACCTTCCAAAGATATGCATCGAGGCTTTTGACTTCTCCACATGGCCAAAATGTAAAGCACTTCCTAGCTAATATGACGTTTTGAATGGCCACAAGCAATTATCTATTGATGATTCATCATGCATCGTATGTTTACCAGCGCCCCCACCCCTAAAAAATGGCCAAAACTGAAATTGCAATACCTATTACTGAACTTCTCGACGGCATCAGAGGCATAGAGAACAGTTTCATTGGCATTTTCAAGGACCATGTAAAGTTCTTTTCCTCTGGTAGTTCGTGCAATTACCCAAGCATTGTTCTTCGCTCTAATGGATATCTCCAAGTCTTTGTCATATCTTGCAGCTTCCCATCTTACTCTGCTTTTCTCGAGATCAACCTCTTTCCTCAGCTTGTTTAAAGCTAATAGTGACTCCTAGAACAGGCAGACGACGAATAAATACAGATCCTTGGAGAGAATTGAGGATATACTACTCACTACCAGTAACCACCGACATCAACTGGGATTTGTTTCAGCATCTGGGATGACCTTATGACAGACACAGATCCTCAATAACAACCAAAATCTAGAACACTCCGCCTCACCAAACTCATGGTGAGAAGAAGATATTTACATCTATGACATTTTACGAGCATGGAAGATATACTGATAATCCATAGCAGATGAAACTTTTCTACCACCATCAAGATCATGAAGACTGGATCAATTACATCAAAGATCAAAGATTTACCTTGCTCAAAGTAGCAACTTTGGTCGGAGGAGAGGCCCTAGAATTGTTTCTATCTCCATCCACCAATAGATAACGGTATCCGCTGACATGATAAGCATTCTCACCGCCCCATCCCTTTGTTAGTTTTTCTTCAACCTTCGAAAACTTCAGTGATGCCTGACATTTAGCAAAGAGAAGCATACTAAGGAAAGAGATGCATCTAATATCAATATCATCAAGCTCAAACTAAGCACTATATGATTGGAACTCTCCGATTAAAACCCAAAGGACATAGAAGAAAGTCAGAGCTACATCATCTGAAACTAATACAGCAGCTAAAATCATAGTAAATGAACAAAATCGTCAATTGCACAAAAGCAAGAGTACGCATTGAACATGTGGAATTAAGTGGGTGATGAAATGGAATGGTTAATTCGTGGAACAAAAAAATGGAAGGGAATGCCTTTTCTTCAGTAAGGGAAAGAATGAACGAAATGGATTTATCTTGGGATTTAATCGCTATTCCAGCTCGCTTTATGAGACCAATGCAGAAATGACCCAGAGTTGAAAGAAACCATTCCATTCTCAGAAACCAAAAAAAGATGAACTAGAGAGACGTTACATAGCCAATGGAGTCCTTGATATGGGATAACTACGAGCAACAAAGATCCATTCCATTCAATACTTCCAAGAAAACGATACATTCAACTGAAATATGCTCAACGACGTTATGATCTTGTACAATGGTGTAGATAATAGCAGGTGTTCCAAGGATAGCTCCCATCCTTCTTATGTAGCTAGAGTAAATCACCAGGTATGTTCTCCAAAATTTACCGTCGTAAAATGTTTTTAAGCAGTGAAATAACATTAGAGAACAGCATGAGCTACTAGGATAGAGAAAGCAACACTAATCTTAGACAGCTGCAGAAAGCTTACATTTTCAAGAATGAGCTGCTTCACATTTGACAAACCCTGCTCTCCATTGGGAATAGAGGAGATAGGAACAGTAAATATCAAGGTAAGGTTTTTATATTGATAAATAGAAAAATACATTCTCTCGTCTGACTTCTGCAGGAAGATTGTAGGAGAACTAGGGACCGAATTGTCATTCTCAGGTCGCCAACTATCATTCACGAGGAAGCCGTCCTTGCCCTTGGACCATTTCTCATGCTGTAGGGGCCTGATCTGAGAAGTGCGACTTTCCTCAGGAAAGGAATCATAAGAACCATAAAACTGCTCAGTAAGAGGTCCTCCACCTCCAGCAGCACTACCTAAAAATGAAGCAGATGAAGCACTCCCCTTACGCAGGTAAGACCAGGAACTTAAACCCGTAGATAAAACACGGGGTATCAATCTTTGCACAGCATACACAAAAAGACCGACCGTATCATCCTGCTCAGTAGAAATCACAACATCAGGTTAATTCATTGCACCTAACAGACATTGATCAGCTAAAAAATAAAAGAAAGAGCCATTGAAGATTCTTCAAATAAGAAACGGAAGACATACTGGAGAGAATGTTGTGGAAACCAGAAGGTCTTGGAACATCAGCAGAGAATGGCATGACGTGCTTCCAGTGCATGATTCAACCAATCTGACGAGCGACTGAAAAGGAAATGATTTACGATGGGCACATATATTGCCAATGCAACTTTTCAACTCAACTGAGGGACAACATCAACTTCGATTGAAAGATAACAAAACCAATGTCCAATATTCCACAATGCATTTTAGTATATCCACAAAGAAAGGTATTCACAATAACCACTCAGCATCCTGCACCAAGTGCTTTCTTCATTAATCTGCCTCTATGAATGTAGATCACCATTAACATGGACCCGGATTGATATAATAATCTGGAGTTCGGCCAGGCAGATAGCAATGGTGCATAATAAATACCATAGAAAGAAATAAGAAAACAACTTACTAATCCATAAGACAGGCACAATAATGAAAGGAGAAGTAAGTCGCCCACCTGAACTTCTAAAGCAGCCTCTCTTCCAATTGTCAGCATCTGAATGGTTCCACGCTCCTTCAAGGAGTCACGGAAGGATGGCAAGTGAAGCTTCTTCGAAACAAGAAAATCTGCCCCAAAGAGAAAAACAGCAACTTCAGCATTCGTGGGGTAGCGGGGCGACCATTTGATGAGACGACTTTGGCATTACCCCAGCAGCAGTAATCCAATGGAGACCGCTTTTGAAATGCTGACAATTAGTGACTAACAATGAAATATCTCAACACCAACTAAACTGAAAACAAAGGGAGTTTGTACAAAAGACAAATTTATCAATTGATAAAGGACCAACCCCTCACCACTTAGATAGTCCGTTATGAATAGAAACAACTGGGATCTCAGTGATCCACCAGACGGGTCCTTCATGAGCAATGACCTCAGAGACCCATGGAACATCACAAAAAGAGAATGAACTTCCTTCAGAACCTTCCGTAATGCGTCCAGCCTCCAAATTGCTTCCTTCTCCTTACTTTTCTCCACAACCTTAACATAAAGATTAACTTAATCCCAAAGAAAGAAAATAGCCAACTGATAACAGACCCCCAATCGAACTGAACGTCCAATTATATCCTGGAATAGAAGCACAAGTACAACAACAAAGTTAAGAGATCCCCTAACAGCTAGCCAACTACTCAAGAGCTTAAACTCAGTGGCGTGCTATATAACTACAGTCACATTGTAGTTTTTTCTAATGAAACTCAGTAAGAGCTTTTCGGCAGCTAATCTCTTAATAAAAATTCAGTTCTGTAATATGATCACTATTATGCATTATCATCATATTCCTAATAATCACAAAACATTGAGTCGATATCAATTCAACTAATTCTACACTTGACGAACTGGGGGGCACGGGCAATATGAACAAATCGCCCTACCATAACCATCCAGATATCAGGCTCCGCTTCATAAAACACGTGTGAGTGGCACTCCGCCTCTATCTCCTCGCAAGCTGCATCCGGGGAAAATATCCTTGGGGAAAAACAGAAAACAACCAAAAAAAGATTCAGGCCTCCCGATCATGCGACAGAACTAGAAATTTAAAACCGAATGCAAAAACCTAGTGAAGGTAATCAGGCCTTCACTGAGGCCGATGACGGAGAGCTGGGTGGAGAAGGGCAAATCGGCGGGGTAGAAGAAGAGGATCTTGTCGAGCTCCTGGCCCTCGCTAAGACCTCGCCTGAGATCGAATATGCAGAGCCGGAATCCGTCGTCTCCGCCGCCGTTGGCCGCCGACGTCAAGCCCATGGAGGACACAGGTGCCGCCGCGGACACAGGGATAAAGCTTATCAGGCTTAGGGTCCCGGAAAGATTGGGGGAAAAGGGGAATTCCCGAAGACGGAAGGGATGGAGTCTGAGGAAATTGATCAGGAGGAAATCGAGGAATCCGAGGAATGATCCACGGAGGGAGGGGAGGGGTCGTTGAATGACAGGTAGAAACAGAGAGAAGGGAAGGGCGCATCGAGAGAGGAACCGATATCCGGTCTGGGAAGTCGGAGCGGTTCGAAACCGGTTCAACCTGGGGAAAGGGTTGTTTAAATTACCGATTTGACCTTGTATAACTGCAATGTCCGTGAAATACATACCGAACATTTCAATTTTAATTAATTTTAGGGGCTTGGGCCCATTTAGGTCGAGAATTGGTTGGAGGCGTGTGAGTTTAAGCCCAATAAATCCATCTTAGGGTTGGATTCGCTTAAACATTTGGGCCAAAAACTACCGGCCCGCCTACCAAAAATATAAGATTGCATTTTGCATTCAAATAATTTTATTATGAATAAATAATTGTGGGTGTTATTATGACCCCAAGAGTAAAGGTCGAGACTTTTTTGCTTGCCGAGATACTTCATTTGCTTATACCGTTCGTTTAATGTCAAATGTATATCTCTTTCCTATAAATAGAAGGAAATAATATGGCTACAAAAAGCAATTTAAATCGAAAATTATTTACTTGCCGAATTTAGCAAATTAATTATCAGATTGACCCTAAGAAAGTGACAAGTAATGTATTCTAACTATAAATCAGATTGAGGACAACCTAAGGTTGCTAATAAACCTAAAAATATAAGTGAAAAGTGGTAAACTTGTTTGTCCAAAAGATAAAAATCTTAAGGCTCAAAATGTTGTGACAATTATTCCAAAAGAGTCTTTATTCATTGATAATATGATTATATAAGAATCATAAGTACCTCAAAATGAAGAAATATCGACAAATTGTGTTTTGATTGAAGAAATATGGGAATAAAAGAAAAATTGACATTGATTAACTCAGAAGAGATTGAGTAAAGTATATGAGGATATGCCTATGTGTGTGTTGGTGGATTTCAATATGATACATGGGGCTACTGAGAAAATCAATGGAGATTCATTCCGGTATGAAACATATGAGGAGATAGAAACCATGTGGTGGGATTCTAACCAGAATGGCTTGCACAGTTCAGGATAATTTTTACATGGTTGAATAAGCGTGAAGTATTGATTCTAAAAAAGTTGGGCAAAGCGGTGGTAAATGCATGTTGGCCGACTATATTCAGTAATGTAGAAGCATGTTGTCAGCCTTTTTATTATGACTACCATCTCCTTACGAAATAATGCTAGCCACAACACACGTTAACACCACATAACACATAGCAATGCCCCAAGACTTTTCTTTCCTTTCTAGTTCTTATTTTTCAATAAGTATAAATCACCCTTTTTATGAAAGAAAAATATATTTTCTCGACAGGTTCATGCAGAGACGATTGTGGATGATTTGATATTAATCAGATTTCGTAATCCTTAGCATTACATCGGCTAATTAGATTAGCAACCTTTTATAACTGAACTGTTACACTAAGAGGAGGTGAATTAGTGTTAATCTCCAAATTCGGGTTTTAACGCTTTTTCGTTTTACCCCGCAGTGGAAGGAAGTTTCTGTAACACAGAACCTTAGATAGGTTTCTGTACAACAGAACGTTTGATTGTGTTCGCAAAACGTTTGATTAGACACAAAGCTTTTTATAGCGGTTCGGCAAATTGCCTACTCCACTCTTCACCCAAAATACTGGATGGTTTCCACTCAGATGTATCTCTGTACAAATTACACAAATGATTGTAACTGAAATCAGATCCAAAGGTTCTGTTCAATAGAGGCTTGAGTGGCAGAACACAGACCAGAAGGTTCTGTGCCGTAGAGGCTCGTTATGTAGCACAAACCCGAAGGTTCTGTACTATAGTAACGTAGGCTCAATACAGACCAGAAGGTTCTGTATCGTAGAGAGTAAGGCACAACACAAACCAGAAGGTTCTGTGTCGAAGAAGGTAAGGCACAACACAGACTAGAAGGTTATGTGTCAAAGAAGCTTAGGCACAACACAGACGGAAGGTTTTGTGTCGAAGAAGGTAAGGCACAACACAGACTAGAAGGTTCTGTGTCGAAGAAGCTTAGGCACAATACAGACCGAAGGTTCTGTGTCGAAGAAGGTAAGGCACAATACTGAACAGAAAGTTCTGTGTCAGACGTGTTAACCTTCTATAGCACAGATCAAGAGATTCTGTACTGTAAACATCAGCCTTCTATAGAATAGATCCAAGGATTCTGTATCACAGGTATAGCACAGACCGAAAGGTTCTGTACCAAGAATGTGTCAATCTTTAACAAACCAAAATGGTTCGTATTAGAAATGACTTGAGTTATGTACAGACCATAAGGTTCTGCACTAAAGTAGATTCAGACCTTAAGGTTCTGCTCTACAGGAGGTTGTACAGATTCGAAGATTTTGCACTACAGGAGGTTGCACGCGTTAACGTGACTAACAAGGTAGCAAATGCGCAATCCCTCAAGGATAACGACTTCGTGGCGTACCCCACACGAGCACGTAGCGAACCCTACGCAAGCGAACAACGACCTCAGTTCAAGGATGGATTTTCCCTCCGGCGGCTCCACACGACCTGCACGATCACCTCGAGATAGCGACTATGTGGCGTACCCCACACAAGCACGTAGCATACCCTACGCAAGCACGCAGCAGACCCTGCGCAAGCACGTGGCAAACCCCACGCAAGCAGACGGCAACCTCCGTCCTAGGTTCCTGCACACAGAGCTCTACACAACAGAAGCTGGTTAGTCCCTCACCTTCTGTGCTCCCGAGGTTCAGCCCTTCTCTCCGGCCCGCTGCACGTTGCCCACGTACACATGCTTCCAACAACGTCTCCTGCAGCTTCCAACCGAGTCCCTCGAGCCCCCGAGTCACTCTCCCAGAAGGCTTCCAACGATGCAGCCGTCCGTCGCTAGTGCTTCTCGTGTGACTAACTCAAATGAATGAAAGAATGAAAGAACTCAAGCACACGCTCTCTCTGGACAGAATGGGATGGATTAATGTTTTCGTTGTTGTGAGTTGTGTTTGCAATGGGAGAGGGCGTGGCTATTTATACACAAAATTCTAAGAAGAAAATGCAGGAAGGAAAATAATAAAAACGTAATCTGCAAAATAAGAAATAAGAATTAGTTTACAAAATAACAGAATGATATACACGTGCAAGCATTCAGATAGAAAATAAATCAGAATAAGATTATGATATATTTTCCATGAATAGTGCACCACAGAAGGTATCGCAGAAGGTTCTGCTTGATAACCTTCTACAGATGGAAACAATCGTTGATTTGTTTCCAAATGACTTGAAGTCAATTCCATCCTGATAAAAACACACGTGAGAGTGTATCTGGACAGGTGGTGGTGATTTGCAATCAAATAATGTTCGTATGTTGATCAAGTAAGCTTACAGAAGCTTGTAGACCAAATAATAGAACCTTTCCATATATAGAAGATACATTTCCTTCTACAAGAAATATTATCTCCAATATGATTATTTGAAAATCAAATCATGGTAATCTGATTAGACGAATATCGTAATCAGATAATATATATTTCGTAATTAAATAATTGATAACTAATTATTTAATTACAACAATGATTCTTACAAAAAGATCCTCATTATGAGAAGCTTCTGTAGAATAGAATGTTCGACCTTCTGTAGTACAGAGGGTCCGGTTCATCATCAAAACCGTCCCAACAATCTCCCCCTTTTTGATGATGACAAAACATTCATCGTTGAGGGAAATGTTTTTGCAAGAACTCCCCCTAACTCCCCATAAATAGATGAGAGTGAGAGTCTCGCGTTTGTACAAAACCATAAGGTTTCTGTGAAACAGAGCATAGAAGCTTCTGTTATAAAGAAGGTTATTTACAGAGCACAAAGGCTTCTGTGATTTATACAGAGCGAGGAGCTTCTGTATTTAGCCCGACAAAAATGATGGTATTTCATTTCTGCACTCCCAGCAATAGTGACTTTAAAAGATCACAAATCACATTCCCTGCAGAAGATTGCGATTATGAGCTGTATCAGTCTCATAAGCTTCTACACCGTAGACGGTATAGCCTTCTACGACCCATTGAAGTTATAGAAAAATGAAGATTTTTCTGTAACTCATACAGAGCTAGGTACTCCCCCTCAACTCAATTTCTCCCCCTTTTTGTCACATAAAAAAGAAGATGAATGTAGGTTGAAAAAGTAGAGTAAGTTTCTTGCAGAAGGTATGACATAACATTCATAACCAACGTGCAGAAGGTAGTTTTAATTCTTGCAGAGGGTAGAATAGAAAGTTCAAAACCATCATGCAGAATATAACGCAGAAGGTGTGACAGAAAGTTCAATACCATACTACAAAAGAAATATGTCCACAAGTGGCACTTATTTCATCAAAACCTTTAGACCATGAAGATCAGTTCTTGGTCTAAGGAAACAGAAAAGTCAGGCAACACATGAGATCACTCTGCATGATCAGAAGAGACCTCTTTTATGTATTCGCCAAGAACCTTTTCCTAGCGTTCCATCAAGCGAGTAAGGTCCATGACCAATCGCTGGAGGACGTGAATGTCTTCCTCATTGACTACAGCTTGTTGCTGAATATCTTTGAGGAGAACGGTTCATGTTTGAGTGGAGAGACCTTTTATTAGGTGATTTTGGTCGTCTCTATACTGCAGATACTTTTGCTGCAGAGGGTCGAGCAGAAGGTGCATTAGCATCCTTTCTGGTGTAAGCTTCTCCTAAATAGAGGAGAACGACTATGAATGTAGAAGGATTCATAACCTTCTGTTACAGGCTTCTTCTACATAGAAGAGCGAGATATAATGGATAATTATATCCAAATATAAATTATTAGGATTATAAAATTCCTAATAAAGATGATCTTAATCAGAACGAAGATTCATTCCTGATCAAAATACTTTATTGGATGATATATCATATCTCCATATGTAATCTTTCAAATGAAGGAAAGTTACCGAACTTAGAGTTGAGGTATACATTTCGTTATACCTTCTATAGAGTAGAAGATTGATTTCAACCCTCTATTGAAGTGTACCAAAGAATGTACCTTCTATATGGCAGAGTGTAGATAATTTTACCCTCTATGATGAAGTGTACGAAATGTGTACCTTCTGTCGTGAGGAGTACAAATGTTTGTACCTTTTGTAGTGTAGAAACAGAGAATTATATCTTCTGTAATGAAGTGTACAAGTATGTACCTTCTGTAGTAGTATACTAAGTATTCTACCTTCTACAGTGAAGTGTACAAAGGATTGTTCCTTCTGTAGTTAATTTCTATATTAACGGATTCTAATAAGGAGAACCGTATTGAAGAAAACATCTATTGACGTCTTCTAAGACTTGGTTAATAGGATGTATTGTTTGTACACCACTATTAATAACCGAACGTCTTGTTTGTACACCACTACTGATGTCACCAATGATTTGATTAATAGGATGTTGTTTTTGATATAGAGCAGGTGCCCTAAAATCATTTTGATTATTCTAAGATGATTCTTCAGAATTATCATTTGTTTGTTCAAGATCATTTTTAGATTCATGAACAGAAGGTTCACCCTTCTCTTTCGTAGAGGGTAGAGGTTCTACAGCATCTTCTGTAGGTTCCAGAGATATAACATTTCTTGTATTGATAGTAGGAATGTCATTAATTTTTACATTAATAGACTCCTCTATAGTAGAAGTTCTTTTGTTTAGAACTCTATAAGCTTTGCTAGACAAAGAGTATCCAAGAAAGATGCCCTCATCTGTCTTAGCTTCTAACTTTCCTAAATTGTCCTTAGAAGGTCTCAAGATAAAACATGGACTTCCAAAGGAGTGGAAATAGGAGATGTTCGGTTTTCTCCCCCTGTATAGTTGATAGGGAGTTTTCTCAAGTATAGGTCTGAGTAGAACCCTATTTGATATGTAGCAGGCTGTATTAACAGCTTCTGCCCATAGGTTCTGTGGAGCAGAGCTCTCACACATCATGGTTCTAGCCATGTCTATTAGAGTTCTATTTTTCCGTTCTGCTACTCCATTCTGTTGAGGAGTATAAGGAGCAGAAAAATTGTGATCGATACCATGTTCGTCACAGAAAGTAGCGAAGTCATGGTTTTCAAACTCAGTACCATGATCTGTTCTTATAGCTTTTACAGAAGATCCAGTTTCATTCTGTAATTTCTTAGCTAGCTTAATGAAAGTTTCAAAAGCATCGCTTTTGTGAGTTAGAAATTTAACCCACGTGTATCTAGAGTAGTCATCAACTACAACTAGACAGTACCTTCTACCGCCGATACTCTGAACTCTAGTAGGTCCGAATAGATCCATATGTAGAAGTTCAAGAGGTTGAGAAGTATAAACTTCATTCTTGGCTTTGAATGAAGATTTAGTTTATTTTCCAAGTGAACATGCTTCACAGAAGCTGTCATGCTCAAAACGGATATTGGGTAATCCCTTAACCAAATCCTTTTTCACAAGCATGGATAACAATTTAAAGTTGGAGTGTCCCAACCTTCTATGCCATAGTAGGCTTTCATCTTTGACTGTCAGAAGGCAGTTTTCTATAGTACAGAAGCTATTCTGAGTCAAGGTATAGATGTTCCTCTTACAAGTTCTAATGAAGCGAACTTCATTGTTCAGGATTCCGGAACACTTGTCTTGATCAAAAGTTATTTTATAACCTTTGTCACAGAGCTGGCTAATGCTCAGCAAATTATGTTTGAGTTCCAACAGAACCTCATCGATGACCATGGAGTCAGAACTTCCAATGGTACCTTTGCCGATGACAGAGCCTTTGCTATTGTCACCGAATTTAACCGACCCTCCACATTGTAGAGTCAGTTGGGAAAATTTGGATGGGTCTCCGGTCATGTGCCTGGAGCATCCACTATCCAAATACCATTCGCTTTCAATAGTTTCTGTTTGAAAGCAGGTATGAAGTTCATTTTGAGTTTCTGTGTGAGTTGTGAGGCACATTTATGCTTCCTCATCGTCAGAATCATCAAGTTCTGCCCAAGTAGCCATTGCTTTCTTGGACTTGTATTTTGGAGAAGGTTTCTCCTTTTCTTTAAGTAAAGGACATTCTGTCTTGAAGTGTCCTTTCTTTTTGCATTCAAAGCATGTGACCGACTTTGGGTCCATGTGATTTTGGCTTCTCTTATTGAAGCACTTTTTGGAGGCGAACCGCAAAAGGCGTTTAGCTATCATTGCGAGTTCATCATCCGAATCAGCTTCTGCTTCATCATCCGAACCTTCTGTAGGTTCTTCTGATGCTCTGAAAGCAACGGGTGCTCTCTTTATATCTGGTTGAGAGGATCTTTCCATCTCATACGAGATTAAGGAGCTCATCAACTGATCTAGTCGAAGAGTAGAGAGGTCTTTAGCTTCCTCTATAGCCGTTTTCTTGGCTTCCCATGATTTGGGTAGAGTGCGCAGAACCTTTCGAACTAGTTCAGAGTTTTGATAGGTTTTGCCCAAATGAGTTAGGGCATCAACTAGAAGGTTGAGTCTCTGGAACATCTGTTCTACAGATTCATCAGCCTTCATAGTGAAGTTTTCGTATTGGTGAATTAAAAAATTCACCTTAGTTTCTCTTATCTGGTCTGTCCCAATGTACATGGTGACAAGTTTATCCCAGATTTCCTTGCCCGAAGTGCAAGTTGAAACTTTGACGAATTCACCTTCTGACATAGCATTGAACATCAAATACTTTGCCGTTTTAGTGAGTCGTCTGATCTTAAGGTGTTCCCGTGTAGGATGACCTTCTCGATCAAATCGTTGGTTCGCTGGTATAGAAGGTGGACCATCTTCTATATAAGACCATAAGTCTTCATCAATAGCATCAACAAATGCGCTCATTCGAATTTTCCAATAGGAAAAATTCTTACCATCGAAAATGGGAAGATTCCCAACATGTGGTTTAGGCACATTATAGTTTTCAGCCATGTGTTCGATTCGTATAGAGTATTGCACTTCTATAGAATAGAACGTTGACGAATAGAAAATAGAACCTCAACAAAGAAGCAAGCTTTTGTTGGGTAGAAGTCAGTTGTCAAGTCAACAAACAAGCCTTTGTAAGACAGAGCACGAGTGTTAATATGACAAAATGAGATTCAACTAACAGTTAACCGATGTTGGATTCGCAGAGCAGCAGGCTTCTGCAGAAAATGCCAACTGTGATGTTTACTGAAAATATGCTTCTGTAGAATGTATCGTTGGCTTCTACAAAGTAGAGCAACAAATCGTTTCTCACAGAACAAGGTGCTTCTGTGGAATAGAGGTTAGATTATGATAGAGCGCTAGCTTCTACAGAATAGAACCAAGTAGACTTACACAGAGCTTAAAGCTTCTGTGGAGTGGCGGGTTGATTCTGATAGAGCGTAGGCTTCTACATAATAGCAACTAGGTAGATATTCACAGAGCTTAACGCTTCTGTGGAGTAGCGGGTTGATTCTGATAGAGCGTAGGCTTCTACAGAATAGCAACAGTCACAGAGCTAAGAGCTTCTGTGGAGAAGAACGTGTAGCTGGTAAGAGCTTTTTCAAGGATCTACAACAAGCTGTTAAGCCTCTGTTGAAACCCGCTCTGATACCAATTGTTACACCAAGAGGGGGGTGAATTAGTGTTAATCTCCAAATTCAGATTTTAACGCTTTTTCGTTTTACCCCGCAGCGGAAGGAAGTTTCTGTAACACAGAACCTTAGATAGGTTTCTGTACAACAGAACGTTTGATTGTGTTCGCAAAACGTTTGATTGGACACAAAGCTTTTTATAGCGGTTCGGCAAATTGCCTACTCCACTCTTCACCCGAAATACTGGATGATTTCCACTCACATGTATCTCTGTACAAATTACACAAATGATTGTAACTGAAATCAGATCCAAAGGTTCTGTTCAATAGAGGCTTGAGTGGCAGAACACAGACCAGAAGGTTCTGTGCCGTAGAGGCTCGTTATGTAGCACAAACCCGAAGGTTCTGTACTATAATAACTTAGGCTCAATATAGACCAGAAGGTCCTGTATCGTAGAGAGTAAGGCACAACACAGACAAGAAGGTTCTGTGTCGAAGAAGGTAAGGCACAACACAGACTAGAAGGTTCTGTGTCGAAGAAGCTTAGGCACAACACAGACCGAAGGTTTTGTGTCGAAGAAGGTAAGGCACAACACAGACTAGAAGGTTCTGTGTCGAAGAAGCTTAGGCACAACACAGACCGAAGGTTCTGTGTCGAAGAAGGTAAGGCACAATACTGAACAGAAGGTTCTGTGTCAGACGTGTTAACCTTCTATAGCACAGATCAAGAGATTCTGTACTGTAAACATCAACCTTCTATAGAACAGATCCAAGGATTCTGTATCACAGAAGGTATAGCACAGACCGTAAGGTTCTGTACCAAGAATGTGTCAATCTTTAACAAACCAAAATGGTTCGTATTAGAAATGACTTGAGTTATGTACAGACCATAAGGTTCTGCACTAAAGTAGATTCAGACCTTAAGGTTCTGCTCTATAGGAGGTTGTACAGATCCGAAGATTCTGCACTACAGGAGGTTGCACGCGTTAACGTGACTAACAAGGTAGCAAATGCGCAATCCCTCAAGGATAACGACTTCGTGGCGTACCCCACGCGAGCACGTAGCGAACCCTACGCAAGCGAACAACGACCTCAGTTCAAGGATGGATTTTCCCTCCGGCGGCTCCACACGACCTGCACGATCTCCTCGAGATAGCGACTATGTGGCGTACCCCACACAAGCACGTAGCATACCCTACGCAAGCACGCAGCAGACCCTGCGCAAGCACGTGGAAAACCCCACGCAAGCAGACGACAACCTCCGTCTTAGGTTCCTGCACACAGAGCTCTACACAACAGAAGCTGGTTAGTCCCTCACCTTCTGTGCTCCCGAGGTTCAGCCCTTCTCTCCGGCCCGCTGCACGTTGCCCACATACACACGCTTCCAACAACGTCTCCTGCAGCTTCCAACCGAGTCCCTCGAGCCCCTGAGTCACTCTCCCAGAAGGCTTCACCAACGATGCAGCCGTCCGTCGCTAGTGCTCCTCGTGTGACTAACTCAAACGAATGAAAGAACTCAAGCACACGCTATCTCTGGATCGCTGTTGTGAGTTGTGTTTGCAATGGGAGAGGGCGTGGCTATTTATACACAAAATTCTAAGAAGAAAATGCAGGAAGGAAAATAATGAAAACGTAATCTGCAAAATAAGAAATAAGAAATAAGAATTAGTTTACAAAATAACAGAATGATGTACACGTGCAAGCATTCAGATAGAAAATAAATCAGAATAAGATTATGATATATTTTCCATGAATAGTGCACCACAGAAGGTATCGCAGAAGGTTCTGCTTGATAACCTTCTACAGATGGAAACAATCGTTGATTTGTTTCCAAATGACTTGAAGTCAATTCCATCCTGATAAAAACACACGTGAGAGTGTATCTGGACAGGTGGTGGTGATTTGCAATCAAATAATGTTCGTATGTTGATCAAGTAAGCTTACAGAAGCCTGTAGACCAAATAATAGAACCTTTCCATATATAGAAAATACATTTCCTTCTACAAGAAATATTATCTCCAATATGATTATTTGAAAATCAAATCATGGTAATCTGATTAGACGAATATCGTAATCAGATAATATATATTTCGTAATTAAATAATTGATAACTAATTATTTAATTACAACAATGATTCTTACAAAAAGATCCTCATTATGAGAAGCTTCTGTAGAATAGAATGTTCGACCTTCTGTAGTACAGAGGGTCCGGTTCATCATCAAAACCGTCCCAACAATCTCCCCCTTTTTGATGATGACAAAACATTCATCGTTGAGGGAAATGTTTTTGCAAGAACTCCCCCTAACTCCCCCTAAATAGATGAGAGTGAGAGTCTCGCGTTTGTACAAAACCATAAGGTTTCTGTGAAACAGAGCATAGAAGCTTCTGTAATAAAGAAGGTTATTTACAGAGCACAAAGGCTTCTGTGATTTATACAGAGCGAGGAGCTTCTGTATTTAGCCCGACAAAAATGATGGTATTTCATTTCTGCACTCCCAGCAATAGTGACTTTAAAAGATCACTTTGAGAAAATGGCGGATTAAGGCAGGAAAGGTCATGTTCGCCACAAATACCACCATAGAGGAGGAAATGCTTGATCATATAAGGTACGCCACTACGCCAAAAGATGCATGAGATATAATAGCAACTATGTTCTAAAAAAAAAACAATATGAGGTTACAGTTGATAGAGAATGACTTGGTGACGGTTAGACAAGGGGAATTAGGAATTAATCAGTTCTTCACAAAAGTAAAGTCTATCTACTGGGAGATATCATAATTAGACTCAGGATGATAGGATGAGGAGGATTATTATCCATGATTGAAAACCAGAGTATAGGGGATTTATTGCGGCGGTGCTAGGATGGCCCACGCCGCCATCCGTAGAAGATTTAGAAAATTTGCTAGCTAATAAGGAGACGTTAGCAAATAATTGGCAGGCGTAACCTTAAAAAATGAAGATGATGCCTTATATAGTAATAAGGGATGAAACTATATTAAAAATAAGAGGTTTGAGGAGAGAAAATGCCTACAAGGCGGTAGAGACGGTCGACGAGATTATCAGCCTAACCAACGACAACAACAGAAGAGACCAGATAAGTCAACCCAACGGAAGAATGAAGAATGTTTCAATAGTGGCAAGAAGGGACATTATGCTCGTGACTACTGGTCCAAGAAAAGGAACGTGGAAGGAAATGCTGCCATGTCAACCACTCAAGACAGTGACAAATTCGAAGAAGAGTGGAACCTTGAAGCATCCCCCACCGTAAAGAAGAGCAATTGTTGGAAGACCAAGCTCTTGCAGTGATTCACAATAACTTTATAGACTATGTAGAGAACTGAATATTTGACTCAGGATGCTCCAGTTGACTGTTGACGAGGAGAAGCTGCAGGATTTGTCAGAATATAAAGGCCAACGAGTTGTTGTCACTGCCAACAACTCAAGATTGACCATTGCCCATATCGACAAGACTGTCATAGAAGACGATGACAGTTCCAACAAGGCCTTGTTGCAGGGAGTCTCGTCCCTGGAATAAAAAAGAACCTTCTATCAGTAGCGCAACTGACAACCCCAGACAACTTCCTGGTGTTCCGACCAGAAGATGCTAAGGTCTACCATGAGCTAAAGTTTTCTAAGACACCGTTAATGGAAGGACGAAAAGTTAACTCTATCTATGTCATGTCTGTAAAATCTGCATACATAGATAGAATAAAGAGGAATGAGAAGGCAGATCTATGGCATGAGAGACTTGGACATGTCGGCTATCACAAGTTGAAGGCTATGATGAGTAAGGAGATGCTGAAAGGCCTTCCACAGCTAGACGAGAATGTCGACAATGTTTATGCTGGCTACCAATATGGAAAAGCACCCCAGTTGTCGTACAAGGAATCCAAGTATAGTACCGAAGAACCACTGTAGCTGATACACTCTGATGTGTTTGGACTAGTGAAACACCCATTGGCAGGTGGTTGCAGATACATGGTGACCTTCATCGATGATTACTTCAGGTATGCCTGGGTAGACTTTATGAAAGAGAAGTCCGAGGTCTTACAAAAGTTCAGACAGTTCAAGATCAAGGTGGAGAGCGACCTGCATGCAAAGGTGAAGTGTCATCGCACATACAATGGGAGAGAATATACCTCCAAGGAATTTGTCGAGTACCTCAGAGAGTCGAAGATAAGAAGATAGTTGACATGCCTTCACACGCCACAACAGAACGGAGTTGCAGAAAAGAAGAACAAACATCTTACAAAAGTTTGTAGAAGTATGCTTCATGCAAGTAATGTTCCTAGAAGATATTGGGCAGAGTGCATGAAGACTGCTATAGACATAACAAACAAGATGCCTCAAGCTCGCCTCAACTTCAGGACACTATTTGAGCTGCTATGGAAGATGAAGCCAGAGGCGAGCCACTTCTGCGTCTTCGGCTATGTATGTTAAGTGTTCATCGCTAACCACCTGCAAAGTAAGTTCGACAAGAAGGCGACCAAGTGCATCTTCGTCGGATATGATATAGAAAGAAAAAGGATGGAGATGTCGCGATCCTACGACCAACGGGTGCACTATATAAAGAAATGTTGTCTTTGATGAAGCAATTTCCTGGTGGTTACCTTCAAAAGATGCAGAAGAACAAACCCATATGATGCAGGGGGAAGAAGTACCATTAAAGCTAGTCATTGAGGAGACAACAAAAGAAACTCCCATTGCCAGAAACAACGATGAAGACGAAGCTCGACCATGGAAGACAGGAGTCTATCGAAGATCTTCTCAAGATATGATAAAAGAGATGGAGATAGTACAACACCATTGAGGAGATCTACGAGACAGCGTAGACCTCCAACAGGATACATAGTTGCGGCATTTGCTGAAGACGTTGATCCACAATAACAATCAAGCTACGAAAAAGCATCAAAGCAGAGGGTATGGCAAAAGGCAATGAGTGAAGAGATCCGAGCATTAGAAGAAAACCAAACTTGGGATTTAATTTCCAAATCTAGCAAGGTAAGACCCATATCATGCAAGTGGGTCTATAAGGTGAAGACTCGTCCAGATGGATCCATGGAGAGATTCAAGGCTCGTCTTGTCACTTGAGGATTCTCTTAGCAGTACGATTTAGACTATGATGAAACCTTCAGTCTAGTTGCAAAGATAACAATTGTTAGAGTTCTACTCGCCTTGGCAGCAAGTAAGTCCTGAAAGCTCTAGCAGATGAACGTGAAGAATGTCTTTCTGCATGGAGAGTTAGATCGAGCTATCTACAAGGAACAACTAGAAGGTTTTGAAGACAAGGATCGTCCGAACTATGTCTGCAAATCTTCGTGTGGACTAAAGCATGCACCAAGGGCGTGGTACGACAAGATTGCAGAGTTCTTAATGCAAAGTGGATATACTCTTGATGTCGTTGACTCAAGTCTCTTCTTGAAAGTTCAAGGAGAGAAGATTGTAATAGTGCTTATGTATGTGGTCGACTTGATCATCGCCAGAGACCACTGCATTGAAATCAATCATATCAAAGAAAATCTTTCCGTACGGTTTCACAAGAAGGAGCTTGGAGAATTAAAGCATTTTCTTGGGCTAGAAAATGATCGAGTTCCATAAGGTCTTTTCATGTGCCAAGAGAAATATGCAAAGGAGTTGTTGAAGAATACGGAATGCTCGAGTGCAAGTAGATATCAACACCCATCGAGTTCAACGTTAAACTCAACATGAATGAAGGAATGGATCTTGAAGTGCCGACAATGTATCGCCAACTGGTTGGTAGCCTGATCTACCTGACACATACTAGGCCAGATATCTCTTATGTGGTTGGTTTGGTAACTAGATTCATGCAATCTCCAAAGAAGGCACACCTCGAAGTAGTTGAACGGATTCTGAGGTATATAAAGGGAACGTTAGATTGCGGGATACTCTATAAGACCAAAAGAGTTTGCAAATTGATCGAATATTGCGACGCCGACTACGTCGAAGACTGCGATACTCGAAGATAAACTACAAGGGGTATGTCTTCAGCATTGAAGGGGGAGCAATCTCATGGTGCAGTATACGTCAACCCGCTGTATCACTTTCAATGACAGAAGCAGAGACAGGGTTGCTGCAAATGCAGCCGGGGAAGCTACATGACTTATGCAGCTCGTGAAAGACCTTCACCAATAAACTGGATATGTAGTTTCTTTATCGTGTGACAACAAGTCGGCGATCCAATTAGCTGCAAATTCAGTATTCCATGCAATGACAAAGTATGTTGAGGTTCACTATCACTTTTTAAGAGAAAATATATTACAAGGAGATATCAAACTACAATATATCGGCACTGAAGTCCAATCGACGGATATCTTCACCAAAAGACTTAATGTTATCAAACTAGAGGAGTTTTGCTCGCAACTCGGTATGATTAGAAGAGAGTGTTGATATTGATGGAGAGTGTTAAAATTAATCCAACACCCATCACACTCTAGAAGCCTCCGCTCGCCGATCCTTCCAAGATTTTTCGGGAGTCAAAATTGAGACAGAAGGGAATTGCAAGGAAAAATCGAGAGGGTGGTAGGTAGATAAATGTTCAGTAAAGTAAACGGTAAAAAATAATGTAACGTGGCCTATTCCCACACCGTCATCGACCGGGATTAGCCATTATAAATAGGGGGTGCCTTCTCCATTTTGTATCATCCCACTGAGAAACAAAAAGAACAGAGTTAAAAGTTATTCTCAACCGTCTCCTCTCCTTTGTTCTCTCTCTCGAATAGTTAGGAAGCAATTCATGGGCAAAGAGGGGGATTCTGGTGTAATGCTCTGGAGTGGTCTTGATAGAGCCTAAGCTCAACAGTAATCTAAAGACAACGCAACACCTTTAGACCCTAGATGAAAATAATTAATAATTTATTTCCGATTAAGTTGATCTTGTTAAATGTCATGATTAAATGACAATAATTTGTAAACTCATTTAGTACCATTAAGTGTGAGTTAGTGGGGTGGAGTTAATGTGAGTTAGTGGGGTGAAGTTAATGACCTAGAATTTATGGTAGAGTAAATGCCTTCTCTAGGACACTATATAAGGAGAAGCATTGTCTAAATGTTAAAAAAAGAGGGTAAAAGAGAAGAAAAGTGTAAGAAGAGTAAAAGGGTCGGTAGTTACCCAAAAATTTCGTATCAAAATTCCTTGTTCCCTATTTCCAGAAACACCTCGCTGTGTCGCAGCAGTTCCGCAAAACCCTTCCTGTGATACAGCAAAGCACCGCTTTCCAAACAACCCCAACAAATTTTCGTATCAGAGCGCAGCAGATCATGGCTACGTCATCCAGCAGCATGTTCTTTTCCTATTCACCAAACCAAATCCCGATCTTTGATGGAGAGCACTATGATTATTGGAGTTCGCAAATGAAGACTATCTTTCTCTCGCAAGATCTGTGGAAAATTGTTGATGAAGGCTTTGAAGAAAATGAAGACTCGTTAAATGAGGAAGAAGGTGCTGGAGAACAAGAAAAGAAGGTTAAAGAAAATGTGATGAAGAATGCGATGGCATTGCGGATCTTGCAACAATCCGTAAGTAAGTCGATTTATCCGAGACTTTATGGTCTCAAGAAGACGAAAGAAGCATGGAGCGTATTAAAGAAAGAATTTCAAGGCTCGGAGAAAGTGATTTCCATCAAGCTTCAAGGCTTGTGGAGGGATTTTGACAACTTGGCCATGAAGGAGTCCGAAACGGTAAAAGATTTCTTCTCGAGAGTTGTTGAAATCATGAATCAAATCAAATGTTGCAGTGATGAAGTTCCCGACAAGAAGGTTGTGGAGAAAGTGTTGAGAAGCCTGCCGCAGAAATTTGAGCACGTTACTGCTGTGATTGAGGAAACAAAGAATCTGGGAGAAATTTCCGTGTATGAGCTAATGGGTTCGCTTGAAGCTCACGAAAAAAGAGTAAGTAAGTACTCAACTCCTGTTGAACAAGCTTTTCAAATGAAGTTAAATGTTTCAGAAAAAGAAGTCAGAACAGAAGGAACGTACTGTGAATAATAGCAGAGAGTTTTTTGGTCGTGGACGTGGAGGCCGTTCTCGAGGAAGAGGCAGAGGACGTACAGCAAGCCAGTTCCGCAGTAGAGAAGACCATTCCTGGAGTAGATATGGAAATTCAGAAGGTAATTGCTATATTTGTAAAAAAGCTGGACATGAGTCAAAGGATTGCTATTTCAGGTGCAAGAGATGCCGATTTCCAAATCATGGAGAACGAGATTGTTATTTTAAAGACAAGCAGCAGCAGCAGCCGCAGCAACATGTTTCTCAAAATTCGGTAAATTTTTCAAAAGAAGAAGAATCGAAGCAAGCATTTTATTCTTGTTTCAATGCAATGCAAGATATGAATGAAGTGTGGTTTTTGGATAGTGGCTGTAGCAATCATGTGACAGGAAATAAGGAAAACTTTGTGGAGATCGACAACAGCTACAACTCGCTGTTAGAGCTTGGAGACAGCAAAAAGATAAAGATTGAAGGAAAGGGAATCGTTGCTGTAAGAGCAGCAAATGGTGAAGAAAAGCGGATTAATGATGTGTTTTATTCTCCAAGCATTGCTCAAAATCTTTGAGCGTGGGGCAAATGATAAAGAGAGGTTATAAGGTTACCTTTGCTGATGGTCAATGTGAGATCATTGACAAAAATGAGAAGATGATCGCTGTAGTGAAGATGACGGCAAATAACTTGTTTCCGCTGAAGATGAATTCGTCCTTGAATGTAGCATTGAAGAGTGAAGTTACTGATGAAGCTCAGTTATGGCATCTGCGATATGGACATTTGAATCACAAAGGGCTAACGTTGTTGAGAGAGAGGAATATGGTCATAGGTCTTCCAAAAAATCAGCCAACAGCAACATGCGTCTGTGAAGGATGTGTGTATGGAAAGCAACATCGTCTTCCTTTTCCCAATACCTCTTGGAGAGCTAAAAACCCTCTTGAGTTGGTGCATGCTGACATCTGTGGTCCAACCCAAACTCCAACGATCGGTAACAGGAGATACTTTGTCTTATTTATCGATGATTACACTCGTATGATATGGGTATATTTTCTTGAAAAGAAATCAGAGGCTTTCACTACTTTCTTGAGTTTTAAAGCTAATGCAGAGAAGCAAAGTGGATATCAAATAAAGACCTTGAGGACAGATCGTGGAGGAGAATTCATTTACAAGCCATTTCTAGATTATTGCAAGCAGCAAGGCATACAGCGACAGCTTACTGTGAAGTACTCACCTCAGCAGAATGGCGTTGCTGAGAGGAAGAACAGGACTATTGTTCAGATGGCACGAAGTATGCTTAAAGGCAAGGGTCTTCCGAATTCATTGTGGGCCGAGACTGTGAATACAACAACTTACATCCTCAATCGATCACCGACAAAAGCCGTTCAAAACAAGACACCTTATGAAGCATGGCATAAGAGGAAACCCATGGTTGATCATTTGAAAGTATTTGGATGTGTAGCATATGCTCTCTTGACGAAGAAGAAGGAGAAGTTTGATGAGAAGAGTGAGAAGCTAATCTTTATTGGTTATAGTGAAGAATCTAAAGGTTATCATTTGTTTGATCCAAAGACTAACAATCTTGTGATTTCAAGAGATGTTATTTTCGATGAGAATGCAGCATGGAAGTGGGAGAACGAATCTTCTCAGACTCAACCAATGTTTTCTTATCCAGAAGTACCAGCAGTAGTGCCTTCCTCAAATCTCACTAATACAGCAGCAGCTAGTTCCTCAAGAGTAAATTCAGAGAATGAAGATTATGCTGATGATATGACACCAAGAAGGTATCGTTTATTAACAGAAGTTTACGAGCAAGCTAACTTTGCACTTGCTACTTTTGAGCCGCAGAATTTCGAAGAGGCCGCAAAAGAAGAAAAATGGAGAAATGCAATGAAAGAAGAGATGTTTAGTATTGAGAAGAATGATACTTGGTCCCTAGTAGACCTTCCCAAAGGAAAAGAAGCAATTGGCTTGAAATGGGTGTTCAAAACAAAGTTCAATGAAGATGGAAGCGTACAGAAACACAAAGCTCGTCTCGTAGCAAAGGGTTACTCACAACAGCCCGGAATTGATGTCACTGAGACTTTCGCCCCTGTAGCTAGAATGGAGACTATTAGAAGTGTGCTAGCACTTGCCGCACAAATGGAGCTTGAAGTTTTCCAACTTAATGTGAAGTCAGCCTTTCTCAACGGAGTACTAGAAGAGGAAGTGTATGCTCAACAACCGCAAGGGTTCACTATTAAAGGACAAGAAGACAAAGTGTATCGACTTCACAAAGCTCTCTCTATGGACTGAAACAAGCACCAAGAGCATGGAATTTCATGATAGATTCCTACTTGCAGAAGAATGGATTTGAAAGAAGTTTGGTAGAACCGTCTCTCTATGTGCAGAAGCGCGATGCTGATTTTCTAGTAGCCTGTCTCTATGTGGATGATCTCATCTACACGAGCACCAGCAAGTTGTTACTGGAGAAGTTCAAAAAGGCAATGATGGATGAATTCGAGATGACGGATCTTGGATTAATGAAGTATTTTCTAGGTTTGCAGGTAAAGCAGAGCAAAGGAGAGATCATTATTTCTCAAGAGAAGTACGTTGCTGACATATTGAAGAAATTTCGCATGGAGAACGCCAAAGCTGTAGCAACTCCAATGGCATTTAATGAGAAGCTGCAACAGGATGATGGTGCTGAAAAGTTAGACTCGAAGATTTATAGAAGCCTAGTTGGTTCGTTGATCTACCTAACCCACACAAGGGTAAATATCGTTCAAAGTGTAAGTATGCTATCAAGATTCATGAACAATCCCACCAAGACTCATTTTGCAGCAGCGAAGCGTGTCTTACGTTATCTTCAAGGAACAAAGAATGTTGGTTTGAAGTACACAAAAGAAGAAGACAACAACCTTGTTGGATATGTTGATAGTGACTGGGCAGGAAGTGTTGATGATCGAAGAAGTACGTCAGGATATCTTTTCTGTCTTGGAACAAAACCCATCTCCTGGAGTTCGAAGAAGCAAGCTACTGTAGCGTTATCATCAGCTGAAGCAGAATACATTACAGCAAATGAAGCAGTTCGTGAAGCAGTATGGTTAAGAAGGTTGTTTCTGGAGTTACAGCAGAAGGTTGCTTATCCAACAACAGTATTTTGTGATAATCAGTCAGCCATTGCTATGACAAAGAACCCCGTGTTTCATGCAAGGTCGAAGCATATTGAGTTACGCCACCACTTTATCAGAGAAATGGTGATGAAGAAAGAGATAATTATGGAGTTTATTCACACACAGGACCAACCCGCTGATGTTCTAACAAAGGCCGTGAATTTCGAGAAGCTCGAGTTGTTCAAGAAGTTTCTGAAGATTACAAATTAAGAAGGGGTGTTAAATGTCATGATTAAATGACAATAATTTGTAATCTCATTTAGTACCATTAAGTGTGAGTTAGTGGGGTGGAGTTAATGTGAGTTAGTGGGGTGAAGTTAATGACCTAGAATTTATGGTAGAGTAAATGCCTTCTCTAGGACACTATATAAGGAGAAGCATTGTCTAAATGTTAAAAAAAGAGGGTAAAAGAGAAGAAAAGTGTAAGAAGAGTAAAAGGGTCGGTAGTTACCCAAAAATTTCGTATCAAAATTCCTTGTTCCTTATTTCCAGAAACACCTCGCTGTGTCGCAGCAGTTCCGCAAAACCCTTCCTGTGATACAGCAAAGCACCGCTTTCCAAACAACCCCAACAGATCTTTCTATAATAGTTACTTGTTCACTATGGACACAAATCGCATGACTTGCATGGTTAAATGGAACTTCTACTTAACATTGTCGAAATTTCCAAATTAATATATATAATTTCTTTAATTGAGAAAAATACATTAACTAGTTATAATCATATATTTGATTTTCACCGTAGAAAACATCGTCCAAAGTTTATTCCTATTTTGGGAATAATATTTTCAACACAGAAGACTACCATCATCAAAATTTCGTAACTTTATAAAAAATTTAGTAATTCATATTATTTATCATCATAACCATATCAAACACAACTCCGATAAATTTGGATACCCCGAAAGAGAAGAATCGCAATACCAGGATGGAAGATCTTAATAATGGTATGATTCCCGGAGCTTGACGTTGCCCAATCTCCTTTGATCTAGTCACCCTGAGTATGGCACAATGAGGCGTTTGGAATGTGGTGCACTTATTTGGCCAACATCTCGAAACAACGGGGCATTGAATACAAGGAAAAACACTAACAACTTGCTTTGGCCAGCAGCTCGGAAATTTAATACGTGACAAAAAAACTTTGAGCTTTGTTCTACGTTATCTTGGTTCATAAAATAATTTATGACATAGATTTATTAAACTCATAATTCGTAGATTATTGTCAAAATCTCGAAATTTTTAACTTCGAATTCAATTTTAAAAAAACTTAGAGTTAAAAACTCTGAGTTTCGTGAAGAAGGGAAAGGAGAAAGAGAGAGTACACATGGCTCCTTCGAAAACTAAATTTGAAGTTAAGAACTCTACCTTTTTTGAGATTAATTAATCACGATCTATTTTATAAATTATTTTACAAATTAAAGCTTGGTAAAGAAACTTGTACCCCGACCTCAATAACTCGAAATGGAAAGATGTAGGGACACCTAGAAAGTACATCTATCAAGAGATTGAATCAAATTTGATATATCGATTCCATTCTTATCGTTGGCGGTGGCATCCCTACAAAATGTGACCACACGAAATGATGTGCCTGTAGAAGATTATAAGGCGATCGCATAGCAAAAACTGCATAAGTTTTGTCCCACCCTCCTCCCGGGGACCATGATTTAATTCTTTTATCTCCCAATAATCATTCCCAAGGGTGGCTGAAAATAACTTGGTGGTATAACTATCCATATGGACCCAGACAGGACGCCCCACCTATTTTAAGATACATCAAAATTAATGCGGAGCCAGCAACCAGACGAGAAAGTTGGTATCTGCTAAACAGAAACACCGATGCCCTCCTTGGCCCTCCTTCCTCTCCCTTCTTGTGCAACGATAGATGGAACGAACACTTCGCGAGCGGGGAAAAGGGACCTAGCGTTTGCACATATAAAATGTTGCGACGGGCGCGTCAACTCATAGGCTTATACACCAAGACGCGGTACAACCCACGTCGATAAATAAACACAAGATTTCGTGATCCTCCGATAGGCGATCGATCTCCCATGGTCATCGTGCAGTATCCCGTATTTCTTAACACGATATGTTCAAGAGGGAAAGGAAAAAGACACAGAACTAGAGAAATCATACTTGATTGTTTTTGCTTTCTCGCCTAAAAAACCAAAAGCAATCAATGTAAATTTTATTTAGCTCTTGTTCCCTTTGGCGTTGTCTCCATAATAATACCACTCAGCCATTCAACTTCAATAATATTTTTTGAAATTACTTTCCCAATTACAGAGTTAATTACGGCCTTCATCCATAATATGACTACTTTGAAGAAAACACCTTCATACTTTTTGTTTGATGAAAATGTTAATCCTTTTTTACAGCGAAATTAATGACATGAGTCAGTGTGGTTTCAGGGATGGTCTCAACCCTCTTCGACCAAATTAATTATTCCACGTGGAGAAAACGGTGAGAAATAACTTTTGTAGTCATATGCGAAAAAGTAAATACATATAAGTGAACAAATAACAATACGGAAATTAAGCGGTTCTTTATTCGGAAAACTCAATGTTGTTCGAACACTTAATATCAATTCGCCGATACATATCATCTGTATCAAGTATTCACTAGCATCTATTTTAAAAAAAATATATATATGATAAATTTACCGTCGTTACTCTAAGTCGTACGTAAGAAATGTATAATCAAGAGGTTAAAAATATCTCACATAATTGTCCAAAGCCCTCGTTAAATTTAGAAATAATTTTTTTGAAAATAAAATATATAATATGCCACGTTTTTACGTAATAACTCGAGTTTTTAGAATATTTAGCATCCAGAACATTTTCTACTTAGAGTCGAGAAAGAAAACCGGCATGCGGCAATGTGGGAGATGCCCCGTGTTATTTAAGTACTGCATACACTTTTTTTAGTATAATAGAAATCATCATAGAGCAAGCGGTCGCATGTAAGGAGCCCACATATTTTCACATCGCTTGCAGTGAAACAATTATTCATGACGTAAATATTTTCAGATAACTTTAGTCGATAGAAGTAATATTCGGAGTTGATCATGCCTGCTTTCCAACGAGGTGTGCATCGATGTCCTTGATGATGTTGGTGATTAAACCGAGGTAGTTGTCCGGGTCGGCATCGTCCTCGTTCAACTTCTCATAAATAACCTGTGCCTTCACCTTGGATGACGACCCGCCGTGGGGAAGAACTTCACATATGATCTTGTAGGTCTTGTACTTGTCGAGGATGTGTCCACCCACGGCTTCCATCGACACCATCTTGCTCTCTTCATCGATGTGCACCTTCTCCTTGAACACTTCGTTCTGCCCATCTGGTTCCGTACAAGCCGAAAGATGTATCAATTTGAGAAGGACAGGGCATGAGAAAAGCAAATGCAGAGGCAACCAATGCTTCTTACCAATGATATAATTCCACAGCTTGACGGATCCTGCAGTCGCCCAGTCGCCTTCGTGGACTTCGACTCCTTGAATATTGTCTGGCGAGGCATCCGGGACTTTGTTCAGTTCCTCGGCCAGCAGTTTGAAGACCCTGTCGGCAGATGCCTTCATTTCAACTTCAGCCTCTAACTTCCCCTCCAAACCCATTGCTATTACAACTTTGAAGAGCTACAAAGGAAATTCTTTTTTCTTCAGTATAGTTCGATGAAACTAAAGCTAAATGTTGCCTCCCTTATATAGGAAAAAATTATTAACAATCACACCGTTTCCGGTAATGTGGAACATTTGGTTTACAACAGATCCCCCTGCCGGGCCTGTTTAGCCTTCATTAATCGAAACCAGCCATCAGAGGACTACCAACCTTTCAATGACCTCGACCTCTCACTCGTGCCCCTTAAGTTCAATGCCTTCGGCAATCGCTCACATGGGATTCACGTGTAACTACCGGAGGGAGAAAGTCAGTGCTGTCATTCCACTGATTTAGTTAGGTTTGCGGGTGCTTTCATGTAAAGAGGGATGTAATAGACTTGATGGAGCCTGGTGGTTCTACTTTTGAATCACATCTTAAATACGCAGCGACTGCGAGTATGGCCCCTTCTGAGCAAAAGGCCTGGTGACCACCGATCGAACGACGCTCCAATATGTCTTTCCTAGAAGCTAATTATAACCTTTCTATCTCTAACTCTATCGTCCACATGGGCCAAACGGGTGTCTTTCTCAGATGCCAGCCTGGACAAAATTAGCACCAAATCCACAACAAAGGCCCTCTGAAGCAGGGACAACAACAGGGAAAATGGAAGAAGGGAGGTGTGCCCTAGAACAGTCTTCCGTGGAAGCAACTCTTGCGAGTTTCTGGGCAAAGTTTGTTATCGACTCGAAGAGCACTTCAAGTTACGTGTTTTCCTTTGAAAGTGGAGCTTTTTCTTGGCATTCTAAGAAACAGGAGGTTGTGGTACAATCCTCAACGGAAGCAGAGTACGTGACTGCTGCTGCAAGTAATTAGGCTATTTGGCTTCGAAAGCTTCTTGGAGATTTGGGTTTTGTTAACCTTGGTTTTGATGATGAGCTTGAGAATGTATATTATAAAATCAAGCATTGTGTTGTTGTAACACTTCGCTTGTCTTTGATGATGAGCTTCGGGAATGTGATGCTGCGTTACAGTAAGGTGTCGCTGTAATACTGCGTCTGTCCTTTTGTAAAAACAGAAATAATTAATTTTCCATAATAAACTATTGAAATTAATTGGTATTTTGAATTGTCCAGATTAATTCGATATTGTTCTAAATATTCTAATTTAGTTTAGAATATATTTCACCATAATTATGGTTATAAAGCCTATAATTATGGAAGTTAATCAAAATCCTTTTGATCAATTTCATTCATAAGAGGAAAGCTTATCTTTAGTGATTACCTTGAGCAAAGTGTTGCTGAGCCACAACTAGGATGAGCAGTATGTCGCTATCTTACAGTATGCTGCTACCGTCTTGTTACGCTTGTTCATTAAATACATGGAAATAAATATTTCTTATTTATTTTATATTTTGAATTAATTCAGAATAAATGTCTAGATGTCTAAATACACTGAATTTGATTTGGACATTCCAAATCATACTTTTAGGCAACTCAATATTATGATATTAGCTTTCCAAGTCACGATATGGAAACAAAATATTTTATTATCGAAATCTCTGTTCATCTGCAGCAGCGTAACTGTTGACAAGATGTTGATGATGAGTCAAACAGCAGGTTTGACCTGCTATGACTTTACAGAAGCTTAAACCTCCTGTAACGAAGATACGCTTCGTAAGAGAGGAAAAATATCACGAAAATATTTTCTTCACCCTCCAAGGATCATTTCAGATCAAGAGACGTGATTAGAGAATATTTCCATACATAGATATTATTTGGATTAATATTTCGTCCAGATACAATGTTTTACTTGTCTGGAACGAATCAATTATTTTTGGGAATAAATCGTTGATTATTTCCTTATATAGAAGGTCAAGTTGTTGTTACTAGCCGAACCTTCTGTAATGCATTATCTGGGGATTTAATTGTCAAAATATGACAAAATTAAATCTGGAGGTTCCAACCAGATATTTGCACGACCCCATCATCATATTTCTCAAGTTGGAAATAAAATATTCTTTCTTTCCAACTATAGAAGGTTGCTGACCAATTTAGGCTCTAACCTTCTGTAAGATGAGATCTCGTGATTGGATGATTCGATTGATCTGAAATCAATCGAATATTGTCCCTAAATGATTTTTACACGTTGGGGATGAATTTGGTCATTTTACGTATTTGGCAAAATAAGTTTCCTTCTTTACAGGAGGACGGAACCTCTATATAAAAGAAAAACCTAAAAACATTTAAAAAAAAAAGAGATTTTGATCAAAGGTAAGTCTTCGCATTTGGCAACGTTAGTGGTGTTTAACGTGTGTGCAAGTGTGCAGGACGGATTCTCCAGGCGAGAGTTCTCGCAAGAGGTAACTACAGCGGGTTGAGCGTGGGTGAAGCCGCTCCGATGACTTCGTTGCGTACGGATCTGAGGGACTCGACCGGAACTTTGTCCGTGACTCGGACTACGTGCATCAGGGCCTGGGGAAGGGTTCGTTGGTGGCGAGTAGGCGTACAAAGTTGGTTGGAGAGAAGGAGTCCGTAGCAGGGGTTCAGTGGTGAGGGACCTTCAACCTTCTGTAGTTGGTTATTTTGTTATCTGTGCATTTGCAGCAGGTGTGCTTTGGTGAAGCTACTCCGTAGGCGTCGTTGGCTGTGAATTCGAAGGACTTGGCCAGGAGTACTATACTCTGATAGAATTCAAAAATTTGTGATTCAACAAAAAGTTTAACAGCCTGTTGAGATTCTATAGCAGCCTGTACCTTTCACGCGATAGATTTCTACTATACAGAAGCTTACGCTCTGTTACTATCACTGTTTGTCTCTCTTCTACAGTAGCTCATTGCTCTGCTAGAAACCATCCAGTTATTTTTAGACGGGATTCAACAAAAGCTTGAGTGCTTAGTTACATCCTATAGAAGGTTATACCTGCTATACGCATATAACCGATTGTTGCGCTGTTTTCTTCTGTTGAAAACTTAAGTTTTTTGCAGAATTAAACTACTTGGCATTTTTACTCCATTTTACGGAGATTTGATTGCCAGCAATATCTGTTTCAATTTAACAGAAGTTTGTGTTCATTAAGAATTAGTACGGTACCGTAAAGGTTCTACTATTCTGCATAGAAGTCAAACATTCTGAAAGTTGTAAAATGGGTGATAATTGCTATATACCGAAACCACACATTGGGAATCCTCCCATTTTTTATGGTAAAAATTTTTCATATTGGAAAATTCGAATGAGTGCCTTTGTAGATGCAATCGATGATGATTTGTGGTCGTTCATTGAAGACGGTCCACCTATTCTACCGATTGAACTACAAACTGGTCTTGATGGTCGTCCTACACGGGAGTACCTTAGGATCAAACGACTCACTAAAACGGCTAAGTACTTAATGTTCGGTGCTATGTCGGAAAGTGAATTCGTGAAAGTCTCTACTTGCACTTCGGGTAAAGAAATCTGGGATAAACTTGTCACCATGTATGTTGGGACGAACCAGATTAGAGAAACCAAGATGAATTTCTTAATTCATCAATATGAGAACTTTACCATGAAGAGTGGAGAATCTGTAGAACAAATGTTCCAGAGACTTAACCTTCTAGTAGATGCCTTAACTCACTTAGGCAAACACTATACTAATTCTGAATTAGTAAGAAAGGTTCTACGAACTCTGCCCAAATCTTGGGAAGCCAAGAAAATGGCTATTGAGGAAGCTAAGGATCTATCTACTCTTCGATTAGATTAACTAATGAGCTCCTTAATGTCATATGAAATGGAGAGAACCTCTCAATCTGATGTAAAAAGAGCTTCAGTAGCCTTCAAAGCATCAGAAGAACCAATTGAAGACTCTGACAATGAGGCAGAAGTCGATTCGGATGATGAACTCGCTATGATTGCTAAACGCCTTCTGCGGTTCGCTTCCAAAAGACGTTTCAACAAGAGAAATCAGAAACGTGAAAAGCAGAATGATCCAAAGATGATCAGATGCTATGAGTGCAATAAGAAGGGACATTTCAAATCTGATTGTCCTTTACTTAAGGAGAAGGAGAAACCTTCTGTACAAACAAAACCCAAGAAAGCTATGATTGCTTGGGCAGATATTGAAGATTCTGCTGATGAGGAAGAACAAGCACTAATGTGCATAACTACTCACACAGAAACTCAAGATTCTGTAGGAAATCAATTCTGTTTTCGAACAGAAGCTACAGAAAGTGAATGGTATCTGGACAGTGGCTGCTCAAGGCATATGACCGGAGATCCATCCAAATTTTCTAAGTTGACTTTACAGAACGGAGGTTCTGTTAAATTCGGTGACAATAGTAAAGGCTCTGTCATCGGAACAGGAACTATTGGAAGTCCTGACTCTATGGTTATAGAAGAGGTTCTGTTGGTTACAGAACTTAAACATAACCTGCTGAGCATTAGCCAGCTTTGTGATAAAGGCTATACTATAACCTTTGATCAAGATAAATGTTCTGGTATCCTAAACAATGAAGTCCGCTTCATTGGAAATCGGAAAATGAACATCTACACTTTAACACATGAGAGATCTATGCTACAGAAACCTGTCTTCTGTCTGTCAAAGACGAAACTCATCTTTGGCAGAGAAGGTTAGGACATTCCAACCTTCAGTTGCTATCCAAGCTTGTTAGAAAAGAATTGGTAAATGGCTTGCCTAATATCAAATTCGAGCAAGACAACTTCTGTGAAGCTTGTTCACTTGGTAAGCAAACTAAATCATCATTCAAGTCTAAGAATGAGATTTCTACTACTCAGCCCTTGGAACTTCTACATATGGATCTATTTGGTCCGACTAGAGTTCAAAGTATTGGTGGTAGAAGATACTGTCTAGTAGTAGTAGATGACTACTCTAGGTACACCTGGGTCAAGTTCTTGACTCATAAAAGCGATGCATTTGAATCTTTCATAAAGCTCGCTAAGCAATTACAGAATGAAAATAGATCTTCTGTAAAAGCTATTCGAACGGATCATGGTACAGAGTTTGAAAACCATGATTTTGCTACCTTCTGTGATGAACATGGCATTGATCACAACTTCTTTGCTCCTTATACCCCTCAACAGAATGGAGTCGCAGAAAGGAAAAATCGAACTCTTATAGACATGGCTAGAACCATGATTTGTGAGAGCAATATTCCACAGAACCTTTGTGCTGAAGCAGTAAATACAGCCTGCTATATCTCTAATAGAGTACTACTAAGACCTAAATTAGAGAAAACTCCCTATCAACTATACAGGGGGAGAATACCGAATATTTCCTATTTTCATGCCTTTGGAAGTCCATGTTTTATACTGAGACCTTCTAAGGACAATCTCGGGAAATTCGATGCTAAATCAGATGAAGGTATCTTTTTAGGATACTCACTGACTAGCAAAGCTAATAGAGTCCTTAACAAAAGGACTTCTATAATAGAAGAGTCAATTAATGTAAAAATTAATGACTCACCAACAGAAGATAATACTAATCAAGTAATATCTTTTGAACCTACAGAAATACCTGTGGAACCCAAATCTTCTAAGGAAGGAAGAGAAGGGAACGGACATTCAGTTCACAATTCTCAAAGAGAATATGAACAAACTGTTGAAAATTCTCCAGAAGTATCATCTTCACAGAATATAAGAGCATCTGCTTTATATCAAAAACGACATCCTATTGATCAAGTCATAGGAGAATTTGATAAAGGTATTCAGACAAGACGTTCTGTAAATGCCTACTATGAACATTCTGTATTTCTTTCACAGAAAGAGCCAGATGGGATAGATGAAGCTCTAGATGATCCAGATTGGATCCTTGCAATGTAAGAGGAGCTAAATCAGTTAGAAAGGAACAAAGTGTGGACACTTGTTCCTAAACCTGATAACCGTTCCATTATTGGAACTAAATGGGTATTCAGGAATAAACTCGATGAGTCAGGTGCTGTTGTAAGAAACAAAGCACGACTTGTTGCCAAAGGGTACTCTCGAGAAGAGGGTATTGACTTTGATGAGACGTTCGCTCCTGTAGCACGTCTAGAAGCAATAAGGCTACTGTTAGCCTATGCTTGCTACAACAACTTCAAGTTGTATCAAATGAACGTGAAAAGTGCTTTTCTCAATGGAGAAATCAAAGAAGAGGTATACGTAAGTCAACCTCCTGGATTTGAAAATCCACAGCACAAGAATCACGTTTATAGACTTTCCAAGGCTCTATACGGTCTAAAACAGGCGCCTAGAGCATGGTATGAGAGACTTAGCTCCTTTCTTATTGAAAAGGGCTATAAAAGAGGAAGAGTAGATACAACTCTCTTTCTCAAACACATAGGTGATCATTTAGTAGTTGTCCAAATCTATGTCGATGACATTATCTTTGGATCAACGAATGATAAACTCTGTACAGAATTCTCTGAACTCATGACAAGTGAGTTCGAGAAGAGCATGATGGGAGAACTTATGTTCTTCCTCGACCTACAAATTCAGCAGACTGATGAAGGTACTTTCTTACATCAAGAGAAGTACACTAAGCAACTCCTGAAAAGATTTGGCCTAGAGGGCTCTAAGCCTCTGTCTACTCCAATGGCTACAAGTGCCAAGATAGACAAGGACGAAAATGGTAAAGAAGTAGATAACAAGCTATATAGAAGCATGATTGGCTCACTTTTATATCTTACTGCTTCCAGACCAGACATACTATTTAGTGTATGTCTCTGTGCTAGATATCAATCAGCACCTAAAGAATCTCATCAGACAATGGTCAAGAGAATCTTTAGATATTTACAAGGTTCTGTAAACCTTGGCATATGGTATTCCAAGAGATCCGATTTCAGTCTCATTGGTTACTCAGATGCTGATTTTGCAGGATGTAAGATCGACAGAAAGAGTACTAGTGGTACTTGTCAGCTAATGGGAAACATGTTAATTTCATGGTTTTCCAAGAAGCAGACTTCTGTTGCTTTGTCCACTGCAGAAGCCGAGTATATCGCAGCTGCAAGCTGCTGTGCTCAACTACTATGGATGAAACATCAACTTGAGGACTATGGTCTCTCACTTGCTGAAATTCCGATCATGTGTGATAATACTAATGCGATTCAATTAACGCGCAACCCAGTCTATCAGTCACGATCAAAACACATAGAACTCAGACATCATTTTCTGAGGGATAATGTACAACAAGGTTCTGTAAGCGTAGAATACGTTAATACAGACAAGCAATTGGCTGACATTTTCACCAAACCCCTTGATAAGGAGAAATTCTTCTCTTTCAGGAATGAATTGGGGATTTGTTATCCATTTTAAATAACAGAGACGTTGTACAGCAGTTTCAATGTTCTGTATTAAATATATTTCGAAATTTTACCTCGAAATGCATTTTTCAAAAGAGTACTCTAGACAATATTATTCTAATGAAAATCTTGTCAAGAAAGAGTCCTTTTCATTAACGTAGATTCTTACAGAAACTATGCATAGAAGGTTATACTTTCTGTACTGGGTTAATTCGATACTACCGTTTCGAATTTAACAAAATATATTCCTTAATTTTGAAACAGAAAGTTAAACCTTCTGTTCAAAAGAATATTTTTGAAAAATCAGGGAAAATCTTATCTGATTCATCTCCTAGTATATCAAGAATCGATGATCTTGATAAAAAATTGGGAATACATGATCTTATTGGAAGATTTTGTCCCAATTAATCAATTTTGGGAAATAAAATAATATTTTTCCAAAATTAAAACATTACCTTCTTCTATATCTTCTCACGGTGTCACTCGTGGTTCTCTACCACCATTGATACTCCTCCGAGAAACCCTAGAAGAAAATCTCTCCTTCCCACTCAATCTCTTAGCCAAATCGTTCGATCCATCTCTGATTATGGCACTTAAGAGAAAGTCCGGAGCTAGCCGCTCCTTCTCCCTCTCTGCCACACCTCCTTCGGCTGAGCTTCAACCAGCCACCCCCGTGATTCCTACGGTTAATGAGGAAATCGCACCTCTGGACCCGGAAATCGCTGAATACTCGCTTGTCGAGGATAAGGAGATCTCCAACGTCGCTACCAAAGGGCAGTAGGACGAAGTCCCTGTTTTGAAGGAGAACCCTATTTCTGAGGAGTCTCTGGAGGAACCTGCTGGTGAGGATGACGAAGCATCTCCTCCTACTGATGATCTCATCTTGGAGGACGAAAATCCTCGAGAGAATACTGATCTGGAACAGGAAGCTGAAACCCCTGCGAGAAACAGAGTCGTCTCTGACGACGATGAGGACGAAGTGTAGGAGGTCACTCCCATAGCAGTTGCTGCTCCTCAACCTACTGTGTCACCCAAATCGAAGGTAAAAGGCAAGGCTGTTGCTGTGGAGCCTATCCCTGTCAAAGCCAAACGATCGGCCTCGATTTTCGTCTCTGGAAGTGTATCCTCCAGGACACGACGCAAACGCAAAAGCCCCGAGTCTGTGAGTAAGTCCCTAGAGCAGGAGGTCTTAAAAAAGACCAAGCCTACAGGTGCAATCGCAGCTCAGGTAATACCTACTGTCTCTCAGGCTGAAATAGAGCAGATCATGAACGGAGAAGCTGTTCCCTCCTATGATGTCTCAAACAGGCAGATTGCTGCATGCAAACGGCTAGATTTTAGCTGGTTTAGTGAGAATGATCTTGATATTCTGCCTCTATATGAGAAGCTGGATTTAAAGGTGTTCTGTGAAACTTACGTCGAAGTCGCTGTTACAAGAATTCGAGAATTTTATACAAATCTCACCTTTTTCAGGATTAACGACGTTGTTAAGTATGTCAGGACCATGATTGATGGTGTCTTCCTGGTGTTTTCAATTCATGATGTCAACACCCTGTATGGCTGCAAAGAGCACCCTGTTCTTCCTGTGGCAAACAAGAATCAGTCATACAACGCCATACTTGGATCTAAAGTGAAGGTGCCACAGTACCTTGAATCTGCTGCACTGAAGCTTCCTAAACGGATCCTCCATTGATCTGTCATCTTCTGTCTCCTACCAAGGACAGGAAGTCTGGATGCTGTAACAACCAGAGATGCTCAGATTATGGAGCATTTGTTGCTGGGAAAGCCATTCAACCTGGGGGCGATGATTTTTGCTCACATGCAAGCTTGTCTTAAAGCAAAGGACAAAGCTCTCCCCTATGGTCAGGTTGTAGCTACTCTTCTCCGTCTTCGCAATATTGATCCAAATCCTCCCACCGCACTGGAAAAATGGCGAGTTGGAAATTTTGGTCGACAAATTATTGCAAGTATGCAATATGTGAGGACTCAAGGAGGCTGGATTCAGAAATCCAAAGGGAAAGAGAAACAGCAGAAGGAAGCACTTGCTATTTCTGACAAGAGTGGACCTACTGCTCCAAAAGCTACTGTTCCATCTTCTTCAACCCTAGAACAACCTCGAGAAGGCTCATCCTCCTCTTTGCCTAATCTCATCAGAGATCTGCAGCGACAAATTGTTGCACAGACCGAGGAACTTAAAGTCCTCAAGGATACGGTCGCTGAGTTAGTCATTACTGTTGAACGTCAGGAAAAGCTCCTCCGTGACAATCTCCAGTAATGTGTTCTGCTTATTTTTCAGCATCCTAGACCTACTGTAATGGTCTTAAATAAGTGACTGATGATGTGTACCCCTTTTGGGATGAACTATTTTAATATTCTGCAGTTTGGATTCATTCTCTACGTCTATTGTGAGAATACCTTCTACAGGACCTTAGATCTCCACTTTCTACCTTCTATACTTTTTGATATGACAAAAAGGGGGAGAGATTTTGGAGAACTTTGAAAAATAGTAAGTAACAAGCAAGGGAGAGATAACACAGAGATATAGCGTATGCTAATCTCAAACCCACAAGAATTCTTGTGATATTTTGAGGGATAAAAGGGCAAACCTGCTTTGAGGTTTATTAATCTTCTATAAGGGTATGCAAAATTTTGAGTATAACTCATTTTTGCTGGGAGTGCAGAAGCTCATGCTACTGTCGGGCTAAATATACAGGAGCCTTGTTCCTGTAATCTGTACAAGCTGAATGCTTACACAGAAGCTTTTGCACTCTGCAAAAGTAAAAACTTCTATAAAGTGTCAAATCCTTACTATCTCTATCTTAGGGGGAGTTTGATACGTCATATTGTATGAACATATCTCCTATGGATGAAAGTTTTGTCACCATCAAAAAGGGGGAGATTGTTGACAAGATTTTGATGATGAGTCAAACAGCAGGTTTGACCTGCTATGACTTTACAGAAGCTGAAACCTCCTGTAACGAAGATACGCTTCGTAAGAGAGGAAAAATATCACGAAAATATTTTCTTCACCCTCCAAGGATCATTTCAGATCAAGAGACGTGATTAGAGAATATTTCCATAAATAGATATTTCAATAATAAATTATTTGTTAATTAATTATTGATTATCTTAATTAAATTATTAATTCAAAAAGAGAATATTCTTAAGAATATTATTTGGATTAATATTTCGTCCAGATACAATGTTTTACTTGTCTGGAACGAATCAATTATTTTTGGGAATAAATCGTTGATTATTCCCTTATATAGAAGGTCAAGTTGCTGTTACTAGCCGAACCTTCTGTAATGCATTATCTGGGGATTTAATTGTCAAAATAAGACAAAATTAAATCTGAAGGTTCCAACCACATATTTGCACAACCCCATCATCATATTTCTCAAGTTGGAAATAAAATATTCTTTCTTTCCAACTATAGAAGGTTGCTGACCGATTTAGGCTCTAACCTTCTGTAAGATGAGATCTCGTGATTGGATGATTTGATTGATCTGAAATCAATCAAATATTGTCCCTAAATGATTTTTACACGTTGGGGATGAATCTGGTCATTTTACGTATTTGGCAAAATAAGTTTCCTTCTTTACAGGAGGACGGAACCTCTATATAAAAGAAAAACCTAAATATATTTTTTTTTTTTAAAAGAGATTTTGATCAGAGGTAAGTCTTCGCATTTGGCAACATTAGTGGTGTTTAACGTGTGTGCAAGTGTGCAGGACGGATTCTCCAGGGGAGAGTTCTCGCAGGAGGTAACTGCAGTGTGAAGCCGCTCCGGTGACTTCGTTGCGTACGGATCTGAGGGACTCGACCGGAACTTTGTCCGTGACGTCGGACTGCGTGCATCAGGGCCTGGGGAAGGGTTCGTTGGTGGCGAGTAGGCGTACAAAGTTGGTCGGAGAGAAGGAGTCCGTAGCAGGGGTTCAGTGGTGAGGGACCTTCAACCTTCTGTAGTTGGTTATTTTGTTATCTGTGCGTTTGCAGCAGGTGTGCTTTGGTGAAGCCACTCCGTAGGCATCGTTGGCTGTGAATCCGAAGGACTTGGCCAGGAGTGCTGTCCGTAACGCCGGGTGGGCGTACAGCGGGTCCAAGAGAAGGTTTCTGCAGCAGGCGCAAGTGGTGAGGGACTGCAACCTACTGTAGACAGTTTATCTTTATTTGTTTTGCAGATTAAACCAAAAATACCAAAAAGAGAAGCACATCAGAGACGTCAAACACTTGGAGAAAGCATCATCAGATCTGTTCGCTGATCCACAAAAGGAATAGCCCGCTACAGAGTCACAGAAGGCTGAAGCTTCCAGCCAACGTTCTGTGCTTGCTCAAGTCTGGTTGATTTCCTTGTGATTCGACCTAGACACATCCTAAACACAGCAAGAGAGTTTCTTACATTGGTAAAGCTAGTCTTACCGTCCCGTGGTCAAAGAAATTATTTTCTTACACCACAGAAGGTTTTACCTTCTACACTGTAATCTCTATACGAGTTATTAGTGAAAAGTGACCGAAAGTGGACGTAGGTGATTTCACCGAACCACTATAAATCCTTTGTGTTCTACGACTCATTTCGAAGTCAATTTCACACGTTCCGTAATTACAGAAGCTTGAAGGCTCTGTAAATTACAGTAAGTTACTTCCGCTGTGAGGGTTGTGAAAAAGCGTTTAAGAATTCCTTAATTGGACTTAACACTAATTCACCCCCCCTCTTAGTGTAATCTTTGGGCCAACAGTAACGCTGTAAAGAGATAAAATGTCAAATCAAATAATCTTGATTATTATTTGATTTTAATAACTGATCTGATAATGTTATCATTAGGTTAGTTAACTTATAAAACATGGAAATAAATCTTCTCATTCGAATGAGATAGATTGATCAAGGAAAGTTACTGTTTGAGGACTTACCTTCTCGAGCGCAACGACCGTTAAGCAGATATCTACTCCGACCTGTGTGCAGTTTTAGAAATAAATCAAGGGAATCGTCCTAATGAACCTGGACACCTCCTGCGATATTTTCCCCATAAAAATCAGATTAGGGTATCGGACCAAATTGCCTATTTGTGTCTGAGTGGTTGTCCAAAGCCTGTATAATCTGAGTGAAGCTTTGTGGATCTGTGTGAGCTGTGTGATTGGCGGAGAACAGAAGGTGCTAAGTGATCGCCCGGTTCTTACCTCTCGCAATCTGCATGTGGGAGTGTCAAGGGTTGAGTGCGGCCTTGATCATCGTGAGAGGGACTGTGTGTCCTCGGTGCGTTCAACGAACGGCTGGCGAATTGTATGAGGGAAGCTAAGTTAATACCTGTTCTGATTGCAGCAACCAATTGATGACCCATCGGCAAGAAGCCGTTCTTGTCGTGTCTTTTCATAGGGAAGTCTCGAGCCTATGGAGTTTGAGCAGTTAGACACGCACTTGCGGGTGCACGCCAGAAGTCTCGTGCATGCGGGGTAGAGTAGGAGTTGGGAACGCTGCCGGAGTGGAAAGAGGTCTTCCCGAGCATAGGGGTGCTGTGTAGAATCTCGACCTCCTGAGAGACAGTAGAGCAGGTGTTCGCAAAAACGCACACGCAAGTATACGGGTCGCACAAGTAATAGAGTAGTGAGTAAAAGTCGTTCCCACGGAGATTGTTCAGAATATTTCGTCGATTATCACTTAACAAGTCTTAATCTAGCCGGATGAAGATTTAATTATTTAAAAGGTTTAATATAAGAATGAAAATAACAACTGAATAAAAACAAGTATAGAATAAATCGATGGATGAAAAACCCAGGACTATGAATCCCCTATCGTTCATTAATTATCTGCGCTCTCTCTTCCTCAATTCTCTTGGTTTCCCGTTTACTAACCACAATTCTTGTTGTTCGTTAGACCCCTCTCGAGTTTGTAACAGTGAATTATATATTATCCGTAAACCTATATCTCTATAGCGATACACGAACAACTATAATCCATTTAAGTGCCAATTGTTATCTCGGTTGCCTACGAGCGTATATCTCTATACCCCTCTGAGTTAACCTGATCTCTCAGACTTAACCTAGGTTATATTCTCCCTCTTCTAATCCTAAGTCCCTCTCTCGAGTCCACTAAATGATAAGAAATCAAACAAATCGGCGTTCAACCCAATATGCAAGCATTAAGCACAAGAGAACATAAGCAAACTAGAAACTTCACGAATTGATTCCGAAAAGAGTTTAGACAACACTACACGAGTCGGTTCATCACCATCCTAGATAAAAGATTTAGCTTTGTATCATAGCTAACAAGCAAAACAAGAAAAGAAAAGAAAAGATAATCTTCATCGTCTTCTCCGATCTCTCTTCCTTAGCCGTCGTCTAGTCGCCTCCCTCTTTCAATTCATGTTTTAAAACCCTTTTATATGTAGGGTAAATCTTTCCCAAAACACCCACAAGATTTGAAAATAATATAAAAAGATCTTCTCGTCTCGTGTGGCTGCACAAAATCCTTGTCCACCAGTTTCCCTCTCGGCAACTCTACCATCAACCGTCTTGTCACTCCTCCTTCAAGATGTCTTCCTCGACATGAATTTCTCGTCGTGTCAACCCCTTTTCCTGCAAAGAACCTCACAAGTGCAAAACATATCCAAACAAAACGACTAACCCAAAAATAACATGCAACTAATTATATATGCCCATAAATGTCAGATATCTATCATTAATTAGGCTCCTAAATGAGACATATAACTCTAATTTCTTAGAGTTATCAGCAGGTTACATGGGAGCCACCGGAGTTGAAAATTCCACTCTAGGTACTGGGTGTGCAATGTAGTGACTCACGATTGTGGTAACCGTGCACGTTCGAACTGAGTGTAGGACAAATACCTCGACTTCGTTGTGTGAGAAGTCAGGTTCCGCTATGTGGGGAACCAACATTTCTTTTATTTCTTTTTTTATTCTATTACAACATTGTCTTTGTGCTTTGTTAGACAGGTCTACGCTAAAGCGACAACGTGCTGTGTGAGAATCCGTTAAGCTACCACCTGTTGAGCGTGAGCATCCATCTGCTGGAAACAAGAAGGTGTCTACTGAGTGAGGAGCTGATCGTTGCCCCTGAGGGATCTCTAATTTATTTAAAGATTCTTGTGAAAAACTGAAAGCCTAGTGCAAGCGCATTTTGCACCCATTATATTATATAGTGGAATCACCTCGTTGGTGGAAAGTGGACGTAGGTCGATTAAGACCGAACCACTATAAACTATTGTGTCCATTACGATCGCGCAAATACTCTTACGAAAACCTACTTGACTAAATCGTAATCATTACTGCAAAGCAGATCTCATAATTTGATAAACGCTTTGCTGTGATACAGTACGCTTCCGCTTACACTGAGAAGGACGAAAAGGTTACAATCACTAATTCACCCCCCTCTTAGTGCACCTGAACTATCCAACAGGTTTTCAGCAAGATTCACCCACAACGATTCTCATCGACAACAAGTCAGCCATTGCCATTGCTCAAAATCCTGTTCAACATCGAAGAACCAAGCATATCCCCGTGAAGTTTCATGCAATTCAGGAAGCCATGAGAAGAGGAGAAATCGAGCTAGTGTATTGTTCTTCTGAAGATCAAGTTGCTGATATTCTGACGAAACATTTAGGAAAGGAAAAGTTTGAAGCTTTTCGACAGAAGCTGGAAGTTTGTCCTAAAAACCTTAAGGAGGAGTGTTAGAAGTTAAGGTTATTTTAGGTTTGTAGTTTATTTTATTTAAGTTTGTTGGTTTGAAGTTTAATTGTGGCAGTTTGTGTTTTCTAAAAATAAGAAAGACTTATCCTTATCTGTTGTTATCTGCATGTGAGTTTGTATGTATGGAGAACCTTTTTTTCCCTTTTTCTCCTACGATCACTAAAGATTTCCGGGCTTTACTTTTCTGAAATCAATAATTTTAGCAAATTTCGTTAATCTTGTCTTTGGCTTTTGCGTAATTGTATGTAGTTGTTTGTCATGGTGGATCGGTCCGACTTCATTTGGTCCACGTCACTATTTGGATCCACAAGTGGCCATAAAAATAAAAATAAAAATATAGGTGTTTGAAAAGAAGTTAACTAGACATTTAGAATTAAATTTAAAAAATTCATAAATACACAAAATTTATATATTGCAATGTATTTCATTTATTTTATGAAATAACAGCTTAGTTCCTATCAATTAAAAAATTCTAAAACAAATCTAATATCTCATAAAAACATACATATTTTAAGTAAATATAATATATGTGCAAAACAGATGCTCCTTTGACAATTATTATTTATTTTCGTATATTATTATTTTTATATATAAATTATTCTATAAAAAGTACAAATAAAATTTGTAAAGTAACCAAAATTTTTTATTATTTTTTTACAACTTTATTAGCAATATGAAACTCACAAGCTTTTTATTTTTTTTAACTTTTTACAATTATAAATATTTTGTTCTGAAGAACATGAATTTTATAAAGCTTTTAACATGTAATAAGTAAATATTTTACAATAAAATGTATTCACAAAATTATTACTGAAACTAAAAAATCACTTAATTGTGGCGCACTACAATTAATAAGCTTCCGGTGGGTTCCTCCGTGATGAATCCCGGAAAAACCCGGCCCTTAGTTTTGTTCGACCCACTGCCCATCCACTTGGTGGTTAACCGAAACATCTCGGCTTAAACTAGTCCTATATATTTCCCATCCTTTTCTTTGCATAATAAAATTTCCTTTTAAATATGAATAAAATTGAGGGCGGGGATGATGATAGGTAAAAATTAAAATATAACTATCGTTGTAAAAAGAAACCAGATCCCAAGAGTAATCTTTTCTCATTTATCTCTCTCTTTTCTTATTGTAATAATTATAAAGTGGGAAAGGATTGAAAAAAAAGGACATAATTGGATGGGAGGTAGGGAGGGGTAGGTGCAAAGGCTCTCATCAGAAATTAATTAATTAATAAAAAAAAAAAAACCAACTCCTCTTTTTTTTTTTGCATTTAAACGACCCAATTAATTTCCCCAACAAGAGCAAGAACATTCATTTCGTAGGAGGCAGAGAATCAAAACATGATACCCTCCTCAACACACCTCATTCATACAAGATAAATAAAATAGCAATCGATCGATCCCATGTGTACTCTCTCTAGGCCGATGAACTCATGGGGGGGACGCACACTGTCACAACTTAGGAGTAGGTCAAAAAGAAGAAAAATATTTAAGAATAATCTTTTTGATGAACCTAGAGAGAGGAGTTTCTCTTTTGCTCTGTCTTTTCCTCTTTTCCATGTGGGTCTCATCACCTTGGAAAGAGTCACTTAATCGATAAATATAAATGACTTTTATGATGTGGGTTATATTAATATCATAAATAGTAAAAAAAAAAGAAGTCTAGTTATCAAGTAAAAGGGAGGCGGACAAATCTATTAGTGTTATCCCAAGGGGAGAAACTATTAGAGAGAATGGGGTTGAAGAGCCAAAACTTGCTACCAAATTCAATACGAAACTTAAACCACCTACAATGGAAAAAAGAAAGAAGGGAATGGATGTTCGTAATTATTTATGGGCATCTCATTCAATGGCGGTCGTGGTTGGAGATGGGTCCGCCCACAAACAGTGGTTTGCCTCCAGGAAAGCGTGTTGACTGACTTGGTAACAAAGACAGGGAGGGGGGAGCCTCTTTGGATATGGTCGATGCCACGTTCCATAATTAATACCATCGATTATCATCATTTTTCTTATATATATATATATTATAATAACCTTAGAAAACTTTGATTAAAATACTCGTACGCCTCCATCGTTACTTTTGGGCACGTGAGTCGATAAACTCTTTTAACGTCTAAAAATTTTATGATAACATTTTTGAAAATTTTTATTTATTTTATTTAATATGTAAACTATATGATATATTTGAATAAAAAAAAGCGTTGGAGTTATGATATAGTTTATGATTGAATTATCATAAATAAAATATCGAACGATCGAAATTTAATTAAAAGTTACTAAAACTTAATTTGAAGTTTACGACGTACATGGATAAATAAAGAAACAAAACATAATTTTTTAATTTAATAATTATTAGAGAAAGAAAAGGAAATTGCGATATTCCTTTTAACCCTAAACTATTAGGTTGCCTTTAAATGTGTGCCAATAATGTTGGCACAAAGTTGTGTCTGCTGCTGCTGCTCATGAAATATGAACATCCTCCAGAAAGCTGGAGCTGGACCATTTTTTTTCTTAGACCCACCATTCCACATTTATTGGTTGTACTCCTCAATTATTGTTTATCATTTTCAATCCCTTTCTGTATCAAATTAATCCGGACAACTGTGCGTCGTTTTTGTCCCCTTTGCAAGGCGAAATTGCTTCGAAATTCCTCTCGAAACTCTCTAGTAATGCTTTTACTACCTTCTTCTTTCTCCTTAGTTAATTATTTAACGACTGGATTTTTTTTTTTTTTGGGGGGGGGGGGGGGGGGTTATTGTTGTCAGATGGGGAAAATATTTACTTTGCACCCACAAAAAATCGTGATGTGATTATTATTCTTGTGTGTCTTCAATTTTTATAGGGTAAACAAACAGAAAGAAGAACTCCTCCTCAGTCTTTAAACTGTTGAAAAGAAACTACAATTTCTGAAATATTTGAACATTTTTCGACAAGTAGCTTATATTCGTGGCATCGCAAAGAATGAAAATGCGTATTCTATGGTCAACAACTGGGAATAAATTCATAAGGGAAGAAGACTTACAAAGATCGACTTAGGAACAAGAGCCTGCGGGGGTGGGCGTGGAAGACAGAAGACGAGGTGATGTTCCTCGGGAGGGGGAGGGGCAGACGGGATGTTACCTAGTCCGACTCCTCGTCATATCTCTTTCACCTCCACCCCCCACCCCCACCTAAACCTTAAGAAATACTGTTAAAAAAAAAAAACTACCCCGGAAAAGACGAAGTAAAGATTCAATTCCTTTGTATCTGAATCATTAATTGACGTACGCACGAAATGTTCTCGCCTGCCTGCATCAAACAACTCGCCCTGGCTATATAACGATTTATTTGGCTGAATGCGGTGCCCACATTTTGGAGAAGATAAAATACGTATCAGAAAGCCGATCGATTCCCTTTCCCTCTAATTTTATAAATGTGATGCGTGGATATAGATTTATATTGAGAAGAATTTATGAAATATTATTTTAATTTTTAAAATATTTAAAATGTCACTTTTTTGTCGTCATTAATTCATACATGTCATAAAAACATGGTTCAAAATCCCATCTTTAGTATAATTAAAAAAAAAAATTAACAAAAAAAAATAGAGAGAAATCTCCTGTTAGATTAAAAAGGCGTCTCTTATGTAAAGGGGATATATCGTGGACCCAAGTGTGCGGTAGTCATCGATAGGTATTTCTTAAAAACTAACCTGTATGCATACCGATGAAATCGCCAAATTAAACTAAAACTAGTCAAACAACACAACGGAAACCTACCGAAGAAGAGACGACGTGACATCGTTCTTTCCTACCTTAGAGGAAAAAACGGCAACACCTGTCGCACCCTAACCGGGTGAAAGGAACCCGATTCGGTTGAGAGCTAGACCAACACGATAATTAACTAACTTCACCGAACACCCCCTCGGTTTTCAAAATCACAGAGGGGGCCCAAGTGAGAAGACATAGAAGTAGAAGTCCATCGCATACAGTTTTAGGAATAAAATGTCCAAATTTCACCCCCGGGGAAAAGGTGAAATTTGATCATTTTATTACGTGGCGTGGGGGGGGGGGGGGGGATCATACCAACTGGTACGTAGTAGCATTAAACATCATATCGGATCGGACAGACCCCCTCGCAGCCTTTCTTTCTTACTACTTTCCCACCCCTTCATTAATCCCATCTGCAACCCCCCCCCCCCCTCCCCCCCCCCCCCCCCAACATTAAACCTTGTCTGAAAAAGGGGGGGTCAGAGAGTAATGCCCGGTTGCTACCCCTCATTCATTTCCCATCAAAAATAGCAAACACCCCCATCTCCCCCACTCCCCCCATCTTCAACTTAAACAATAACAAATTACTTGAAAGTAAGGACATTAACATAAGCCTAAGCTCTTTCTCTAATGTCCCTCTTACGTGAATCCATTGATACCCTCAACGCGGAGCTCAATCTCGAAACCTTCCGCCTTCATTTCACTTGCCGTAGTTCTTTTGGAGCATCCTTCCCTCTTTCTCTCCTAGTTGTGAAGCGGGTTGGGGCCGGTGTGGACGATCCTCATGTCGTCCTCGTACAACGACTTAGGATCCCCGTCCTTGTCCGCCTTACTCCGACCGCGGGGCAGCGGCACATGCGTGGGTGAATGGAAAGGGCCCGATACTTTCCTCGGGGAGGGCGGCCTCCTGGGACGATGACGAGGACCGACGCCGCCGTCTTGCTCCCGCTCGGCAGCCGTGACGAGCAAGAGGATGGCGATGAACGCTACGCGACATAACATGGGGAAGGAAGTCCCGCACCTACTAGTGCAGCTTCTGTTCCCAGAACCACCTTCGGAAGGATCTCTCATTGCACTTTCTAGGAAGCAGAAAGGAAACCAAAACCGGCCAAAAAAAAAACCCCCCCGAATAAGGACAGGGATGGAGGAAGTGGGTTTTGACTTTGAGGGTGGGGAGGGCTTTTTTGTTGGGAAATATTTGAAATGCTAGGAATTGGGTAAAAGCATGTGGGTTGGAGGAGAGGGAAGAAGGGGAGATGGAAATAACAGAACATACGATAGAAAATAAAACAACGGGGGGGGGGGGGGGGGGGGGGGGGGGGGGTGGGGTAGATTGAATATGGGAGTTTGGGGTCACATGATGATCCCTTGATTCTAGGAACCTTCTTATGTATAATTTATTCAAAACCCCTCACCTCACCATCACTACTACTACTACTATGATATCTTTGGGTTCCTAACACTCCCTTTTCTTTAAGTGGAATTTGGGTCTTTGTTTTTTTGGGCTTTGGCAACATCGGTGATGGAGTTCGATTTTGGCTTTGTCTTTGTCATGGAGATGAGAGCTTTTAGAATTTTGCTGATGAGTAATATTAAAAAAAAAAGTTGGCCATTTGGTTAAGTTAATATTTTGTGTGGTTGGGGAAGGTGTCAAGGAATTCAATTGCTCCCTTGTTTCCCGGGGACACATTTAAAAGTAGTTCGTTGATCTTGAGGTGTTTCTTCTCATGATTATTGAATAATGGTGCGGACAGACATCATCGGTAATGGTAAACTAGAGATCAGAAATTGTTATAGAAAGAACAAGATGTTTCTTTTGTCCCTTTTAGGCGATCGAAGAATAAAGAAATAGTTAATATATTCAAGATAATTACGTATTTACAAAATATCGTCTCAATTAATCCTATTTCATTAAATTCAGAGTGTGATATGGTTTCGAATAATAAACTGGATATGGACGGTTTCAATAAGATTTCATTCTTGTACAAAAATCCATTTTTTGATTTATTTCATCTATTTCGGTATATATATATATAATATATATATATCCCGTCCCTCCTTTTATGCCAATAATCACAAACATTGCCACTTTGCATTTCATTTCAAGAACCACCCACACTATCGATATCAACCCCATCTAATTACTACTTACTACTTTCTTCTTATTATTATTAATCTAATTAGTATTTGGATAGATGAGGAAGAGACTCCAGTCACACTGATTTCAACTGTACAGACTACCCAACAACAGGCATCTTGCCAACAATCCATGTAGAACTAAGATACGACTAAAGGAAGTTAATCGATGGACCGACGGGCCGACCTCTTGTCATGAGTTCGTTGTCCCGATTTCTTTTCTTTTCTTTTCGGCTAAGAAGAAGTCAAAAGAGAACTCTAGAAACAAAATAATGCCAAGCCAAGCCAAGGCGTAAATATTTCATTCTTGCTCTGGTCTTGCTGACCAAAGCTAATGGGTGGAGGGGGGGGGAGGGGGGGGGGGATTTACTGTTGCTGTCCTTTTTCTGGTTTTTATGTTCGTGGAGTGTCCTAAAGGCTCTTCCACAGCCATAGGCAGACAGGCTTTCTTTTATTATCTAACCAAAAGGGTGAAAACAATGAAACATTTAAATGAACATATCTATTACCCCCTCCCTATTCCAGCACATGCCCCACTTCCCCATACCACCCACACCGGACAAACCCTACGTTATCATCATCCATCAGAAGGCATAAGGTACGCGGGAGAGCACTCTATAAAACCTGGCACTACTTCGACATTGGGACCTAGAAGCCACCCATGATGTTAAATAATTTCCTACCATCCAATACCCAGGTCTTGAGTAAATGTTGAGCCCGTTAGCTTCCCAGGAATGTATTCCACGAGGAGATAACTGCGAAACATCAACGACACACATAAAATTCGAGTGATACTCTGCGAAAGTTGAGGCCGGTGGTGTAAGGAACACTTGTGTTATTTACCTAGCGATGAACCTGAAGGCAATAGTAGCCTGTCTGTATTTTGATAATATGAATGGTATGGGCTTGCCTTGATTTCAGAGATGTGTTCTCCGGGCTGAGTTGCCAAAGAGGCCGACAAAGTGGAACTTGTGTCATGATGCTCGATTTCCGACAACCACAGCAGCAGTGTAAGGGAGATAACCAATTTGGGAGAGGGAGGATGCCGGAAGAATCACCTTTGTCCTTGCAAATGCGTACTTCAAATTAGTGAGAGGGATATTACCGTTTCGGGATCCAGGGAATATCCCAAAGGAAACCATTACCGAGAGTCACGTCGCATTCTGTATTGCCAAACAAGAGACCGGCTCAAGTCGATGGCCTTGGTGTGAAGAAATGAGATATACAGCAGGGGAACTGCTGCTACTATGCCAATCCTAGGTTGCAGAAAGAAGCATATCAAAAGGATTTCTGATTACTAGCAATATTCAAAACGCGGTATGGAAGAGAAGTTTCCATTTGCCAGGAATCAGTGTGGTCCAGCAAAAAATTCATCGATGAAATGGAACGAGTTTCGGTGAAAATTTTCAAAGTGCTTGGATATTCTCTGACAAAGGAATTGATGTTAGAAATTTTTAATTCACGCTCCCATTAATTATTTATTTTTATTTTAAGACAGTACATGAAATCTCACAAAAGTATTTTATGTTTATTTAATGTGGTTTACGGCAATGTGTAGGCTATTTTATAACCTATGGTGCGTTGATAGATATGACCTAGATTACGGTATATTACGACTATGTCACTTCTCATGTCTTTCAAATTATTATTTAATTAGGGGACGAAACTGACATTTCATAAAAGGAAATCTTTTATTAGGTTTCCGGTTTTGTGAGGGTTACTCTCATAGACAGTTAGTTTCGTCCTTAACGAAAATGAGAAGAAGATATACGCCGCTCATGTTTCTCTCTTTAGATTTATGGCATGACGAATACGGGTACGTTTTCTTTTCCTTTATCTTTTTCGGTGACCGTAATCGCGTAACCGATCCAGTCTTTCGTTATTTTCTTTGTTTGTTATTTATGTGCTTGTGTGAATTTCTAACATGTGATATTTACGTGGATTTACGATCTCAAGAAAAGTTTTGCTTTGACGATTCTATTTTCAGTTGATTGTGTTCTATTTTTTATTGATCTCGGCTGTCTAGGTTCTTTCTTTTAGACATGATTATTTATTATTATTTTTTAATTAAAAAAAACAAATCATTGTACAAAATATTTGTTTTAAAGATGTATTATTAATTATTTTATTTTACGGGAGTACGAAGATATTCTATTATTTTTTTTAATCGGGTATGATTGGGACTAGCCGGAACAAAAGGGCTCGTCAAGGCCTTTCAGGCTTGACCTAGGTCAGCCCATTCATAAAAAAATTATTTAAGAAAAAAAAAATTGATTAAAGGACTGACTCAAGTGGGTCAGGGGCATCGAGCCCATGTGGCGAGGCCTGCCTGGCCTGCGAGGCCGAATCGGTTTTTTAAAAAATAATAATAATTAATTATTATATTGGCCGGACCAGGCTTAAATAAAATTGGCTAAGACAAGAGAAGAAGAAGGGTGGTGTTGTGGGCTTAGCCCACCCCATCATAAAGGGGTCGGCCTTAATGGTCAGCTATGGGCTGACCGTGGGTTAGCGTCGGTTACCGGTCCGACAGTCAAAGCTGGCCGGCCGGCGATCAACGGTCAAACTTTGACTGAAAAAAGAACTTGAGGTATTAAATATTGGTTACACATGTTATAAAGTTCGTTCTACGCTATCATTTTAATTTTAGACTCATGGAAGGAGATATAAATTTATTCAAACACGAGTAAATGGTCGCACACAATATTTTGGTGTGACAAACGTTAGGAGCCTAGTGAGATATGACCATGTTGTACTATGAACTCTTGTTGCCAAAGTAACCCGTTGATGGTGACAGTTGGTTCTTATTCTCTATTCGGACATACATTTATTTATCGAAGGAACATCATAATGTGCTGTAAGTATTTGGCTGCCAAAGTGGCTCGCTTGTACATGACCGGTGGTGGTTCCTTGAAGGTGGCATGCATTAATTTTCGACAATTTTTATTATAACATTGTGCTGTGTACGATTTCACCAAAGTGGATCGTGCATGGTGACACGGGATCGAGTATGAGAATTCTTTAATTCTGAATCATTGGATTAGACTATTTATTTCTCAAATGGACTGAATTTGTTGAATATGTTGTTTCTTTATGATCCTTGTGGGAAGGTTTCTCTACTTTGTGTTTTTTCTACCCAAAGGGGAGTTGACATTGGAGTACGAGGATTCTTCATAATTGTTTGATCTAATTGATCGATCTTATATGGCTCATGACATTTAATAGTTGCATTACTTTTATCATACAATTTCTTTCAAGATGTGCAAAAATGTGTCTACTATTGAGTTTTTCCTAATAATCGTGGAGTACACCGCGTTTGTGGTCATGTTTGATTTTCTTTTCAAATAAGTCGAAGGATGGTAGATTACTTACTGCTATCAAGAAAACTAGCTTGTTTAAGCTTCAGGTGATTGTGACTGGTGTGTGATTAATTTACACAAAAGAGTTGGTTCTTGACTTTCCTATTTTGGGTTAAGCAAAAGATTAGAGAGTTAAAGCATGTGATGGAAAATCTGAGAAGAACAATGACGGGTTCATGTTTGCTTATTAGCAGAAAGAGAGAATAAATGATTAAGAAGAATGCTTCAAGTTAGTGTTTATTGCAAGCAACATGTTCTGATCCATGTTAGTGCTTATGAGACACTCAATACTGGTCTAATCCATGTTCACATGCATTAACTTGTTTTATATGAGGGAATGTCGCAAAGGAACAACAACTCATTAATACATTTAATTTATAACGTTATCTCGATTTTATGTTGTAAATAAAATAAGAAAGTACACTCAACATAAATAATGTATATTTTTATGTTTATGGTGTTTAAATAAAAAAGACGGAGAAATATTTACGCAGAAATCCTTTGTAAAGCTTTAAAATCAATACATATGGATCGGGTGATCAATATTGTCCTAGCGGGATATCCTTAAGTTTCATATACAAAATTTGTGTTGTCGAGATATTGTAGTCGTATTCGTTATCTCTTCGGACAGTTTGTTTCGTACATTATGTCACCTAATAATTACCACGAATTATTTAAATTAATCATTTGATTATTTAAATACGTTCATATGGTATTTTATATTAATTAAAGTGATTTTAAATCATTTTTATTACGATTTATTTCCATGTGAGTTGATCTACTCTCTTTAAGGGAAGAAATCGCTTTATATATGGAAAGCTCTAATGCAAGGTTCTGCTAACTGATTTGGAACTATCCAACGATCATTTAATCCTTCCTCATGCATCTAAATACGTCCATATTTTTTTATGAATCATGGCAAAGGACAACCCATGTGAATATAGACGCATCTCATACGTGTCTGCATCCAGAAGGTCTGTGAACCACTTATGGAAACCAAGTTTATCTGATTTCCATTTACAGAAGCCTGACGGATCTTATCTGTCCGAATCTTCTGCAAGCATTATCTCTTAGGATCGTGAACACAATCATGACCAGATGATATGATTCATCTTTAAGTGATACGGAGCATCTCTCCCAATGGGGGAATGTTTTATTTGGTTGATATTTTGCTTCCTTGTTTTTCAGAAACATCCGTCAGCCATTGTGCCTTCTATAAATATGTAATTTCTATTTTGTATAAGATAGGATCATTTGTTAGAAAGAATCGTGGAGGACTTACGTGTAGAATGAGTGTATTGTAGCCTTAGAGACTTGTGAGTTTTCACTCTCTTTGGGGTTGAGCATTCAGTTGCAGAAGGCTGGTGCCCAAGGTGCAAGCTTGACCGGACGTGAGTGAGGTTACGAAAGATCTGACTGCACTGTGGCGTGGCGGACGTGCATCAGGCTTAGGGAGAAGTCGGGGTGTATACGTGCCAGGGCAGTGAGCAGAAGAAGGGCCGCGTCTGGAGGAATCTAGTGAGGCACTGGTATCGGTTGATCTGTCACTGGTTTGGTCGTATGTGCAGAAAGCAAGTGTCCATGGTGTAAGCTGTGCTGGGCGTGAGTGAGGTCGCGAAGGATTTGGCTGCACTGTGGCGTGACGGAACCTCAACCAGAGAGTTTCTTCAGTGCAGAACCTCAACCAGAGAGTTTCTGGAGTTAGTTGTAAATCTCTGTGCACGACCCAAAGGGTTACTGATCACAACCCATCGGGTTTCTGTGAGTAGAAAAGTCGAATGGCTATCTGCATCACATTCAACACTACAGAAGTGTTCTAGTACCTTCTGCTAGTACATCCTTTGTAGAAAAGCCGAAGGATTATCTACAATACCCTCTGCAGGAGTGTTTTATTTCTTTTGTCAGTCTTGTATTCGCTATAAGCGTTCAATAGTTAATTCCATCCTATAAGGGTGAAAATAAAGTGGAGTTTGTGATACTGTGTTGATCTCTATTTGATGGTCATATGATCGTCGATCATCAAAGTTATTGCTCATTGGTTCACGAGTTGTTTTGTTTTTCATATAGTCTCTTTGGGTATGAGAAAATGACAACAATATAGAGGTCTTAAATGGACGTATGTATGAAAGAAAATATTAATTTTACACTTGCATGAGGTTTAATAAGCATCGTGGAATGGGAGATTTTCACATGATGATACAAGCATTTGGTCACCAAAGCGACTCCCTTGTTTAGATCCATGAAGTCTGCTTATGTGATATGCGTTGTCGTAGTTGCAAGTGTATATAATTTGTGATCATATCCCTAGTGACATTAATTATTTCGTTATCGAGTTTCGTGATAATTAAAAAGTATAAAGAAGATAATTTAATGCTTGATAGTAACATAATCAAATATTAAGAGCTTTAGGTACTACGTTGATAAACAGTGAAATTATTTAGTGTCATTTCATATGTTGAAATTGGTTAAGATGAATTGGTGAAAGTTTGTTTGATACTCAATGATGTATTAGAACCGTGGGAGTTTCTCATATGAGTTATATTTGATTAGGATAAATATTTAAAGAACAATGTGGTGCAAATGAGTAAATAAATATTAATAATTTTGTATTACAATTCTATTGTTTGAGCAAATGTGATAATTTAAACAATAAAGTTACATAAAACTTTTGAATAAGTATTGCTCAAGATTAGGTTTTCAGATTATTATTTGTAAAGTCTGTAAGCAATTCTCGAAGTAAAAAGGTAAACTTTTAGTGATTCAGAAAAGATGAGATTTTGTATCTCACTTTTGAACTTGTTAGAAAAGATGAGATTAATGTTGCCCAAGTGGGTGAATGTTAGAAATTTATGATTTGGGCTTCCATTAATTGTTTATTTTTACTGTACTTTATAAGACAATGAATGAAATCTCACTAAAGTATCGTGATTACTAAAGTTGTTGGCATATGCGCATCTCGTTTATTTAATGTGTTTTACAGCTTGGTGTAGGCTATTTTATAACATATGGTCCGTTGATGGATATAATATAGGTTACGGTATAATACGGTTATGTCCCTTCCCCTATCCTTCAAATTATTATTTAACTAAGGGGCAAAATTGACATTTCATGAAAGAAAATCATTTATTAGGTTTCCTGTAAGGTTTTCTGAGGGTTACGTCGCCAATTTTGCCTACGCCGCTCATGTTTCTCTCTTCAGATTTACGGCATGTCGAATACGAGCACGTTTTCTCTTTCCTTGATCTTTATCAGTGACCGTAAACTCGCGTAATCGATCCAGTCTCCATTGTTTTCTTTGTTTGTTATTTCTATTTTGTGTAAATTTCTAACAACTGAATCTTGTATATTACCACATTTTCAAATGACGTGACACCTGATTTTGTAACATCGATGGGATTCCAAAACTTTCTACTCGGCACAAATAAAAACTTAACCTCCATATACAGGTATACATGTAATGTATTTGCTTTACGCACTACAAAGTCCGGCCATCAATCTGTGCAACTTGCAGGGCACCTCGAAGGCATGTACAGTGAACTCACGACGATCATCTTCGCCGCGAGAGGCGCACTCGTGGAGATTAAGTGATGTTCTTTTTCACATCTCATCATGAAAATAAAATTAAAAAGGAAAAGGCGAAAAGAGGCAAAAAAGAAGAAAAAGGGGGAAGTCTTTGGATTCGAAAAGCAGATGGGGATAAGAGAACCCGACCACCACCACGGCTGGAAACAAAAGAAGGAAAGGTTCAAAAAACTCGTAAACAAACAGGAGACGATTACTACGACGTCGTATCTCCCCATAAAGCAAAAGATTCCGGCTGGTTTTTATCTCAAGGCCAACAACCTTTCTTCTTCCTGGTAATCACAAAAGAGAGGGGGGGGGGGGGGGGGGGGGGGGATTTGTGGATGTGTGTGAGGTTTCTATAAGTATGGGGGGCCAGAAAAGCTATGTCCACAAAGCTCATGGACATGAGGAGTTGGACAAGTTCGTACATAAGACAAAAGGCCCCCCGAGATGATAGAGGGGGGTTTGTATGTATGAATAAAGATGGTAGGGATATGCTTTTGCTTTCTGGGACCGAAAATATCCTCCCCCCACCCCACATGGGATTCCTCTCTTTCGGCAGGTCAGGTCCAAGCGCATCACAAGCCCCTTATCTCTAAATATACGACCAAAATCACCCCCTGAAGAAAAAAAAGCATCTCCACTGTAATTCGGAAGCTTCAAAACCTAAAAACACATATTTTAGAATATATAATTAGTTATATTCATTCGGGTCGCACGAGTGGGCGTGCCGGAGTGGTTATCGGGCATGACTAGAAATCATGTGGGCTCTGCCCGCGCAGGTTCGAATCCTGCCGCTCACGTTTTACTTACCTCTGTTTATTTCTCCCCACCCCCTTTCTTATACCTTCTTCTTTTCATCACCTTTTAACTTTGTTTACACTTTTCCTTCTCTTACAAAATCTGATCTAGTCATGAACCACATCCCATCTCTATCATCATCCTCATGTCCTATACACGTTCTTTGCTTTTCTTCCATCTATCCCAGGAAGCAGTAAGCCTAAACTTAATCACCCCCACGAACCCTCCAGAATAATAAAAACTCAAATAGAATCTTTGTATCTCCTTCGGTCTGTGTCACTGTCGGATCCATGACCACATTTTGATGCTCCCTTTTTTATCTTCTTCTATCTCCCGAACTTTCGATCAATCCGCACACCCCCCCCCCCCCCCCCCCCACCAACTATAATCGCCCTCGTGCTTTTCGGTCCTCGGTTGCCGTGGAATCTGAGGTAGCTACTGTTATAATTATAAAAAAATTCATCTAATTGTTGAATGATTTGGAGTCGTTTAAATGAATATTAGAGAAGTATTTATGTTTTAATGTTTTATCGGGATTCACGTCCGATAGTTTTTGGATAGGCACGAACGATATGATGGTGTTCTTATACAAAATAGGGAAGGACATGTCTTCCAATATGGACGGACGCGTCTATAAGCATAATGTGGATCACAAAATCAAAAGGACACGTCCTCCAATATAGGGGATGCGCCCATCGTTACACAGTACTAAGGAAGATACATCCTTTTGAATCGTTATTATGAAAATACATGTTATTTGGCTCTTTAACTTGAGTCTTATGATGAAGGGTTGTACTCTCTCATTCCTAATGATTACGTAGAGGTTTATCCGTGGGTTTTCATGAAGTATTGTATCCCCTTAGTTTCAAAGGTTGTATAACGGTTTTTTTTATATTTATTCATGAATAGTCATGCCTTTTGGTTTTCAACTATCATGTAATGGTCTCTTTAAATCCGAAAAGCTATTTATACGTAATTGATTCTTATCTAGGATTATTTATGCATAATTCAAACGAGCCCATGAATCATTTCTTCTTGAGATTTCTTATTAGAACACACGGTTTTGCAAAGCCGAGTAATATAGAAGCAAATAATTCATTAAAGAGAGTGTTCCGTGTACGGCGAAGATTGATCATGCCGTTAGTCGTCGAAGCTTTCCCATGCAATCTGCGTATAATTTCGCCAACAACTACTCTGCCATCTCACTCGTATTTCTTCTCTTTTGCATGGAGGCGATTAGTGTCCGCGAGCGGTCGAAGCCACGAACGTGGCCTTCCAGTTTTGGGTCTCAAATGACATCAAACAAAGGCAAAAGGATTGATTACCCCCACGGAAATACAACAGCCAACTCCTTCTTTCATCCTGAGCCAAGTGATGCTGCCGCATCTTGTCCGCATGCTGTCTACTTGAAGAAAAGACTGATCCAATCATTTGACATGACCTTGCCCCACACCCAACCACAACACAACACACACATATATATATAAACAAGTGATCGAACAGGGGGGGAAATAAAAAATACATCCAATGATAACACAATAATAGCATTTTGAATGATAGCTTAATAATAAGCTCATGAAACACACACACAGAAACTCCCCCTAACAACCCACCTATGGAACCAAAGGCTACCACCACTGGCCTCCCTCAGGACACCCATTTCATGGAGATCACCCTGGAGGCTCACCAGGTCGTCCCGCCGCCACCCACTTCCACATTCGACCACGTGAAGAACAGGGTCAAGGAGACGTTCTTCCCCGACGACCCCCTCCGTCACTTCAAGGGTCAGCCGGTCAGGAAGAAATGGATCCTTGGCATGCAGTATGTCTTCCCCATACTCCAGTGGGGCCCTAACTATAACCTGAAGCTTTTGAGGTCGGACATCATCGCCGGACTCACCATCGCCAGCCTCGCCATCCCTCAAGTGAGTGAGAAAATCCATTAACTAAATCAGTTGCACCGCATCTGCTCGGTCTTCCGATAACTTTTTTCTGGTAAAATTTGGATTTCAGGGAATCAGTTACGCGAAATTAGCGAGCTTGCCCCCTATTGTTGGCCTCTGTAAGTTCGTCATCTGCGTCCGTTTAGATCGAAGTCTCCATCTTCCTAGAAAGTGATGCCGAGTTCATCAATGCATTTTGAGTCTGATAGATTTCTTGACTCGGGCTAACGTGTCAAATTCATGCCTGGTTTTGGTACATTTGTTTCAATGCGTGGGCAGATTCCAGCTTTGTGCCGCCACTGGTTTACGCCGTGCTAGGAAGCTCCAGGGACCTGGCAGTCGGACCAGTCTCGATAGCATCCCTGATCCTAGGATCGATGCTGAGGCAGGCGGTGTCTCCGTCCGCTGACCCCGTCCTTTTCCTCCAGCTCGCCTTCTCTGCCACCTTCTTCGCAGGCCTCTTCCAGGCCTCCCTCGGATTCCTGAGGTACCAAATCCTTAAACCGCGTGAAGCTCCTTGCATTCTCAGGCACTTGATGCGAGACATTCCTCCTCATTTTCCAGGCTGGGGTTCATAATAGATTTCCTGTCAAAGGCTACCCTGGTCGGGTTCATGGCGGGGGCGGCGATCATAGTGTCGTTGCAGCAACTGAAGTCGCTCCTGGGTATCATCCATTTCACCAAGGAGATGGGTCTGGTCCAGGTCCTGACCTCCGTCTTCAAGCACACTAACGAGGTACCATTTCTTACACCACCATCACAAAACACGCTTCAATCAAAGGTTGATCTTTGGGGATTAAGATAGGGATATTAAGGTTGTTGTCGTTGTTGTCATCGGAATTTGCAGTGGTCGTGGCAAACGATACTGATGGGCCTCTGCTTCCTCTGCTTCCTCTTGGTGACGCGGCACATCGTAAGCAATCGATGTGACCATCGAAAACTGCTGTCATTTTGCTGCTGACTTCTGACTCTCCTGACGCTCTTACAGCCTCATTAATTGAAAACAAGTATGCAATAGAAGCATGCTCTTAGTCCAATCTTTTTGCATGGGCAGAGCCTGAGGAGGCCAAACCTGTTCTGGGTATCAGCAGTGGCGCCCCTTGCCTCAGTCATCCTCTCCACTATCCTTGTCGTTGCATTCAAGGCCCAAAACCATGGCATCAGTGTGGTGCGATTCTATACTTAAAAACGCTTAATTAATCCTCGATTTACCTTTTCGCAAAATATAAGTTACGGCATCAACTTTGAGTCAACTTTATGTTTTGTACTTATTTTGTTATATAATTTTGTCACCAACGTTTGTTTTTGCTTTATTTTTTTCAATTTTGAATTTCTTCTAACGACGATACGTGTCCTATAATAGTGGAGTTTTAATCTCTAATTAACTTTACCCATTATAGCAACCCTTAATAGAACATCATCCGACCTTCATCGATTTTGCGTATTTTTTGACAGCATCACTAACTTGGACTTCTAATTCAATTGATTTGTCCATCAAAATTTTAAAATAAAAGAAGTTTCAATATTATTTTCCATTTTTTGTAATTTTTTTATTTTTTAGTCGATAAATGAAAATTGTCTATTAAGGTCTGTTTGGCTTACGCGCAATAAAATTCAAAATTTACCAAAATAAAAATAAAAATAAAAGTTTATGACAAAATTATATAATAAATTAATGACAAAACAGAAAGTTATGGTTATAAATTGATATTTTGCCGTCATTTTGCTGATTGTGTTTGGTGGACTAACTCATATCCTGTTTTGTCCCAAGATTGGCAAGTTACAACAAGGGCTTAACCCACCATCTTGGAACATGCTCCGATTCCATGGGAGCCACCTCGGTCTCCTCATGAAGACAGGACTCATCACCGGCATCATATCACTGACCGTATGTCATGATGTTGGATTCTGTTTGATTCTTCTAGTTTAGGCAAAAAGTAGGATTTTGATTATGGGTTTGAGATGAGCAGGAAGGGATCGCAGTGGGAAGAACTTTCGCTGCCCTGAAGAGCTACCAAGTCGACGGGAACAAAGAAATGATCGCCATCGGCCTGATGAACATCGTTGGTTCTGCTACTTCGTGTTATGTCACCACGGGTATGCCCTGACAGATCCTGAGAAGAGATTGGCAGGATCCATCCAGTTTTAACGGAATTGTGTCATATGTTTCAGGTGCTTTTTCTAGGTCGGCAGTCAATCACAATGCAGGTGCGAAGACAGCAGTCTCCAACATCATAATGTCAATGACTGTCATGGTCACGCTACTGTTTCTCATGCCGTTGTTTCGGTACACGCCCAACGTCGTGCTGGGAGCCATCATTGTGACTGCTGTGATCGGCCTGATCGACATACCCTCGGCTCATGCCATCTGGAAGGTTGACAAGTTTGATTTCCTGGTGTTGGTTTGCGCGTTCTTGGGGGTCCTCCTGATCTCTGTCCAAGGAGGCCTCGCCATAGCAGTAAGTCCGTCTTACCTTTTAGGCGGATTTCAATCTATCTCGTGGATGATTTTGTGCTGGTGTACCCATCACAGGTCGGTATCTCGATACTGAAGATACTGATGCAGATCACAAGGCCGAAAACAGCGATGCTGGGGAACATTCCCGGGACAGACATTTACCGGAACACAGACCAGTACAAGGATGCCGTGGGAGTGCCTGGGTTCCTAATCCTTAGCATTGAAGCGCCCATTAACTTCGCCAACACAAACTATCTCAACGAGAGGTCACGCTCTCTGCAGTAAACATCTGCCTCTTTGGTCCGACAAATTAACGAAGAATACTCGAAACTTATCGTGCAGGATCTTGAGGTGGGTCGAGGAGCATGAGTCAGAACAAGACCCAAAGGGGCTGTCGGGCATCCGATACGTGCTCCTAGACCTGTCAGGTACGGACGACGACCTTCTACTTCCTCTAATCCATTTCAATAATTGTTTTTTTTGGAATTCCTTACCGTTCTGTGCAGCTGTTAGCTCAATAGACACGAGCGGGGTCTCCCTCCTTATGGACATCAGGAAGGCTTTGGACAAGAAGGACCTGGATGTAAGAAAAACAGTGACAACATTCATATATCATTGGTTCGCCTATCATGCGACCTTTGTCCATCATGCATAACACATATTTGCATGAATGCAGCTGGTGCTGGTGAATCCGATCGGGGAAGTGATGGAGAAGCTGAACAAGGCTGACGGGGCCAAGGTCTTGATAGGCCAAGATTCCCTGTTCCTCACGGTTGGAGAGGCTGTTGCTTCCTTGTCCTGTGCAATGAAGTCCTCCTAGGCGACAATATCAACACATCCATCCCAACAGAATGGAGGGTGATCTGTTTCGGTTGTAGTAATAATAGCAGTTGTTAGAACTGATGACCCCGACCCTCGTCGGTTTCTATCTTACCAAACTCAATTTGGGGGATTGGCACTGGCAGGCAGCTATGATTCTGCTCGGTCCTCATGAAATAATGATGATGATGATGGTCGCGTTCATATTTTTGGGATTGTTGGGCCGACAGCTCACTCAATGGGCTTATTTAAGGCCCAAAGAGGTTGTAATAATGACCGGTCGTCGTAAAGCCTCATATTCCTGTCCCTCCCCGATCCCGCCATTGCCGTCTTCCCCTGACTCCTCTCGAGAGTTCGTTTTTTCACCTCCCCGCCGACAATGGTGAAATCCCCTCTTCCTCATTTATATATCTTTCCGTCTGATTTCACGTGTTGATTTTATTTCTTTTGGTTGATTTCAGGCCAAGCGCACCAAGAAGGTCGGCATTGCTGGAATGTACGTTGTGTTTTTTTATCCCTTTGTGCGGGCAATTTCTTTCTTTTCTTATCACGGCCGATTCCTATTCGTGTGGTTATGGATGATGTGTAGGAATTCAACGGGTTATTTATATTTTTAGTTTTGTGGCAATTCCGAGTGGCGCCGTGTGTTTGGTTGCAAGCTTAATTTTAGGGACACGGTATGGCGCGAGTCTGCGTAAGCAGATCAAGAAGATGGAAGTTACCCAGCACAGGAAATATTTCTGTGAGTTCTGCTGCAAGGTATGTCAAACGGGCTGCGTTGGTACCCTGGTTTCTGAATGACTCCGTGGCAAGCATGAGTTCATCCTGTGTCGGACATGTTTGCCTTGATCCTACAGTTTTCCGTGAAGAGGAAGGCGGTCAGTATCTGGGGATGCAAGGATTGCGGGAAGGTTAAGGCTGGTGGGGCTTACACTTTGAAGTAAGTTTTCTCTTTGTTGTTTTCCTTTTGAGTAGTGATATAAGATTTGCCTGACACTTCTTTCTATGCGACAAAATTAGTCAATGGTTTCTTCTCCATCCTTTGTTGCTGTGACGGTAAGGAGCACCATCCGGAGGCTCAGGGAGCAGACTCAGAGTTAGACCAAGTGATTGGCCATGAAATTGTTGTGCTCGTTCTCGTTTTGATTCCTTAACTGACTCCATCCGGCTAATGTACGAGTCGCCTTCAAGTCATGGCAGTTAAGCTTAAGATGCAAATGTTGCGATTCGCGATTCACCTTGTGCTGCCAAGTCCTGTGTGGGCGTTTCTTTTCTGATTGCCTTCCCTGCATTTCTTTACACAAAACATATGAATACATTTGGTTGGGATGCATCAAAAGGAGATGATCATACCTGAGAATTCTATCTACTGTTGATATGTCCCTGAGCAGTAAAATATGATTATCGGCAGAAAATCGAAGTTGGGATTAGCAGCTAGCTTCCAGGGCAGGTTATATCCATGGTTCTCCAAATTGGAGATGATCATACCTGAGAATTCTATCTACTGTTGATATGTCCTGAGCACTAAAATATGATTATCGGCGGAAAATCGAAGTTGGGATTAGCAGCTAGCTTCCAGGGCAGGTTATATCCATGGTTCTCCAAATTGGAGATGATCATACCTGAGAATTCTATCTACTGTTGATATGTCCTGAGCACTAAGATATGATTATCGGCGGAAAATCGAAGTCGAGATTAGCAGCTAGCTTCCAGGGCAGGTTATATCCATGGTTCTCCAAATTGGAGATGATGAGTTTGTATATTGAGGTTGAGGAGGGATCCAGGAGAGGAAGGGCTGGTGTGTGGTGATGGGAGAAAGATAATCCAGAAGTTAGATGCCACCCGTCATACTCATGCGCATGACCACGAGGGATGATGCTAAGGATGGATGGGCAAAAAGCCATATTACATTGCCGATGATTGAGCATGCAGGTATTCAACGTCCGTTTGCTTAGGGACTGAATTTAAATTCGTCATTGAGTGAAGCTAGGAGGAATCCGGTCATCACACCCTCCTACTTTATATAAACCAAGTCAAACTCAATAAAAATAATCATCATCTTGACATGGGCAGGGGCAGCGCCTCCAAAAGGATGGACGGTTTATCTATCCACACGAAGAATGCCCAAACGAATAATAATAATAATAATAAATTATTGCACGTAGTCTACAGGGGTGATGATTCTTTCTTATGACAAGCTACAAAATTAACCATTTATTTATTTGAAGATGTTGTCAAATCATTGTGAATCAAGTCAGGAATTAGATTCATGTCTACTTGCTTTTTAATTCCTTTTTTATACCAGAAGATATTTCACGGACGTTTTTCATAATTTAATTTTAAAAAATAACTCGATTGAATTTGCACGAAATATTTTACCCCAACAAATCTCCTCAGATCCGCACTTTCCAACTCTTTTAAACCCCCCACTTTTTCCGCATCATCATCATCATCAATCCAAGTCCGCACAAAAAGCAGAAGAGAAGGAACAATTTCTCCTCCCAAAATCAACCCACTTGCCCTTTTAATCAGGCAGGAACCTTGCCGATTTGGATTGGATGAGTCAAGACTGGCTTTTGTTATTTGGTTGGAAATCGAGTAATCAAAAGTAATTTGGACTCTTCTGTATGCAATTTAATCCGCCTACGAGGGCAAGAAGGGATAGAAAAAGTCAACCTTAGCCTTTCAGACAGGGATAAGCACAGCAAAAAGGAGGAGGGAAAGAGGAGGACAACCACAGTCAGACGCCCCTGGAACTCAAACGAAGAAAAAACTTTTAATTAAACCCACCCCCAAAGGTCAGCGGCTTTCCACTCCCAATCTCCTCTCCTGCTCTCAAAGCCTTACAACGGTAATCCGTTGTAACGTAACGATATGGGGTGTAGTGGAACAGTCTGATCTGATGTACTGTTCTGGGCTGGCTCAGGTGTTCGTGGCGTCGAGACTGAACGTTCTGTCTGCCCATCACTGGTTGCCGAGTGGGGGGTCACTGGCTTGACGTTTCTAACGAACGGTCATATGTTCCACAGGGTGCTATCGAGGACGGAGAGCAACCTAGGGAGGCCGCTATCTCAAAGCTTCGAGAAGAAACCGGGGTTGTCTCGGCAGAAATAATCGACGAGGTATGCACAGGAGTGGCAAAAAGATCCCCATGTCTCATCCTGCCTTCGCCAGAACGAATGCTTTCGTTGTGATTCCCCTGAGCCCTTTACAGGTGCCGAACTGGTTGACGTTTGACTTCCCTCCCTCGATGAAGGCCAAGGTGAACCGCCTGTGGGGCGGGGAGTGGCATGGACAGGCGTAGAAGTGGTGCGGAAACTCATCCTAACCTATCCCAACAAATAGATGTCCAATCTTACATACGTGATATCTCTCAGGTTCCTCATGAGGACGACGAGGGACGACGACGGAGAGATCAACCTGGCCGAGGGCGGGGCCGACACGGTGTTCGCCGAGTGGAAGTGGGCAGACCCTGACGAAGTCATTGAGCTGGTAACTAAGGGCAGAGGCCTTCATCTTCGATGGGGCTCGAGACTCTTCACAGGCCCGGTAATATTTTCGCACTTCATATTTTCAGGCAGTGGATTACAAGAGGCCGGCGTAGGAGGAAGTCCCAAACACATTCCGGTCATACCTGAGGTGAAGTGGTGGTGGATGTGGATCTGATAAGAGTAAATCGTCAAAGTGGTGAGGAAAAAAAATATCTTAGCAAGAACAGTTTTAACAAGAAGAGGAGATGACTTTTTCAACTCTGTGCGTAGATTTTCGATTGTGTCTTGTTGTACCTTAAAAGAACCGTACACCCTTATGTAAATGGGAATGATATAATTCGGTATTAAGTGAGGGTAAGGTAAGAATAGTTGTACATAAAATTAGGGTAAAGAACATAAATGACAGCGTGTGATTGGTTGTTAAATGTATTTATCTTTTTAGCTTTTACATGTACCTATCAAAACCCTTGGGTGTTGGAGCTTTGTTCGTTACTCCTCAAAATTATTAGCGAAATAGATTGGAAAAATCTAAAATTCATTGACTCATGCTAATCATTTTGTGTTTGTTTAATTTTAAAAAAATTTGAAGTTATAAACTCAGAATTCCATGATAAAAGAACTCTGAATTTTTAAATGACTCTGAATTTAAAATGCGGTGAAACTTTATTTTAAACTCAAAATGGCTCAAAATGACTTTAAAGTGCCGAGGTACTTAACTTTGAGTTATAAGTTTAAAACCAGTTGCATTAGGTTTTGAAGAGGAACAAAGCTGTTGGGTGTTGCCCTCACCCCCTGCAATTTGTTGACATCGCTGCTCGATTTCGAGGTTGACTGAGATGAGTATTTTTCTATATTCAAGAAGAATCACCCCCGCAATCCGACAGGCGTATTTAATGTGATCTGTGGAAGATGTACCCACACAGTTGAAATCTTTTAATGATGATGATGATATTGATAATGGGGGTCCATTAATCACGTGGATATTAGCTGCTCCCCAACACGATTTGACTCGGCAACAATTTAGATTAGTATTAGCTGAGCAAATCATTGCTTTGACCACCCCACAACCACAGAGAAAAGGAAAGGCTGTTGTAAGAACGCGGACACAGAGGGGGTCGTTGAAACAGTAGGCCAAAAGGTAAAAGGGAACCTTCGGACCACCATCCCAACCGGGGAAGGCTTCATCTGGTAGAATCGAAACCAACAAACCCAGAAGTCAGAAACCCCACAAGCCAAACCCACCTTTCCCTTTTCTTTTCATTAAACCCGTTTTGCAGAACCATAAAAGGGTCCCCGTCTTCGTCTTCAAGATCCCACCTTTTTACTGTCTAGCAATTCATTCAAGTTTCCTTGAATTGGGTTGCTTCCCTTTTAGAGTCAGCAACGGGGGGTCGGGTGGATTGCCGTGTGTTCTTCACCGCCCCCCTTGTCCTGATCCGAAGGAAGGGGGAGGAGTAGTAGATAGATCTATATCTTCCCTCCCCAATTTCATTTCGATCTGTTATTTTATAAGATAAGGTACGCCTTTTGAGATGGGCTGCTTCTTTTTGTCGCTTTCCTGGAGTTCTAACCATCCGTTTCAATTCATTGAATCGAATTGCATTTTATTATTGCCGGGTGCACCCCCTCGGTTGACCCTGACATGGCAGTTGCAGTTTGGCTGTCGTTTTCTATTGTGATGGCGAACCGGGTGGAAGGAAGTCCCTGAGGGAGATTGATTTAGATACTGGGGATCCTTTGAACAAGTGGTGATTAGTGAATTTTGGGATGGTGTTTCCCAGATATTTTTATTGTTTGAGGGTTTTGTGGAGGGGATTTGAGTGCGCGTTATAATATCATTGACCGGTAAACACGGCTGTGGATGTTTGGTTGTTTATGTGGTTGGATGTGGATGATTGATGACGGGACGAGCCTCTGTCAGCCATAGAAGGACCAGATCTTACTTTTACTTATTCATTTAGCAGCCATGGGAATATACAACTATATTTTTTCTAAAGAAAAATTCAAATACTATTTAAATTGTGATATAAATGGTCCGTCCGTTTGTTTACCTCCCCCCACACAACCCCCGAGATTCAGACTTTGGCTTGATTGCTCTGAAAGTCGCATTTACCTGGCGAAGTTTCTCTCCCTCCCAGAAATAAGGTCCCTTTGTTTTTGAAGAGTCGTGTTGTATTGGTTGTTTGTCTGTTTTTATGGTTGAGCTGCGTGCCTGTCATGGCTTTTGCTGCGTCAATGGCTGCATATCTGGTCCGTTGGCTTGTTTGTTCTTTCTGTGTTTGGATCTGGGTGCAGTTTTATGGAGGGTGGAGAAAGTGTGGGTATGGAGTCAGCCCTTTGACATTTATGATTATCTGTGTTAAAGATAGGTGGAAAGGGAGGGGGTGGAAAGAAAAACTGTCAAAAAATTGTGAATTCTATACTGGATGACTGGACGTGTTGCACCTGCCTTTCAATCAGCACGAGGGCAGCAGAAAAAGATGAGATTGACTATGAAGTAAATTGTTCTGAAAAGGGATGCAAGATTACCTTGTGATTAGGTGCTTGCTTCCCTTGTGTGAGCTGCTTTCAATCTGCTATTTATGAATTTTAAGAATATTAGGATTTTGAATTGGAATTGTATGGAACTATACGTTCTGCTGTGCAATAGCTCGGCTGAATATCGGCTCTCTGTGTCTTAAGTTTGCTGCTTTTATCGTGAAATTTAACAAAAAGGAATGTATCATCGTGCCTGCTTTAAGGATTACGAGGGGGTATTCTAAGGTAGGAAGGAGATTTTCATAGATGAAGAACTTGCTCCTGGTTTGGCAACTGCTGCTTTCTGATGAAATGTTTTAAGTATGGTTACCACTTAATGTCGTGGCTTCGCTTTAAACCAGGATGCTTTCATTTGCTTTTATATCATTGATCATACCATACTGCCATCATCTCTTCATCGCAATCAATATGCCTGAGTGTGGGGATAAAGGTCTGGATATTTTTCATATCATCAAATAACCCTGTGAATTTGATCAGACCATGCCTGACAAGGAATTTTTTACGGAATATGGCGAGGCCAGTCAGTATGAAATTCAGGAAGTGATTGGCAGGGGAAGCTATGGTGTTGTCGCATCTGCTATTGACACACATACCGGAGAAAGAGTGGCTATTAAAAAGATCAATAATATATTTGAACATGTGTCGGATGCCATACGGATTCTTAGAGAGATTAAGCTGCTCCGGCTGCTCCGCCACCAGGACATCGTGGAAATAAAACATATAATGCTTCCACCATGCAGAAGGGAGTTTAAGGATATTTATGTTGTCTTTGAGCTGATGGAGTCAGACCTGCACCAAGTCATTAAGATGAATGATGATCTTAGTCCTGGTCATCATCAATTTTTTGTGTACCAGCTTCTCCGAGGACTTAAATATATTCATTCAGGTTAACTTTTCGAGTTTTTATATGACATTCAATTCAGTTTTGCAAGGTGTTTACTTTGTGAGCTCTTGTTAAACCATGGTTCTTGCACATGCTTTATTTTGCAGCAAATGTCTTTCACAGAGATTTGAAACCAAAGAATATTCTTGCTAATGAAGACTGCAAGTTGAAGATTTGTGACTTTGGCCTCGCTCGCCCCTCGTTTAATGATACACCGACTGCTATTTTCTGGACTGTATGTACTTTATTTCTGCAAAAGTATAATAGCATAAGCCATATCTAGATTAATTGAGTTGCAGAATGAAAAAATAGATGAGAAAATCGCTTAAATGTTAGTTATCACCCACCGTTAAGCATGCCAGTCATTTAGGACAGATGCATAAGTAAAATAAACTCAATAGTTACTAATTATCTAGGTTTGGTTAAGAGACTATATTCTTCTGAATGCCTGATTGGCTGTGAACCTTTGCCTTGCTAATTGATATTATTTTTATAGGATTATGTTGCAACTCGATGGTATCGTGCTCCCGAACTCTGTGGCTGTTTTTTCTCGAAGGTAAGTATGTTTGCCTCATTCTTTGTTCTTGTTACTGATATTATATACATTGACAATGCCATCTTTTTTTTGCTTATGATGGAGTCTAAGAAATAGCATCTGTACGGTCGAGCCTACATTGTGAGACAATGGCTTCAGTGGTGTAGTTTCCATTCTTATCATCCTGCCGTTTACATGTCATTTTGGATAGCCATCATGTCCTTTGAATTTTTTATGGCCTTTTTCATGAATGAATTCCTTGCATTTTCTGTTTTAATTAAGTCTTAACTGATCGCGAACCTCTTGGCCTCAACCAAGCTTGAGGAAATTCATTGCTAAGGACTAAGACTATCCTTTTTAGTACGATACCTGTCAAGATCCACCAAAATGCATTTGATAATGTTTACACATGACCCATGGCTATGACGTTGTCATATGTTGTTCTTTCATGTCCTCCATCACGATCAACTTTCCCGAAATTCCATTTGTTTGGATTGGCTTGTGGTGGTTTTTTATCCTCGGACTCGGGTCACTAGAATTGCCTGCTTTTGGCAAATTGAGAGACAAAATTTGGACAACTAGAAATGAGTTTTACATGGTACATTTTATGCATCGAAAGCTTGCACAATGCAGGGACTCATGTAATCATAGTATCAACTACAAGAGATGGATCTAGATCCTGTTGCTGTTCTCAAGATCTACAGAACTTCCTCATAGAGGTGGACTTTCAAACCTTTTTCAGTTATGGAAAATTGCCAATGGAAACAAACCAAACTCATGTGAAGAAGTAACTGAACTACGTTTCTGTAAACCTCAGCAGTGTCCTCTTGCTGGAGAAAAAGGCTTCTGGCCCTAGGATAGTAACAGCACGACACCTTAAAACTATGGATTCCTGAAATTTACTGGCTTCAGGTTACCAGGTCTGGGTTATCATTCCTGGGCTTGGGATCTGAAAAGGCACTCAGCAGTTTACTGATAAGTGCCATCCACCTTTCCCTTGTCACCTTTTGACGAATTTGCTTTTCCGTGCCAATGAAGTCGCGCCACGAATTGTGTAGTTTCCGTTTCTGGAGTTGTGGCAGAGTAAAGTATGTTTGCATTTGCATTCATCATCATCATTGTTTAGAACTATATGATGTGCTTTGCAAAAAGTTTACTTTCTTTTACTAGTTATTGATAGTGCCACAGAGTTTTGATCCATCTTACTTAGTAGAGCTTGTTGCGAGATTGCAACTGTGCTTTTGTTTTGACGATGCCCATTTCATTTAGAATTTTCTTCAGATGTGGGTTTCAATCTGACCAAAGTAATATCTTCCTTGACCTGTTTATGTTCTTTTTCCTATTACAGTACACACCTGCAGTGGACATTTGGAGCCTAGGATGCATATTTGCAGAAATGATGACCGGAGAACCTCTATTTCCAGGGAAAAATGTTGCACATCAATTGGATCTTATCACTGATCTTCTCGGTACCCCTTCCCCTGAAATGATTGCTCGGGTAAGCCTCTATTAATAGTTTCACTGGCTCGCTTTCTCCTGTCGCCCTTTTGTTAAATTGGACTGTTTTTATCTGTAGATTCGTAATGACAAAGCTAAAAGGTATTTGAGCGGCATGAAGAAGAAACCACCCGTTCTATTTTCTGAAAAGTTTCCTAATCTGGATCCTTTGGCCCTTCGTCTACTGGAGCGCTTGCTCGCTTTTGATCCCAAAGATCGTATATCTGCTGAAGAGGTACAGCCAGAAAAATCATGTAACTTTTTGAGAGATTGTTGCCTTTCACACCGTGAAAGTTTCAATTTTTAATGTCTTGATTTTGAATATCAAATGCAGGCATTGGCTGATCCGTACTTCTATGGGTTGGCTGATATTGAAAATGAACCATCAATGAATCCAATTTCCAAGATGGAATTCGAGTTTGAGAGGAGGAAATTGACCAAAGACGATGTCAGGGAGCTAATTTACCGAGAGGTTTGATGAGTACTAATGAAGTACTTTTGCGGGGTCATTGCTCAACCTCATTTTTATTAAGAGAGAATACAAATAATCTGTGTAACAGATCTTGGAGTATCATCCCCAAATGTTGCAGGAGCATCTTCAAGGCAAAGAACAAATCCATTTCATGTACCCGAGGTGAGTATGAGAATCATATTGCCTTTAATACCACGTCGAAGGTGAATTACAGTTTCTGATTATAGATCTGAATCTGGTAATTGATGATAATGCGAGTGCATAACTATGATTATTAACATCATATTTTGACTGTAGTGGAGTTGATCAATTCAAGGAACAGTTCGCTCAGCTCGAGGAATCCCCGGGTAAAGCTCAAAAAAGTACTCCATTGCACAGGAAACATACATCTGTACCAAGGTGAGCGTATTGCCTATGGAATTCGGCTTCTTGTAGCGTCAGTGTTTCTTATCCATCACATTTTCTGTAACACAACTTTCATCCAGCACCCATCTGTTTTTTGACTTGTTTGATTTGAATTGTGAAGACTTACTACAAACGCCTGGTTTTTATACAGGGAACGGGTTTGCAATTCCCTTGAAGAGACTGATGAGCAAAGCACCCATTCAGGGAGAGACACGTCAAGCTCTAGTTCATCACATGGTACTCCACCAAGTGAACCGCGTGCAAAGAGCAATGGGGGACTGGAATCAACTGGCCACAACAAATACACTGTGCCAAAGGACGCTGGAGGAATAACTTGCAAAGCTCACCTGTTGAGGAGTGCAAGTATCGGTGCTCCAAAGTGCGCTAGTGCGTGTGCACCAAAATATGAGGTGTGTTTTATATTGCGGCTGTTAGTTGTTCGAACTTATATTTAGCATTAAGTTTGGTTTCGACTTTTGTCAGTTTGATTTATACTGGGATGACCGTTTTGTCAGAAAAAGGACTAGAATGACCCATTCATGTCTTCTTGTTCAGGCTGACTCCCCTTTCAAGTCCAAGGGAGAGATGGTGAAAGGATTCTAACTGAAGATGACCTCATCCTCGTTGCCTACGTTGTAAGGGTAACATCAGGAGAAGATGACGGTGATAACAATGATGATGACGAAAATGATAGTGAGAGTTCAGTTAGATTTACATTCAGACACCTGTGAAGTGACACATTAAAGCTTGGTTTCCAACATGTAATGGCTATAGAAGGGTATCATTGTACTGTTGTATTCATGACTGAGCAAATTGGATCGGTTTCACATGTTATCTTTTCTGCATTCGTTGAAAATAAGGATAGTCAGCACACGAAAGCACGAGCCGATGCAATCAAATTCAATCTGCAGGGCGCTGAAACATGCACTGCTCTCGACGGATCAACCCAGTTGGATTCCTAGAAAGTGCCGTCAAGCTGTCCAAACGAGAGGAGATGTGCCTCTGAAGGTTAGATTCTTAACAATAGCAAACCTAATTCTGTCCCAAAAGACGTCAGAAATTCTCCTAAAAAACCATTCCTCTTCAAGACAATGTTTGTCCCTGTCCCTACATAATAAAGAGTAACTAATTGAGTTAATCCCACAATTTCAAATAATCAAACAATAAACTATTAAATCAATATTTATTCTTCTTAACAAATACTCGAAGCGGACAGCGCAAACGCTTCCCTTTGACTCTCATCCCCCTCAACAACAGCCTTGTTACCACGGTGGAGATCCGAAAATTGCTGCAATAGGCCATCATCAACGTCCATGCACGTCGCATCATCCAGAATCTACCCATGCCAACGAACCAGCACTTGACGACAATCACCAGCCGTTGTTGTTCGTACCCGACGAACCCGCTTTAACCGTGACACATGAGACACCAGATGAATCCAAGTTGAATCCGAAAGAAGCAAACGACGTAGAAGTTGTAGTAATTCGACAAGTGACATCGCCTCATGCTTAGTTTTCTGACACTAAAGGCATTCAGTGACATGCTGATAGACCGATCTCGCCATCCCCAGCCAATGTACGCTCGCTAGGAGCCGCTTATTGTCTGCAGAGCACCTGCATGTCCCCCTATCAGAGTGTCATGGAATTCAAAACGTACTCGAGACACACAGCCAGAGTGTTCCGACAACACCGATTTATGCTTGAAAAAATACAACCCCATTATCCAAGGCGAAGCCTGGTCGTATAGACGGGTCACACCAGTCCACTTAATGCCACCAACTGGCCCTCGTCATTCCGTCGAGACAAAGCATCAACTGCGGAGTTGACCTTGCTTGGCTTGTTAACTATCTTAAAATCGTACCGATGATGTCCCATACATTGAGTCAGTACTTCAAACTTTGGTGGTTCGCACTGTAAGCCTATGGCCCACTAAATAGGGATGTCAATGTTGGATTACCAAGAGCAATGCCATTAAGCCCATCTCGTAAGTGGACTTGGCCGAAAGTTTTTGCTAAATACGCTATCGGACGCTCCTCTTGCATCAAAAGTGCTCCAGTTTTGTCCTAGAAGCATATATGACAAAATGTTTCAAAAAATTAAGCATTACCAGGATAGGCGCCAATGTCAGGGCCTTCCAATGTCTGGAATGCCACGTCCACTTTGTTAGTCCACTGAAAAGGCGAGGGAGCAACGAGCTATGAACCCCTGTGAACAAAACGCCGATAATGTCTTGTCCATCTAAGATTTACTCCTGACACCTTTTACTGAACATGGGACTGGCCACTCCAACACAACTTTGACGCTGGCAGAATCCATAGCGACCCCTTGTTATGAGATAATGCGTCCTAGATATTCCACTATCGCACTGAAAGTACGCTTCTTGTAATTTGCTTTTAAATTGATTGCGCCCAGAAGATCCAATCCAATACAATTCTCAGATGATCTGACAATGAAACTCTGCAAATCAAAATAACATCAAAGGAAACCAAAACAAACCGTAGTAGGAACTGCCGGAACAGGTCGTTCATCTCCAACGGGAAGGTCAATGAAGTGTTCATGAGACCAAAAGGCATCACAAAATGCTGAGAGCTATCTCAGTTATGGGTAATGAAAATCTTTGCGGCAGGATTTTGGAGCTGAAATTACCAAGATGTACTACCACAGAAGTCAAATAAGGGAGAAAGATTTCGCTCAAGGCGGTCAATAAAATCGCCACAGGATGTGCAATCTTGATGGTTTTGAGTCTTTTGTTAATGACATGCATCTGGATGCATAGAAAGAGCACAAAATCCGATTCAGAGTTGATGCTTGTGGAGCCTTTTTCTTCAATTTGCATACGGGGAGTCCTCAGAGCCACTCTTTGGATTCAACCAGAGCAACTTGATCGGTACTGGCAGCTTCAGTACATATGGTGGCCATTCCGGAATCGATCTGCCTCAAAAAAGCTTTATGGCGGAGTGTAGTCATTAACATTTATGTGAACGAATTCAATGCGGCCGGCCAATTGACGAGCACCCATATTTTCACTTCTGGGTATAAAGGGAAAAATGCAGATGTAGATTTCCTACACTGCATACCATCAGTTCACATTGAAATTAAGTGGTTGAGATGGGTGATCATCCAATGAATGTAATGACGTTTGGAGGCGAGTTAGTGAAACAAGGAATCATCGGAAGGGAGGCAGGCAGTGAAGCAGCAGAGGATACGGCAAAGGAGAGGCCATCCCCCGAAACCTACCCCAACTCCCCACGAAGACCCCGCACTTAACTCGTACTATGATGCCATCAGGTGATGTAACGGGAAATGCGCTGGGAATCCCGCAGAAAACCCGCGGGAAATCTCGGAGCAACCGAGGGTGTGAAACCCCTGCTCCGCCCATCAATAGTTCTATCCCGTGATCACAAAAAGATATAGGGAACAACTGATGAAAGAAAAAACGAAAACTTTGGAAGAATCGAGAGATGAGAAGGTGACGAAGAGAGATCGAGAGATGGATCCCCATGAATAGCGAAGGCGACGGTGGAGCGCCCCCTAGCCATCTCTCTCTAGGGTTTACTTATTTTTGGGGAAGAAGACACGCGGGGTCATTTTATACGGCAATACCCGAGTTCGATGAATACGGGTCGGGTCAACGGCTCATTAATGGGCCATCTTGGGTTTGTTGCATTTCTATTAGGGCCCATGGCTATCGTATCCTCCAAGGATAAATGCCTTATTTATTATTCTTATTATTAAAAAGGTTTTGTTTACCCCTTGAATTTTTGAAATTGAAATTGATGGGAGTTATTTTGTTAAAGTTATAATCTTAAATACTAAATATGAAAAACCTTTTGAATGTGGGTTTCTTTTGGTAGGACGTCATATTTAAAACATGTTCTGTCTATGTTTTAAAATTATATTCTCCTATGAAATATATATATAAAGTAGTCGATTTCAACTTTAAACACAAAGAGGCTATTGAATGTTATGAGTGTAGTGTACTTTTTATCGAAAGTTACTTGGACATCTGGTGACTTTAATTGAGGTCTTGGACCACTCGCCTTCGAGCTCGACCGCGATTTTGGAACCAGCTTGTTAACCTTTCCAGCTTGTTAACCTTTCTCTGATATGTCCTATCATCAACCATAAATTAAACGTTAACTATTATATAATAAAGATGAATTTTATTACGTAAAATATAAGATTAAATATAACCTATAACTGATATTTTCCCGAGTTATGAGTGAAATATTTCTTTTATATTATAGGTCAGTTATTTATTTTAGATATTTTTAGTTATTTTTATTTAATCTATTTCAGAATAATATCGGTAGCATAAAGTAGTCCAGGGTGTGTGGATACATCTTTCACGTGTTCATCAAACATTAACGAAGTCCAGTCAGTTAGGTGCAATATAAAGTCGATGTATAAAGATCGAAACTTCAATTATTGTTTTAAGCGTTTTCGAAAAAGTCGAAGTCAATTGGAAAACAAAAGGTATATAAAATTTAAGATATATTTTTTAATAGAGACTTTATTAATTTATTCCTAGATTTATGAGTAACACGATTCGCTGGATCAAAACTAGAAGACGAATCACACATTGCATCGTAAACTAGGGCATTATCCGGTCGGGCGGGGGTGGCGGCAAGTAGTACGTCGTCGGAGGGGCATAAGGGATGTAAGGAGGTGTATGCATCCCTGTCTGGCCAGGCGGGGAAGTAGTCCCGGTAGGCGGCGGGTAACATGGGTAAGCACAAGCGGCATCGGACCTCACCGCAGGTAAAGCTACTAACGAGACAAAGAAAGGAACGAACAGGAGGAGAGTAGCAAGTCTACTGGTAGACATGTCTTTGTTTTTTTTTTTTTTTTTTTTGTTTTGTTTTTTTTTTTCCTGGTTGTCCCTCTTTTTGTTATTTTCTCGAGGGAGGAGTGTTGGGAAAGGAGATGGACGACGGACGGGAGACGATGAAGAAGATGTAATCAAGGGATGGCTTTCCTAGTTGTGATTTTTATATAAGGGTGTTAAAACAAGTACTCATGGTCATTCCCTGGAGATTAAAATTTAAATTGAGCTGCCTCAATAGAGGACAAGTTGAAGAACTTCAAATAAAAATGAAAACCTCAAATTTAGAGCATAAATTAAACAGCAATCTCCAATAATTAAAAAAAGTCTCATTTAAAAAAAAAGGACGCTTCTTTTATAAGATTTTACTCATTTAATTAGAAATAATAATATTTTGTAAGGAATCAAATGAGCGAAGTTAATTCTAATACGATAAAATGTCTTTAAATTTTATAGCGTGGCCACAGTGAAGACGAAGAAAAATACTTATAAAATAAAAAGAAACAAAGCATAAGAGTTATTGCCAACAACTTTCTTCCCCAACTGTGCACCATGATTGGATTAATAAAATATGAGAATGAAATTTCGCTGCGTCGCCACACGGCCAGCCAGACTTGACTCTTTCAGCGTCGTCTCCTTCTCTTTTAATTTTCCCAACAGACGATGAGATAGTAACTGTGTTTTGTCGGAAGGAAAATGGGTGGAAAGCTCGCGGACCCAACAGACGGTCGAGATGGTCCCGACCCGACCCGACCCGACCCAAAATGTGATTCATTAATTAAATATATATATAATATCGAATTCGTTATTCCCATTTCACTTTCCCCGAATCCACTGGACAAGAGAAAGCGAAATCATTGAGTGATGCCAAATTTTCCACGAACCCTAGAAAGAAAGAGGTAGGGAATCCGGCCCCCAGAAAAGAAAAATCATCGGCCGTGAACTTTCTCCTATTATTGTTATTATTGTTATTATTATTATTATTATTATTATTATACCATGCCATCCTGATCCGAGGTGGTTCGATGAAACCCGAATGATGATCAGTTTGGATGGGAAGCAACTATTTTTTTACGTGGGAGTAAGTTTGTCGATTTTTTGTATATTTTACTAAACAGTAGAGTTTTTTTATAAACCGGTCGAAAGACTTTGATAACAAGCCTTTGAGTTTAGTAAATTATTAGTACATTTTTAATAAATTTATGATTTAGTAATTTATTATTGAAATTTACTAATTTATACCGTAAAAGGGACCGTGAACTTAGTAAATTGGTTGAACGGTATGGGCTTAATAATTTATTAGTACATTGTATTATACTATACACTAAATATGTTAGTAATTTACTATTCGATACTAAAAAATATTAGTAATTTACTATTCGATACTAAAAAAATGTTAATACTATATTAGTAATATAGCATATATTTTCTTAAAGTATACATGTATTTCGTTATTAAAAGTTTACATATACTTTTCGAGATAGTTGTTCCGTTTTTTAAAAAAATGAATAGAGAAAATATTTCTTCAAATTTATGAGTGTATTTCGTTGTTTACAAAATATTTTTTTTGAATTAATTGTTATTTTTACGAAAAAAAATGTGGCACGATTACCAAATAAAAAAATTATTACAATACGAAACTTTTTTTATAAACTTGAAAAAATATGTTGTGACACTAAATGATACAAAAATTCGACAGATTTTATAATTACAAATTTTATGTATAATTTTATGAAAAAATTGTAAAAAAATAATTCTACGGTAATGGAATGGGAAATTAATTAACGCTGTGTTTGGATTTATAAGAATAAAAAGGAAAAGAAAGGAAAAAAGGAAAAAAAAAAAAGGAGAAAGTTTTGAATATTAAAAGAGATGGAATTTTTTTTGAAAAACATGTTTTCCTTTCTTTTCCTTTCCCTTTCCCAAACACAGCGTAAAAGCCTCCGTCCGACGAGGAGTTGCAAAAAGGTAGGGAATGGGAATGGGAATGGGATTCTTCGGGAATTGAAAAAAAAGCCTCACTTTATGTCAGATCCCGATACCTGCCAACCTTGAAAATGAAAAAAAAAAAAAAAGTGACATTTAGAAAAAAAGCTTTTACTTCTCTTCTATTCATCGTGTACGCCAAGTCACACAAGCCGTCGGTTGTTGTCCGAGAGGGTGGATTTCGGTTTTAGGTTTTGCTCGGTGCATGTCTTCGGCTTTACTTCTCTTCACTCCCCGCACTTTACTTGAGTTGCAAGCTCATTAATTTAGTTAAAAGCTTAAGCTCTCCTTTCCTCTGTCATAATCATTGCTCTTATTATTATTATTATTATCATCATCATCATCATCATCATCATCATCATCTAATGGAGTGTGAAAATCATGCATCTATAATTCAATACATTCGATATTAGAAAGCAATGAAACAACAACAGAGTCCCCTGTTTCCATTGGATTTTCGGAACCTTGACTTTAATCATGAACCACATTTTATTACATCCAATTTCTTGCTCCACAATCCAAATTCGCCAAAAACGTAAAATGCTATTGTCTGTAAATCGTTTATGTCAGGATTGGATATATAATCTGCATATGGGCTTCGTACCTCACCACAACAACATCACGCCGATCAATCCGAACCCAGCCAGGAGCCACGGCCGGGGGCCAAGGCGCCTCCCCGCGCCACCCAAGTACTGCTCCACGGGGTATAAGTTCCCCGGAGGACCCGCGATGTAGATGTAGGTAGAGGGCGGAGGAGGGCAGTACGTTGTTGGAGGCTTCTGGGGTGGCGACGGAGGCGGCGGCGGGGGCAGAGCTGGAGGAGGAGGAGGCGGCGGCGGGAGTGCAGGCGGAGGAGGACACGGGACAGGGGGAGGGGGCGGAGGAGGCGACGCTTGGGTACAAGGAATGCAATTCTCTCCGACACCAGGGGCGGTCGATTCGTCAAGCTTCCTTGAAGTGGTAGTAGTAGCAGCACTTACCGGAGTAGAAGCAAAACTAAGAAGGATGAGGAGAAGGCCAATCCTGATGGAATAGGCTGCCAACGTTGCCATGAATGAAACAGGGATTAAGACAAAAAGGGATGAAAGGCTGGAGAGTTGAGATTGAGGGGGGGATGAAACGGGGCAGAAGGAATGGAAGAGAAAGAAAGAAGATGGAGACGAAGGTGAAAGTATAATTGGAGCGCGGGGGGGGGGGGGGGGGGGGGGGGGGGGGGGAGTCTGAATGAGACGTGTTGGCTGACTTCTGGAATTGTGTTTCTTTTCTGATGCTTGCTCCGGTCGAAGGTTGCATGTGGGGGCAGTCCATATCAAGGCCCACCCCCTGCTTAACAACAAAATTGCACTTATTTTTTATTAGAGGAACTTATTATTATTTTGTTTAAATTCAAATTCAGTCCATGATGTTTAGATTAGATGTAATTTGAGGGGACGTGGCTTTCCTGTAAAGTTACGATACAACCCACGCATTTGACATAAAGTCTTCAAAAAAAAGTGAATGGTATTGAGATTAGTAACGTCGCACGGAAGAATAATTTTGCATCCCCCCCACCCCCCCGGGGGGTTTGGTGGCGATTGTTTAGTTTCGAAAAAAATCATGCGATTCGAAATACCGATTTTGGAAAACTTAAAAATTTTTTAACCTAATTAATTGAGTTTTGCCATTCACAAGAACTTCATTCTACTAAATTAGAAGTCGCGGTTTTGAAAACGTTGAAAATTTCCGTATTGGAGTAATTTTCAAACCTAACGCTATAACGGTAGAAAGCTCATCCCCTTTGCCTCTTTTCGGTTGTGGTCGTCTGGAATAATGTTTGGGTCGAATTTCGTTCTATTTGGTAAATAATCTAGTTACATTTTCTGTCCTAAAACTATAACTATAACTATAAGACAACCCAATCATATAAATCTCACTTTGTCTATCCATTGTCTGTATTCCTCCCTTGTCAATCTTTATTAAGTCTCTGGTTGTCCCAAGTCCTCGCCCATTCCTAGTGGCCCTAGCTTAATAGGCCAGATTCATCGTTTGGGCCGATCTCTGACGGGCCAACTAAAGGGCTTTGTCAGATGTTCCACTCCGCGGAAGCTTTCGTGTAATACAAAACATTGCCACTGTTTCATACTTTACGAAGGGTCTTTGTACTAAAGAAATAAGCGTTTCGTAAAGCACGAATGATCATCGTATTAAAGCATGAAGCGTTTCATAGAGCACGGACGATCTCTGTACTCTAACGGTACGAAACGCTTCGTACTCCACAGAAGCTTCTATTGGTGAAAGTAGAGCCCCGTACAAAAGTACAAAACATTTTTTAAAATACGAACAAAAGTACGGAAATAGTTCGTATTCTACGAAACGCTTTGTAATTTAGTACAAAGTGTTTCGTGTACTAAAATTCTACGAAGCGCTTTGTCACGTCATAGTTACAATTCGACGCTCCCCCGAGCTGAAACAATAAGATGGTGAAAGGAACAAGAAAAACTAAAATTTGCCGTGAGCTAAAAAGGCAAAAAGATGAGATCGTTTCACTCTCAGCATCGGCCCAGTCAGGTTGTCCAAAAGCTGGCCGATGGCGCCTCCCGGTGATGTGAGGCGCCCGTTGTTCCACCTCTGAGCCCGGACATGACAATTAGTTGAATGTTGTGTCCACAGGGAGTTCAAAGTCAGACCATTGCAGGGAACTGAAACCCTTAGCCATATCCATTAGCATACCTAGCAGGTCTTCCAATGTCCTGCTTCTGCTGCAGAGTTCATCCAATGCCGAAAACTAATGTCAGCGGAACTTCCCTCCATTCCCTGCTCGGAGCAGGCCAAGAGACCTTTCCTCTGTTCAGTTCTGTGCCAATAGGGATGTCATCTCTGGGATAAAATCACTGAATCCCTGAAATCCAGAAGGAAATGATCAGACACAAGTCGTACTACACCTCAAGACACATGAAGTTTGTCCTTGGTCGGAGACAATTTACCTCCTGCTCCTCCTCCGCCTCGTAGGGATCGTACACTCAGGAGTCTCGTCTGACTACACTGCTCCATCCAACATCAACGACAGACTTCAGTCAAGACTAAGTTGATCAAGAATGGTGACTTCTCGACGGAGTGCTACACCACTCCCAACCTTCACAAGCCTGTCAGATCATCTGGAAGTTACGTTTAGCCTCCCCGAACTCATCCATCTGTCTGGATGCCACTTCTGCAAAATAGAACATTAAAAACCAAATCCAGAGATAGTCACTTCGCCACCCAAAGGCGAAGCCACAAAGATCCAGAATGCCTGGAGCTAGCCCATACCATCGCAAGCTTCCTCTACGGTTATTTTATATCCTCACTGGAAGAGCACAGGCCGAAACCAAGAACATCGTAGTAGCTTCAGGAGAACCCACAGTCGATCACCATAACCATACAGACGGAAGGCTCGGATGTCACTCGTCGAAAATGTTTTAACTTTCATGGATTTTGGCCCAGGTTGGCCCCATCAAACGCTGCCCAATCAAAGGCCAACCTTAATTTTCATCCCCCATCCCTTTCGGGCTGCCATTGCACCGACAGAATTCCTGCCCAAAACGAAGAAGAAGAAAAGAAACAACAATATCCCAAAGAGATGGGGACAGAGCCATAAGTTTTAACCTTTAAACGCGATGTTGCTTGAGTTTCTCACGTTTGCCAAGGAACAGTGAAGGGGTGTCCCCGGGACGACTCGAAACGTAGCGAGTGGTGTGGTAGGGGATTATTAGGCATGGTGCTTTTGGTTTCCATGCAAATGTCCTGTCAAGCAACCAGTCCTTGCTCGCTCACCTCGCGTTCGCCGACTGATCGACCTCGGAAAACATGTCCACTACTAGCATCCCCCGTATCTCTTTCGCGGGTTTCTTATGAAATGTTTGAAAGGAGTTTAGGAGCGATGTTGGTTCTTTCTAAGGGGAAAAGGTTTATGTTGGCCAAGCAATGAATGTCCTAGTTCTTTTTCCACAGGCTTGGGATTGCAATATTTGATTTCTTTTGGACTAAACGTAATACACGTTAAACCTAAAAGGCGGTTAGATTTATTTTATATAATTTAACAGAGCTAATTGTATGCTTAACATTGTTGCTTTCTAACATTATAAGTTGCACTTTTGAAAACGCACTACGCTAAAGGTAGTACGACAATACTATTGCAAGAAAAGACGTCATGTAAATGAGAAAAAGAGAATGCATTTCTCTCTTTTCTTGCTGTTATATCTACATTACTTTTTATCTCAGGGTATTTCTCTTTCATTTAAGAAAAGTTACACCTGGCCCAAGCCTAAACGCATATAGTACCGGCCAAAGTCATGGAAGTTCTCGCATGCATTTTATATATTATTTCATCGGTTTCCCTCGGTGGTATTGTCTGCTTCACAAAATGAAATCATGATTTTCGAAATTAATCTGTAAAAACCTTATCATTTAATCTAAAAGCTTAAGCGATTAGGTGATGTTTGGTTATACATCGTATAGTTTAACACGTCCATCAAACTGAATCGGATGGATATCTTTGGCTCTGAGACCTTGATTCAAGGCTAGGCGAGCTCTTTTGGCATCTCGCCTTATTTTGGGATTTTTGTGTGCCCGTAGGTTTAAATCCAGGACCGCTCTGATACCATATAAAAATCTTACAGTTTGACCTAAAAACTCAAGTTATTAGGTGAGTCTTTGGTTTAACACAATTTCTCCTTAAGTAAATTCAATTTGATGCATATCTGGAGAGGGATGTTGTGAAATTGAATGGAAAGGCTTAGTTCTTTAAGATGGAATGAATTACGAGAGAGATTGTAAGTTAATAACAAAACAAACGGAATTAGGGTTTCCGAACCGAGATTACCGAGCATGTCCAAGGTCGAACAGACAACGAGTAAGAGGTAAACTTGCATAAATAAGGACTGTTTACTTGACAAGAGTCGCCTGGAACCCCACTCACCGGTTCGGAATCGGACACGGTTATTTGGTTTCCCCCTGTTGTCCCAAACTTCTAGATCCTGTTCACATACAAAAACAAACACACAGATGAGAGACGTGGTTCGCCTCGCGTTCTCCTCTCCAAGACAAAAGAGATGATGGGTCGGAGGAGGGTGAGGAACTCACCTCAAATGGAAGGGGGGGGGGGGGGGGTGGAAGGGGACACACAATTTCATGGGATAAGAGGAAGAGGGGATTTATAACGAGGGAGATAAGAGAAGGGAATAAGGGGTTATAAAGAACTGGAAACCAATACAGGAATGATCGCTATTCAGATTAACATGAGATGGGTTCTGTTGCCTTTCTTGTTGGTGGCGGTGGATGTAATTGGCACAATGCCAACCTAATGTCCCTATCGTGACAACCTGCGCTTACATCTGCTAAAATAATTATAACTAACCGTAAAAAAGACAGAGGGATTGGCCATGGATCTGGGAGGATATTCACCGTAGTTGTGAAGCCGTGAGCCTTCGGATGATTGCTAAGTAGACGGTGAAATAAGGGTTTCATCTTTCACTTTCTTTTTTCTCAGCAAACATGATCTGGGGCCTCTCCCTGCTGCGGAAGAACCCTATGGATGGCGGAAGGGAGGTCTAATATTATCTATCATGACCACTGTTTCTGATAATAGAAAATTTTACTTGGTAAGAGTCTGTTCCGCCAATGATTTCGACTAATTCCTCGTCGTGATTCCACTGCTGAGTCCTAAATTTGAATAAACAACCGAGACATTGGATCTTGGTCTGTTTTGGACTGAACATTCAATTGCAGGACCGGAGATTTTTACGACTTACGTTAACGTGTGCTCCTCCTTCTCGGGCATGTCAATTCCAATTCGGACAAGAAAAAAGGCGAATGCAACTCAGAAAAGTTTTACCTCTTCCGAGGACCACAATTTCCTCGACCTTATACTATTAAAACACTAGTGCAGTACTACAATCAGCACGCCTTCATCTGGCTGTCGAAGATATTTCTTAGCATCAGGCGATCTAGATAATTTTAATACTATCCTGGATCAATAACTCTTCCGTAAAAACACGACAATTTTTTACAAAAAAGCCTCCATTTACTGGTTTAAACACAAGTGAAAAGATCGTTACGTCTTTTACTATTCAGCAAGACGAACAACGGGCCATTACTACATAGAAGAAAACTTACATCATATATACACACACACACACGACTTTTTGCATTGACATTGCGCAAGTATGAATAATAGTTTTAATGGATTTGTAAACTTGTATCGTTTATGTTTCCGAAAATGCAATTTGGAAGCAAGAAAGTTCTGCGCATGATGGATGCATAATTTTGCATAAGTTATGTGTGGGCATTCCATTGTCCACTTGAACTCATTGTAAAGAAATTGACTGAAACCAACCTCCTCGGACGATTAAATCTTATTTCTAATAGTTTTGAAAATATTTGGAAATTGTTTAGACTTTCAAAAAAAGCTAGTTCGGAAGCACAAGAGTTTTACGTCGAATTAGTCAAAGCATGTGGGATGGAGTAAATTGACACATCTCCATCATATATCATGTTAGAAAAATCAGCGTCTGATTGATAGTGGGGGAGAAATCCCACGTCCCTCTTCTTGGTTCTAAGATGCCGAAGCTTAGACAAAGTAACAGATCGGGAAATGGCAAGTTTGAGTCCTTTATTACGGATGGTTGTCTTATTTATTCCCCAGATGGAGAAAGAATTGAACATGTCGTTAACGAACTTTCATGGTTTGTCATCCACTCGACACGTCGCAACTAAAATGTGTCCATCATGAGCCCCTTCTTCGTGGTGCCTCACTCATGAGCAAAATGCGAAGAATGTGATTCGGCGTTCATGGGTTTCCTACAATCCGACGGTCCATATGCGTGCGAGTGTCGTCTGTATTGTGCAGCTATTTTCGGAAACCTAATTTATCATCGGTTTGGCTCGTGATATTTTGTTACCTAACGTAATTGACTGCGTGAAAATCATCATCGGTAGCTGACAACACAACCAGCCCGGCTGCCAACTAGTCAAATGCACCAGTGTTTTATATGATAACGAGCACCCCTTAAGAGTCAATTAAGTTTGTTTACCTAACGTAATTGACCCGTCTCATTTTATATTAAATATATGCTTACACTAACTAAAAATAAACTAATTGTTTTTCAAGAGCTAAATAGTAAGTTTGTTTTCATGTTTACGCGCTCATATAATCCCGTCTTGCTATTATAATGATGATGTATTATTGTATATCTATGGCTATGCACGGATATGAAAAAATGACGAGAGTAAGAAATGCGACTTCCATTCACGAGCAGTTGACGATGGCGCCTCACCGAAGCCATCTCGGGAAATGAAAGGGCAACAAACGAATAGTGGCTCCGCGGAAGATCGTGCTGTTCGATTGTTGTTTTCTGTCTATGACACGGATCAGAAGAATGTGCGGTGATCGTCAATGGTGTCCAGTGCTTTTTGCACTTGCTTTCAGGATCACTCCCGGTTTGAATCGTCCCCCTCCCCCCCTCTTTCTACATGGATCAGCTCGACGGATACTCGCGTCGTCGTGAGTGGTCCTTAAAGGAGGATGTGATATTTCAGCAAAATCTGGCATCTAACTAGTAAAAAGAGTCTCTGTCACGTTGTTAACCAAATACCGTCCTAAATTTAAGATAAGGCGAACGCCGTGCTTCTCATAAGGGAGTCGTCACATCACATTTGTACACGTTAATGATTGGATATTGTAATTCTCCGGGACAGTTTCAAACCTTAAAAACGAAAACAAACAATCGTGACTTTATATGGATTACCATATATATAATTTGAGGAGTTTTTTTGTTCAACTTGTAAGCCTAGAGAAATTTGGATATATTTGCGTTTGCGTGTGATCTACATTTCACCAATCACTTTCAAAGAGTTTGAAACCTCCACGCCGTTTCATGATAGTGGACAAAATAGTTATTTGTCATAAGTTTCTCCATGACTGACCCACCAGAAACAGGAACCTTCTTCGCCCACAACCACTTCATTGTAGTTTAAATGCAATTGATATTTGAATGCTCTGCAACCAAAAGAAGGGAGTCCCACGTTCAAGGGGCCGAAGCCATCATATCACCTCCTTAAATCACAAGTCATATCATCGTGAGTTAATGGAACGTACGTCTTTTATTATAATTATTACGACACGGCATCACATTATTACGCCAAGGCTCAAATTGAACGACAAGTATGGTGTCACCTGTGGCGTCACGTGATTATCTACTAGCGACACTTATTTGAGTTCTTTGTTTTTTATGAAATTTCAAGACCGAATGCACGTGAGGGACAAACACCTAGATTGGCCCGGCCCATCATGGTCGATTTATTTTTAGGTTGCTATTTTCCAAGGGTTTGGGATTTAGGAGAGATTTTTTCGCTGTAAGAAGAGAATTTATGCATAGATGTAAACATGTAAGAGAATTACATGACTTGGAGACTCATGCCTCAACCAACAAAGATCTCACGATCTTTCCACCGAATTCAGCCTTGTCCTCCCCACATTCCTTCAAGAACCTCTCGTATTCGGATTTCCGGATCCTCAACTTCAACCTCAGTGTTCCCTTGCACTCACTGCCACCCTCTTCAATAGACACGACGGTCACCTCCTTCTCCGTCCGCAAATCCCTGCCATCATGTTGCCACTCTAATGTCCGGGTATCGCGCTCGTCCCCAGCACTCCCTGTGGACACAACATCGAACCGGACCTTTTTCTTGATCCTTTCAGCGTGGCATGCACGTGACCTCACCAACGAACTCACCCTTGTTGTCTCCAACGACATGCACTGCACATTTGCCAGCGTCGCTTGAATATCTAACTTCTTCGGTTCCAGGACCTCAGTATTTCCCATTCCCATTAAAAACGGCCGTCAAACCGAACTCGTGTGCTCCTCTTTCTATGAAGCAAAATTTGACGTACGATGAAGAGGACGAATCATTTTAACTGATTGTACATATTATATATATTCGACATGTTCTGTCAGTTTATTACCGAGTCGTCGGTCTTGTTCAAAACACGACGAAAGCAGACTTTGAATTAGCTAAAACGATAAAACATTGACCCTTCTATGGAATTCCCATTTATCTCCAATGATTTTGGGACCTTCCACTAGGATTATCTTCGATTTATTCAAAACAAGTCGACGTGACCGTAAAGTCGAACGATGACACGTGGGGATGATGAATGGAAAAAGGATCTCTTCCCTTCTACAGTTTCGTACGGTCTGCGTGGTGAAAGCTTTTGTCCATATTTCTGGAAGCTGATACGATTTGACATTGTATTTCATTTCCCTTGTTTGAAAAATAACAAGATGTTGAATGTGATGCGAGGGCGGGGACGAGAGGAATGTCGACACGCATGCACAGACAGCCTGGCCTGATCCTGTTGTTGAAGAAAGGGTAGGAAGAGGTAGATATGGAATGTATCCATCTAGACTGTTCTTGATGGACCTGCGAAGAAACAACAACAGCAACATCCACACCAAACGGCAAATTCTTAGTTTTGGATCTCACATGGTAGTTGGACACGCAGGTCTGAAGAAAAGCTAACTGTCCTCAGCTGCAACCACTGCTGCACGTCCCTCCCAACTCTAAGGTTCAGAAAGGCCAAGTGGTCTTTCGCCGCCCCCTAGTTTCGCAAGTCACGCCGAGCCATGCGATGGACGATGTTTCATCTTAAGAACGCTACAAGATTGAGTTACTTGCCCGAATTGTTTTTGGTTTATTTGGGGGAAGAGGGGGCAATACAATGCCAATTCGGTCCTAAACAAGATGGTTCTGATCGGGAATGAGTTCTTATTTTGTCTTTGTAAAAACGACAGTTCCACAAACTCGCATCGCATTTGGGATGATATAGAATGATATGGTGAGACCTAATTGATTAGGAATGTTAAAACCTTGTTGGATCAAAGAGATCCCTGATCCACGATTCATCCGCCGATTGGGGAGGCGTTTACTTCCTCTCCTCGGGATCGTCGACAAGAATATAAGGATAAAATCACCCGGTAATGATTACATCCTTAATTCACAACCTCACAAAAGTAGCGTTGAATATATGTTTTGAAGACGAGTCTTGACATTTTGTGTAACAGAAGTCAAACATATATTCTACAGAAGCTACTCACGTTGAGAATTTTCTGTAAGAAATATTTTTATGATTAATTAATTGGTTAATGATTAATTAATTACGAAATGATTAGGATGTGATCAATATATTATCTGATTAATTTAAACCGATTACGTTTCCAAATAACCCCATTAGGAATTATATTTTTAATAGAAGGAAATATAATCTTCTATTTATGGTAAGGTTCTATAAGGTCTTCTGTGGTATTATACGATCACCATATGACCGTTATTTGGGATGTCAATCATTACCATATGTCTAGATACATTCATTTGAGTGTGCTGAACAGAATGGCTTCAGTTTTAATTCATAAGGAAGTTAATCATTGATTATTTCTATTTACAGAAGATTGCTGACTGTACATGCGCCTAGCATGTGCGTGGCGCGTGGCGGTTCGGGCGACCCGAGGATCCGGGCCCGCTCCCCCAAGGCCCAATCCGGTCGGTGTCACCACTCGAGCTTCGGATGATGCGGAAGGGAATTGGGTTGGGCCCTCCCTTGATTCCCGAATGGACCTGTAGGACATTTCGCCAACCGTCTCCAGTTCCCTGAAGGCGACGGGCGAAATGCTGCGTAAGGCCTCATTTGAAAATTTTAGGGAAGGCTCAGAGAGCGGCTTGTGTTGCCGTTACCCATCCAAAATGGCTCTGTAAAAAGTGTTGTTGTTTAACCTAGGTAAACTATACGGAGTCGCCACCAACTTAATTTTAAAAGTATGATTTAAGTCGGAAAAAATCAGAATGAGTTCGGGGATTCCTATTTACTAACTCTCACATTCTAAGCATGCGAAAAAGGTGGCGATTGTCCAAAAAGGTTCGCTTTTGATTAACGGGTGTTCGGGAGTTAGGCCGGACTCGTATCGACATTTTACGAGTGTTGGACCCAAACTTAGGTTTGTTTGATTAAGGATTAACACATAACAAAAATCATAAGAACCTAAAAGCATGTGAGCAAACACAATCAATTATCGAGATCAAATGGATGGGGAAGAGCGGTGACTGCGGGCCTATACACTTAGGCCTGCAGCCCGTTACAAGTGGATTTAAAGTAATTTCAGGGAAGCCCACACCTCCATTTGTACCTTTAATGAAGGTTGGGGCAACTTTAAATCTTTGGACCGACGGTTTTTAAAGCCGCGGTAGATATAACGAAACGCAGTTTGTTACATGCACCTTCGAGAAATCTTCGTCTTCGAGATTGTAGAAACCTCGAGAGACTCCTCGTCATCACATGTGTAATGTCCATGTAAAGAAGATGTAAACATGATTAGTTAATGCCCAACTCGAATCAAAGAATTGATTCAGAAATAAAGAAATAACTGTAAGTCATTACGAAATCAAGACAATAAAGATCCAACAGCACATTAAATAAATAAGTCAATGACAAGCATGTTTGTCAAATATCAACCAAATCTAACGGTGGAATTACAAGTTATGCAAGAATGAAGTTGGTCTTATACGTAGAAAAGAAACATAATGCATGCTGGTTTGAAAAGAAGGCATAACTTCACTTAGAATTTTCCAATTTAAGTAAAATCAAAGCCTATAAATTCGTATCTTAAGGGAAAATATTCATGTCAAATTTCATTCGCATCCAACGGAGAAATCCATGAAAATCAAGGAAAAAGTGTGGCTGTCTATGAAAACTGGATAGCTTATGTACAGATAAAGAAAAATTCATAACTTCTCATTCGTTAATCGAAAAATTATGAAACTTTGCCAGCAGCTCGATAACTCAAAGTGAGGCGATCCTTAAACTCGGTGGGAGTAGTGTATACAAAAACTTCAATTTTGGCTCGAAAGGGATTAGCAATGCTTGATGATCTGTGTTTGGAGTAGAGAAGAAATGCTCGATCACATCCCGGTTTGAGCATCCTTTGTCAAAGGATTCATTGTCCGCCCGGATGTCTGCATTGCGTTTTCACTCAAGGTATTTAGGAATGGGTTTGCCTTCTCCACTCTCGCCCAGAAGCATTCTTATTGTCAAAAATCTTTTTAAATTGTATGCAAACGGGCACACAAATGCTTAAGAAATGAATAGGTTTAGGTACGCAAACCTCTTTGGAGACGTCGTACTAAGGTGGTGCTCTTGTACAAGCTTTGTAGGGAAAGTGTTTGCACTTTCATGCCCCAGTCATGTCCTTTGAGGTTAAACTTGGAATGGCTTCCACCCGAACACCAACGCTGTTGCCTAGGAGTTTGTACCGTACTGTGCGGAAGTTCATGTGCCTACACAGTTAACAACGGACAGAGACGAAGTTAGCTCTTGTGCTTCTACTCTCGCTTGGAGAGATAATAATAAAGTAAAGTATCCGCTGGGGAAATGAGATGGATATGTCCATCTTGATGGTAATTCTAGAAGAACATGCTTGTATATTCGACTTTTGTTAAGGAATGCTATTTATGTAGCAGACTCCCGCTTGGGGAAATGAGGCATGACTCCAACTAGAGAAATGAAGGTATAACTCCATCTGGGGAATGATAAGAAATTTTGTCAGAGAGCAGTATAGATGTACTCCCTTTTGGTATGGTCATCCTTGGTGACAACAAAGGCCATTTTGAAGCTTTGGTCGAAATTTTCCACCCGACCACCCACGCCTTTGTCTGTAATGTAGGATGCTCATGTATCTACGCAAGGCAAAGGACAAACAACAAGTAAGCTCATGTAACTTGTTTCTTTTAAAATAAGAATGGAGTTTGCTTATGTAACTTCATTTATATGAATGACAAAGTAGAGTTTTGATACTTCCCTTTTCTATGCATTTCGTCATTGCATCTTCATCCGTAGTAATCAAAGGATTGACGAAATTGTTGTGTCTATTGTGTAAGGATGCTCATATACCTATCAAACAGATGGCGAGAAACAAGTAAGTTCATGTGACTTGTTTCTGTTAGAGTAAGAATGAAGTTTGCTCATGTAACTTTATTTGTAAGAAAAGTGAAGTAGAGTTTTGGTATTTCCCTTTTGTATGGTTTCGTCATTACTTCTTTGTCCGATGGAATCAAAGGTTTGACGAAATGGCTACTCTGGTTTTGTATCCGTTGTATAAGGTTGATCACGTACCTATCAAACATATGACAAGAAAACAAGTGTATTCGTGCGACTTGATTCTTTCAGAGTAGAAATGAAATTTGCTCATATAATTTCATTTATAAGAAATGTGAAGTAGTATTTTGGTACTTTCCCTTTATGTTTTTTCATCAATGCATCTTTGTCCAATGGAATCAAATGATTGACGAAATGATGATCTGGTCTTACATCCGTTGTATAAGGGTGCTCATGTACCTATCAAACAAATGGCATGAAACAAGTGAGTTTATGTGACTTGTTTCTTTTAGGGTATGATTGAGGTTTGCTTATGTAACTTCATTTGTAAGAAAGGTGAAGTAGAATTTTGGTACTTCCCTTTTGTGTAATTTCGTTAGTGCATCTTCATCCGTAGGAATCGAAGGATTGACGAAATTGTGACAAGACTTTGGCTTGAAGCTTTGCCGCCTTACCACCCTCACCTTTGTCTAGGAGTCATGTACCGTTCGTGTGAAGAGCTTTTGTACCTGCCCACGAGACAAAGGACGTAAACGAAATCGTCTCATGTAATTTCGTTTAGTTCGATGAAGATAGTAATAATTGTGTAGTCCTCCCTTTTCATGTATATTGTCAGTACTCTTTGTCCCAGTTGACTCCTTGGGGATATAAAGAAGTTTGTTGACGAAGATTGTTATGAAGCTTTGGTTTGAAGTTTTTTTTTTGCCTTCATTGTCTGTCTATGACGCTCATGTATTTTCATGTAATTTGTTGTCTTGTTTATTACGAATGTCGTTTCAAAGCTGTGGTTCGAAAGTTGTTTTCATTGGCATGATAAGATGTTGTATCTACATGTAACAAGGACAAAAATAAGTGAGCTTACGTGACTTGTTTTCACATAGAAGTAGTCAAATTTGGGATCGTGGGGTTGCGTCCTTGTACGGGGGTTGTTGCAGCCCCTTTTTGCAATTTGATGGAGCAGAATCCGTTAGGGGAGCAAGGCATCGTCCTTTGGTGGGATTCTTGTCCCTGCTGGGAGAATCGCAGGGACGTCGACTTGCAAGAGGAATTTCAACACCGTGGCTGATATATATATATATATTTTTAAATTTATTCCTTCAGCCGTATGTGAGGAGTGATCAGGTGTGTTTCCTCATGTTTAGATGATTTTGTTATTTCCCAATCGAGTCACCTAATTTTGCCATATTTTCAAGTTAGTCCAGACTCAATTTAAGAATACGAAAGTTGAATATTCCCTTTGAATTTTAAGGCATTCTTCAAAACAGTCCGAAAAGAAAATGACCGATTAATCCTTAGGTTTTATTTTACTTTTCAATTCACCCACGATGATTTTAAGTAATCGTCATTTTTGTCCAAAATTGTCATTTAAGAAGTTTGTTTCATGTAACTACTTCGAAATCGCTCACCTAATCATGCTTAGGGAAAATAGTTCCTAAATACGAAGTCAATTACCTAAAAGAAATACTATCGATTAATCTTAAAGTGGTATCATTAATCATGTTTAACGATCCTAAGAAATTTCATTGAACGTGTTCAATAAGATCAATTATCAGTCGTATTTGATTAGTGCTAAAATTAATTTAAGTTTAATCACATGCGATTAAAACTTAATAAAGGATCATTATTAACTAAAGCCGGTCGATTTTGTGCAACGACTCTGTCACTAACCAATTTTTGCAACATTTTGAACGCAAAGAATCTGCCGAATATATGTATTATGGTGATCCACAGTTTGGGGCATCTACACTGACCAGGTTCAGCCAGAACCTTCTGTAGCGCGATATACATGAGAATTTTATCATATTTTATTCCATATTGATATGATTTGATTTCATAAAAGTATATATGCATGGAATGACGAATTTGTTAATTATTTATTTTATCTTTATATGATTCCTCGGTTTCCTTGTCTTGTAGAAGGCTGATCGTGCAATCTTCTATTTTCTCACCTAGACTATTTCTTGTATAAATAAGACACTCAGCCACGATCTTTTGTGTAACCTTAACTACTCAATTGTTGTAAATCCAGAGAGCGTGTGCTAAGAGCTTGTATCTTTGGTTTTCGTTTGAGTTAGTTACACACGAGGAGCGCTAGTTACAGAAGGCTGCATCATTGGTGAAGTCTTCTGGAAAAGTGACTCGGGGGGCCACGAGGGACTCGGTTGGAAGCTGCAGGAGACGTTGGTGGGAAGCGCGGCTGGAGCATGTGTGGCCAACATGCAGAGGGCCGGAGAGAAGGGCAGAATCCCGGGAGCACAGAAGGTGAGGGACTAACCAGCTTCTGTGGCGTAGCGTTCTGTGTGTGCAGGATAACCTTGGATAGGGGTTCTGTGTCTGCTTAGCCGTAGTCTCGATGGACCACGCAGGATAACCTTGGGCAGGGGTTCTGTGTCTGTTTAGCCGTAGTCTCGAGGGACCACGCAGGAGAACCTTGGGCAAGGGTTTTGTGTTTGCTCAGTCGAGATCTCGAGGGATCGCGCAAGGGAAGTCACAGCTGGGTGTTGTGCAGGTGGAGATGCCGCCGGAGTGAAAAGTCTCAGAGGAAGTCACGGCAGCTCGCTGTGCAGAAGAGGACACTGCCTGAGGGAAACGTCTGACAGAAAGTTACCTTTGTTAGTCACTGTAGTACAGCAACTTACGGTCTGTGCTTTGAAATCCAGTCACCTGTGGTACAAAACCTTACGGTCCGTGCTGTAGAAGGTTGATATTTTTGGTACAGAACCTTACGATCTGTGCTGTGAAATTAGTCATCTCTGATACAGAACCTTCTGATCTGTAGAGGATTGATATCTTTGGTACAGAACCTTACGGTCTGTGCTGTGAAACCAAGTCATCCCTGGTACAGAACCTCTTAGGTCTGTGCTATAGAGGGTTGACACATTTGGTACAGAACCTTACAGTTTGTGCTGTGAAACCAAGTCATCTCTGGTACAGAACCTCTTAGGTCTGTGCTATAGAGGGTTGACGCATTGGGTACAGAATCTTTTGATATGTACTATAGATGGTTGACATATTCGGTACAGAACCTTTTGGTCTGTGTTGTGCAACTGACTCACTCTAGTACATAACCTTTTGGTCTGTGCTGTGCAACTGACTCACTCTATTACAGAACCTTCTGGTCTGTGCTGTGCAACTGACTCACTCTAGTGCAGAACCTTCTGGTATGTGCTTTACCACTCAGTCTTCTGTGGTGCAGAACCTTCTGGTCTATGCTATGAAAGGTCTATTGTTGATCACCTTTTGTAATTGTTGCGAAGTTAAGTCTGAGTGAAAACCATCCAAATTCTAGGTAAAGAGTGGATGTAAGCAAGTTGCTGAACCACTATAAAAGTCTTGCGTGTATCAAACAAATTGCAATCACATTCGTACGTTCTGTCTTACAAAAACCTGTCTACGGTTCTGTTTTACATAAGCTTTATTCCGTTGTGGGGTTTGTCGAAAACAAGTTAAAAATCCTTAATTGGACCTTAACACTAATTCACCCCCCTCTTAGTGAAACAATTGGTATCCGAGCGGGTTCCAACAGTAGCTTAACCGCTTGTTGTAGATCCAGATGGTCACACCAGCTACACGCTCTACTCTGCAGAAGCTCTTGTTTCTACAATTATCATCTAATCAGATTATAGTTGAATATGTTTGGATTATCTCAGTTGGTTGTCTTGTTCTGGTAAACAAAATCTTGTTACCTAAAGAACCAGATTTACTTGCACAGAAGCCCTGAGCTCTGTGAAATACATTTGCTATTATGTTGAAGCCAAACGCTCTATCAGAATCCAGTTACTATTCTACAAAAGCTTTAAGCTCTGTGAAAATCCATTTGTTACTATTCTGTAGAAGCTTACGCTCTATCAGAATTCAGTTGCTATTCCAGAGAAGTTCTAAGCTCTGTGAAAAATCATCTTCTATTATTCTGTAGAAGCTTACGCTCTATCAGAATTCAGTTGCTATTCCACAGAAGCTGTAACCTCTGTAAAAATTCATTTGCTACTATTCTGTAGAAGCTTACGCTCTATCAGAATCAAACTGTTATTCAACAGAAACTTACGCTCTGTTTGAATACAACGCCTGGTATAACGTTTCTATCCAACAGAAGCGTAATTATCTGTTGAGATCTTACAGAAGCTGTTATCTTCCAGTCTCTTCTCCACGGTTGGCATCTTAGTTTTGTTCTGCAGAAGCCCGTTGCTCTGCTAGAATTTAACAACTGCTACCAAAAGAAAAACTTCAGATTTTTCATATTGACACTCGTGCTCTGGTTAACAGAAGCTTGATTGTTGGCTTGACAACTTATCTCTACCCAACAGAAGCGTTTTTGCTTGTTGAGGTTCCATACTATTATCGTCACCGTTCTGTTCTATAAAAGCGTAACACTCTATACGAATTGAACTAATGGCTGATAACTACAATGTACCAAAACCACATGTTAGGAATCTTCCCATTTTTTATGGTAAGAATTTTGCCTATTGGAAAATTCGAATGAGTTCATTCCTAGATGCTATTGACGATGACTTATGGTCCTATATAGAAGATGGTCCACCTTCTATACCAGAGAACCAACAAAATGATCGAGATGGTCGTCCCACACGGAAATACCTCAAGATCAAGCAACTCACTAAGATGGCAAAGTACCTAATGTTGAATGCTATGTCTGAAAGTGAATTCGTGAAAGTTTCTACTTGCACTTCGGGCTAGGAAATCTGGGATAAGCTTGTCACCATGTATGTTGGGACAGACCAGATAAGAGAACTAAGATGAATTTCTTAATTCATCAATACGAAAATTTTACTATGAAGGCTGATGAATTTGTAGAACAGATGTTCCAAATACTCAACCTCCTAGTTGATGCCTTAACACACTTAGGCAAACACTATAAAAATTCTAAGCTAGTTCGAAAGGTTCTGCGTACTCTACCCAAATATTGGGAAGTCAAGAAAATGGCTATAGAGGCTAAAGACCTCTCTACTCTTCGGCTAGACCAATTAATGAGTTCCTTAATATCATATGAGATGGAAAGATCCTCTCAGCCTGATACAAAAAGAGCAATAGCTTCCAAAGCATCAGAAGAACCAACAGAAGGTTCTGATGATAAAGCGGAAGCTGACTCGGATGATGAACTCGCTATGATAGCTAAGCGTCTACTGCGGTTCGCCTCCAAGAAACGCTTCAATAAGAGAAGCCAAAATCGTGATAAGCAAATTGATCCAAAGTTGGTCATATGCTTTGAATGTAAAAAGAAAGGGCATTATAGAACAGATTGTCCTTTACTTAAAGAAAAGGAGAAACTTTTTCCACAGTATAATTTCAAGAAAGCAATGGCTTCTTGGGCAGATCTTGATGGTTCTGATGATGAGGAAGAAGAAGCATTAAGGTGCCTCACCGCTTACACAGAAACTCAAAACGAATTTCAGACCTGCTTTCAAACAGAAGCTGTTGAAAGCGAATGGTATCTAGATAGCGGATGCTCCAGGCATATGACTGGAGATCCAACAAAATTCTCAAAACTGACTCTACAGAATAGAGGGTCTGCTAAATTTGGTGACAATAGCAAAGGCTCTGTCATTGGTAAAGGTACCATTGGAAGTCCTGACTCCATGGTCATAGATGAGGTTCTGTTAGTCACAGAACTCAAGCAAAATTTCCTGAGCATTAGCCAGCTTTGTGACAAAAAGGTTATACAATAACTTTTGATCAAGATAAGTGTTCTGGTATCCTACATAATGAAGTTTGCTTCATTGAAAATCGAAAAAGCAACATTTATACCTTGACGCGAGAGAGCTTATGTACTACAGAAAATTGTCTTTTGTCAGTCAAAGATGAGAGCCATCTGTGGCATAAAAGGTTGGGACACTCCAACTTTAAATTGTTATCCAAGCTTGCGAGAAAGGAGTTGGTGAAAGTTTTACCTAACATCATATTCGAGCAAGACAGCTTCTGTGAAGCATGTTCTCTTGCAAACAAACCAAATCTTCATTTAAGTCTAAGAATGAAGTTTCTACTACACACCCACTTGAACTTCTACATATGGATCTATTCGGACCTACTAGAGTTCAAAGTATTGGTTGTAGAAGATATTGTCTAGTTGTAGTAGATGACTACTCTAGATACACGTGGGTTAAATTTCTAACTAAAAAAAGTGATGCTTTTGAAAGTTTCATAATGTTCGCTAAGAAATTACAGAATGAAATTAGATCTTCTGTAAAAGCTATAAGGACGGATCATGGTACTGAGTTTGAAAACCATGACTTCGCTATCTTCTGTGACGAACATGGTATCGATCACAATTTTTCCTTACCATATACTCCTCAATAAATTGGAGTAGCGGAAAGGAAAAATAGAACACTTATTGACATGGCTAGAACCATGATTTGTGAGAGCAATGCTCCACAGAACCTTTGGGTTGAAGCTGTTAATACAGCTTGCTACATCTCTAACGGGGTTCTACTAGGACCCATACTTGAGAAAACTCCTTATCAACTATACAAGGGGAGGAAACCAAACATTTCATATTTTCATGCCTTTGGAAGTCCATGTTTCATCTTCAGACCTTCTAATGACAATCTAGGAAAATTCGAAGCTAAGACATATGAAGGTATCTTTCTTGGATACTCTTTGTCTAGTAAAGCATATAGAGTCCTAAACAAAAGGACATATGCTCTAGAGGAGTCCATTAATGAAAAAATTAATGACTCACCTTCTATCGATACTACAGGAAATGTAATATCACTAGAACCTACAGAACGTTCTGTAGGACCTTCACCTTCTACAAAAGTTGCAGATGAATCCTCTGTTCATAAATCTAAAAATGATCACAAATAAACAAATGATAATTCTGAAGAGTCATCTCAAAATAATCAAAATGATTTTAGAGCACCTGGTCTATATAAAAAAAATGGCATCCTATAGACCAAGGCATAGGAGACCTTAACAGATGCATTCAGACAAGACGTTCTGTAAATGACTTCTATGAACACTCTGCTTTTCTTTCACAGAAAGAACCAAAGGGAATCGATGAAGCTCTTGATGATCCATATTGGATTCTTTCTATGCAAGAGAGCTAAATCAATTTGAAAGGAATAAAGTATGGATACTTGTTCCTAAACCTGATAACCGTTCCGTCATTGGGACTAAATGGGTTTTCAGAAATAAGCTCAATGAGTCCGGTGCTATCGTAAGGAACAAAGCACGACTCGAGGCAAAAGGGTACTCTCAAGAAGAGGGTATCGACTTTGATGAGACGTTTGCTCCTGTAGCACATCTAGAGGCAATAAGACTTTTATTAGCCTATGCTTGCTACAACAACTTTAAGTTATATCAAATAGACGTAAAAAGTGCATTCCTCAATAGAGGAATCAAAGAAGAGGTATACGTAAGTCAACCTCCTGGTTTCGAGGATCCACAGCACAGAAACTATGTCTATAGACTTTCCAAAGCTCTGTATGGCCTTAAACAGGCTCCTAGAGCATGGTATGAAAGGCTTAGCTCATTCCTTATCGAAAAGGGCTACAAAAGAGGAAGAGTAGATACCACTCTTTTTCTCAAACACAGAAGCAATCATCTCATTGTTGTCCAGATTTATGTCGACGACATTATCTTCGAATCAACTGATGAAATGATTTGCAGCGAATTCTCCAAGCTCATGACAAGTGAGTTTGAGATGAGCATAACAGGAGAACTCACGTTCTTCCTTGGATTACAAATTCAGCAGACTGTAGAAGGTACATTCTTGCATCAAGAAAAGTACACTAAGCAGCTTCTGAAGAAATTCGGCCTAGAAGGCACGAAACGTTTGTCTACTCCAATGGGTACGAATACTCAAATAGACAAGGATGACAATGGTAAAGAAGTGGATAGTAAGCTCTATAGAAGTATGATAAGTTATCTTCTGTATCTTACAGCTTCTAGACCTGACATACTATTTAGTGTATGTCTCTATGCTAGATTTCAATCAGCATCTAAAGAATCTCACATGACAGCGGTCAAGAGAATCTTTTAGATATCTACAGGTTCTGTGAACCTTGGCATTTGGTATTCAAAAGAATCAAACTTTGATCTTATTGGATATTCTGATGCAGACTTCACAGGATGTAAGGTTGACAGAAAAAGTATAAGTGGTACATGCCAACTTATGGGAAACATGTTGATTTCATGGTTCTCCAAAAAGCAGACTTATATTGCCCTTTCCACTGCAGAAGCCGAGCATATAGCAGCCGCAAGCTGCTGTGCTCAACTTCTTCGAATGAAACAATAACTTGAGGACTATGGTCACTCATTTACAAAAATTCCGATCAATTGTGATAATACTAGTGCGATAAGCCTAACTAAGAATCCAGTATATCACTCTAGATCTAAGCACATTGAACTCAAACATCATTTTCTGAGGAACAATGTACAACAGGGTTTTGTTAGTGTAGAATACATTAACATTGAACACCAATTGGCTGATATCTTCACTAAACATCTGGATAAAGAAAAGTCTTTCTTTTTCAGATGTGAATTAGGAATCTGTCATCCCTTGTAACGTCTTTCACAAGACAAAAGAAAGTAAGTAGAAACTTATTACAAAAGGTACAAACATCTGTACATTTCACTACAGAAGGTACAAACATCTGTACTATTCACTACAGAAGGTAGAATACTTTGTATGCTACACAACATAAGGCACACATTTCTGTACACTTCAATAGAAGGTACACATCTATGTACACTTTATTACAGAAGGAACACATATTTGTACACTTCACTATAGAATGTAGAATTCTGCATTATACTACATAGAAATTATAACGAAATGTATACCTCAATCCGAACTTAAGTTAAAATAAATTTCATTTATTTGAAAGATTATATCTAAAAATATAAAATATTATCCAAGAATATCCTCCGGAAAATGCACTCTTTGGAAGCTACGTACAGAGAGATCCACTCCCCTTTGACACCTCGGATCGAAGTAACGTCCAATTATAAAACCGGGAAGCGGTGGAATGGTAGATGCAAGTCATCACACATTCATACTAGTCGGTGAAATAAGAATAACAAAATAGTAAATACATCAGACAACCACTTTTGTTTGAAAGTCAGGTGTTATGGGATATCACTACTGCTTCTGCTTCGCTGGAATTATAAACTTAGATCCAGTTGCTTCATATATCCGTCCGTATTCTTGAAGGATTTATATATATATATATTATATATATATATTTGCTGTACCTCCCAATTTTCAACTGTCATGTCAACACCAGTTCACTTTGCAAGGAAACCCCACAAATTAGATTACCATGAAGTTGGGGTAGTCGATACATTTTTATCAATAAATCCTCCTCCTACTTTTGGCAGGAGCCACCTTTTTGCATGATACAAATCGGTGCCTTGAAAACTGGAGGGTAATTTTAATTTCATTTTTCTTATTTGATTGGATAAACAAGAGAAACAAAATGTGTGGTATTGTTTTGTTGGTGATCATATAACTTCCCCTTTCGAGAGAATTTGAAAGTAATTTATCTACAATTGAATCAAATGAATTATCAAATTTCTGGTAAGGATGAGGGGTTGGTGCTTCCTTATTGCATTTACTAATTAGAGAAAAGAATTGGCATTATACGTACTTACGTAACCAGCGATATTTCATCTAATCTTCGGACACCTTTCTAAGTACTTCAGTAAAGACTAGTGTTGAAGATGGATCCGCACTGAACTCCGATTCCATTGTTGGATCCGGGATGGTCGTATTGGGGTCTTGTTCTTGCACACAATCATTTGGAGGTGATGTCGGAGCAACAGATGGGGCGGTTTTGATCGATAGGTCGAGGTTCAGGTCGGGAACAGCACCACACAGCTCATCTTCCGGACAACTTCCTGCATCCGACACTTGATCCTTGTCCATGCGTGCTCCGATCGGGGCAGCTTTTTCGCTAGGTTTCTCATCGGAACGGTTCTCACTGACGGAAGCCTTGGCGGTAGGGAGAGAAGGACGGGCGTGGACAACGCGATGGTTGTTCGGGTCTATTCCGAGTTGTAACAGCTTCCTCCTCAAGTGTGAGTTCCAATAGTTCTTCACTTCATTATCGGTACGACCTGGCAATCTGCCGGCAATTAGGGACCACCTAAAGGGAAAACATACGTCAGTAACGACGATTCAAAGATATAAAAATCCACCTTTTCATATTTTGATGGAATCAGGGAACACTTGTATTTTATTACATGACCTAAACATATGCAATGAGCTATCGATTTCCGGAAATTAGAGATACCATTCCACGATGTCGGACCAGTACGAATAGATTGATCGAAATGATCAAACCATTGACGACTGTTACTGTCTAAAAGTTGAAGAAAATCATATCAAGTCCCAAGAGTTGGCGATATCCCTGACCTGTTGCCAAGAAGCGCATGGAGTTTGATGATGAGGTCCTCCTCGTCTTCAGCGAAATTCCCCCTCTTCAGATCCGGCCGGAGGTAATTGATCCATCTCAACCGACAACTCTTCCCGCAACGAAGTAGCCCTAATCATCAATCCAGTCAAGAGAATTTTTAGCCCCAGCCCCCATGGAAATTTTCAAAAAACAATAACCTCCATCAATCTACTACGAGACATTCACCTGCGGCCTTTGGGAGGGTACGCCAGGAACCCTCGCCATGCTTCCAGATGTAGTGGACGAGTTTCTGGTCCTCCTGCTTGGACCACGCGCCCTTGTTCGTGTCCTGCTTTTCGCAGCACGGCTTCCTCATCGAGATCTATCGGGGGAGGGCCGGGGGTCTCCGCCAATGAGGTTGAAGACTAGGGTGGATGCCGGATTATGGTTGGGTTACTAATATAATCTATTTATAGATAAATATATTTACGAAGTTGGAGAGGGACGAGGAAAGTATTGACTTGGACCGGTGGTTTTGCTTCTGCAAACGACGAAAGAACATTTATTATTTTTATTTACTCTAGTAAAAGTTTTACGCTCCCGAAATACCTATTCACACTCCAATCCAAACCTCCATCAAAGCTAAATCTATGTTTTAGAATAAAGAGTACTAAATTCTTTAATGATGTTTATTTAGAGGGAGCACTTAATTTAAATACATTTTTATGACGTGCTTTTCAAAGTTAAAAATTGAACTTTACAGTTTTTCACAGTATTCAACTTCTGTATATATAGATAGGCATGACAGGAACGTCTGTAAGTCTCCACCCACGGAGCTTATGCTGCCTAACTTCGGGCTCAGGCATAAAAGGTTGAGAACAGAAACTAACGGTTGGTTGACTGTAATACAGTGACCATGGAGGCTTGTCGTTAGTTTGCAACCTAGTACGACTCGCTTTCATTTCTTGTGCACGTATTTTAGTCGATGTCTTACATTGCTTGGTAGGGCGTTTCTCGTCCACAGATTTCGTAAGTCTTGCGTGGATATTGACTCTTTGGTTTGGAGGGAGCACTAAACGTTTTTTTTTTTTTCATGAACATTTGAGTTAGTTAGCTCGCCATTCATAGTCTCAAATCATCGGTTATGACGAAATGTTTAGTACCATGACACCCACGCGCTTCGTTCATGGGGAAAATATTTAGGTAGGATTGTGTCGCTAAGATGCGAGAGGGCCAACAAAAGGGGATCGCTCGAAATAATTGGTAGGGACAAATTAGTTAAATTCAGTCCCAAACTTTGAGGGTAATGATTCGTTCAACAGTAATCTTTTGAAGTCCCTGGAAAGTTTTATTTAACCTTTGAATAAATTTAAACAACATTTGATCGAGTCTCAGTCTAAGTTTTGATACCAAACGCTCATACTACGCAACTCACCGCATTATATTTGAGGTGATGGAGATTACGGTGATAAAAGTATAGATTAATACCCTGTGGACACGGCCTTTGTTTTCCTTAACGGCAGTGATGGCCGACTGGAAGAGGGTTTCTCCAGTTTTATGGTTATGCACATGCTGCACACCATTTTTTCGCTTCTCGGCAAACTGAGGGATGGTTTCGCGTAAAATGAAGAAGTTTGGTATTCACATTGACTGATGGTTTCTCCGATGATTTGCATCACCTTACTTCGTAGTACAGACATTCTTTCGCGGGGTTATTATCGTTGTCTTAAAGGCAACAGACATGTGATGATGGCGTGTGGTCCTGCAAAAAAAGAAGCATGTCGCATTTTGGTGTGATTTTCCCTTTTACATACGAGTGCAAAGCTAAATCATTAAGTTCCTTTGAATTGGTGGACTGACCTTAACGAAATTATTTTGATCTTCAACTTAGACAAACTGAAATACGACAGTCATGCTATTAGTCCCATTGGCTCTACAATTTGTCTCCATAACGATCGCTTCATACTTCAGCACGAATACTTCTTCTCGAGTCGGTAATAGGGGGACAAATTTTCACACAATTAGACCAACGTTTGCTCCCCTATAAGCACGTCTCTACCTAACATCCAATCAAGGTTCTTATATGTCCATGTTCCTTCAACTAAACAATCATCAAGATCTGCAATCAGACATCAGGCTGTTCAAATAGATCATTCAAACAAGTTATCATATTCAGTTATCATGGATCCCAGGAGTAATTTTATCTCTTTCTGTGCTGTTCGAGCTCGAACCGGGATAGTCAGTGGGAGGCGTCTCGGCGAAAAAGGAATCGAGATTCAACTAATCGTAGTGAGACTGAAGCGCAGACAAAGATTCTCCACTTTCTTTGGCCAATTAAAACTAGGGCAAACTTAACGAAGCAGTTGTGGGAATCATATGTTTATGTTTCTTTTATATTCAGAAAAATAAAATACAACTGTGGACCCCATTTTGAGATATGTGGATAAGGATGATCTCCAACTAGTTGTTGAGACATTAAATGTAAGTTTACATGAGTAGGCCTTCAATTTCATTAGATTTTCTTTCCTTCTCCCGGGGATATGCTTCCTTGGTTATCCCAGGACGAGGGTACGAAAATGCAGTTGAGCCATAAAAATTGTGGATTCCTTAAATTCGACCAACCAATTTATAAAAAATAAAATAATAATAAAACGTCAGATCAAATTTACGATCAAATCAATAACTGAAAGGCAGATAAGAAAATTTCCCAACCCCCGGAGATGTTATTCTTTCTGTCTTTCTAAACCAAACGGCCAAACCAGAAGGTGAAGAGGAGAGGTACGGAGGACGAGTGTTTGCGGGCGAAACACGTCGCGATATAACGGGGACTAATACAGAGTTAAAGAAATGTGGTCGCCGAGACTTTAAACAAACGGTAATGTAAAGAACAAGAACAAGAGCATATGAACACGAACACTTACTTCTATTTCTAGAAAACAGAATACAAGGAGATAACCAAGCAGCTCTTCGGGGTCTTTGAATGATTGTCATGTTGTAATTACAAAAGACTGACAGCATATTTATACTAGTATTTAATCATATCCAGACAACAACTGCTTATAGAACCGCTAACGTAACTACTAACATAACTGCTATACACATTTTGCACATGTTTTATTAAAACTAACTGCACATTGTTTACTTCGACTAAGTCTTGATGAAGTTCCGAATGAAAATTAGCTAAGTTTTGAAACTTCAAATAGGACTGTTCTTTCGATAGTCACTTCCTTCGATAGAGCCTCCATCGAACCTCACAATTTTCGTACTTTGACGTAACCTGCTTCGACGAGCTTGAACTTCGACCGGGTGTGCTTCTTCGACTGCGTCTGTCATCACAATGATGGGCCTCGCCATCATTGAAGTTCAAAATGGTTGTAAACAAGGGTTGGTACCAACTCTTCCTTTACATCCCCTGAATTTAAATTCTGCCATGGAGGGCTTCGGAGAGATTGACGACGACGATGTACGATGATTTAACGTATGCAAGGAGCTTTGGACGAGCGAAAAGCCGGGGGGTCGTGTTCCCCTAGGAGGTTTCGTGTACCTTGTCTTGTATTTCGAGAGTTTGATATGAAAAATATAAACAATAAGTAAATGAAAAAATCTGGACAGTAGTTGGGTTCATCACGCACCAGTTATATATTGTTGACATGGCAAATAATTTTGGGCCTGGGCTTAGAACAGAAACCCAGTAATCACTCAAGTCACACTCCGAGTCGGCCCAAGATACAGTCGTCTAGGCCGACTCACGACGAAGTCGATTAGGTCGACCCATGACGAAGTCGACTAAGTCGACTTATGAACGGAGTCGACTAGGTCGACTCACGATGAAGGGATATGGTAATCAAACTCAACCAAGATGACTCAACAGTAGCTAAGTCTACTAGTAGGGTCAAGTCGACGGAATTCTGGATAAGTCGACCAAGTCGGTCGTAGTCTGTACAGATCAGTCAAGTCGACAAGGTTGAAATAAATTTATTCATTTTCAATCACGTTTGTTAAGGATCGTAACTGATCCTGAATATCCAGGAACGTGATCCCATATATCAAGGAGGTTGTTGAGACACTCCCACGATATTAGGGATCACGATCTATAACACGATCTGCAACACGATCTATCTGTTACGTGTTAAGCACGTACAAGTCCTCTATAAATAGCAGAGGAATTTTTCAAGACAAAACACGACCATACACAGCCAAAACTCTGAAGTTTGTTCGTCAACCTTAGGAATTAGATACCTTGACCCGGTTTATAGGTCAACTCCCCTTCCACCGACAGAGTGAGCTCGTAGGGCCTTTGCCGTCAACCTCCCGCCAGCGACACCACCGACGGAGTGAGCTCTCAAGGGCCTTCGTCACAGCCTCCCGCCAGCGACCGCCACCGACGGAGCGAGCTTTCAAGGCCTTCGTCACAAGTTCTCCGCCGTCACAGGATTCCACATCGTTGTCACCACTTGCTTCTTTTTTCGTTTTGTTATGGCTGTAAGCCCCTGATCGTCAAGATTGTAAGACTTGCATTCTATTTGGATTAAATTGTGCATCTTCTTACTGGCGACCACAATCCAATTCCTGTGAGTCCTTTGCCAAATATTTCCGACGTGATCCGTTCTATACGCGAACACGTTTTTGGCGACCACAGTGGGAGGCGAAGGAAAAAAAAAATCTTAGTCTCAAATGCCGAGAAACACTCGAAGCCGTGAGTCTCAGAATCCCTTAGATGGGGAAGACCAGGAACTTCCTCCGGGAATGAACTTGGAAGCACCGGCCCTAGGAGGCCAGGCAGCTACAAACCAGTCCACTTTTGATTCACATGCCCGTCCAAATTTATTTCGAGACTGGGGTTCCACAAGGAATTGGGGGATGTGCGTCAGGAGTTGACTGATATGAAGGGTATTCTAATGGATGTCCAAACTCTAATAGGGCGTCTTTCTGGCCCGAGAGACGAGGAAAGAGTAAGACCTCGTATGAGAGAGGCCCCCTTTAGGGAGTCTACGTTCATGACAGACGCTCGACGGACTGCTCAAGGGCCACGTAACGTGACTTTTGAGCAATCTGAGATAAGGACAAATGCTCTCTTTGAACCCAGGAATCTGGTTCCCCCTGGTCGACCCTCTTCTTCACGTAATCGACCAGCGAATACGTATTGGAATGAGGCAGAGGACTTCCAAGAGGAAACAGATCGGGGGGAGGATTTTATTCCGTCTCGTCGCCCTGGAAAAGAGCCAATGGTCGATGCAGTTGGAGATCCCTATGAGCCTGGACCCCGGAATAGTAATCATCGTGAGGAGCCTTCATTTTATGTAAGGGATCCAACCAGCCAAACAATGGAGAAAGGCCTCCGTATAGCCCGTTAAGGCCAACTCGACTCGCTGGGCAGGGTCCGCTAGGCGGTGTACCCCCAGACTTAAGAGAGGCCATAACTCAGGTTATAGAGCAAGTCGTCCCCGGAATAGCTCGGCGAGATGACACCTGTTTATACAGGCCTCCTTATCCTGCGTACATTGATAGGGATTTCCCTTTACCTAGGGGTTATAGGGTGCCCGACTTCACTCGCTTCTCGGGCGAAGATGAAATGACTCCACTGGAGCATATTGCTCGCTTCACTCATCAACTTGGTGAGGCGGCCGGGAATGACTTCTGGAAACTAAAGCTCTTCCCGAATTCTTTAACCGGGGATGCCTTTACCTGGTATGCAGGTTTGCCGTCGGGGTCAGTAGCTTCGTGGACTCAGATGCAGTCCATGTTTGTTAAAACTTTTGCTTGACTCGATACCCCCATGTCGATGTTTGAGGTTATGCGCCTTAGGCAGGCTAATGGGGAACACCCGGGGCAGTTTTTAATGAAACTTAGAAAGGCCTTATTGCGGTGCAGGCCTCCCATACCGGAGAAAGACCAGTTGCTCCTCGCATTAAATGCGTTGTCCATTCCCTTCCAGAAAAAGCTACAAGGGGAGCGCTTTGCCGATCTATATGATTTGGCAAGGATAGCCACTGAGTACTGTCAGCTCCTAACAGAAGAGGCCAAGCTGACTCGAGCCTACCAAGTCGATACTTATGAAGTCGACGTGGCCGAGTTTGTTAAGGGAGAGTCGACTATATGTGACCTCTTGACTAGGAAAAATTCTAAAGCTAAAGCCTCCCAGAAAAATGCAGAGGAAAGGAAATACTCCTTCGACACAGATAAAGTCGACGCCATTTTTGACTGGCTTTATCAAAAGAAAAGGATCAGGCTTAAGCCTGGTCATCGAGTCCCTCAGACAGAAAGGGAAAAAAGTAGGAATTACTGCAAGTGGCATGGTTCCTTCACCCATACTACCAAGGACTGCCTGTCCTTTAGAAATATAATTCAGGATTTAATAGAGTCTAAAGAGCTCTGTTTTCCTGAAGTCGATGAAGTCGCCATGGTGGATGATAATCCATTTGGCGACGAAGTTGCCATTCATACATTTGATATATTTGACGCCGAAGTTAATCTTGTAGAAGTCATTAACGACTCTGCTATACCCTCGCAGGATTTGCAAGCAACTGGCGAGACCTTGGTGGCTAATGCCCTGATGAAGCGACTGTCTGAGCATGGGGTTTTCATCCTGCCGAAGGGAAGGGACAAGTGGCTTTGCCACTGGCACCTGAACGACACTCACACGGCGGACCAATGCCACACATTTAAGAAGTACCTGTTGGACAGTAAGACAGAAGACTGGTATGACCTGACCCCTTTCAAGGAAGCAGCAATGTCGTTGACCACCCCCCGAGGACCTTCTCACGCCCTCAAAAGTCCTCCTAGTGCGGATCGCCGACTGGCTTCGCGAGGAGGAAGAGGAGGTTCCCAGGGGCATAGGGGGAATGGAGAGGCAGCCGCCCGGGGTACGGAACGCCCGGCACGGCGACTTGAGTTTATGGACTCGTCTGGCCAGAGAGTCGTCAAGCAGGGGTACACTAGGACTACTCCTGTCAACGAGATAAGACCTGTGGAAGAGCATAAGGGAGAAGACCGACCCCAACAGGCTGCCAGTCGCAGGCCTCGATATGCGTCACAGACAGTCGATCCCCAGGAATTGCGGAGGGGACCTCCTATTGCCCAATTCTTGGACGAGAAGTTACTGTGCAAAAAATGCAAGCTGATCGCCCACAATCGGATACTTATTACCCAGCTCTGCACAGCATGCTGCGTCAACTATTTCTTGCGGTTGGTCGACTTGTCCGCAAAAGGGGAGATGCTGGTTAAAGCGGTCCGCCCCGAGGGTACAGGTAATTCGAACCCCGGCAAACCTTCCTCAAATAGACCAGGAAATACTCCAGTGCAGGTGGGATATGACCCAGTCAACGGCAGATTCGTGGAGGTAAGCCGACTCCTTTTGGGTTCTAAGAAACCAAAATTCGTCAAAGCCCTTAACCCTTCGTCTCAATGGCAGAAGGTGGAAAGGAAGGTTGTGCCCCCCTTAAGGGCTCAAAAGAGAAAGGAAAGGCGTCTAAGTCACGCCCAAAAAAGACGTAGAATGACCCCTGCGATACCACCCTCGGAAGGGAACCAAGCCGTAGAGAAACAAGTCGCGGAGCCTGAACGGGTCGAGTCTACTGATTACTCGGAAAACCCGGGCTCAAGCTTCGACTACACTCCTCTACGAGGAGACAAGCCCTGCGACTTCGACGCAGAACAAGGGCCCCATGTGAGCTGTAACGCTCTCACCTTTCCTGCGAAGTTCGCCTGCAACGACAGGTCGGAGGCACCGAAAGGTAAAACCCTGGACTCTAAGGTTACTTCTTTTCCATCTGGCTTCCCTCTGCGCTGGCTGAGGAAACCATCGGATCGCATGAAACAGCACATGCACTCGTTATACATCGCAGCCACCTTTGACGGTGTTTTAGTGGGTCGAGTCTTAATAGACAACGGCGCCACCGTCAATGTTCTCCCACTCACCAAGTTTAGACTACTTGGGTACAAGCCTAGCGAGTTGGTGCGAACCGACGTGGCTGTAAGCGGCTTTAATGGGAGGAAGTCCGAATGCCTGGGCATATGCTCTGTGCATTTAGGCGTTGGAAGACACGAGCAGGAAATTGCTTTCTTCGTAATTGATATAGCCCCTTCGTTTAATGCGCTTTTGGGACGCGATTGGCTTCATAAAGCCGCTGCCATCCCATCGACTTTGCATAGGGAGTTGATCTTACGGCTTGACTCTGAAATAGGGATTATCAGGGCTGATGAATACTCCTGTTGTGACAAGGGCATTTTACATGCAGAAACATGCAAGACGATCAAAGACCTCACCCTGGATCAACGCTACAAGCTAGGAGACCCTACTGTCGGACCCCTAGGCGAACCCTCCGGGAAGTTCGACTTCATTGTGAGCTATGGCACCTCTCACCCCAAGCCTGATGAGGGACCAATCGTGCCGACAGGATGGGGGCCCGACTTCACGGACAAGGACATAGATGAGGTCCTGCAGGAAGTAGTCCCGACCAAGGATGGAGGCGAGACAGACAACAGTCCTAATGGCGACAAGGGGGAGGCGCCTAAGAGCCAGGAAAGTGCTGCGACGGAGTTGGAGCCCGATAGACTCCTGCACGAGGGGATGTATGGACAGTGACGAAGGAAGAGGCTATGCAGTCGCTGATGTCCTCCAGCGACTTCAGGAGTATGTTAGGAAATCTAGGAAATTAGGTTGCCGAATAAGCAATGTAAATGCTGAGGCTAGCTTATCTAAGTCCATTGATACCGACTTAGGCGGTGTCCAGGGTCGCGAGTCACTTATGATGCCATGTGACCCGCTTGTAAGTATCAATCTAGGCGAGGAATCTAGCCCTCGGATCGTTTTCGTTAGTTCTTCAATGAATAAAGAACTTTTCAATTCTATTAAGGCTACTCTTGAGGAATTCAAGGACTGTTTCGCCTGGGACTACACTGAAATGCCTGGCCTAGATCGCCGACTTGTAGAACATAAGTTGCCAATCAAAGCAAGATTTAAACCAGTCCAACAGGCACCAAGGAGAATGACTCATGAAGTCACTCAGGCAGTATTCGAAGAAGTCAAGAAGCTCTTTAAAGCTGGGTATATAAGAACATCGAGGTACACCGAGTGGATATCCAGCATAGTCCCTGTCATAAAAAAGAATGGCAAGATTAGAGTCTGCATCGACTTCAGAGACCTAAATCGTGCTACTCCAAAGGATGAATATCCCATGCCCATTGCAGACGACTTAGTCGATAAAACTGCAGGGCATCAGATTATGTCATTCATGGATGGTTTCTCAGGATATAACCAAATTTTCTTGGCTGAGGAAGATATCCATAAAACCGCGTTCAGATGTCCCTTAGGCATTTTCGAGTGGGTAGTCATGTCGTTTGGGCTTAAAAACGCTGGTGCAACCTACCAACGAGCCATGAACGCCATTTTTGATGCTTCGATTGCCAAAACAGTCGAGGTATACATAGATGATATAGTGGTCAAATCAAAAGACGAGAGGTCGCATGCTAATGATCTTAGGAATGCTTTCATCCAAATGAGAAAGCATCAGCTCAAACTAAACCCTCTCAAATGCGCTTTTGGAGTAAGAGCAGGGCATTTCCTAGGGTTCCTAGTTCATCAACGAGGCATAGAAGTCGACCAGAACAAAGTGAATGCCATTCAGAGATTGAACCCTCCGAGTAACAAGAAGCAGTTACAGGCTTTCTTAGGAAGGGTCAATTATCTCAGGCGATTTATTGGTAACGTCGCTGGACGGACAGAAGTCTTCTCGACTTTACTAAAGGCAAAGGGAAACTTCGTGTGGAACGACGAACACCAAAAAGCATTCGAAGGCTTAAAGGAGTATTTAATGAGGCCGCCTGTGCTTGCCCCTCCTCGAATAGGAAAGCCCTATCTGCTTTACGTGGCAGCGACTGAAGCAGTCATAGGAGCCATGTTAGCCCAAGAGGCGGAAGACAAAACTGAGAGAGCGGTCTACTATTTGTCAAGACAACTAACCGCTACAGAAAAACGCTATACAATTAAGGAGAAGTTATGCCTGTCAGTCTTTTATAGTGTGACTAAGCTAAGACATTATATTGGATCCCAAGAGGTTCATGTCATTACCAAGTCCCCAGTCATAAAGTACTTTTTCGAAAGTCCCCTACTGACTGGGAGAATTAGTAAATGGAGTTTAGTGCTATCCGCGTATGATCTACGATTCAAATCCCAACAGTCGGTGAAAGGACAGGCTCTAGCCGACTTCTTGGTGAGTCACGATCCATCTGTATCAATCGACCAAGAAGAAACCCTTGAGAACATCCGGCAGGGTTGGTTTGATGGATCTTCGGCGAAATCCGGCGTAGGTATAGGCCTTCGTATACTTTCGCCACTAGGGAAAGATGTTCGTCTAGCGTATCGCTTGACGGCAACTCACACCAACAATGCGACTGAATATGAAGCTTTGATCACACTCCTGAAGGAACTATTAACCTTGGGAGCCAAGAAAGCCACAGTGATGGGGGATTCTCAACTGGTGATTAACCAGATGAATGGTACTTCTATATGCCAGGAGAAACTCACACCCTATCATCAAGTCGCCCGCAAGCTAGTCGAGCAATTTGAAGCGATCACTTTCCTCTTTGTAGGACGAGGGGAAAATACCATCGCTAATGACTTAGCCCAAAAGGCTTCAGGATACAAGGGCAAAAGAGGAAGCGATTGTATCCCAGAAATAGTTTCCCACCTAGCTCCCCAGAGCGACGCGTTCGCTCTGGTCATAATGACAAGCGATAAGGATTGGAGGAAGCCAATCACCGACTTCCTTTCTGACCCAACACAAAAGGCGAGCCGAAGAATTAAGACTCAGGCTCTGTCGTACACCCTTATAGATGGGTACTTTACAGAAAAACCAAGGAAGGAGTCCTGTTAAGGTGTATCGACCTAGACGAAGCGACCCCAATTATGTTGGAGACTCATCAGGGGTTATGCGGATCTCACCAATCTGGCACCAAAATGTCTTGGACTATCCAAAGACATGGTTTTTACTGGCCATCAATGCTAAAGAACTGCATAGAGATGGCCAGGGGATGCCAAGAGTGCCAAAAACATGGTCCGGTGACAAGAGCCCTAGCATCCGACTTGGTCTCAGTCATCAAGCCTTGGCCATTTAGGTCTTGGGCTTTAGATATAATCGGGGAAATCCATCCGCACTCGAGTAAAGGTGACGCCTATGTTCTAGTCGCCACCGATTATTTCACTAAATGGGTCGAGGCTCAGGTTTATAAGAAGATCGATCATAAAGAAGTGATCGATTTTCTCAAATCATCCATCATCTATAGATTTGGAATTCCCCAGAATATTGTAGTGGACAATGGCACCGCTTTCAATAATGAGAAAATGCGAGAATTCGCTACGGAGTTTGGTTTCTCAATCACCAACTCAACACCTGATTATCCTCAGGCGAATGGACAGGCTGAAGCTACCAATAAACTCATAAAGAACAATATTCAGAAAATGGTTGGTGCAAATCCAAGAGAATGGCACAAACTATTACAAGACACTTTGTGGGCTTTAAGGGTTACTAAGAGAGAAAGCACAGGGGAAACCCCTTTTTCACTAGTATATGGGCAAGACGCCGTCCTACCTATTGAGGTTCGATACAAGTCGCTCAGGGTGACTCACCCTGATTTACAAGACGAGGCAATGTACCTCGCTTTGGAAGAATTAGAGAAGAAGCGACTTGATGTAATAGACCGACTCGAGGTGCATAAACAAAGGATTGCTAGGCATTATAATAAAAGGGTTGTCCATAAGCACTTTAAAGTGGGCGACTTGGTTTGGAAGATGGTGCTACCCCTTAAGTCGAAAGACCAAGTTTTGGGTAAATGGTCCCCTAATTGGGAAGGTCCATATGAGGTATGCGAAACATACTCATCTAATGGTTATCGACTTATGACGAGAAGTGGGGTCAGACATCCATTAAAGGTTAATGGTAAATATCTCAAACCCTATCGCGCGACTATCTGGGAAGCTCACCATAATATCCTAAAACAAAGGACTCCATTAATTTGGGAAGCGCTTAATTCCTAAGAAATCGCGCTAGGCTCCAGTAACACTGTCTGGAAGAATGAATTGTGCGTAGTGGGCAGAAATTCATTTGAGACACAATGCACTTGACTTATTGAGTAAAACAAAAACAATGGAATTGCATTGTTCTTAGACTACAAATCTAATTTCCATAACCCGCCAACTTCTTTGAAATCGAGGACAAGGGATTCACGGGCTCGTCGCTTCGCGTTCACCTTGTTTCGCTGGGCATAAAGGTCGACGACCTTTTCTCTATCCTTCTCAGCATTGGCCTCCAGCTCCTCGATTTCTTGAGTATTGATCGATGCGAGCTGCCAAGTCAGGTCATTCTTGAGGTTCGTATAGAACTCTATTTGTCTTTCTGCCTTGGTCAGCTTCTCTTGCACGTCGACCAAACGTTGGCGGGCGTCCTACGCAGCTTTAGAGGCCTGCCCTCGAGCTTCATTAATCGACTGAATCTTCGAGTCAGTCGATTCCAAGGTGAGCAGGTCGGCGTAGTAATCCCTCCAACGGGTCCAGTACGTCGACCTGAAGCTCTTGCAGGCCCCCAATATTTCGTCCGTGACCCGAGGGGATGCTTCGATCCTCTTCAACAGCTTCTGCATCCTCCTAAATTCGTTGACGCTTAAGGGGTCGATGAGCAGGAGTTGGCAAAGTTCTTCGATATCCTCGTGAAGCTTCTCCCACGGATCTTTGGTTAACCTAGAAGTCGTTGCAGCAGGACCCTGAAGAATAAGAGGCAAAATATTGTTAAACAATACCCTAAAAAGGCCAACGACTTCGTATGATCGAGTACTTACCTCTGGAGGCAATTTATCCCCAGAGCTCTCATCCGAAGAAGAAGGGGGAGTAGGAATCTTCTGTCGGCCAGCAGGCACCTTCACCCTCTTCGGACGAGCCTATAAGGAAGGATACAAATACCCCAATCAAAATCGCAATGATAATACTATGTTCTGTTCAAAACAAGAACACATACCATCGTTGATGTAGGAGTTTGGACTGGAGGAGAAGGAATAGCTTGGTTTTCCTCCTCACGAGTCGACCGGGTCGGTGGGTCGACCGGGATCGCGACATCCAGAACAGCCTGTTCTTCTTGCACCAAGGCCTCAGGGATGTGCTGTTCCTGAAACAGAATATGACGCAGAACCAAAAGTTCATATATGAACTAAAGTAATGATACACCAGCTTAGAATTAAACTCACCTTGGCGACTGAAGCCTTTGAACTTTTGTCTAAGGCATGGGAGATAAGCTGGTCATCATCCTCATCTAAAGCCTCTCCCTAGACAATATAGTATGGGTTAGATATGAAAACTCAAAACAAAAACTGGAGTCATCAGAGTCATACCTCTGCGGTCGGCCTTTGTGGAGCGTCGACTGCAGCTGAAGACGCTCGCACCGCAGCTGGTGCCTTGGTAGATGAAGTCGCCGTTGAAGCAGCTGGCGACCTGGATGGGGTCGCCGCTGCAACAGCTGGCGACCTGGATGGGGTCGCCGCCGCAGTAACCAGCGACCTAGGAGAGGAAGTCGCCGCTGGAGTCAACGTCTTCACCAGTCTCTTCCTCTGAGACAGAGGCACCTCTTCAAGATCTTCTTCCTCTCTCTCGGCCGCCTTGCACTTTGGTGCGCTTTTAGATCGAGCCTTAGAGGGATCACCTTTGGCTACTTCCCTGGGGCTCGCAACTTTAGCCTTCCCCTTGCTGGTCGACTTGAGTTTAGAAGGAGCAGGGACAACGGGGGCTTTAGATTTGGGTTTTCCAGAGCCCCGAGGAAGCAATGATCCTGAAAGAGGAGAAAAACCTATGATTAGTATTAAGAACCCAATACTCTTAAAACAAAGCTAAGTCCTTACCTTTTGCTTTAATATGCGCGTCATCAGTGTAAAAATCAGGTTCCTTGGAAACCTCCAAGAAATGCATCAAGGCCCGCAGCTCTTCGTATGTAGTCGACCACAGCACAGTGAAGAACTGTGTGGCGAAACAGGAAGAAGTATCAGATGGGAATTCCATTTGGGAGAGCCGCGCCTTGTGATTGAGCAAGTTGAAGGTCTTCGAGTCAATCGACTTGCACACAATCCTTTTCATCCTGTTCTCGTATAAGCCGCCGGCAGGGTCAGCGAGTGGAACTGCTACACTTTGGATAAACCCAAACTGCCTTGCACACAGTTGAGGGTTGTAGACTTCGAAGGTCAGGTAGCCGTAAAAAATAACCGGCAGATCTCTGCGGGTCAATACTCCATCCCAGAAGCCACGAGCAGTTTGAGGATTGATTTCCTGAGCAAGTGTCTTGCCGCCTGGAAAGGGTGCCCAGTCGCGTCGATCTACCCTGCCGAAGTCGACTATGTGCTTTAAGTGGCCAGTGATCGATGTCATAAGCCATTGATCCTTACACTGGCAGCACTGATCTAGGATGGTCTCCCCATAATAGGAGGCTTCAAGGGGCAAAGAAGGGACCTTGAACCCAGTCAATCCCGGCATCCACATGGCCGACCAAAGATGAACTAGCCAGAGCAACCCTCCTGCTGGATGTTTTGGAAATGGCTTGATTTGAGACGTTGCTCTGTCCAGATCGTGATAAAGGAGACCCAAAACGAAGGGACCCCAGGAGATTTCTTCATTGGTCTCCCTTAGAAAATTGGCCACCGCATAAGAACTGTGGCTAACTTTCTTCCCAGGGAAGCAATAAACGAATTTGCTCAACCAGGTGCTGAGGAACTCGACCTCTTCCTGGGCACCAAAACCTTCAGTCGATAATCTCTCGTCTGACCTCGTGCCTGCTGAGGCCATCTTCAGGTGCCTATTCACCACCTCCATGTACTGAAGGGCGCCCTTGGGAGTAATATCATCTGCCTGAGAGTATTGTCGAACAGGGCGGCCATTGATTTTGCACCTGGTCAAAATCTTCACATCTGCCAATGTAACTGACATAGGGCCTTCTGGGAAATAGAAGCAGTTCACGGCAGAATTCCAGAAAGGCAGCATGGCCGAACAAGCCCTAGGATCACAGTTCTTATTTGCCACCGACATCCTAAAGAATCTCAAAATCTTCTGATTCCTAAACCTCTCTGTAAAGTGCTCCACCCACATCTCAAGCCAGTCTACCATCTCAGACTTAGATGCAGATGGAAAACACAGGAAAGATCCCTGACCTTCCCAGTTGAGGGGATCGATGAAGTCGGGATGACAAATCGGGATGGGCTTCTCAGTGATGAGATAGTTGAGCGGCACCGTTTCCGGGAAAAGATGCTCTGGCAAGATGGGTCCAAGAGTGACGCCCGACCCCTGATCCTCTGCGACCGGAATGGGTCCGGGTGGCCCCGTGCGCAGATTATGGAACTCAAAAGACTTAAAAGTTGTCATCTTTTTGAGGATCAAAGGAGTTTTGGTAAGGGAGACGAAGGGTTTTCTGGGAAGCGAGGGTTTCTGTTTTCTTGGAGAAGATGGAGAAGTGTTGAGCAAGGAAGAAAAGTGCGGGAAAAGGGTGATGACTCTCCTTTATATAGGGTATGATTTCTGCTGAGTCGGCATAGCCAACCCAGCATAAAAGGGGGGCTTATGTTGACATGGCAAATAATTTTGGGCCTGGGCTTAGAACAGAAACCCAGTAATCACTCAAGTCACACTCCGAGTCGGCCCAAGATACAGTCGTCTAGGCCGACTCACGACGAAGTCGATTAGGTCGACCCATGACGAAGTCGACTAAGTCGACTTATGAACGGAGTCGACTAGGTCGACTCACGATGAAGGGATATGGTAATCAAAGTCAACCAAGATGACTCAACAGTAGCTAAGTCTACTAGTAGGGTCAAGTCGACGGAATTCTGGATAAGTCGACCAAGTCGGTCGTAGTCTGTACAGATCAGTCAAGTCGACAAGGTTGAAATAAATTTATTCATTTTCAATCACGTTTGTTAAGGATCGTAACTGATCCTGAATATCCAGGAACGTGATCCCATATATCAAGGAGGTTGTTGAGACACTCCCACGATATTAGGGATCACGATCTATAACACGATCTGCAACACGATCTATCTGTTACGTGTTAAGCACGTACAAGTCCTCTATAAATAGCAGAGGAATTTTTCAAGACAAAACACGACCATACACAGCCAAAACTCTGAAGTTTGTTCGTCAACCTTAGGAATTAGATACCTTGACCTGGTTTATAGGTCAACTCCCCTTCCACCGACAGAGTGAGCTCGTAGGGCCTTTGCCGTCAACCTCCCGCCTGCGACACCACCGACGGAGTGAGCTCTCAAGGGCCTTTGTCACAGCCTCCCGCCAGCGACCGCCACCGATGGAGCGAGCTTTCAAGGCCTTCGTCACAAGTTCTCCGCCGTCACAGGATTCCACATCGTTGTCACCACTTGCTTCTTTTTTCGTTTTGTTATGGCTGTAAGCCCCTGATCCTAATTCGTCAAGATTGTAAGACTTGCATTCTATTTGGATTAAATTGTGCATCTTCTTACTGGCGACCACAATCCAATTCCTGTGAGTCCTTTGCCAAATATTTCCGACGTGATCCGTTCTATACGCGAACATACATGCATCCCAAACAAGCAATGACTTCTAAAACTCGTCGGCGGCCGCGATCCCATGTGCGTCACAAATGCATGGGGCGAGTTGGTAGGCAGAACAACGAAAAGTTGGGGGGGTTGGGGCGTAAGACTTTTTGATGGGCACGTGATCTTCGGGCGTTGGTTGAAGAACGACGGATAGGAGCTAAGCTACAAGATAGGGAAGACAAGATTTTTTTAAGTAAGTTTTTGTCATTTTGCGCACTGTCCATTTCATTCGTTGATTTATTACGATACCGTCGAACATCTGGTATTCCGGGTAGTCAGGACACTGCATGTTCCACGGATGGATGGGGTCGGAGACTCCGCTCGAAAGCCTACGATTTCGGTTCACGAGATTAATTACGACTCCGCGTTGCATTTTGCCCAAGTTTGTGTCGGCAGTGAGATCGTAAAAAGTATGCATTCTGATTTACAGGAGACAACGCCAAAAATATAACTATTACCTCCATTCGCAAATGCATATGAGAATGTAATAATACTTTCGTCCGAGGTGCTCCCGGATCCTAATATTTCTCGAGTTATTATTACAAAAGGGGTTCCCGTAATGGCTTGTTATGGTGCATTAAATATTAAGTTCTGATTTAATACTAGGCCGATGGGCCAAGACTTCTTAATTTTTAGCAATGACTGCTTTTTAATGTCCAGCTATGTACATTGACTATTTCTCCCCTTATTATTTCAACGCACCACTAATCCTAAATAAGACAATTTGAAACACAATACTCTGTGACTAAAAATCTATGTTCTTTAAAAATTATCGACTCTTATTTTAGAAGACATTTATTTGTGGTGACATGTTTGAAATAACATTAATTAGTCTAGATGAAGTGCTGACTTTTGTGGCTTTGATCGGATTGCTTAATAAATTTATTTTATATTGACTATGTATCTTCTCCAGATATATATTGATAATTAATACGACTTACTCTATTTTAAATACATATATAATTTAGGAAAACACAACTGAAGTAATAAAATATAACTTTATATAATACCCTCCCTTAATGGGTCACGTTTACCAAAATGATTTTAAAATTAACCGGGACAAAACTATGGCTTAAAAAAAATTATAGCTACATGGATAGCTAAGATGCAGGTAAGCCATCTCTCTCTTGATATAATATTCAGGAAAGTAAAATTTCATACAAAATAACATGGCAAAAAAAAAAACACTTGAATATATTCTTTCTAAAGATGATTTTGAAGGATTATGAACCCGAAATTGATGTTAAATGAAAATTTTCCTAGTGAAAAATAAATAAAAAAAATACTCAAATTATTTGTACAACCAATTTTATTTTCTGATTGTGTGTGAATTTGGGAATGAGTTTATTAGTTATGGCCCAAGGTCTCTGGGCGATTGCAAAGGTCCCCCCCCCCCCCCCCCCCTCAAGTGCTTCCCATAAGGCCTAACAACCCTTTTGACCTAACCTTCCTCTGGTGAGAGTGAGGTACTGAAGGGCGCCAACAATGCTACTTTATTCTGTTGAATCAGTTGTTGCTTGCGAGTTTCCCTGATCAGAAACCCTCTGCAACCCAACTGGGAGCGAAACGGAATCACGCATGCTTCAAGAGTTCGTGACAAAAGAGCTTGAGGAGACATTCTACCCGGTATATGTACTGTTCAACATACATATCCTGTGGAATCTCCATTCGTTGTATAACCTGTAACGCTCCAGTGGTGAACAGCATTACGCTTCTCGCCATGTCAACATCGCTTCTTCCTTGCATAACTCTTAAGAAATGCGAGTATCTCGTGCAAGGGAAATGGCAACATGAAAATGGAGCCTTCATGTTAGACTCCATACGCAAAAGAGGGCGGGTGGGGTTGAAATTGTGATTTAATATGCTTTGAAATGTTTTTAAAATAAATAAATTTATATCGAAAATTAGTAGATGTTGTGTACATGTCTTCTGTCTAAAATCTTCCCCAAATGATTGATCAAACCACTCAAAATATTTGCACGAATCACATGATGGTGCAATCGTGGGGGTGCTTGACGTAAGGCCACATCTCGGCCTTCTTCCCCGTACTCCTCACCCTTTTCAACACCTTGGCCGAGTCCACGAAACCCGTCACTGAAACCTTGTTCTGCTTCCTATTGCCGTCCACAGATTACACACCTACATTATTATGCAGTTAAGAAAGCCGTTCAATCCATCTCTTACGTCTATACACACCCATTTCGCTAGTCCCTCCTCGTCTCAGCGTCAGGTTACCTCTTATGGAGCATACGGCGTGCCTGACCCTTCTCTCACATCCATCGCAGTCCATCTTCACCTTTATCTCCACCGTCTGTGCGACAAGGAATCACTAAGTCAATCATCCTCTCGTTGTGTTTAGGCATATATGACAACCAAAGAAGGAGGGCGGGAGGGATTAGATCACTGACCTGCATCGGCCTACGCCGTCTTGTCGTGGTGTTCTCGTCGAAAACAGATCACGTCGGAAATATTTGGTAATAAGACTCACAGAGATTGTAAATGTGGTCGCCAGTAAGTAATTGAATGAAATAGATCGAATGTAAACAGTTTTACAGTAGGTAAAGAATGCTTACGGCCATAAAAGTAAAAAACAAGGAGGATAGTAAGGTCGTAGACTGGCTACTGGGCTCTGTACACTCAGAGCTAGGTCATAGACTTGATGCTGGAAACTACAATCCAGCAGGTCTGGGCGGTGAAGGATGTCGTAGACTTGACGCTGGGTACTCCGGACTTGAGAATCTGGGTAGCGTCGTCGTAGACTTGATGACAGAGTACCGTAGACTTGCACTCCTTGGCTGGCACAACTCGGTTGCTGGGCTTGGTGGACGGAATGTGGTCGAATGTAGAAGCGGACGTGGATACCAAGGCTACGGTGGCTCACCCTGGTGGCTGTGTCAAAGGCGGAGATGTGTACCGGGACTACGATGGCTCGTCCTGGCGTTGGGGTCGAAGGCGGAAATGTGTGTACCGAGACTACGGTGGTTCGTCCTGGCGTTGAAGTGCTGGCGGGGATTTTGTTACCAGAGCTACGGTTGCTCGCTCTGATGGTGGAAGCGAAGGCGGAGTTTGGCTATCGGAGTTACGGTTGCTCATTCTGTCGGTGGAAGGAAGACCAATGAAACTTTAAGAGTTTCGCCCAGGTCGGGGAATCCTAACAACTAACAACTAGCGATGACGAGCAAGATAAGTCTCTGTTGGCTGATTTGTTCATGTTTTTCTCTGAGAGAGATCCTCTCCCTTTTATACTCGGTCTGTTACGACCTTCTGAAGATCTTCCAGACTCAACCACCCCCAAGGATCTCGGAGCCAACAAACTGACTTCCACCCGTGTGGACGTGGGTCATAGACTCCTTTGACTTCGGGGTTAATCAATTATCTTTTAAGACGTGCATTAGTACAGACGTGGGTTGTAAGCTCCATTTATCTCGGGGCTATTTAACCGTTCTCCATGACGTGTGTCCTGTGCAAGCGTGGGCTTGTAGACTTCCCCTGGTTACAGGATCACTACTCAGCCATATGGTCTGTGTAGACTACAGATGCAAGCCTGGTATGTCTAACTCTGTTATGGGCTTAGCGTCTATTGTAGGCTTTGTCAGAAATAGTAGGCCCAAAATAATCTATTGTGTCAACATAAGCCCCCCTTTTTTTGCTGAGGGGGCTTCTGTCGCCTGAGCAGTTCTGACATCTCTTGCGTCATAAGAAGAATCTTTTATCCACTGCAGAAAGAAACCTTTCGTCTTCTTCCTTATGCAGAAAGAATACCTTTTGTCTTCTTCCTCCTACCTTCTGCAGACAGAAAACTTTTCGCCTTCTTCCTTCCAAACTCTCTTTAAATACCCTTACCAACTCTCTGAAAAATCCTCACTTCTCACTTTAATAATGTCTCCTCTTTTCAAACTCCAAACCTTGGGTCTTACTTCCAAGCCTTGCTTCTTGGTATGGTTCCTCTACCTATAGAGTCCTCCATCTCCTTCTGTTAAGAGAACTTTATGGATCTCTTGAAGATCAGTGGTTTCTTTCGCTCCCCCCCGTTGAGAGGCCAATGGCGCAGAGTCCTCCACTTGGCTCGGGGAGCGGAGGCACGAGTGTTCCATGCATCCATGGCCTAGCTTAGTGCTCACAGGTAACCAGATATCCCTCAACGCTGGTACAGTTGAGTGTTGTGGAACGTGTATGCTGGAGCCCTTCTGCCTATTTAAAGACAAACAGCTGTACGTCTCCGTGACAGGGCACACCCATCCCACTGGAAGTTTCTCAGAGGTATACAGCACGACTGGTTCTCCTTTCCTGCCGCTCGTCTTACTCTTTTGCAAAGAAGGATCTTCCAACAACAGTATATCCTTCTGCAAGAGGTGCCCTCAGCACGCAATCCAAAGACTGGATAACCTCAGAAGGCCGTTCAGACAGCCAAGTATTGTTGCAGATGGCTACGATCCGGTTCTGAAGCAAACGAAGACCCTGGGGCTGTAATGTCTTCATCATCTGACATTACAGCAGACTGAACTCGAAAGGCAGAAGGCTTGTAGTGTTCAGTGTCCCATCATACACGAGCTTTCCTTTGGCCCAGTGAGACAGATCGTAGGTATTCACAAGTTGACTCGTTACTGCCAAACTCCAGGGAAAAAGAGGCGAAAACCCAGTGAGGCAGACCGTAGGTATTCACGAGTCAACCCGCCCCTGCCAGACCTTAGGGAAGTAGAGGCGATCGCCCAGTGAGGCAGACCGTAGGTATTCACGAGTCAACCTGCCTCTGCCGAACCCTAGGGACGAAAAGGCATAAGGAGAACAACAAGGAGCGGAGGAGGAAAAGAAAGTGGGATCGACTGGGTTTACGATGCAGCAGTCGAAGAGCTAACCAAGTGCGAGAAACAGGAGAAGCAACCTTGGTCACAAAGAGCCCCTCTTTTGAAAATGTCCCAAAGATGGTAGACATAAAACTCTACCTTTGTCGACTTAACGACTATATCATCAATGTAGACTTCTACTGTCTTGCCAAGAGAGGCATCAAATATAGTGTTCATTGCTCACTGATAGGTAGCACCAGCGTTCTTTAATCAAATGGTATTACTACCCATTCGAATATTCCTAAGGGGCATCTGAATGCTGGTTTATGTATATCTTCTTCTGCGATGAAAACTTGGTTGTAACCAGAAAAACCATCCATGAATGACATAATCTGATGCCCTGCTATCTTGTCTATAAGAATGTCTGCGATGGGCATAGGGTATTCGTCCTTTAGAGTAGCACAATTCAGATCTCTAAAGTCTATACTGACTCTGATTTTACCGTTCTTCTTTAAGACGGGCACGATGCTAGAAATCCACTCTGTATAGCGTGAAGTCCTTATGTAACCTGCTCGAAAAAGTTTTTTAACTTCTTCAAAGACTAATTGTGTTACTTCCTTAGTCATGCGCCTTGGTGCTTGCTGCACTGGTTTAAAATCCTTCTTGATGGGAAGGGTGTGTTCCACTAGTCTACAGTCTAAACCTGGCATTTCAGTATAATCCCAGGCGAAACAGTCCTTGAATTCCTCAAGTACTCCCTTAATAGCATTAAAGAGTTCTTTATTTACTGAAGAACTAATGAAAAGAATCATAGGAGAAGACTCGCTTCCTAGATTAATGTTGACCAATGGGTCGCATGGGGTCATCAAAGACTCTCGTTCCTCTGTACCACCTAAGTCGGTAGACACGGGCTTATTACAAGCGTTAGGCGCTCTAAGCGATTCTGAGTTTATTGAAAGCCAAGAGATAGGTTGTCTACAACAATGATTTCCTTGGTAGACTTGAAGCCATCGAAGGACATCGGCGACTGCTTCGTTCCCTTCTTCATTCTGGTCCATAGATTCCTTCCTTTAGGAGTCTATCGGGCTCCAACTCCGCAACAGCGTTTTGCTGGTCTTTTCCATCTCTGTCTTCCTTTGCTCCATCGGTTCTTACGGGGTTTTTGCCCGAATTAACCTCTTGCAGAACTTCCTCTATGTCCTTGGCGTCTCATCTCCCTATCCAGTTGGAACGATCGACCCCGTCTCTGGCTTAGGGTGCGATGTTCCATAGTCTACGATGTAGTCAAACTTTCCAGATGGTTGACCAAGGGGTCCGACAGTAGGGTCGCCAAGCTTATAACGCTATTCCATTGTGAGGTCCTTAACAGTCTTGCTTGTCTCTGCATGTAAGATACCTTTGTCACAACAGGAGTATTCATCAGTCTTGATAATTTCAATTTCAGAGTCGACCCACAACATCAACTCTCTATGTAAAGTGGAAGGAATAGCTGCCGCTTTATGGAGCCAGTCGCGGCCCAACAAGGCCTTAAAAGTAGGAATTATGTCTATCACAAAGAAAGCGATTTCTCTTTCCTGGCGACCGACTTCAAGGTGCACAGAGAAAAGCCCTAAGCATTCAGACTTCCTACCATTAAAACCACTCACTACGACATTGGTTTTAACCAAGTCGTGAGGCTTATACCCAAGCATTTTAAACCTGGACAGAGGAAGCACGTTTATATTAGCTCCATTGTCTACAAGGACTCGACTCATCATTGTACCATCAAAGGTAGCGGTTATGTATAAAGAATGCATGTGTTGTTTCATGCTATCAGATGGTTTCTCCAACCAATTTAGTGGGAAGCCTGTTGGGTAAGCATGAGAACAAGGAAGAGGCACTTTACCTCTTAGGGTCTCCACATTTCGCTTACTAGCGAAGTCTACAGGCAGGGTAAGAGCGTTGTAGCTCACGACTGGCCTCATTTCCCTGTCGACATCACTTGGGATTTCGCTCCGAAGCAGGGTATAGTCGAAACTTGAGCCAGGCTCTTCTGAATGGTCTGTAAACTCAATGTGCTCTGTTTCGGCGTTCAATCCCTTTGTAGGCACCCTAGCCGGTAGAGCGACTCCTGAGAGGGTAGGCCTAGGCCTCTTAGCGACGTGACTTAGACATCTGTCCCTTCTCTTGCGAGCCCTTGGTGGCAAGGTGGTTTTGCCCACTGCCTTCTGCCAATATTTTGAAGGGTTAACCGCTTTAATTACCCTTGATCTCTTAGAACCAAAGAGAGTTTGACATACATCGACAAAGTCTCCAACAAATGGATCGTATCCTACTACCGTCCGCGTTGGTACCTGTTGCGGTTCCAAACAAGTGTTGTTAGTTTCACAAGTACCTGTAGCTGTAGAGCGCGCGGGTTTGACCACGATCTCCCCATTTGAGGACAAATCTACAAGCTTGAGGAAGTAGTTGACACAACAAGAGGTGCAGAGCTGAGTGATCACGATATTGTTTTGAGCTATAAGCTTGCATTTCTGGCAAAGCATCCTCTCATCAAGGAACTGAGCTATGGTGGTCCTGTCCGGAGTGCCTGGATGTCTACCTTAGGCGTTCCGTGTCTTGACTTGTTCCCGTTCTCCTGTGGCCTGTCAAACCGCTGGGTTCTACTAAGGTTGTCCTCCTCTATGTTTCCAGAGTGAGATTCACCTGAGTGGCCATGTCTCTCCTGCCCCGGCTTTGCCCCTTGTTGAGAGGACGAATCATTAAACTCCAGATGTCGTTTGGGACGCTCGAACGCACGGGGCTGCTGTTCGAGTGCTCTACCTCGACCATGAGGGCCACCTCTTCCTCCCCGGGTAGCTGGCATGCGCTCTGCGCTTGGGGGGCTCTTGAATCCCCTTTGTGAATTGTTAGAGGCGCTTCGCGAACTTGGGGAGACTATTCCCATCGCTACGTTCTCAAGTGGGGTCGGGTCATACCAGGAATTCCCCTTATTGTTCTGCAAATACTTCCTGAACGTATTGCATCTATCAGTGGTGTGCATGTCATCCATGTGCCAGCAACAGAGGTGGGCGCCACTTCCTTGACCGGACAGGTGGCTACACCCTTATCAGCCAGGCGACGGAAGAGGGCATTCGCCACCAAAGTCTCCCCGGGAATCTTTACATCCTGCAGGCAAAAGTCTTTATTAGTTTCGATGAAATTGATGTCTACATCAACAACATCGAACATATGAATGGCTATTTCGTCGTCAAAAGGTCTGTCGTCGACCATAGTGACTTCATCTACTTCAGGAAAGTACAATTCCTTTGACTCTATAAGGTCTTGAATTATATTCTTGAATGACAGACAGTCCCTGGTCGTGTGTGTAAACGACCCATGCCATTTGCAGTAATTCCTAGTTTTTCTCTTTCTGTCTGGGGGGCTCTATCGCCTGGCTTAAGCTTAATCCGCTTCCGTCGGATGAGCCAATCAAAAATCGCATCTGCCTTGTCTACGTCGAAAGAATATTTTCTTTCTTCACCAGACTTCTGAGATGCTTTTGCTTTTGAGTTTTTCCGTGCAAAGGTTCAAAAACCGTTGCTTCGCCTTTCACGAATTCGGCCATGTTTACCTCAAGGGTTTCCAACTGATAAGCGTGCTTAGACTGGGCTTCTTCCATCAGTAACTGATGGTACTCAGTTGCTCTCCTAGACAAGTCATACAGGTCATTAAACCTTTCCCCCTGTAGCTTCTTCTTGTAGGGCATAGACAACGCGTTTAACGCAATCATCAACTGATCCCTTTCAGGAATTGCAGGTCTACAGCGAAGTAGCGCGTTTTGTAGACGCATGAGGAACTGTCCTGGGTGTTCTCCAGCGGTCTGCTTAAGCCGCATCACCTCAAAGATTGACATGGGGGTGTCTAGCCGAGAAAATGCTTTCATAAAGAAAGACTGCATTTTCGCCCATGATGTTACTGATCCAGGAGGTAGACTTGCATACCATGTGAAAGCGTCTCCCGTAAGAGAATTCGAGAATAACTTTAGCTTCCAAAAATTATTGGCTGCAGCATCCCCTGCCTGTTGAGTGAACCGGGCTATATGCTCCATGGGTGTCATCTCATCTTCCCCCGAAAAGCGGGTAAAATCAAATACTCTGTAGGGCAGGGGAAAATCCCTGTCGATGTAGGTAGGGTGTGGACTCCTGTATAAACCAGGGTCGTCCTGCCTGACAGCCCCAGGTACTATTTGCTCTAAGACCTGAGCAATCGTCTCCCTCAGATTCTGTGGTGGTGGTACAGGATCGAACTGTTCCCGAACATATTCCTGACTCACCTTTTCTGGAGGATAAGACACCCTTGTCGCGACTCGAGGTGGCTGTGGTTTTTACCGAGACGTTAGTGTATAAGCTCTCTGCCCGTGGTAGACTTCCTATAACGGGAGCTTCCCCTGGAGGTATCTCCTCTACAGGTGCTTTACCAGGTCGGCGAGGAGGTATAGCATTTGCATACCTGTTTGTCTCACCCTAGGCCTCTACGTCATCGTCTACAGGGTTCACTGCATACACAGCATTTGCCCTCCAAGACGTAGGAGACCGAGATGTAGTAGGCCTTGATGGGGACATCCGATCCCTATTGCTGACCTCTGTAGCACGTGGGTTAGCACCGCCCCAAGGCTCACCCTCTTGGAACGTCACATTGCGCATCTCCGCGCGCCTGGCGTCTCCCATGAAAGAATTCTCTCTGTCTACGGGGACACTTGGCTTTGCAGCGGGATTTGACCTACTCAAAGCACTTAGTTGTTCCAAAATCTGAGCCATATTGTCTTGCAATCCAGTGACATGTCTGTCCATCAGGCTTCTCATATCATTGAATTCTTTGTGGAATTCAAGCCTGGATATGAACTCAGAAGGAGCATATACCCTGGAATCAGGTTGATTCGCAGTTTCTTGGCTCCTTTGAGCTGCGGTCTCGACATTTAAGCCTCCCGCTATAAACTGATCATCTCCATCTAATGGAGGGGGAAGTCGCGATTAGCTCCACTCCTAGTACTTTTTGCCATCTAAAAACTTTAAGTTTCACGGCTCCCACTATGGTCGCCAAAAACGTGTTCGCGTCGAAAACGGATCACGTCGAAAATATTTGGCAATAAGACTCACAGGGATTGTAAATGTTGTCGCCAGTAAGTAATTGAATGAAATAGATCGAATGTAAACAGTTTTACAGTAAGTAAAGAATGCTTACAGCCATAAAAGTAAAAACAAGGATGATGGTAAGGTCGTAGACTGGCTACTGGGCTCTGTACACTCAGAGCTAGGTCGTAGACTTGATGCTGGAAACTGCAATCCAGCAGGTCTGGGCGGTGAAGGATGTCGTAGACTTGACGCTGGGCACTCCGGACTTGAGAATCTGGGCAGCCTCATCGTAGACTTGATGATAGAGTGTCGTAAACTTGCACTCCTTGGCTGGTACAACTCGGTTGCTGGGCTTGGTGGATGGAATGTGGTCGAATGTAGAGGCGGACGTGGATACCAAGGTTACGGTGGATCACCCTGGTGGCGATGTCGAAGGCGGAGATGTGTACCAGGACTACAGTGGCTCGTCCTGACGTTGGGGTCGAAGGCGGAAATGTGTATCGGGACTATGGTGGCTCGTCCTGGCGTTGGAGTGCTAACGGGGATTTTCTTACCAGAGCTACGGTTGCTCACTCTGATGGTGGAAGCGAAGGCGGAGTTTGGCTGTCGGAGTTACGGTTGCTCACTCTGGCGGTGGAAGGAAGACCAATGAAACTTTAAGAGTTTCATCCAGGTCGGAGAATCCTAACAACTAACAACTAAGGGGTGACGAGCAAGATAAGCTTCTGTTGGCTGATTTGTTCGTGTTTTTTCTCTGAGAGAGATCCTCTCCCTTTTATACCCGGTCTGTTACGACCTTCTGAAGATCTTCCAGACTCAACCACCCCCAAGGATCTCGGAGCCAACAAACTGACTTCCACTCGTGTGAATGTGGGTCGTAGACTCCTTTGACTTCGGGGTTAATCAATTGTCTTTTAAGACGTACATCAGTACAGACGTGGGTTGTAAGCTCCATTTATCTCGGGGCTATTTAACCGTTCTCCATGACGTGTGTCCTATGCAGGCGCAGGCTTGTAGACTTCCCCTAGTTACAGGATCACTACTCAGCCATATGGTCTGTGTAGACTACAGATGCAGGCCTGGTGTGTCTAACTCTGTTATGGGCTTAGCGTATATTATGGGCTTTGTCAAAAATAGTAGACCCAAAATAATCTATTGTGTCAACACGTGGCAGCAGACGAGACATCGCTGCAGAAGTCGGAGAGGAAATCGAGAGCCCCCATATGTTGACTTGCTTCAAAAACACTTCAGTAAGATTACTGCCAGGCCAAAACTCGGCCGATGTAGTTCAACTACAGGGGAGAGGGATAAAAAGTCAATCAGCACAAAACCCAGGAGGGCCATGGCCACTATTTATAGGCCCAAGCCAACATGTACTCAAAGCAGACGTCAAATTGATGCATACAAATAAAACATTTAGTGTTGCCTTATATCTCAAAAAAAAAATAAATAAATTTTGCAACTCTCGTCCTAAAATTCCTTTGTCCAGACACACACAGTCCTGCAAGCAATGAATGATAAAACCAATTCGAACAGAAGAACCATTTATTTTGAACGTTCCGAGGACACGTAGTTATCCAATATTTCCTAGTGTCAACGCGTACACACAGTCACCTTAACTCGATTGCATGGGCATTAAATTGAAGACAAAAACGGCACCTGAAAGAGGAGGGAGGAAGAAGTAAAATTACCTGGGCCGACACACTCTTTAAGTTCAACATATAAGTCCAATGAAGTCTAATCTAAAACCAATTGAAAATATAAAGTATTGTCCCATTAGCCTCATATTAGTTTGAGAAACGGGTTCCGTTCAATTGTGGGACTTTGGGGCTCAATGATTGGAGGAGTGTCGGCTTTGTCATTAATAGTCAGGGCTGTGGGGAGTAGTTGGATGCCTTTATCACCCATTCCCCCTCCCTTAACTGTTCCCTCCGCAATGATGTTCAGTCACTGAAATATTCTCCTGCTTCTGCTTCTACTACACATTTTCACCAGATCATTTTTTTTTTTTTCTCTGCGGCCGGCTGTAGTGAAAGTGATTGGCTGGTGTTTCAATTGTTCATGCCCAATCCTCATAGCCAAACCACACCAAAAAGCAATCATGTAATGTGTTCGAGCCCTTCCCGGGATTTGAATTATTGGATAGCGGCTTCATCCATCCCTATTATTAGTAAACCAACTTCAGCAAAAGGCAATTTCACCATCCGTTACAACTTAATACTTCGTCTTCGAAAATCTGTCGGCTTTCATTTGAAATATCTTGCCTTTATTTACCGGCCCACCGAGGAGTCGGCCCGATGGGCCTGATCCTAGTCGGCTCAAGCCCGTCATTCACGTTATCCTCTTATCGGGACACGTGTCGCCCGATGGACACTCCCCCAAAACGACGCCGCAACGACCTTCACCCCTCACCCCGCGGCGATATTTTTACTTCCCAAACGACTTCACCTCCTGCCCCACTCGCTGCAAACGGAAGAAGTTCCAAGTCGGCGGAACTCCAATGGCGAATTTTGGCGGGAAAAGGGCGGGGCAGATCGTTCGCCTAGGTGGCAACGGGATAGGCCAAGTGATGGCGGCCGTCGCCGTGGCTTTCCTTGTCCGCCTGGTGTCCGTCCCCGGACCTTCTCTTTCGGCCGACGACGAGGGTGACTACGAGACCGATGACGCAGTTGGAGGTGGAGAAGGAGGTCAGGATGTGGGAGATGATTCTGTTTCCGGAGGAGGTGTTCGTCCGGTGACCATTAGGTGGAGGAACGTTACGTGTTCCTTGTCGGATAAGAAGTCGAAATCCGTGAGTTTTTGTGGTTTCACTACTCCGAGATGCTTCATTGCGGGATCATGCATGGATTCGTTTGATGTGAATCTTCGTTGGATGTGATTCTTGTTGCTGTTAGGATAGGTTCTCGTAGTACTGAAATTGACCAGGTGAATTTGAAAAATTTCCTGTCGGCCTTGGCTTATTCGTTGGAGGGATTTTTTTTTTTCGATCCTAGTTCTATGCATGTAAATGGAAGCTGTTGAAATGGAGTGCTTCGGTGATTTGGCTCGATTTAGTTTAGATTTGAAAAATGAAAAACGTAATACAGAAGAAGCCTTTTAGGATAAAAACAAGCTCCTGGTAAATGATGCATAGCTTTACAGAGAGTTGCAGCCGACCTAAATTCTGATATGGTGGGGATGAGACAATGTTTGTGAGTATTCTGTATGTGACACTTCTTCCAGGCATCTGGAATTGTCTGTCTCTTTTGAGTTTTGGAGGTATGCTGGTACATGGAGTGAAGCTCTTGATAATAACAAAGGATGTATTGGTTTGGGTATGTTCGGATGACGAATGGTTGGATAAAAACGAAGAGTTTTTCCAATTAGGGAAAGATTGTACATAAAATTTGGTGTGAAAATTGTTTTGGTCAAATTGCATTTCGTATAAAATGACTTAAAGTCATGCTCTGTGGTTGTAGGTGAGGTTTCTGCTTAATAATGTCAGTGGAGAGGCAAAGCCTGGGAGGCTGCTTGCCATAATGGGGGCATCTGGATCAGGAAAGACTACTTTGCTCAATGTCCTTGCTGGTCAGCTCGTGGCATCCCCTCGGTTGCATTTATCTGGTCTCTTGGAAATTAATGGAAAGCCTAGATCGAATAAGTCATACAAGTAATTTTTTTTCAGACTATTTACTTTTGGTTTTGAAGCCTGTGCTTTTTTGTGTGCGTCTGAACCTCATGTTTTCTACTCTATGCAGGTTTGCTTATATTCGTCAAGAGGATCTGTTCTTCTCACAATTAACTGTTAGGGAAACACTCTCTCTGGCTGCTGAACTCCAGCTGGGGGAAGTTTATACTGCTCAAGAGAGGGACGAATATGTGAACAATCTTCTCTTTAAAATGGGATTGGTATGAACTCTAACTGCCATGTATCATGTAGGCAACTTATGGTTCTGTCATTGACAAAATTGATTCTCATTTCCATCTTCCGTCATCGCTGTTCTTTATTATTGGATGTTGAAACTGATGTTTGTGCGTCTGCTGTCATTTATTGTAGTCTTGCCTCTGCTTTAGTATGAAGTAGCTTTGTTCTCGGCCTTCACATTTTATATTTCCCTGAAGGTCAGTTGCGCTAATACAAATGTTGGCGATGCAAAAGTACGTGGAATAAGTGGTGGTGAAAAGAAACGCTTGTCCCTTGCCTGTGAACTTATTGCAAGTCCTTCAGTCATATTTGCTGATGAGCCCACCACCGGTATTATCACGACAACACCACATACTATCTTTCAAGTGTTCATGCGATGTCAATGTTCGTAGCTACCACAAACAGCAGACGCTTTCCACTTCTACTTAATGACAATTAACCAATATGATGGTGTCGTGTAAAAAAATCTGTTCTGATTAATTGTATAATTTTTATTAATTTCTGGTGCATTTACTGCAGAAGTGCAGACACAAGCTGCACCTGGATGAATCTGATCAGATTTCTATGGTCATTTCACATGCTCTTTGATGGCTTCGTGGAAATGTTATATGGCCTAAATTCACAATTGTAAAGTAAAATGTGTGGTTTTCATTATTTATCCTTTCAAACTCCTCCACATGTGAAGACTGGTTTTTATTAGAATAATCTAAAAGGTTCCATCAAATAGAGGATTATTGAAAATAGAATTTAGCCTTCTAAATGTGGGTGCTCTTTCTTTCGTTTTTCTTGTTTCCATTTCATGAAATTAATGGTTTGTACAGGACTTGATGCCTTTCAGGCAGAAAAGGTTATGGAAACTCTTCGTCAACTTGCTCAAGATGGCCATACAGTAATTTGTTCGATTCATCAGCCAAGAGGTTCTGTCTACTACAAGTTTGATGATATACTGCTTCTAACTGAGGGTGCACTTATCTATGCTGGTCCAGCACATAATGAACCTCTGAAATATTTCTCCAAGTTTGGGTACAGTGTTTCTCTTCCTATGTTGTTTCCTCTATAAAAAGAAAAAAGGAAACTTATATTATCCCTTCAGATATTAGCTGGGCTAGGTGATGAACGGCTGCCCTGGCAATTAGAGAAGTGATCTGAGCATATAGTATGATCTTTGGCAGCACAATCTTAAGTTGTAATTTTAGTACAATCATCCATTTGCCTCATCCAGGTATCTAATTAGGAATCCTCTTGTATTTCACGTACATATGTTGGTTTTAGTTATTAACAACATGTACAATACCATTAGAAATTAGTTTTGTGCTTGATAGTCTCTGAAATGCTTGGAATGGCTCATTTAATCTTCCATACCAACAGGAAAATCCTGAAATATATGGTATATGGTAGATTATCTGCCAGAGCTGATATCGCCTGAACTATTGTCCTCTTACCCAGCGTATAACTCAATACATAATTAATGTATTTAGGATTGCATGTCATGCCATCAACTTGAGAAAGATGTTTTGAATCACGAGTACATGGGAAGGCCACCTCCCAGTATCTTTCCACGAACTCTGTTCGATGCCTGAATGGTCATAATTTTCTTATCGGACAATGCCTTACCGCAATGTTCCTCTCCCTGGACTACACATGCATTTTTTCTTTATTTAGTAGTGTAATGTTCCTTTTTATTTAATCATATGGCCTGGTTGAACTTACAAATGGATGAGATTCATTTGTTTGTCCTTCTATAATGAACAGTTATACATGCCCAGACCATATGAATCCTGCTGAATTCTTGGCTGATCTCATATCAGTGGACTACAGTTCTTCAGAAAACGTCAATACTTCTCAAAAAAGAATCGATGGTCTTGTGGAATCCTTCTCGCAACAGTCGACACTTACTTTATATGCGGCCCCTTTGAATAGAAAGGAGACCTTCAAGAGTCATATTTCCCTCAACAGAAAAACTAATGGTGGCAGGAAAGGGGGTTGGTGGAGGGAATTCCGGTTGCTTCTTAGACGTGCCTGGCTTCAGGTACTCCTCTAAGACATAAGCATTAACTTCCAACTGTTGTGTGCAGTTATATTTGTTTTCTCTGTCATGGAACCATGCTTGTTAGCTTGCACTAGATGCTCAAATTATTGCTTATTTGTCAACCAGGCCTTCCGTGATGGGCCAACAAACAAAGTTCGTGCAAATATGTCCGTGGCATCAGCAATTATTTTTGGTTCAGTTTTCTGGAGAATGGGACGGTCTCAGACTTCCATACAAGACAGAATGGGATTACTTCAGGTTAAAACTTCTAACCCTTTATGAAGTTATGGTCTTTAACTTGTTTAAAAGCTGTTGCATTGAGGAGACTTAAAGGTGATAGAGACTTGTTGGCTATGTAAACTGCACAAGTAAGATTAAGCTTCTTCAATATGTTTCATGTGAAACAAAACATGGTAGGAAACACTAGAAAATAGTTGTTGTATTGTCATATTCTGGGCATTGTGCAAAGGAGAATTCCTTCAAATAAGAAACCTTGCATATAAAGGGGGAGAAAATCAAAGAGAATTTTGTTATGAGACTGTATTTATGATGTTCAGGTTGCTGCAATCAATACTGCCATGGCTGCTCTCACGAAGACTGTTAGTGTGTTCCCAAAAGAACGTGCTATTGTGGATAGAGAACGTGCCAAGGGTTCATATTCACTTGGGCCGTATCTGCTTTCAAAACTATTAGCTGAAACTCCTATAGGAGCAGCATTTCCTCTGATGTTTGGCGCTCTTGTATATCCCATGGCACGTCTGCATCCTAGTTTGTGCAGGTAACCATTTGTTTGCATGAATCGTGTATGTTTCTTAAGATTAAGAAACTGCAAAAATGGACATAATCAACTTCGGCAGAGGCGGTTGTAGATATGTTGGGATTGGACTTGCTTATTCTAAGATGTTGATTGAATTACGTACGTTTTCCTTTGATCACTGAATCACAACAAAAGGAAATATTTTTTTAATTTTTCTTTTTTAAATGTCGCTCTTGATTTTCTTTGGCGCATGTAGCCTTGTTACTTTCTCTTAGCACGTTCCCGCTTAGCTTGGGGAGTGATACTTCACTTCAATGTCCATGAGCATGGACATCTCGAACAGTTTGTCTCCCGTGATATCTGTTACCTTGAAGAGTATGTGGTAGTATTCAGCCTTTCTGCAATAAAGTGCGAGAAATGGACTATGGGAGTTCCAGGTACGGGCCTGCCATGGACCAGTAGTAATGAAATTCTCTGACTAAAGTATTTGCATTTGTTACATTTATAACCAAAAAAAAATCTGGTCCATGTCGATCAAATTATTCTCCAAATTCTTTCTGATTCATTAGTTCTTTTTTAACACATGGGTCTGCTTTGTAGGTTTGCCAAGTTCTGCGGAATCATTACAGTCGAGTCATTTGCCGCATCCGCCATGGGACTTACAGTTGGGGCAATGGTCCCAACAACCGAAGCAGCCATGGCTGTTGGCCCATCTCTGATGACGGTGTTTATCGTTTTTGGTGGTTACTACATTAATGCGAGCAACACTCCGGTCATCTTCCGCTGGATCCCTCGCGTTTCTCTAATAAGATGGTAACTCATAGTCATACATAATTCTGTCCAACCACCCATAAAATTGCTGTGTGCTGATACCATTAGTTTACCATTGTGTTTTCAGGGCCTTCCAGGGTCTATGCATCAATGAGTTCCGTGGCCTTGAGTTCGACCACGAGCATTCTTTCCACTTACAAACGGGAGAGCAGGTATAAGAATAGTGTTTTTAAGCCAAGTCCCTGCTGTAATAACCTGCCCATTCTGATGTTAGTTGATAATCTCCATGCTGGCTTTTACAGGCTCTGGAGCGACTATCGTTTGGGGGGAGCACTATCGGCGACACGGTCACAGCTCAAAGCAGGATCCTTCTGTTTTGGTACTGCAACACATACATCCTCCTCGAGAAGAACAAGCCCAAGTATCAGCTAATCGAGCCTCCCCCATCAGAAGCAGGGGAACTCAAGTCCCTGGCCGAAAATGAACTCCTTGACCTGGACTACATCAAGGAAAAGGTAGAAACAGATACCATCACAGCTGATGAGTCTGAATCCTACCAGAAGTTCGAGTCGCCTCCGGCCGACAAAATCCGACCCTTCATCCTCGAAGGTTTGTAACTGGGTTGGGAGGAGGGGGAAACCCCATTGATCAATGCGCCATCTGTATAATCTGTAATTATCGGTTAATTCGTGTCCATTACAGGTGAAGAGTAAAGGGAGAGTAAAGATAAAGCCAAATAAGGGAAGGTAGGTCCCTTTTACAATAGTCTCAAGAGATAAGTCCAAAAAACTTTCCTTGTTTTATCACATCTCCGAACCTTACGGATTGTTTGTACCAAGGAGGGCTTCTTTCCATGGAAACACATGCTAATGTTGTCAATGTATCTCACTGTCCGGACGTCAATGAGCCCAAGTGCTTAGCCTCGTCGTCTTGTTTCATCCAGGACGACCTGAAACACTTCACAGGAAAGTGAAAAGGGGGAAAAAAAAAAAGAGGAAGGGAGCTCCCTTCAGTCCAATGCACGACGGACGCAGCCGAACACGGGCTCCTGCCTCGTTGGGTCGGGAACCGCATCAAAGTTAATCTGGTTACGATGGATGAGGGCTCTCGGACCAACGACTCAGCAGCTCGGTCTAACGGCCATCTAGCTCGCCCAGAAATGGACTGTAAGAGAGCTCCTTCAAAAAGGTTTTTCTCCCGAACAAAAGAAAAACACGGAGAGAGGAGAGTGGGGCAAGTTTTATTTCGAGGTTTGGTACGAGGAAGGAGGAAGGGGGAAGGATCTTTATAGTGGATGGAAGAGACTTTGGAGCTTTGGAACGAAGTTGTAGCATGTGGGTTGTTGGTACACACGATGATTTAACAAGACGGGGGAGGGGGTGGGGGGGTGGTCTGGGGAGGAGCGGAGGTAAAGCTTTTGGTACAACTCCGCCAGTCATATACCTAATCAAAACACAGCTGGGGGTAGCATGAAAACATCCAAATTACAAAGGCCATATCAAAATCAAATCTCTTAGGGGAGATGATGCCTGAAACGAGGTAACAGGTGGTGGTCACGTGACATTTGCTTTTTTTTTTATAAAAAAAAAGGTTGTCCTAAATTTTAACGTGAAGGCATGTAAACCGCCTGACACGTGCTTTTACATGTCCATCGATAAATTACTTAAGCCGTTTGATGAATATTAACTTGCATTATTTCCTCGTGTGCTCACGATCGGAGCAGCATACAACGACTTAAACATGAACTCCTATCTTTCTTGTAGTTTTCTTTTTTTTTTTTTGAAAGAAAAAAACGTGGTAAAGAAGGACGCGGTTAACGGTACGTACACACAAGACTTACGTAGTTTACTAATTACTATTAATTTTTTTAGTAAATTTTACTAATAGTCAACTATTATAACTGAAGTCAACGTAAAATTAGAAAAAAATAGTAAAATTTACTAAAAACTAGTCTTCTTTTAGTAGAGTCAGTGCAAAATTAAATTTACTATTTTTTTTACTAATTTTGAGTTGACTTTACTAAAATAAAAGTTTTAATAAAGTCAGCGCAAAATTAGTAAACTTGCACTGCTTTGAACAGTACAAAAGTAGTAAAATTTCCATATTTTTTTACTAAATTTCCGTTGACTTTACTAAAATAAGATCAGTTTTTAGTAAATTTTACTACTTTTTTTACTAAATTTGTGTTGACTTTGATTGCAATTGTTAACTATTAGTAAAATTTATTAAAAAAAATTAATAGTAATTAGTAAACTACGTAAGTCTTACGTGCACGTATCGTTAGTCGCTTTCGGTGAAGAAAGGAGAAGCAACGAAGTGATTGACGTTGCGAAAGAAATCGTACGTTCTTTTCATTTTTTTGTTCTTTTGAGATGGGTGGGTAGAGAGTATAGCTAGCTTTATTCAAATGTTGTAGTCATGATGACCTCTCCAATGATTTCACCACCGGAAAACGGGGAAAAAAACCCAAATAAATATCAATTCGGGAAAAATTTGGTATTCGTAAATCGTAATTAAGCTAAAGTAATAAATATTTTAATATTTTTCTATCTATTATCAAAAAAAAAAACATGAAAAGGGATGGAAATCTCATACATGACCGGATGAACTCGTTCAGCGGTGGCTAGGAAACAAGAAATTAGAGAATCTTTTCCTTAGCCTTTGTTGTAGTACTTGCCTCAAAGCATTGCATTGTCATTTCAGTCTTGTCTTTGCTTGCTGCCTTTTTTTTTTTAACTTTTCCATTCCATTCAATTATGTTGTATTTATCGGGTCTTAAAAATCGAGATGCTTTTTATGAGAGAAAGGATGACTTTTCCTTGATCCGTTTCTAATGAGAGTTCTTTAAAAGATGTCATCGCAGCCCGCTTATTATTTCAGATAGAGTGGAGCATTTACGAATAGAGCCGCGACCCGGGTACGCGCAATGTTTCAGCTTTGAACTTCATTCCTCTAGACATTTCTCACCCCTACAAAGTTGGGAGCCAATGGAATGCAGATCGGTTTCTCCTTAAGAAAGTACAGGCGGCAGTGTGTCTCTATACCCTCAGAATTTAGCCGAACGTATGGGAACCGATGATGGCCCTCCTTTTCGCTTCCCCTTGGCGGCCAATCAAGACACAACCGTGTCCCATTCTCATTGCTGATGCGGCAAAGACCTTACACCATCATATGCTGAAGAAAAGGGGGGGGGGGGGGGGGGGGGGGAGTACCAGTAACCCCTTACAAGCGAATGGGGCCGGGCCTGTCCACACAACAAGGGCCTCGCGGGTTACGTCTCCCAAATATTTCATCTAATGTACCGGCCCACCCAGTATTTGGGCCTATGAAATTGGGCCATTAAGAGGATACGGTCCATCCAATTGTGGGCCTAGGTCTCGTGCCAATTTTCGCTCGGCCCAACCAATTTTCCTTTTCGCGAGTCGTTAGAGCCTTCTTGCAGATGTTTTTGTCTATGAAAAAAATAAGGAAGGGATTGGAATCCGTTCCCCGATTAAATTCGAAATTTCCAGGAAATAAAGCCTTAGAAGAACACGAGGAAGAAGTCATTAGTCAAATTTGATTTTCCAACGAGACACACATTTATCACCATTTGAACATAATGATGATGTATAATTGTAGGCGTGATCTTCTTTTCGGAGGTTTGTTTCTAGCTAACGTTATTTGGAAAACATTTCACACAACAAGACATAACATTTTAAAAGTGAGCAAATAATGTCTTAATTCGGAGCTAAAGCACCGTGTTTTCTGCTCAAAGTACTCGTCGGTTGTAACTTCGAGTTCAGTTTAACTTAGATGAAATCCGCAATTATTAGTCTTCTTTTGCCAATAACATTCTTATAACGAGTGTTGAAATTACTAACAATATGAAGAAGACAAAATATCCGGTAAGCAAACATAGGCGTCCAACAGACTTCAATATCATTTATCTCCGCATCAATACCGGAATGCCAATCAGATTCAAACGTATGTCATTCCTCTGTTGGCGCGGAAAAGTTGTTCCCCCCAACACGTGTCGAATTTTACAGTTAATGTGGTCGCTGTAAAGTGAAAGTAAACGCAATACCGAAATTTAATGCAACGACACTGAATTTACAGCGTTTGGTGTTGTATACCGCAAAGTGAATGAATACAAATATAATAAGTAGGCAAGACACCGGAATTTAATGCGACGATATCAAGCTTACAGCGTTACACTTACAGACATGACTTGAACGGGAAATAACAGAAAAAGCCTAGTGACGCTTCACGACGAGAGGAGGCGGACGAAAGGCGGTCGAGGCAAACTCATTTCCTAGAATTCACCTTGTGGAACGGAGAAGGTCGTCAACAGCACCGGAATTTAATGCGACGGCACCGAGGGTGGAGCTCGACGTCGGAATTTAATGCGACGGCATCGAAGGGCGGAATCGAGGTGGTGGTAAGCCAACGGCGACGGAATTTAATGCATGAAGTCGAGGATGGACGGAGGTGTGTCAACAACGCCGGAATTTAATGCATGACGCTGAAGTTGAAAGGTAGGGCAACCGATAAAAGTAAAAGCTAAAAGACTTGAATCTGTGCTTGAGTTGTTGTTGTGTATGTTGTTGTTATTCAACTGGGGTTTTTATAGAACGTCTTCAGGTGATAGATCCATGTTCTAGTGGTTTTTTATCTTGACGCACGTTCTCCATTTTATCAGATTGTTTATATTTAGCCACTTAGGATAATCTATTTGCTGAATATATTTTCACTTTAGATATAATATTTATATTAAAACAAAGATCTCGAGAGCTCTTTAATACATCAAATCTTCTTGAGACAGATAAAATCTATATCTTCTCTTGTAACATATAGATTTTCTTGATAAGCTCTTCTAATTAAAAATTCTTTCTCGAAACGCTCTTCTCGAGACGTTCATCTTGAGAACCTTTTTCTTTCTCGAGATACTAGTCAAAGATCTTCTCGAGAGTGGCACGCTCTTCTCGAGAAAGGTCGAAATTTCCATGTGTCAACATCCTCTCATCGCCTACGACATACCTCTTCAAGCATTTTAAAAACCATCCCTATAACCAGTAGCTTTTTTCATCAATGATTGCAAAAGCAAGAGGGACAATATGATTCATGCCATCAACACTACATGTCATCTCCTTTCACTGGCACCAACATATGCATCATCCGTTAATTATACTAACAGCCGGGTATCTATGAGCAATTACTTATCTTCTTTCTTGTTGTAAACTCATTGCCTTGCATATTAAACTTTCAACCCCCTCATAGCTTTTGCCTTCGAATATCTCAATTCTACTAATTGGACAACTATCGTAATGCATTCCATCATCTTTGTTAACAACATTCCCATTTGCGAATATCAACATTTCCATTAAAGACATTATAGATAAACAACATTTTCTGTCCGCAACAATATGCATAATATTATCTCGAATTATTTCAATCAATTTACTAAAATCTTAAGGAACTCAATTGCCAGTAAATCAACCTAAATACTCATAAATAATAACTTCTCCAAACTAAGGGCTTCATCCACCAAATTGCCTAAATTTAACATTATTAATCATACCTTAACCCTAAATCAACCTAATCACTCTAATGAACCCTAACCGTAAATCAAGCGAAGTAACCCTAAAACTAAATAATTTAAAATAAACCTAACAATAGATCACACAAGCTAAACACTAATAATTAAAGTAAAACATACCCAAACGTTTTTTTATAGCCTGAGTACTGGATTTGAGCGGAGAGGAGCGAAGAAGAGCCGACGAGGGTGCAGCGAAGAGTGGGGTGACGGAGAAAATCCGACGAAGAAGAACGGGATGGAGGTCGTCCCACACGGATAAGGAAGATGAAGGTCAAAGGAAATTGAACGCGAACTGGGTGAAGAAATTATTTGAGTTTAAGTTAACTAGCTCGCGCTTCCTAACATCAAGTTCCTTAAAACGTGATACATGAACTCCGTGTTAGGAAGCCCGATTACCTTAAAGATGGTGGAAACTCAGGCTTTTCAACCTCGAGTTCCTTCACACTTTAATTTTTTTCTTGATCTCCCTATTCGTGACGGAGAGAACTCGGAATTATAAAGCCCGAATTCGTTAAGGTCGTTACATAACGATTCAACTTTTTTTTTTCTTTTTCACGAGTGGTGGCAGAGAGAACTCAGGGTTACAAGTCCGAATTCCATGGAAGGAGTTTTTTTAGTGAAGTTCAGATGAACTCGGCTATGCTAACACCAAGTTTATGTAGAATAATACCCTACATGAACTCGATATTACAAAAAACGGAATTCGTTTAAGTCAAAATGAACTCAATATTTATAATATCAAATTCGAAGTATTGTTTATTTATTTTTAAAATTTTATATCTTATTTTGATAATTATCCTCTCGACCCGGAAAAAAAGCTCCTTCTCGATCCATCCACTTGAAAGATGAATAGTATGCCATGCTATCGGATCAGTTTTCATTTTATGTTTATGTTGTTCTGTCAAAAAAAATGCTGTCCCCCTCTCCCACCCCCACCCGGTTCAAACAAATATGATGTCTAAATTTTTTATAGGCTCAATTTTGAATCGATTTACTACCAGAGATCACCCGACTCAAAGTTATTACATCTATTGAATTCACTCATATTTTGCATTTCTTTTTTCTCTGGGAAATTACCAGTTTTTTTGTAGTAATTGGTTTTAATGAAATATAGTAAAAAGACAAAGCCCACCCAAATAAATTGGGGGATTAAAAAAGAGAGGGGGGTGGGGGGACCAAAATATATTTAAATAAAATAAAATGGCAAAATATCGGATTTTGGCCTCAATTATCGGGCTATTTTTATTTGCGGCCACAACTTTATTTTTTTTTATTTATGGCCATAACTATAACATTGATTTTGTTTATGGCCTCGACGTAACGCCGTTGGTGGATCTTACCTACGTGGACTAACGGCTGAACTCGTGGCAACAAACGTGGCCATCCTGTCTTTTATAAAAAAGACAAAATATCGGATTTTGGCACCAATTATCGGGCTATTTTCATCTGCGACCCCGACTTTATGGCCATAACTATGACTTTATTTTAGAATTGCCACGCAGGATGGCCACGTTCGCACACTCCTTCAGCCATTAATCCACGTAGGCAACGACGTTGCGACCCGGCCACAAAATAAAACGAAGTCATACTTATGGCCACAAATAAAAAAAAACAAAGTTGTGGACACACATGAAAATGTGCCGATAATTGAGGCCAAATTCCGATATTTTGCCAAATAAAATCCCAGCCTCTTATTTACTCAACGCGCCAAACACGTAGGAGGAAGCATTCAATCGTTTGTTTCTTCCTCGTCCCAAATCCCCCGCCGCCGCGCCCGAAAACCTCAGCCCATTCTCTGCCTTATACCACTGGATGTGATGGGCAGGTAATCTCTTCCATCCGCCTGCTGTTCTCGATAACGATGGAGACCATCTCCTTCCCTCCCTCCACTTCCCCGCAAACCCTAACGATGACGCCCTCCCCCGCCGCCCTCACCCAGGACGACCTCAAGAAGATCGCCGCCATCATCTCCAAAACAAGGACTCCCCCCCCCCCCCACCCCTCCCATTCGATACGTTCGCCTCCTCCACCCTTGACTTTCCCCCCTGTATACTTTGGATTTTCTTACACGGATGAAAATATATAAAATATAAATGAATAATTCACGTGTTAAATGTTAAATCTAAATCCTATTTATTAAAGACACCGGTTAATAAAATCCATATATATATATATATATTTCATGAATTAATTGAGTTTCCAATATGGTTTTCACTTAACGACAAACAGTTGGTCATCGACTCAAGATAGGAATTTTATACGAAAATACGGTTAATTTTTAAAATAATTTATAAAATACGATCTGAATTTCATAAAATACAATTTTATCGTAAAAAAATAAGCACCTTGAAATACAAAATTTACGTGTTTGAATAAAAATCCCCTAGGCAGCGGGGAAGACATTGTTTCTTTTTCTTTATTTTTTTTGTGGGTGGGTGGGGGGGATTATAGATTGGTACATGGATGATGATGGGTTTTACCTCCAGTTTTCTATTCTTATTTTGCCGGTAAATTCCTTACTACAAAGATAAGACAAGGCCGTCTATTAATTTGGACAGTGACATAAAAGATGATGATTTTATTAGCAATAGATAGTGAAAAAGATAGGTAAGAGTGTTCAAGTCCTGATTGGACAAGTGTTTTAACTTAACCTGATGATTACACATCGTCAGGTTCTCCGTTATCAAGACACTCTGTCCATCACGTGACACAAAGTGTGGAGTTTGGTTATATTTTAGAGGGTGGTGGGGGATAGAGGTGGCAAACGAGCGAGCCGAGCCGAGCCGAGCCTATCAAGGCCTGGCTCATCGAGCCTGTCGAGCTTAGCGAGCAGAGCTCAACGAGCCTAACGAGTCGAGCCTAACGAGCCAATCCGAAATTTTTTTTAACCCGAGAAGGCTCGCGAGCCACGAGCCGAACGAGCCGAGTCGAGCCGAGCCTAACGAGCTCAACCGACACAAATAAAATTATTTTTTATAAAAATAATAATTATGAAATTAATTTTATAAATTGTATATTACATACAAATTTTTAGCCGAAAAAAAAATTAAGTATACAACTAATAATTTGACATTTGCATCACTACAAATTACATACATTCCAACTAGGTTGGCACCCATGTAATTGTCAATCATGTACAAAATGTCAAAAAAGTTACAATGTTAATCTTCAACATCCAAATTTTTAAATACTTCAAGTATTTCGTCCTCTCGTTGTTGGTTTCTCGTAATGGCGTTGTTCCAATCTTTCATGCAAATGAGAGCTTCCACGAGATCGGGTGCTAGTCGTCCTCGGTGTTCATCGTACACACGTCCACCTACACTAAAAGCAGACTTCGATGCTACGGTAGAGACCGGAGGTGTTAGTAGATCACGTGCCATTATAGAAAGAATATGATACGTGGTGGAAAATGTTTTCCACCAATCTAAAATATCAAAGTTTTGTTCGCGTGAAAAGTGATATTGAGTGTCAAAATAAATGTCTAGTTCATTTCTCATAGAACTAGAGTGAACATCTGTTTCTAGTTGACTCCAAATATCTTCAATACCAAATTGTGAATGCACAATATTTCCACCTCCACTGCTTGAACTAGCATGTGATGAAACACCAACATGTAAACGAGAAACATCAGAATATTTAGATTCATAAGAAGAAAATAAACTGGCAATACCATTAGTTATTTGATCATCAGAGACTGTAGGAGTAGTTTGTAAATTGTGAGAAATTTTATTAACCATAAGACATACTCCTCTTAATTTATATCTAGGATCCATAATGCATGCATAACAAAAAATAGAAGGAATATCAAGCCAATATTTTTTAAATTTTGTTTCCATTTTATTAAGTATTTCTCTAAATTCTTCTATTTGTCGATATCTTACAAAATTACTAGTTAAGTTTATAAAAATTGGGAGAACAAGATGAGAAGTGGGATAATAAACTCCCGAGCATTCATTTGTAGCATCATAAAACGGTTTTAAAAAGTCAGGAAATATATTAGCTACATCGCAAATAGATTTATCAAGGTTAATATTTGATGTTTTCTCATTAATATAAGCACAAATAATCTGCCAATATGGTCGGGCATTTTCTAACATTAAATAAGTCGAATTCCATCTGTTTTCTACATCGGTTTTTAATTTTCGTGGTTTTAGTTGAGCAGCTTTACAATAATCTCTATATTCTTGTTGCCTGGAATTAGACCCAATTATATAAGAAATTGCTGTCCTAATTGATTCAATGTGAGGTGCAACAAATGTCATACCATCTTTAACAACTAAATTTAAAATATGACAAACACATCGCATATGAAAAAGAGAATCGTATGTAGTATTTAATTGAAAATAGTTTTTAAAATGTGAAACAACAACATCGTTAGCACTAGCATTATCAAGTGTTATGCTAAATATTCTATCTTGAATATTATATTCTTGTAAAATCGTTACAATATACTTATAAATAGTAATACCAGTGTGAAGATATTCACAATTACGAAATCCTAAAATTCTTTTATTTAATTGCCAAGAGTCATTAATAAAATGAGAAGTTACTACGACATAACTTATAGAATTGCGTGCACTCCACAAATCAGAGGTGATACAAATACACATTGCAGGAGCACTTGCAAAAAATGAAATTACTTCATTCTTCATATTATTAAACATTTTAATAATATCGTTTCTAATTGTACTTCTAGAAACACGCTTAAAATTAGAAGTGGCATATTCTTTCATAAAATTTTCAAATTCAACACTATCCATAAAGGCTAAAGGCAACTCGCATTGTGCTACAAGTTTAGCTATTCCTTCTCTCATTTTATCTTGTGAATAAGAAAATATGCCACTACCACTAGCATCTAATACTTTTTGTCTAGGATCTTTACTTTGTTCGTTTAAGTGACATTTTTCATAATGCCTACCAAGTGTGCTCGTTGAACTACCTGAAGTATAAGAATAATTTTTAATATAATAATTGCATTGAGCCCTAAATTCTATCTTTCCACCAATTTTAATTTTTATCGTTTTAAAATGTTTCCATACTTCTAATGTTTTATTTCGTTTTCTTTGAGGCGATGAGGTGGATGCGGATGCTTGCGTACAAGATTGTCCTATTGAAAATGAAGCATTTATTTCCCTAAGTTCGTCAACATCATCATTAATATTATAATTATGTGGATCCATAACAAAATCTTATAAATAAATTCCAAATAAATAAATGATACCGTCACCGAAACTCCAATTAATGAACAATAGCTTGTTGCCGCTTGCCGATATCGAGAGGAGAGCACTAGATCATGATTAATTGATAGAGAGCAAGAGAAGAAGAGAATAAGAGAGGAAGAGTTTGTTTGTAAAAAATTTTATGAGTTTGGTGGTATTTATAGCGGAATTTTTTTTTTAAAATTAAAAAGAAAAAAAATGTTACAAACGGTAACATTACCGTTGAAAAATAACAAGAAAAAAAATCCAACAGTCAAATGACCGTTGGAAAAAAAAATTAAAAAATAATAATAATTTTTTAATCCGGCTCGCGAGTCTGCCCGATAACAGGCTCGCGAGCCGGCTCGCTAGCCCGGTACACCTGGCTCACCAACCCGGGGCTCGCGAGCCCATCTAGCTGGCTCGGCTCGGCTCGTCGACGATTGCCCGAGCCGAGCCAACCCGTTACTGTAGCGGGCCGAGCCGAAACTCGGATCCGCGCCGAGTTGCCCGTTTGCCACCTGGGGGGCTGTTTTCTTTTTTTTTTAAACTTGTTTCACAATAAATCGGTCATTTTTCCTCTCCTCCTCCTCTTCTTCTTCTTCCTTTCCACTGAGCATCCCCACCCCTCTACCCGCCCTTTTTTTCTAGTTTCCTCTCCGAATCCCATGTGAAACTGTCCCTCCCCCTACCCATTCCCTCTGGCTCCTGCCCCCCCTCCCTCCCACCCCCAATCCTGATGATCGGCTCTCCTCTTGTTTTGTCCGAAAGATTTGGTCTTGCGCCAAATCTTTTTGGTTTTCCGGGTTGTTCCCTATATGGGTTCCTCCCTAAGGTCGTCGCGGTTCTAGGAACGGGGATATGAAGTGGGTTTCCTTGTTTCTTCCCTGGATCCTCTTCTGGGATCATGCTAGCTCCGCCTCCTCCGCTGGTTCTTGTTCCGGGGATTGCGGTGATTCCGTCAAGTTTGCTTTGGGTGAGTATCCCGGAACGTGGGATTAGCTTTTTCTTTCGTTTGCTTGTTCTTGCGATGGTCTTACTATTCAACTGCTTAGTAGGTACCACTGTGGGACGTTTCTTTCGGCTGTTAGAGCTTTTCGATGTCTTGTTTTTTGTCCCTTTAAGCCTTTCTTCCGGGTTAAGAGGTCTCTAGAATCGCCTTCTTTTGTGAAATGTGGTCTTAATCGGGGGCCATACTGGCTTTTGCTATCTTGTGTGAGAAGATTTTTGACTTCGAGACGAGATAGCAGTTGATTGGCTTGAGGTTGTAGTGGACCCAAGTAGCTTTTCTAAGGTTTTAGCTAACTCATGATTGTATTCAGTGCTTACTAGAGTTGTGTATTGCTGTATCTTTTTCATTTCCTTATTTATGATTCATAGGAGAAGAGAACTTAGGGCTATGGAAAAGTGGGATCTCCGCAGTTTCCTCGCCGGCACCTGGCCCACCAGCTGACGAGCCTCATGGCACCCTCGTTCTAGCAGCCAATAGAACCGATAGGTCAGATATTCTGAAGGGGTTTAGGCATTATCATGGCGGTTGGAGTTTCTCTAACCGGCATTATTGGGCGGTGAGTGTGTTGTTGTAGTGTTCCTGCACTCTAGTGTAAATTTTTGGTTCATTGAGTTTGATCCTTAAAATAAGCACTGGAAAACTTCATTCTGGATGCTGAAGTCAATATCCTTGTCGGAGTTTGAATAAGCGTGCAGATTTTGGTTGTTTTTCTGGTAAACTGAGACCACAGACTGCTTCAAAATGAATTATTTACCAGAGTCAATCAAGAATATTGGAGTTGTGGATATCACCTAGATTATTACCCTTTATTGTGACGTGTATGCTGTACACATCTAAAATGTCGAAGCGCTAACATTATATAAAGCTTTTGTTCTTATTGTAGACAATATCAAATTCGCAGTTACATCCTTGGTATGTCGCCTTGATAACCTGGTCGGCCTCTTATGATATTTTTGGTTTTCCAGTCTGTTGGCTTTACAGGTTCTTTTGGTTTTATACTCGCTATCCTGTGGTTTTTCTTCTTCGGGGTGGCTCTACTGGTGCATCTTTGCTGGGGATGGAAGATGAAGATCAGTGAGGAAAGGACTCACAATTCGCAGAAGATATGCCTCATGATGCTTATAATCTTCACATGTGCTGCTGCGTAATGTCCTCTAAGCTTTATCCGCATACTTATATCTGATTACAGATTACTACACCATTGATCCGGCCCTGCGGAAATTTTCGACATTTTTTTTTGACAGGATTGGATGCATACTTCTCTCTGTTGGCCAGGATAACTTCCATGGGGAAGTTATGCATACCATTACCTTCGTCGTGAACCAGTCAGACTACACTGTGGAGACGCTCCTGAATGTTACGGATTACCTATCACTTGCAAAGACAATTAGTGTTGCTCAAGTATTTCTTCCGAGGAACGTGATGGATGACATTGACAAGTTGAGCTCGGATTTGTCTTCTGCCGCGCATGGATTGTCGGAGAAGACTAGGGATAGTTCTAGCAACATAAGAAAAGTTTTTAATGTCGTGTAAGTTGCCTATGCAGATACATATATCTGTGTGGTTTTTAACCATTGATTAATCTTGCCTACTTGTTCGGGTGCAGACGGTCAACATTAATCGCTGTGGCAGCTGTTATGCTTCTCCTGTCTCTCATCGGTCTTTGTGAGTATGCCGAATAACCTTCCTTCTCCTGTATATCATCAGCATAATGAAAGCCTCATGCTTTCTCATAACTTCTCGATCTTACAATTAAGTGACTAATCCTTCTTGCAGTGTGTGCTGTATTGGGCTACCGGAATGCAATTTACATGTATGTTTTGGCTCTGTTACTTTTCAAGTAATTTTAGCATGCTTGCTGCTTTTCACTGACCAACACGGATTGAATCTTCTTGATCCCTGCAGATTTGTCGTAAGCGGATGGATACTTGTTGCAGTCACTTTTGTGCTTTGCGGAGTCTTCGTAATATTCAGCAAGTAAGCTTACCGAAGCAAGTACACGGTTCAATTCTTTATGCAGATGAATGAAAGATCACCTGTTTCCTATTATTTCAGTGCGATATCTGACGCGTGTCTGGTAATGGACCAATGGGTTGAGAATCCACATACTGAATCAGCTCTGAGTGACATCCTTCCATGTGTCGATCAAAACACCACAAATCATACGCTTGTTCAGAGTAAACAAGTCATCAATGACATCGTCAATGTCGTGAATCATTTCATTTATACCTATGCAAATACATACCCTGCCCCCAGCAACCCTTATTCTTACAATCAATCTGGGCCTTCCATGCCACCTCTCTGCTACCCTTTTGATTCTCAATTGAATGATCGGCAATGTGCGACACAAGAAGTATCTATTTTAAATGCATCTCTGGTACATCTGGTTTTGTTGCGGTCGATTTCTCGAGTCCCTGAATATTTGACTAATTAATGCTTTTCCGGGTGCTTTCAGGTGTGGAAGAACTATACGTGTGAGGTATCAGCATCCGGGCAGTGCATTACTCCAGGTAGGATAACCCCTAACATATACGTGCAGTTAATTGGGGCAGTGAACGAGAGCTACGCCCTCGAGCATTATACACCCCCATTGCTTAGGCTGCAGAGCTGTGAGTTCGTCAAGGAAACGTTCCAAGAGATCACATCCCATTACTGTCCTCCGCTGGAAAGTCATCTCAGGATGGTAAATGCGGGGCTTGGGCTCATATCGATAGGAGTCCTCCTGTGTTTCGTTCTCTGGATACTCTACGCAAACCGCCCCCAAAGGGAGGAGGTGTTTGTGAAGAAGCTATTTCCTATGCTTAAGAAGATTGGATGCTTCAAGAGTAGTTTGTGACGCGATGACAGTGCAGTAGCAAATGCAAACAATGCTGTTTAGGTGGAGTAGGAAGTTCTGTACCAAAAGGGGTCCTTTTTGCACGTTGTTCTCTTTTTCTCCATTTGTGCCGTGGAGAAACCGAGTGAGGCGATGTCTCACTTAGATTTGGAAGTTTAGGGATAGCCTATTCAAAACATGTTGTAATAAAGGTCACCAATAATCATCACATGAACATAAGCCGTCCTTGAAGTGATGAAACCGCGTGCGGTCCCTGACGATGATCTCCATATTGTACAACCTTGAGACGAGCTTGGTTACTTGATGACAGTCGTTACAAACTCGTAGGTTCTTGAATACTCGAATAGGCACGCCATTTTTCCTGTTTAGCAGGCCGAATGCAATTGCAAGTCGCTCGCTGTGGAGCCTGAGGGTGTTTCGCTTGTCGTCACATGCCTCATCCTCCACCATGGGCGCTTGTGAGACATCTGGCAAGTAACCGGCTGCATCTAGTTTCTCATCTATTTCGTATAGGGTCTGGTATATAGAGTTGGTCTGTGGGTGTGAAGTATCCCCTGCAAAAAACTCATGGGAAACACCATTTATTTCCATTGAACTACAACCAGGCTCTTTCGCAATGCCTCTTTCCATCATTAGATTTCTGATCAGACCAACTTCATTCCACTGCTGAGCCGAAGCATAAACTCGGGACAGAAGTACATAAACGCCGCTACATTCTTCGCCTCCGAATTCTAGGATTTGCACAGCCATGTCCATGCTCAGCTCTATACCGGCATTCTTCTTGCTACATGCGTCGAGAAGGCATCTCCAGATTATTTTGTCTGGCTTCATTGACATATTTGATACGAGATCCAATGCCTCTTCTATGAGCCCTGCACGAGCAAGGAGATCAACCAAGCATCCATAGTGTTCAATCTGAGGATCAATTTTGTAGTCTTTTATCATCATATCAAAATACTTCCGACCCTCATCAACCATGCCTCTGTGATTGCAAGCACTCAGCACACCGACAAATGTCACAGAATTTGGCACAAGCCCTCCTTCTGTGGTCATATCAGAGAAGTACTTCATTGTAGCCTCAGCTTGTCCGTGCATAGCAAATCCAAGAATCATGGAATTCCATGAGTGGACGCTATGTCTGGGCATCCTCCGGAACACTTTCTCCGCAAGCTCCAGTGATCCGGATTTACAGTACATCTCAACCAAGGAAGAGTTGACGAGAACATCGTCGTTCACATCTGCTTCGAAATTCTTGAGAATATACAGATGGGTCCACATGCCCAGCGACAAAGAACCCAACCCAGCACAGGCATTCAAAACACTCTGCAGGGTATAACCATCTGGCTTGGATGACTCTTGCATTTCCCGGAATAACTGCAGAGAATTATCGAACTCACCATGCTCCACTAAGGCACCGATCATTGCATTCCATGAAACCACACTTCTCGAGCTCATTCTCTCGAACACATCCCTTGCATTTTTCAAAAGGCCACAGCTCGCGTAGAAATGAATCAGGCTGTTGTTAACATAAATGTCTCGATCAAACCCCAGTTTGAAAGTCATGGCATGCAGCTGCTTTCCTTCCTCCAAAGCAAACAGGTAAGCACACGCTTTGAGGACAAAAGGAAATGTGTGCTTATCCGGCTCAACCTTTCCTTCCTCCAGCATCGTCCCGAAAACAGATATTGCCTCCTCTTTGAGATCCCGACTCAGCGCAAATGATCGTATCAGAGTATTCCACATGAAAACATTCGGCTCGGTGACTTGACCAAACAAGCGATGCGTATATTCCGCATCAACCAGAGACCACGCATGCAGAATCCTGCTTTGGATAAACAAACCTCGAGCATCGTGGGACGACGTAGTGCGGAGCGCTCGAGCATGGATCTGTTTCAGCTGAGAAATATCTGTGCATTCGTCCACCAGCTGTAGAAGACGATCATGGCGGTAATCCAACCTGACCCGATTGACCTGCTTCTCTGGTAAAGAAACAGAGACGGGCAGAGGCGCAGTTAGAACAGACATGAGCCCGGGAGAGAACAACTTCGCTGTTTCTTCAAACAAGCATTTCGTCGAACAATTGGTATGCAACAGCAATTACGGGAATCCCGCCGGACGCTTCAACAAGGAAACTGGCAATTTGTCCCCGATAACGATTGACGATATGAGGAACTCCTGAAGAGGCTCGGGTGGAACCGGGGAAGCCGTTTTTTCTGGTTTTCTTCCACCTGCGATGTTGTTAGAAGATATAACCCAACATTCAGCAGAGGAGGACGTGGTCCAGACTCCCACACTTTTCAAGGACACGTTAATGGCTATTGTAAAAGGACAAATTGTTATTCTGTCCGTTTTGTGGGAATTCAGACTGAATTCATGATCTAACGGTTTTCCCGTGAAGAAGAGGATGGAAGGGAACGGTCCCGGCGGCAGGGTTAATCAGCAGGACGCGGAGATAGAGAGATAAGAAAAGGCCCGTGGCAGGCTGAAGAAGACGAGGTGCTTGTAAACCAGGTGAACAGGCACGGCACTTGCGAATGGAGCTCCCTTGATCCAAATGCTTGTTTCAGCGTACCGGCATGTCTGCCTCCGTTGGATCAACAAGCTTCGACCGAGCTTAAAAAACGTTTGGTCCTGTCTTCGTCGCAGTGTGCCGCTGATTCGTTACAGGGTGATGTGTCACTGGTTGTTTTAGCGGGTGAAAGTGCTCGGCAGAGGAGAGGATAGTCATTGAACTGCTGGCGCACAAGTCGACGAGGATCGCAACGTATCAACCGGCAGAGGATTCTTCATTCTCAAGCTCCTGAGAATCCTTCTTCTTCGAGAGCTCACAGGAAGAAGAGAGGATCTGCTTCGTCATGGTACGACATTGTTCCTTCCAAGGAGGTCAACAATTCAGACACCTTAATTCACATTCAACCGCAACGAGGTTAGATTTAAGCCTCAGTGTGTTCGCGTAGAAGACGGATCACGTCGGAAATATTTGGCAATTGGACTCAAAGGGAAATGTATGTGGTCGCCAGAAAGATGAATTTCAATGATAAAATGTAGGACTGTACAAATTTAAAGTTTCAAAAAAGAACTTAAAATCTTACAGCCATAAAAACGAATGAAAAGGGGTGGTGCGGTCGATGTAGGCGTCGTAGACTCGCTGCTGACGTCGTAGACTTGCTATAGTGAGCTGTAGACTTGTGTGACGGTGGTAGTGTTGGCGGAGGGTTGTTACCCCGGTTACGGTTGCTCGCCGAGATGGTGGAAGTGCTGGCGGAGGGTTGTTTGCCCTGGTTACGGTTGCTCGCCGGGACGGTGGAAGTGCTGGCGGAGGGTTGCTTGCCCCGATTACGGTTGCTCGCCGGGACGGTGGAAGTGCTGACCAAATAACCCAGGCCGAGGTATCTACTGAAATCTACGGGTGACGAGCAATGCAAAGCTTGTGTTTGGCTGATTGATCGTGTCCTTCTCTGAGGGGGATCCCCTCCCTTTTATACTTGGTCTGTTACGACCTCCTGAAGATATTTCGGATCCAACTTACCCCAGAATCTCGAGGCTAACTGATTCCCACTCATTAAATGTGGATTCAGCTCCTCCGACTTCGGGTTTAACTGATTATCTTTAAGACGTGTGTTAGTGTTATGCGTGGGTAACAAGTTCCAATTATCTCGGGGCCATGGAACCGTTTTCTTTTGACACGTGTCTCTTGCAGGCGCAGGCCTGTAGACTTCATGTTTCAGGCGCAGGCCTGTAAACTTGGCGTCCATCAGAGGCGCAGGCTTGTAGACTTCCCTTGACTACAAGGTTACTATATTACCTCTGTAGTCTTCTCCCTACAGGTACCGGCCTAGTATATGGCTATGGGCTTTTGTGGGCTTCGTTAAAGTTAGGCCCAAGATTTCCATAGTGTCAACATAAGCCCCCCTCTTTGCTGAGATGACTTCTGTCGCCTGAGCACAGTTGTCGATTATCCTTGGTTTAAAAGGAGAACGTTTCGTTTCCCTCCTTTCACTTGCAACGTACGCATTAGCCTTTTCCCCTTCACGATCTTGCTCTTTCGAAAACCCAGCCTTCTTTTCAAAATTCCTCCCATGTCGACCCTTGCTTCTTTCCAGTGGCACCAACAACGCGCTGGCCCTTCTAGCGTCGCTCGGACTTCAGACGGCCGAGGCCTAACCCTGGGTCCCGTTCTTGACTCCGTGCTCTTTCCTGACCCTGTCTCTCACGAGTATCTGATCATGGAGCTTCAAATCCCTATCTGCCGGGAAGGTTTTGTCGACCCACTTGGTTGGGAGAGGAAGAGCGGCTTCCTGTGCTTCCCCTCCGTGGACAAGACCCTGGTACGGGAATGGTTCTCCCGTTGGCAAGAAAGGCTGGAGAGCAAGTTGAAGGTCGGCGGGATTTGGTCCTTCCTGAAGCTTTCTCTGGTCACAAAACACTGCGACCCGCGGGTATGCGCCAGCCTCCTCCCCTTCTGGAATAGCTCAGTCAACTGCTTCTACTTTCCAGAAGGTCCGATGACTATCACACTGGAGGATATCTATTTCTTGACGAACAGGGATGCTCCAGATTTTGGACACAGCGACGAGGAACCTCCAACTACTTAAAGGTCATCCTCTTTCTGCTTGGGGAAAGGCTGAAGAAGTGGAATTTTTTAGTGTGTGGCTGAGCAAGTACGTATTCTGCTTCCCTGGCAAGAGGGTGCCAAAATTGGTTTACGGGATTGCCAATTTTCTGAGTAACGCTTCAAGTAAAGTAGCTTGGGCACCCTTCTTGTTGGGTATAATTTATCAGAGCCTGCATAGGAATAGCTCCTGCACAAGCCCCTTCCCCAAATATCCGGCTGGTGGCCTTCTTTGGCTCGTGCACCTATGGGCTTGCATATGGACGCCAGGACTTACAGGGTATCGGATGCCATCTGGTGCTGTCGAAGTTGGTTGTTATGGAACACATATGCTAGAGGCTTGTTGTTACAACAAGAGCCAGTGGTTGTATGCCTCAGTGACAGGGCATATGAGGCATATTGTCGATGCTGGGCGAGGGGAACGCCGTAATTGGGTTCCGTTCCGTGTCAGCCACCCTGTTCTGAAACGTCGAAAGAAGCTGGTGCCGAGCCTATATTGGGACTCCGTGCTGACTAGCACGGACTTGGCGTGCGCCACAGAGGCAGTCAGTTTTGAAGTCTATAATCCCCAGCTCTGCGCAAGGCAACTGGGCTTCATCCAAAGTTCCGCAGTCCCTTTTTCCGACACCTTCAACGCCCCAATCCATACTCGGAACAGCTGCGTCTTGTCAAAGGATTCTCTTCAAGCCTCCCTGGTCCTCTTGTCGAAGAAGGCAGAGCTTCAACATATGGTGTTGCCCCTTGAGAGCACCTCAGTTTATGCCACCGAAGCCTTCTCCATTCAGTGGGCGCTCACCTTTGGCGCTCTTCGCGACAAGATGGCTTTCCTTGAGACTTCTGTTGAGCCAGATCTCTACTTGTCTACTGACATGATGCTGAAGTCTGGTCAGAAACTTATCACTGGTAAAGGAGGCTTTGAATTGTATATATATATTCTTAGAGAAGGTTTTATGTCTTCGTATTGGAATACTTTCTCTTGATTTCTACAATTGTGGTTACAGTTTCTGAAGAATCTTCTCCAGAGAAGAGATCTCCTCCCCAAGCTAGTCGCTCGGTTCGGCGACAGCAACCTTCTGCCATTAAAGGCAAAAAACCTGAAATCGAGGGGCAACCTTCTGGGAAGCTTGGGAAGCGCAAGCGCAGGGCCATATCCTCGTCATCTTCTGACTCGGAGGATGTTCCGATATCCAAATTGCTGAGGCAACCTCAACTTGTCTCCCGAGGATCTGGTTCTGCTTCTCCCAGGACTCCAAGGTTACTGTTGACCCGGTCTACCAGCCCCCCAAAGTATGTAATACTTCTTCTATTCCCTTAAAAGCCAAGAATGCTTACTGATTCTTATGATGTTTGGCTTTTCCTTCTCAGACAAGAAATGATGGCTTTGGTGCCTGTAGCTTCTCCTGCGCCGGAGGCTTCAATGGAGGCTTCAATGGAGTCAGTCACTCCTTAGCAACGTTTTCGTTTTTCGGGAGTGGCCCTGTTTCTATTCCTAACATTTAGTATGTTTTCTTCATCTGCAGGATGTCTCTCCTCCTAGTCCTCAAATCCCGACACTCGGGGAGGCGGATGTCGTCATTGCTGGAGCAGAGGTTGCAGCACCGGAAGGAACAGGCGCTCCTCAAATCAACCTTTTTGTTGCTACAGCGCCAATGATAACCTCGTCTGCGGCGGAAACCGTGGCTCCGGAAAGAGTTGGTACCCCGGGAGCCGATCTCGATGATGTTGCGCAACCTACTGTGGCAGCAGATGTTCCTCTTTCCTCCCCACCATCAAGTGTGTCTTCTGGGGAGGGTACGTCAGGCTGTCTTAGTGCCTATGACCAGCTGGTGCGAAATGTGGATCGCATCGGGAACCTTCTTCGTCTCGACAAGTTTTCTGAAGTCCAATTTAAGGAACTCCAGGGCCTAGTCGATGAAGTAAAACACTCCCCAGCGGCCAATATTCAGATGCAGGTCGCTTGTGAGGACTTCCGGGCACAATTCTGGACTGAATGGACAGCTTACTAGGCAGATTTTCAAGCGCTTGATGATACTTCGTCCAGGATTGCCCAACGACTCAAAGCCCAGGAGGAAGAGGCAACTGACATCAAGCTGCTTGAGGATCAAAGGAGCGAACTATCTTCTCAGCTTTCGCGAGTACAGAAAAGAATTAAAGAACTCTTGGACTACGAGGCCAATCTCAAAGATCGGGTCAGCACCATTGACTCCCTGCTTGACAATCGCCCCGCTCAAGCTTCTGTTCAGCAACACCGGGATGAACTAAAGTCCTGGTATCGCTAGTAGAACGAGCTTACCATAAAGCAGACCCGTTCCAAGGTTCTTACTTTCTTGTTTGTGGAGGCTGTTAGCTCACTACCGCAGTCTGGCACTAGGTGTTTGTACCTACGAGACTTTGCCCGTAAATGAGCTTGATGTTAAATGCAGGCAGCATAGACTAAGGGGTGGCCTCTCTTAAGCAAACTTGATTTATAACCTGAATATATTTTTTTTTATTTCCATTTGTTCGCTGTAGACAATGCTTTGTGCACAAATCCACAAGTCTACAGCTGTATGGACATTTTTAAGGTGCCTTTCTTTGCACGATTTCTTTCGCAATGGCCGGGAAACGCTTCTCCAAAGTTCTTTTGTGAGATTCCCAGATGGTCTTCTTGTATCGCTTCAGGAATTTCCCGTTAATTTTTAAAGGTTGCTTAATGCTTTCGAGAGTCGACAACCTATAGCTATTTGTTGAATAGGTTTCAGCCACTCGATACGGTCCTTCCCAATTTTGAGACCACTTTCCTAAACTTTGGCTTTTCGTTTTTAAGGGTAAAACCATTTTCCAAACCAAATCGCCAACGCGAAAATGTTTATGAATTACTTTCTTGTTGTAGTGCCGGGCTATCCTCTGTTTATGCACCTCTAGCTTGTCTACAACTTCTAACCTCTTTTTTTCTAGTTCTTCCAAGGCTATATGCATGGCTTCATCTTGTAAGCAAGGCTGGGCGACACGAAGCGACTTATACCTCATTTCTATGGGCAAGATTGCGTCATGGCCGTAGACTAGCACGAATGGGGTTTCTCCAGTACTTTCGCGTTTAGTGACCCTTAGGGCCCATAGTGTGTCGTTTAATATCTCGTGCCATTTTTTCGGATTACATCCGATCATTCTTTGAATATTATTTTTAATCAATTTGTTGGACGCCTCGGCTTGCCCATTTCCTTGGGGGTAATATGGGGTAGAGTTCGAAATTGAGAAACCGAACTCTTCGGCGAATTCCCTTATCTTAGCATTGTTAAAGGCCATCCCATTGTCCACCACAATATTCTGAGGAATGCCAAATCGATAAATAATGTTAGTCCGCAGGAAATCAATTACCTCACTGTAGTCAATTTTCCTGTAGACTTGTGCCTCCACCCACTTAGTGAAGTAATCTGTTGCTACTAGGATGAACGCATCTCCTCGACTAGAATGAGGATGAATTTCTCCTATTATATCTAGGGCCCAAGTCCTGAAAGGCCAGGGTTTGATTATGGGGGTGAGATCTGCTGCCAGAGCGTGGGTCGACTGACCATGTCGCTGACAGTCTTGGCATCCCTTAGCCATCTCGATGCAATTCTTCATCATTGACGGCCAATAAAATCCATGTCTACGGATAGTCCAACACATTTTGACCCCTGACTGGTGTGAGCCACAAAGGCCTTCATGAGTTTCTAGCATTATTGGAGTGGCTTCGTCTAAGTCTACGCACCTTAAAAGGACTCCATTTGCGTCCTTCTTGTAGAGGACGTTATCCAAAAGGATGTATGTCAGCGCTTGGACTCTGATCTGTTGTTTAACCTTTTGACCTGGATCCAATAAGAAATCTACGATTGATTTCCTCCAATTTTCCTCTTGGTTCATGATGTCTACAGCCATGGCGTCACTTCTTGGCTGTAAATGGGAGTCGATTTCCGTTAAATCTTCTGGCTTGATTCTCGCCTTATAGCCCGAGGCTGATTGTGCCAAGCTATTGGCCACTCTATTTTCGTCACGATTTACGAAATGAAAAGCTATGTTTTCAAATCGTGCGACTAACCCTTGAACAATTTCAAGGTATGGTCACAACTTTTCCTGACACGAAGATTCTTTGTTTACCTGGTTGATAACCAGCTGGGAATCTCCTCTAATTCGTGCTCGTTTCGCTCCCAGCGATAGAAGCTCTTTTAACACTGTTATTAATGCTTCATATTCGGTGGCATTATTTGTCAACGATGCTCGTAAACGAAAGGCCAGCCTAATGTTTTTACCCATAGGGGACATTATATGGATTCCTATCCCAGTTCCATTTTTTGTAGATGAGCCATCAAACCATGCCTGCCATATTTCTTCGATCTTCTCTTCTTGGTCTATTGACTGGTCAGGGTCATGATCGGCTAGGAAGTCGGCCAGCGCTTCTCCTTTAACTGACTGCTGCGATTTATACCTTAAATTGTATGGGGACAAAATCCGACTCCATTTGCTTATTCGTCCGACTAGTAAAGGGCTTTCAAAGAAGTATTTAATTATAGGCGACTTAGAAACCACGTAAACTTCTCGGTTCCCAATGTAGTGTCTGAGCTTCTTTACGGCGTAAAATACCGATAAGCATAGCTTTTCTTTAGATGTATACCTGACTTCGATCGGGGTTAATAGTCTTGATAAGTAGTAAACGGCTCTTTCGCGTCCGTTTTCATCTACTTGAGCCTTCATCGCGCCAATAGTCGTTTCGGTAGCCGCTACGTAGAGGATAAAAGGTTTTCCCTGTTGAGGAGGCATCAAGACCGGTGGGTGCGTCAAATATTCTTTCAAAGCATTGAACGCTTCTTCATGTTCTTCGGTCCATCTGTAATCGTTCTTCCCTCTCAGGAGGTTAGCGAAAACCTTCGTTTTTCCCGCTACATTTCCAATGAACCTGCACAAGTAATTAACCCTTCCCAAGAAATCCTGCAGCTCCTTTTTACTCCTTGGGGCCGTTAGGTTCTGGATAGCTTTCACTTTGTTTTGATCGACTTCAATGCCACGTTGATGCACTAAGAAACCTAAAAATTGCCCTGCCTTAACTCCAAAGGCACACTTGAGAGGATTCAGCTTCAGTTGGTGTTTCCTCATCTTCATGAAGGCGTTTCTTAGATGTTCAATATGTAGTTCTTCCTTCGTCGACTTGACTACTATGTCATCAATGTAGACTTCTACCGTTTTTCCTAGACAAGCACCGAATATAGCGTTCATCGCCCTCTGGTACGTAGCACCGGCATTTTTTAATCCGAAAGGCATCACTACCCATTCGAAAATGCCCAGAGGGCACCTGAATGCCGTTTTGTGAATATCTTCCTCTGTGATGAAAATTTGATTATAACCCGAAAAACCATCCATGAAAGACATGACTTGGTGGCCCGCGGTTTTGTCTATAAGGTCGTCTGCGACGGGCATAGGGTATTCATCTTTGGGGGTAGCGCGATTTAGATCTCTGAAGTCTATGCAGACTCTAATTTTTCCGTTTCTCTTTAAGACAGGTACAATACTAGAGATCCACTTCGTATATCGTGACGTTCTTATGTATCCTGCTCGAAAAAGTTTTTTGACTTCCTCGAAAACTAGATACGTTAATTCTCTAGACATACGTCTTGGAGCTTGTTGAACTGGTTTTAAATCTTTCTTGATGGGTAAAGTATGTTCTACCAGTCTACGATCTAGCCCTGGCATCTCGGTGTAGTCCCAGGCGAAGCAATCTTTAAACTCTTTGAGTACATCCTTGATTGATTCAAGGAATTCCTTATTTGCGGATGAACTGATAAAAAGATTCCTAGGAGAAGACTCGCTACCTAAATTGATAGTGACCAAGGGGTCACATGGGGTTAATAAAGACTCGCGATGCTCGCTACCACCTAAACGGGTAGACACAGGCTTATTACATGCATCAGGCGCTCTAAGGCCTGTTGAGTTTATTGATAAAGATGACGTAGACTGATCCTGAGGACGTCCTTCTCTGTAGACTCGGAGCCGCTGGAGGACATCAGCGACTGTCGCATTTTCCTTTTCACTCTGGTCCATAAGTCCCTTCTTTGAGGAGTATGTCGGGCTCCAACTCCGCACCATGGTTCTGCTGGCTTTCCAAGGCTCCTTCTCCTGCGTGGCCATTCGTGCTACCTTCAGCAGGTTTCTCCCCCGAATTGACTTCTTGCAAGACTTCTTCTATGTCCTTGTCAGTAAACTCATCTCCCCATCCTGTTGGAACAATCGGGCCGGACTCTGGCTTGGGGTGCGACGTCTCGTAGTCTACAATGTAATCGAATTTCCCGGAGGGTTGACCAAGGGGGCCGACCGTGGGATCACCCAGCTCATACCGCTGATGCAGGGTCAGGTCCTCGATAGTCTTGCTTGTTTCTGCATGCAAAATACCTTTGTCACAACAGGAATACGTATCAACTTTCACAATCTCAATTTCAGAATCGAGCCACAATATTAGCTCCCTATGTAGTGTAGACGGGATGGCAGCGGCCTTATGAAGCCAATCGCGCCCTAGTAAGGCATTAAACGTGGGGACTATGTCTATGACGAAAAAGGCGGTTTCTCTCTCTTGTCGCCTTACTCCCAAATGTACTGAGAAGACTCCCAAGCATTCGGACTTCCTGCCATTAAAACCACTCACTACGACATCGGTTTTAACCAGATCATGGAGTTTATATCCAAGCATTCTAAACTTGGATAGAGGCAGTACGTTTACGGTGGCTCCGTTGTCTACTAAGACCCAGCTCATCAAAGTACCATCGAAGATAGCAGTAATATACAAGGAGTGCATATGCTGCTTCATGCTATCTGAAGGCTTTCTTAGCCAATGAAGCGGGAAACCAGGCGGGTATGGCGAAAGGGGGAGAGAGGTGGCTTACCCCTCGGAGTTTCTTCGTCCTTTGCTTTGGCAAAGTCTGAAGGCAGAGTAATGGCATTGCAACTGACGATCACTTGTTTTCCGCCATGAGCGTCACTCGGGATTTCACTCCGAAGGGGGGTGTAATCAAAGCTTGAGCCTGGCTCTTCCGAGTGATCTGTAGACTCGGTGCGCTCAGCCTCCCTATTTGGTTCCTTTGTGCGCGTCTTGATAGGCGAGATTGCCTCTGACGGGGCAGGCCTAGGTCTCTTTGCGACGTTGCTTAGACGTCTATCCCTGCTTTTTCGAGCCTGTGGTGGCAAACTTGCTCTGCCAACGGCTTTCTGCCAAAATTTTGAAGGGTTAACCGCTCTAACCATTCTTGATTTCTTAGAATCAAGTGGGGTTTGACGTACCTCCACGAAATCTCTAGCAACTGGGTCATATCCCAGGACTGTGCACGTTGCCTCCTGTTGCATTTTTGAATGGTGCACGAGGTCATGATTACCTGTGGTCGTAGGGTGAGCAGATTTGACTATGATCTCTCCATTTGCTGATAAGTCTACCAGCTTAAGGAAGTAGTCTACGCAGCATGCCGTACAGAGCTGCGTGATTAGGATCCTGTTTCGCCCTATTAACTTGCACTTCTGGCACATAGTTTTTCATCCAGGAACTGGGCGATCGCTGGTCCCATTCGGATTGCCTGGGCATCTACCTTGTGCGTTCCGTACCTCGGTTTGGAGCCTCTTCTTTGCACCTCGTTGACTTGCTGCGCTTTATCAGGTGTGTTCGCTTCTAAAACCATCGGATGTGTTTCGCTAGTGCGACTACTGTCCACCTGCTTTGTCCTCTGCTGGGTTGACGGGTCATCAAAATCCAAATGCCGCCTGGGGTGTTCGCCAACATGGGGTTGGTGTTCGGATGCTCTGCCTCGACCGTGAGGACCACCTCTTCCCCCTCGGATTGCTGGCCTGCGCTCCAGACTTGGAGGGCTCTTGAGCATCCTCTGTACATTGCTTGGGTCGTGCCCCTAGGGAGCTTATTCCCATCGCAACCTCTTCCAGCGGAGTCAGGTCATACCAGATGTCACCCTGGTTGTTCTGCAGGTATTTCCTAAAAGTGTTGCACCTATCGGTGGTATGCGTATCGTCCATGTGCCAGCAGCAGAGGTTTCCAGCGATTGCTTTGGTTGGGCAGGTGATCACCCCTTTGTCTGCCAGTCTACGGAACAGGGCATTTGCTACCACAGTTTCTCTAGCTATCTTCGTACCCTGTAGAGAGAAACTGGCATCAGCTTCTACAAGATTTATGTCTACATCAGAAATATCGAACATATGTATAGCGAGTTCATCATCGAAAGGCCTGTCGTCAACCATAGTGACTTCATCGACTTCCGGGAAGCATAATTCTTTTGCCTCTATAAGGTCTTGAATTATGTTCCTGAACGACAGACAGTCCCTGGTCGTATGTGTAAACAACCCATGCCACTTGCAATAATTTCTAGACTTTCCTTATCTGTCTGAGGGGTTCTATGCCCCGACTTTAGCTTAATCCGTTTTCGCTGGTAGAGCCAGTCGAAAATTGCATCCGCTTTGTCTACATCAAAAGAGTATTTTCTTTCTTCTCCCGTTTTTTGAGATGCCTTTGCCTTAGAGTTCTTCCTTGCTAAAGGTTCACAAACTGTCGCCTCTCCTGTTACAAATTCAGCCATGTCTACCTCAACAGTCTCTAGCTGGTAAGTGCGCGTAGCCTGGGCCTCTTCTATCGACAGCTGGTGATATTCAGTCGCTCTCCTGGCGAGATCGTAAAGACCAGCGAACCTTTCTCCCTGCAGTTTCTTTTTGAAGGGAATCGACAAAGCATTTAATGCCACCAACAGTTGATCCCTTTCTGGAATCGCTGGTCTACACAGGAGTAGCGCTTTTTGTAGGCGCATCAGAAACTGCCCTAGATGTTCCCCGGCGGCTTGTTTCAAGCGCATAACCTCGAAAATTGACAATGGTGTATCTAGGCGAGCGAACGCTTTCATAAAGCTAAACTGCATTTCCGCCCATGATGCCACCGATCCTGGGGGTAGACTAGCATACCATGGAAATGCATCGCCTGTGAGAGAGTTAGGGAACAGCTTCAATTTCTAAAAGTCGTTAGCCGCAGCCTCCCCGATTTGATGAGTGAACCGAGCTATATGCTCTAGAGGGGTCATTTCATCCTCCCCAGAGAAACGGGTAAAATCCGGTACTCTGTATCCTTTAGGCAAGGGAAAATCCCTATCAATGAAGGCCGGGTAAGGGCTCCTGTAGAAACAGGGGTCGTCCTGTCTAACAGCTCCGGGCACTATCTGTTCCAAGACCTAGGCTATTGTCTCCCTCAAACTCGGAGGGGTTGGATAGCCAATTGACTCGCGCGCAGGGTTCTGACCCCATCTTTCGGTGGCGCAAGGTGCTCTTTCACTAGGCCTTGGAGGTTGTGAGTCTACAGAGGGTTTAGTGTAAAAACCTTCCGCTCGAGGGAATCCTCCTATATTTGGGGATTCTCTTGGTAAGTTTTCATCCATGGGGGCTTTCCCAGGGCGACGGGTAGGAACCGAAGGCGCGCATCTATTTGTTTCACCTAGGGCCTCACCGTACTCATCCGCCGGGTTTACCGTGTAGACCGCATTCTGTATCCATGTTGCGGGCGACCGAGAAGACGTCGGTCTAGAAGGGGACATCCTGTCCCTATTAGTGACCTCTGTAACGAACTGATTCTCGTGGTCCCAAGGATTATCCACTTGGAATGACACATTCCTTTTTTCTGCTCGTCGCGCATCTCCCATGAAAGAACAATCTCGTTATACGGAGTTGCTTGGCTTCGCAGTAGGTTTCGGCCTATTTAAGGTGCTGATTTGCTCTAAGATCTGAGCCATGTTACTTTCTAGTCCGGAGATACGTCTATCGACCAAATTTCTCATATCACTGAACTCTTTGTGAAATTCGAGTCTGGATATGAATTCGGAGGAATGCACCCCAAGATCAGTTTGACTGGCATTCGCTTGACTGCTTAGAGTCACATCGTCCACGTTTGTGTCTCCTTCTGCGGGAACATCGTCTCCATCTAATGGAGGTGGGGGATCTCAGCTAGCTCCGCTTCTGGTATTTTTTGCCATCAGCAAACGTGGAATATTTTCTTTGCTCCCACTGTGGTCGCCAAAGACGTGTTCGCGTAGAAGACGGATCATGTCGGAAATATTTGGCAATTGGACTCACAAGGAAATGTATGTGGTCGCCAGAAAGATGAATTTCAATGATAAAATGTAGGACTGTACAAATTCAAAATTTCAAAAAAGAACTTAAAATCTTACAGCCATAAAAACGAACGAAAAGGGGTGGTGCGGTCGATGTAGGCGTCGTAGACTCGCTGCTGGCGTCGTAGACTCGCTGCTGACGTCGTAGACTTGCTACAGTGCGCTGTAGACTTGTGTGACGGTGGTAGTGTTGGCGGAGGGTTGTTGCCCCGGTTACGGTTGCTAGCCCCGACGGTGGAAGTGCTGGCGGAGGGTTGCTTGCCCCGGTTACGGTTGCTCGCCGGGACGGTGGAAGTGCTGGCGGAGGGTTGCTTGCCCCGGTTACGATTGCTCGCCGGGACGGTGGAAGTGCTGGCGGAGGGTTGCTTGCCCCGGTTACGGTTGCTCGCCGGGACGGTGGAAGTGCTGACCAAATAACCCAGGCCGAGGTATCTACTGAAATCTACGGGTGACGAGCAATGCAAAGCTTGTGTTTGGCTGATTGATCGTGTCCTTCTCTGAGGGGGATCCCCTCCCTTTTATACTTGGTCTGTTACGACCTCCTGAAGATCTTTCGGATCCAACTTACCCCAGAATCTCGGGGCTAACTGATTCCCACTCATTAAATGTGGATTCAGCTCCTCCGACTTCGGGTTTAACTGATTATCTTTAAGACGTGTGTTAGTGTTATGCGTGGGCAACAAGTTCCAATTATCTCGGGGCCATGGAACCGTTTTCTTTTGACACGTGTCTCTTGCAGGCGCAGGCCTGTAGACTTCATGTTTCAGGCGCAAGCCTATGGACTTGGCGTCCATCAGAGGCGCAGGCTTGTAGACTTCCCTTGACTACAAGGTTACTATATTACCTCTGTAGTCTTCTCCCTACAGGTACCGGCCTAATATATGGCTATGGGCTTTTGTGGGCTTCGTTAAAGTTAGGCCCAAGATTTTCATAGTGTCAACACAATGTTTCCGTCACTTGATGCAGGTTCCAGAGAGCAGCTCAGAAAATCACAGAGAAGACCCGTTGGACTCAGAAAACCTCCAAGTCTCGGATGCCAACCATGGAAGCATCACCCGCACGTAACTCACGTCAACATCTCGGAACTGCGACTGGGTTCTCTCTTCAGACCCGAAAACCAGGGGTTTCTTGCTTTGATTGAAGACCGGAGCTTCGATCAGTAATGGGGGACGATTTTCACTGAATGGCCGGTTTGAACAACTCCCTAGCCCGTCGCAGTGGTACCCCTGTAAATGGTTGCATAATAAGTAAGTGTGGTCTTTTTGCATGGATCAAAAGTCGGGGGCAAATTCGTCCTTGAAAATAAGTAACTGTTCTTTAACGAACTTCGGCTCCACTCTCCTGTCAACTCGTTTCTTCTTCTTCATCCTCCTCCTCCTCCTCCTCGGATCAAACCCTAAACTCGAAAAAAGCTCCACGTTAATGGAGTCATCAACCCTAAGTCTCGCCTTTGTTGTCATCTCATGCCTTCCCTGTCCCTGCTTTTCTGCCACTTTCCCAGCCGCTGTGCTTCGGAAGGCCGCCGACGTGCTAGCCAACGCCCGCTTCACCTCTATGGCCTTAACCCTCGAACTCGTCTCCGAAACCTCGGCTTTACCCGAATCTTCATCCCTCACTATTTTCTCCCCTAACGATGCCGCTTTCTCGCACTCCGGCCAGCCGACGCTGTCCCTCCTGCGGCTCCACTTCTGTCCCTCGTCACTTTCATCAGGTTTCCTCAGGTCCCTCCCTTTTGGCACTGAGATCCCAACCACCCTTTGGAATGGCTCCTTGGTCGTTTCCTCCTTTCCCAGCGATGCTGACTTCACCTTGAACGGCGTCAAGATTGATCGGTCACCGTTGTATTCGGATGAGGCATTAATGGTATATGGGATCAGCGATTTCTTCGACCCGAATTTCCAGGTTTCACAGCCCCTTCAAGGGACGACACCTGATCTTCGATGCGCATTGAGGATAAAAGACGGGAAACGAACAGGGTCAGATTTCCCTGGCCGTAATGCATTCGATGGAGCAGTAAAGGTTTATGAGAAACGAAGGGTACTCTGTAATGGCTTCGTTTCTTGAGATGCAGTTGCTTGGATTTTAATACAAGACCAGAATGCTCACCATGTTCGCCCCTACCAACAAAGCGACGTCGATCTCTACAAGAAACATCAGCGAACTTATGTCGCTATTTCTCCATCACGTTGTTCCATGCAAGTTAACACGGATCGATCTGGCTGATTTCATCAGAGGACCTGCAATACCAACTTACTTCCAGGGGTTCAAGATCCGAGTCAGGGTACTCAACAATACAATGATGATCAATCGAGTCAGACTCCACCACCCAGAAGTTTACAGGAGTGACTGGATCGTTGTGCATGGCACTCAGGGTGTTCTTGGCGCGGGCAGATCACAACACCGAGACAGTAGTCCTAAATTGGAGAAGAAGAACAAGAACAACTGCAGCAGGTCGTACAGTAAAACATGGGGAGTTTGTGCCGCCACTATCTTGTCTCTCCTGGGTTTTTACTTAAAAATTTAGGATTGGGGGATTAATTAGTGAAAGCTGAAATGTGAACAGGCGAGAAGCATTTGTATCTGTAAAAGGCTCAAACAAACAGTGGATGCAGACCAGAAATGTCTTTCGCCTGTCAAGAATGTTCAAATCATCACCGCTATGAAAATTTACCCAGAAATCCAGCAAAGCTGAATATGGATTCGATCAGTAGCACTAGCAGTCTACATCTTCTCATCACAACAGCCCCAACATTGCAATCTCAACTAACAAAAGCTGGAATGTTGTTGTCATCGATGGGCAGCGGGAGTTATCTTTTGCCCCTGGAAACTCTTACTTGTGCTGCTGTTGATTTAGCCTTCCTTTTTCTATGTTATTTCCAGCTCCTCGTTGGCCTGAGTCATTGTCGAACTGAAAAAGAGAAATCATTAAGTAAAGATAAAATTCGAGTGAGCTAAATATGTCTAGATCTTATAAACTTCCCCCTCTCCTAAATCACATGTTTCTTTAAAAGAATGTGGTGGTAGTACTTCCGATTCTTCTGTCGAAAGCGCCAATAGCAGGGGATGCTCCAAATGCGCAGCTAGCTATTGCAATTGCCAATGCAGCTCCTACTGGCACGACAACTGTGTTGGTTGATACAACTAATTCTTCAAGAGATGTCCCCTCTATTTGGAGCAGCGACGGCTTTTTGTAAAGAGACAGAGTGTTCACCCATAATATTGTGTGAGGAATTTGTCCACCTCATCTTTGTTCCAGTCGACATCACTTAATCTTTCTTCATATAACAAAATTTTCTGAAATATCAGCTTTAGAGGTCACGGAAAGAGACGGTATGGCTTCGGAACATTACCGAAATCCCCTGGTATCATTCTTGCTTCCGCTATCATTCTTTAGGGTGATGTGCCGCCATAAGGCATATACAATGGAACTCCCAAACCTTACTGAAGGGCGATGTGCCACCAAGAGTTGCATGAATTTAAGTGAAGCCCATGTTTCAGACTTGATCATCCTTGATACGGGGAAGAAATCGCGTCTAGATTTCCAACTGAATTTTGGAAACAAAGACACAATAATTAACAACTTACTGATTATATCTTGTGCTCCAAGATGATGTCAAAGGTGGTGGAGATAGCTTGCTCAACATCATTACACAGCACCAGGCATAGTGGTAAAGAGCAATACACAATGCTACTACTATCCCACTTCAATAACAATCCTACTGACGCCAAAATTCCAACAAAGATTGAGAAATAATATGCCAAATTTGCCCAAGAAATCATAAGAAGGATCCATATGACGTTATAAGAATTGAATTTAGTGAAAAAATGAAATGCCATGAAAGAACCTGTCTTCCTAGTTGCTTATTAATCCAACCTAACAGGTCCTCTGCTGTTTGTTCATCTCAATCACATTTATTAACTTTTGAGGATGATTACATAATGAACAATGACCATGGCTGGCACTAACTCAAATATTACGCCAGAATACAAGCCCATACAGTTTCCACTATAAAAACAATTAGCGATAGAGGGAGTAGCCCAAATGCTGCATTTGACGATGGAAATTTCGTGCTTGCACAGCTTGAATTGCAACCCTTTCAACTGTATCAAATAATTAGAATCTCGTAATGAAATGGGCCTAAAGCCATACTAACCAAAACAGAGATCCATCCCCACATTTGCATCCGAACTCAGAAACCCCTCTGGAGAAGATCTCTAACCAGTGGGCGAAGAACTCCACAATGGGAAAACCGGCTGATGTCTCCTTAAGGACGACGTAGAAGCTCGTGGCGTTTAATTCCACCCCGTACTCGACCGAGCCATCATTAATGTCACCGCTACCACTGACAGCATCCGGCAGAGAGCGGGAGGATGATCAGAGTCGCTCTACACATGGGGAAAGGGAAACGAACGGACGGGCTGAGGATCCCACCGATCGATCAAGGCAATGGATCGTTTCATGAGTTCTCCCCGCCGAGGAAGGAACGGGAAGTAAGCCGCTTTGTGGATGGTTACGAAGGATTCCACCAAAGGGAGGAGAGGCTTTTTGGTTGAACGTTGAATTCTGGCGGTTTCGGACAGGGAGGGAGTGACGGGCTCACCTTAGCCCATGATTAGGCATGTTTTTAACTTTCATCACAGAAAATTTGGTAAACAACTTACTATTGATTATTACGTTATACATACATATGTAATATATGCAGAAAAAACTTAGTCAGGAAATTAACCAAAAAAAAAAATGGAAATAAAGGAAGAAGAAAGAGAGAAAAAGGAAGCACTAAACTTCTTAAGCGACCACCATTCATTAATTTACACCAAGTTCATTTATTTCATGTGTCCACGATCTTCGGCTTTCATTTCCCCTTGTTGGCTCCATGGAGGTCGGAGAAGTAACCCTGAGGGTTGCTCTCAAACCCCGCCCTTGATATCTGGGCCGACCCCCCTCTCCCTGGCGCCACCATCATCCCCGGTCCGAGTCCGCCTCCGCCTCCTCCTTTAGCAGCACCTCCGCCGCCTCCGCCTCCTCCTTTAGCAGCACCTCCGCCGCCGCCGCCGCCTCCTTTAGCAGCACCTCCGCCGCCGCCGCCTCCTCCTCCACCCTTTGCTCCTGGGCCGCCTCCGCCCCCCTTTCCCCCTCCACCGCCTCCACCCTTACCCCCTCCTCCACCGCCACCTTTACTGCCTCCCATGTGCTTAAGATATGTATTTGCTCTTCACTATTCGCTGGGGTTGACGTACGTGTAGTCTTATTAAGGCAGAGAGAAGCTCGTTTTTATAAGGGAGAGAGATCGATGGCGGTTCATGCGATTTCGTCGGTAGCGCCATCAAGATGAGCATCCAATTTTTTGTTTTTTGTCTTCCCAGACAGATATATATCGAACCCTTAACTATTTGAACATCATGTCTCGTGACTTTGAACAAAGCCATTGAAGACGACAAAAGTTGGTTTGCGGATAAGAAGTCAAACTGTGGTAAGAAGACATGTTCCCGAATCATACGTAGCTCTGAGACTTATCCATGTATATCCATCCGAATGAACAAATCAGTTTTGTTCTAATCTTAAACATTCGACTTCATAGTCAGATATGGAATATATTGATCAGAATAGTTATAATAATATAATGACATTGTAAAGTTTCACGTGACAGTAAACTTTCTTATCGGATGATAAAACAAAACACGATTGGTTGGTTATCCATGCACGATGAACAAAGGAAGATCCGACAAGGACCCCCATATTATTAATCAGCCAAAGGAAATAGGATCCGACAGAAAAAAAAAGGGAGGAAAGGAAACCAAAGTCCCCCGAAGAGCAACCACGTCACACACCCAGATCAACAACACCCAACCCACAAAACACATCCACCAGTTAAACTTACGACCCAACCCCGTTCCTTCCGATGATCTTCATTTGCCCTTGTTTGCTTCGTGGATCCAGTGGAAAAACTCCTTAGGGTTGTTTTCGAAGTCGGCCCTCGGTATGTGGACCTTCCCTCCAAGGCCGGGCGCCACCATCATCCCGGTTCCCGCTGCACCTTTGGGCCCGCCGCCCCCATTGGCACCAGCTCCTCCATGGCCGCCGCCTCCCTTCCCTCCTCCTCCGCCACCTCCTTTGTTGCCGCCCATGTTTGGTCTCCCTTGCTCCCCAAAAAGCTAAAAAGATTAAGAGATGGGTGGCGGGTTCCTGCAATGGACAAAATATAGTACCGCTGAACGGGATTTATATCAAATTGTCAGCAGCTCCATCAATGGCGATCAATTAAATTCGGGTTCCATTGCATGTCCGTTATCCCAGAAAAGTTTCAGAATAGACTCGACACGTAACCTTCTAACTCTGCCTCTACATCAGTGTGTCATGTTTTTTACCCGCGAGAACATTTCAACATTGTTAGTGATGATAAGGCCAGAACCGTTATATCTAAAATTATGACAAGAAAGATGACTGTGTGATTCGATGTCGAATGTATTTTCTTTAAAAAAAAATTGATAAAAAATTTATACAATACTATGCTTTTTTAATTTTACAAAACTATGTAAAAAGATTTCATTTGAACTCTTCTTTTTATCTGTAATAGAAAAATACATAAAATTATAAAATAAATATCATCCTATCTGACCAATCACCACTAATTTTTTAAATACAAACTTTTTGAAATTAAGCCCCTTGAATGTTGTTGAAATCTCTCTTCTTCCAAAGAAAAAAAAAACATTTTCGGACATGTACTCCTTCCTTGCTTATCCTATCTCTACTTCCAAACTCATTCTTTAGACGCCATGTGTCAAAACCTCCCCCGATCATGGATTTGGAACATTCATTCCCTCCCCCCCCCCCCCCCCCCCGGAGCGCTCGTGAGCAGTCGCCGCCATCATCCCGCCCGCGCATCGTAACCAACTTCAGCGCCGGCGAATTCCCCATTCAAAACCCCTCTCCCAAAACTTCATTCCCGTCGCGAAATCCCGTAAATGCCCCTCTCTCTCCTTCTCCCACCGCCGCCTTCCCTCCTCCCTCATGCCAACCCCCTCCCACCCTCGCACATGTCTGTCCTCCGCGGCCTTACCCCCGCCGCCGTCGGATCTAACCGCCTCCACATCCGCCGCCTCCGCCCCCGCTCACTGACTGTCTCCGCCGCCGTCCGCCAGGAGGCCACCACTCTGTTCACCCCCACCCCAATCTCCCTCATAGAGCCAGCCGCCAACTCCTCTCCGCTTCTCTTCCATATTCATCTCGACCTCTCCGACTCGCCGGAGCTGATTTCCTCCCACACCCGCCCTGGGCAGTACCTCCAACTGCGTGTCCCTGAATCCCCGAAACCGTCTTTCCTGGCAATCGCCTCTCCGCCATCTAAGGCAGCGGCCACTGGGGAGTTTGAATTCTTGGTGAAGTCCGTTGAAGGGAGCACAGTGGAGGCACTCTGCGGAATGAAGAAGGGCGAGGTAGTGGAGGTTAGCCAGGCCATGGGGAAGGGGTTCGAGATTGATAGGATCGAACCGCCCGAGGAGTTCCCTACCGTGTTTGTTTTCGCGACGGGATCGGGAATCAGGTCAGTTTCGTGAGTGTGACCCACTTCTCGGAACATTTGTCAGGTTATAGTTCTCCTACATTGCAGTTATACTGGTTGGGGATATTGATGAGGACTATTGTACTACTGATTAGTTTGCTCGATCTTCCTTAGTAATGGATGTTTGGGTGCTGAGGATGGCTGTATTCTGGCGTGTCACTGGATACTTGGACCGTGGTACATATAAACTTAGTAATGCAAAGTTAGAATGCAGCAAGTAGGGAGATGTCGTGTTAATCTCGGCAAAATGATGGCTTTGGGCTATTGCATTAACTCGGCGTTGCATTTTCTGAGTTTCCTGAGCGGATTTCTGCATTGAATTTCATGATACTGCTTGGCCTGGTAGACACATGGAGTTGGTTTCGACAATTGAAATTGGCTGCTGTGAGTGCTCAAAGTGAAATCTTCACAATTGCACTACGAGTGACATGTTTGAAATTTGAATTGATTGGCAGTATGGTTCTATTTCAGAGCAGCTATTAGGCCGAGTGACTCGTGTTAGACAATAACAGCCCAATTCGTTGTCTCCAAAATGCATGCTGGAGTGTTCAGGCCTATGTTCTGTGAATGCTAAGATCGTTTCCTTATGGGGCCATGAGATTGCAGAGTGGTTAGTCGCGAACTGAATGATTTAATCTTTGTGAATTTTGTTTCTTTTCACAGTCCCATTAGATCTCTGATCGAGTCAGGCTTTGGTGCCAGCCAAAGATACGATGTAAGGCTATATTACGGTGCGAGAAACCTTGAGAGAATGGCTTATCAAGTATGTGGGTTACATAGTATCTTTGTTTATGCTCTGAATTCATTGAACGCAAGACTAACCGAGAGATTTTGCTCTGTGTCTCGTCTGTAGGATAGATTTAACGATTGGGAATCTTCAGGTGTAAAGATCATACCAGTTTTATCCAAACCAGATGATGGTTGGATTGGCGAAACCGGATATGTACAGGCATGTCTCTTTGGCCTTATTATGATTCTGTCATGTCTTAGTGGTACTCAGATCTGCAGGATTTGAGGTTAACAAAATGTATTCCGTTATGTGCATAGGCTGCATTTAGTAGAGCGGAAAAGAAGTTTAGCCCGCTCGCGACAGGCGCCATTCTATGTGGACAGAAACAAATGGCGGAGGTCAGATGTTGTTACCCTTGTCGCGCGCAATCCCATTAAATTTTTCAGGATACAACTTATGTATCTAGTGGATAAGCTTCGTTTGTATCACAAGTTCATGCCTTGGCTTCGACTTTAAGTTCTTGGTAAATCAACTTCATCATTCAGGAGGACTTGACTTCCCTGTCTGTGTCTCTTATGCAGGAAATCACATCTATCCTCCTTGCAGATGGCGTTTCGAGCGATAAAATACTGAAGAACTTCTGATAGGTTATTATATCGGATTCTCGCCTTGTTGTAATGTTATGCCTGGGACACAACCCGTCCATTCTTTTTCATTCCACATGCTGATGACCGAAAGCCTCTGCGAGGAATTTCTAAGAAAATAAAAACCAATGGTGGCATTTTTGTTTGAGGCCATACTTTCAAATCGATCATACAGACGAAATGTCTTCAACCACTTGATAGAGTTACATTACAGGACTCCTTTTCAATTTGGCATGAGTTGAAATATTTCCAAGTCTGTGATTGGTGGTTGCTCGGGATCAGGGTTTCGGCATCAACCGCAGCAGCTCTCCCCTGGAAAGCCCTCTCCCTTGCTTTGTTTGCCTGCATTCAGACAACCTCGATTTAAGTTTCGAACAGTGAGAAAATGAATGGTTTAGGGAATGGGAGGATGAGGATGAGAGGGAGAAAATGAATGGTTTAAGGTGAGAACGAACAGGAGGATTGTCTGAGCAGAGGCCCCAGTTTGGATCCCAATCCACAGCCCTTTCGCTCTCAGTTGTGCCCAGAACCCAAATATGCCAGCAACCGGGATACCACAAAGGTAATATGCTCCGAGGTTTATGTAGGCTCCGATGTCCTGCCATCCGCATCCTCTTGCTACGCCTGACAATAGCTAGAAGGTGGGATTTGCTGATCTGGACGAGGATGGATGCTGATGGGTTTCGTTCTTACCTGATAGGACCCCTTGCCGGTTATCGAGCACAACGGACAGACATAAGAGAGAGGCCATGCTTGCAATGTAATGGATGACCTCCTCTGAATTGCTGAATAAGTATCCAATTATATTCCTGGCTGAAAGCAGGACTGTGCATAAGATGGTAACCACTGCTAACGTGATCAACACCACAGCAGTGACAGCTTCACGTGCTGCAAGGGGATTACAGGCTCCCAACTCGTTCGACACTCGTGTACTAGTAGCACGAGGATAGAATAGTGGACTAGCAGATATCAGCAGAGGAAAGGTATAAATGGTATGAAAGGAAGAGTACTGCCACAGAACAACATATCAATAATAGTACATCTTTTGCAAGGGTCTTTTAGTTCAAACCTCGCTGCCGCGCCTAATCCGTCTGGTATTGTGTAGAGTGAAGCCAGAATAGCTAAGCTGTTGCAAAAAATTAAGCATTAGACGAATTCATTCACTGATATAGATTGGCAATGAACTCCGCCGCACCACACGGAGAGGACGGATGTCACCAGCCTTGGATTCGGCAGAAGCCCAGATAATATCGTGAGCAGCCCAAGCGACCACCATTGTAGGCTGCAAAAGTCAATGTCAGCTGAAATGGTCCTATTTTGTTGCAGCAAGACAGGCGGTGGTTTTTATAATCAAGTACCAGGCCATAGCCGCAGAAGGGACGGCGAGGCTGAATAATTCTCTGATGTAACCAATTACTTCCATGGATGGCGGAATCCTTGTTTGGGCACACTTGGGAGAGTATATCATGTACAAAATGAGCAATATCACGTTTAGCCAATATGACAACCCGATGGCCATTGCGGCCCCTAGATTACCCAACCCTGACTTAAACACAAGCATCCAGCTGATCAGCACGTGGAAGATAAGTGTGATGAATGAGCTCATGACCATTGGGAAGACCAGACTCTGGGTCTGGTAATATCTGATCAGCGGATGAAGGGCTGCGTATGCATAGAGGGCCCGGGATGAGGTGGACAGCAAAACGGCCAGCCTCAGCAGAAATCTTAGGGTCCTGGCCAACAAAAGTGAGGATCTTTTCCAGGTAGAGCCACAGCAGTGATAACGGCAGAGACAACACGATGAGCGACGGTATGCCAGCAAGGATCTGAGTTCCAAACTGATGGTACTGCCGAGCACCATAGGATTGTCCGCAGAGCGTTTCCAGGCCACTGGAGAACCCGAACTAAACAGAACAATCATATTCATGTACAACAAAGATCCAAACAAGAGATGAGCATATAAAGTATGAGGCAAAGATCACATCGGTTACTCATAAAAATTAAAGAACACATCGGTTTTGCTTACGATGAAACTGAAACCAGTGACGGCACGGAAGGAGATAGCGAGGGAGGTGCACGAGAGGTAAAGCTCCCCAAGGTGGCCGACCATCATGGTGGATATTATCTGAAGGAAATACAGTGAGAGGCTGACGGCCACCAGAGGGGCAGCAATGTATCCCGTCCTCTTCACCTCCTCCCGCAACCCGCTTCCCCATTCCATCTCCCTTGCTGCCTGCTCCATCTCCGTCTCGAGGGATCTCATCCCCTTGTCCACCATGTTACATAGGCCTGAGGACTCTTTTGTTGTTTGTTCTTACGCAATTAGCCTCACTAAATTGGGGCTGATGCATATATGTTTTTTTGGGTAGTGCTCCACTTTGGGTTAAAGAATTGCATGCCTTTGTTTCTCTATAAAAACTATTAGACTCTAATAAGGCTACGCGAATAGGCAAACATCTCTGTTTTCCCAAGAACTAATATATATACATATATGGAAAGGCAACCATGTTTTTCATTAATGGAGCTTCTTCTTCGCTTTTTGCGGCTTCCCATTAAGTCATCCTACCTGAACTACTTTAGGACCAGCATGGGCCTCATAGTCCACGCCCTTGGAGAGGGAGTTATTTGATACTAGAGGGAGGACCTGCGGAACAGTTGCAGAGAAGACGAAGATGAGGGCATCCGTCTGCATATCCTTTCTTTCCTGCTGCCAAAGGACGTGCTTCGGAGGATCTGCATTCAGAGGTTCCTGTTTGTTTGAACGTCCCTAGACGCCTTGTGTTTTAGCTAATTCAGTTGCCCTTGTTGAGACGCCCAAGCGAACCTGGTGTTGGATTACGAGTTGGTAAAATTTTGTCAATCGTGTGTTGAGCATTAACGACAGTCCTGAGATTGATCAGTTCGGCTTATCATTGCATAGTCCCTTCCAGCCCCGCGATCCCACTCGACACATATTAAACAGGAGATGGGACCGGGAAATGATACACGTTGGAGATGGCGAGGATGTATGGCCTCACCCAGTGACCTCATGTCGCAAATCCAGGCGGAAGACAATATCAAACACCGGGAAATGAGGACGTTGGAGATCTAGCTCTGTTTCTATTGTGTGGGATAGAATTAATGATTGCGACTCTTGATGTGTGGAGATCATACTGGTTCTATCCATGCCAGAAGAGGGTGGCAGCAGCGAAACCGGATACGTACAGCTACAGGCATGTCTCTTAACCTTACTATGTGCGTGTCGTGTCTTTCTCCTTTTCGTATCTGCGTGAGATTAGTTTAACGAAATGTGTAGCCGGCCTATGCACGCATACTGCTTCTAGTAGAGCTGGAAGGAAATTTAGCCCTTTCGTGATGGGTGCCGAGCTGTGGGAGCATAAACAAATGGCGGAGATCAGATGTTCTTACCCTTGTCGCACACAATCCCATCAAGTTCTTGAAGATGCTAATTCTGTATCAATTAGATGAGCTTCGATTGTATCATCGGTTCCTGTATTGACATCCACTTTAAATTCTTGGTAACTCGACTTCGTCGTTAAGGAGTTAGACGTGTCTATTACGCAGGAAATCGCATCTATCGTCACCGGAGACGCTGTTTTGCGCCAGAAAAAATACCGAAAGAACTTCCAATAGTTTATTTCATCAGTTTCGCCTTATTGTAGTGTTTTACCTGGGACTTTGTTAGTACGGGTTTTGATGATGTCATACAGAAGGTAAGCTTCTGTTGTGTAGAAGGTAAGCTTCTACTACTCTGCAGAAGGTTAATCTACATGGACAGTCTGATTCGTACCTTCTGTCACTTAATCATTACCACGAATTATTTAATTAATCATATGATTATTTAAATATATTCATATGGTATTTTATGTTAATTAAAATGTTTTTAAATCATTTTAATTACGATTTATTTCCATGTGAGTTGATCTATTTTCTTTAAGGGAAGAAATCACTTTATATAAGGAAAGCACTGACGCAAGATTCTGCAGATTCCGGAACTATCCAACGGTTAATTAATCATTTCTCTTGCATCTAAACACATCTATATTATTTACGAATCATGGCAAAGGACAACACATCTGAATAAGGACGCACGCCACGTGTCTGTATCCATAAGGTCTCCCAACCACTTATGGAAACCAAGATTATCTGATTTTCATTTACAGACAGAGCCCTATCACTTAGGATCGTCAACACAATCATGATCATGGCATTATTGATGTTTAAGTGACACGGAGCATCTCTCCCAATGGGAGAATGTTTTATTTGGCTGATATTTGTTTCCTTGTTTTGTAGAAATTTCCATCAGCTACTGTATCTTCTATAAATATGTTATTTCTATTTTGTATAAAATAGGATCATTTGTTAGTTAGAAAAGTGTAAGAGAACTTACGTGTAGTGAGTGTATTGTCGCCTGAGAGACTTATGAGCTTTTGTTCTCTTAGTGGTTGAGCATTCAGTTGTAGAAGGCTGGTGCCCAGGGTACAAGCTAGACCGAACATGAGTGAGGATGCGAAGAATCTTGCTGCACTGTGGCGTGGCGGACGTGTATACGTGCCAGGACAGTGAGCAGAAGAAGGATCGCATCTGGAGGAATCTGGTGAGGTACTGGTATCAGTTGTTTTGTAACTAGCTTGCTCGTGTGTGCAGAAAGCAGGTGTCCAGGGTGTAAGCTGTGTCGGGCATGAGTGAGGTCGCGAAGGATCTGGCCGCACTGTGGCGTGGCGGACGTGCATCAGGCTTAGGGAGAAGTCGGGGTGTATACGTGCCAGGGCAGTGAGCAGAAGAAGTGTCGCGTTTAGGAGATTCACGGCAAGGCACTGACACTTGTGCTTCTGCTGAAGGGAAGTACTTGCTGCAGGCTTTGGAAAAGCCCCACGGGTGTTGTCTACTTCTAGAAGTCTTGTTGAGGAGTCAAGTATCGAGGAAGTCTTAGTGAGGAGCCAAGCAGGTTGTGGGACCGCCGGAGGGAAAATCCACCCTTGGACAGAGGGGTTGTCTGCCTGCTAAGGCCGCTACATGCTTGCGTGGAACTGCCACGTTATACAGAACCCAAATCACATGGATTGTGGAGTTAGTCACTGTCTTCAGTGCAGAACCTCAACCAGAGAATTTCTGCAATTAGTCATAGATCTATGTGCACGACCCAAAGGGTTACTGTTCACAACCCATCTGGTTTCCGTGAGTAGAAAAGCCGAAGGGCTATCTATATCATCTTTTGTTAACCTTGGTTTTGATGATGAACTTGAGAAGCTATGTTATAAATTCATAGTAATGTGTTGCTGTAACACTTCGCTTGTCTTTAGTAATGAGCTTGAGCAAAGTGTTGCCGAGTTTGAGCTATACGTTGCAACATTACAGTAAGTCGTTACTGTTTTGCTACGCTTGCTCACTGGAAAATTGGAAATAATATTTCATTTTACAATATATTTCGGATTATCTCGGAATATATTTAAAACAAATATTGAGATGTATAAATACATTGGATAAGCTTTGGATTTTCCAAATCCTTTTATTAGGCAACTCAAAATCAAAATGTTATCTTTTCAATTAAAGATTTGGAAACAATATAAGGGAAGATGCGTTGCTGTACTGCTTGAGAAGTGTGTTGCTACGCTTGAGAAGTGTGTTGCTACACTACAGCAAAGTTGTACTGCATTACTGCGCTACAATTACCTAAATGAAGAAATAATTATTATTTCGAATTGATTTTTGTGATTTTATCATATTTAATGATAAATTATATTATTGTAATCAAATGATTACGCTTGGGATTATGTTTAGAGTTATTTGAAAATGGAATATCTAATTATAGCAACATTTTCTATCATATCTTATCTTTACGACCATTAAGGAATATTGATATTTCTATTTTGTCGTTGATAATGATTAGGATAACATTCAGACATCATTCTGGTAATGATTGTATCAGATTGTGCGCATAAGGAAAGTTGACAATGATTTCCTTCCTTCTTGGTCGTTGTGACCGTTAAACAGCTATTCACTGAACCTGGTCACAACTTGGTGGAGTCGGATATTTAGGAAAAAAAATATTTATTTCGTTCCCTAATAAAACCAGACGACCTTTATACACAATACAACAAATCTGTGTGGTCTGAGCGGTTGTCCAAAGCTTGTGTGGTCTGAGTGAAGCTTTGAGGTTCTGCGGAGAGCGGAAGGTGCCAAGCAATCGCCTCGTTCTTTTCTCTTGCAATCTGTGTGTGAGAGTGTCAAGGGCTCAGTGCGACCTTGATCGTCGTGAGAGGGACTGAGTGTCCTCGGTGCATTCAACGAGCGGCTGGCGAATCGTCCGAGGGAAGCTAAGTGAATACCTGTGCTGATTATGGTAACCAGTTGTTGACCCATCGGCAAGAAGCAGTTCTTGTCGTGTCTTTTCGCAGGGAAGTCTCGAGCCAATGGAGTTTGAGCAGTGAGACACGCACTTGCGGGTGCGCGCCAGAAGTCTCGTGCCTGCAGGGTAGAGCAAGAGTTGGGAACGCCGCCGGAGTGGAAAGAGGTCCTCCCGAGCACAGGGGTGCTGTGCAGAAGCCTCAACCTCCTGATACAGAGAGACAGTAGAACAGGTTGCGTGGAAGCTGCCGGAGCTGAAAATTCCACCCTAGGTACTAGGTGTGCAGTGCAGTAAATCACGACTGTGGTAACCGTGCACGTCCGAACTGAGTGTAGGACGGATACCGCGACTTCGTTGTGTGAGAAGTCAGGTTCTGCTATGTGAGGAACCAATCCCTGTTTCATTTTCTTTTTTGATCTAAGTGATCATCTTTGTGGTTGTCTCTTGAGTACTTACAGGCTCATCTTGAGAAGAGACAAAGACTGTGTGGAAATCCTCTACTGAGCTATTAAGTGGTGAAGCATTCCTCTGATGTGAATCAGAAACGGACTACTCTCAGAAAAGTCGTTCTTCACTGTAAGGAATTATTTGTGAGGATTTAGTCTTTAACGTCTCTCGATCAAATCGTAACGGTTACAACGAAGCAGATCTCATTCTAAGAAACGTTGTGCTGTGATACAGCACGCTTCCGCTTACACTGAGAAAGGGCGAAAAAGTTACAATAACTAATTCACCCCCCTCTTAGTGCGCCTGAACGATCCAACATCTTTTATACTACAGAAGTGTCCCAGTACCTTCTGCTAGTACATCTTTTGAGGAAAAGCTAAAGGGCTATCTACAATACCTTCTGCAGGAGTGTTTTATTTCTTTTGTCAGTCTTGTATTCGCTAGAAGTGTTCAATAGTGAATTTCATCCTATAAGGGTGAAGAGTGGAGTAGGCAATTGCCGAACCACTATAAACCTTTTGTGTCTCATTCACTTTCTGCGCGAATGGTTATCTCACTGAGCACTCAGCGAAAAGCTAAACAGGAAAGCAAATTAATAGACACAATGCGAACATCTGAGCAGAGACTTCAAATGTCCTGCATTAAACATCTAACGCTATAGCAACCAATCAAGTTCGGGAGTCGTTTACAACAATCTAACTCCCGCAGATTATCTCTTGGTAGTACAGAAACCTACAAGGTTCTGTGATAACCTTCTGCTTCGACAAATATCATTCAAATCTTGGAGTAGACCTTGTTGATCACGCTCAACAGGTCAGATTTGTATAACCTTGATAGCAGAAGCATCAACCTTTTGTTACTGTAGAAACCTTCTCAGGACTATAGGATCACATATTATATCAGACTTCAACTGGTCATTCGCTACTCAAGCAGTTCACTTCGGGATCTGCTGTGAACAAGGATTATTCTGTAACCTACAAAAACCTCTAATCTTCCTCTGTTGGGTTCTATTTATTGTAAAATGTCTAAAAAGGCCAATGCACTAGTTCACCCCGTAATGCCATTGTTACACCAACAGACTTCACATGTCCATTCCTTCTCATGCGACGTGCAAATGATCACCAAAGTCCCAGATAGTAGGAATTTCATGGAAGATAAAAGCCAATGCTGTCATTTTTATTTGAGTACAACTAACTGTCTTCAATCACTGGACAGAATCCGTTTGCATTTTGACATGTTTAAGTTTCAGACTGATGGTTGCTCGGAGATCGGGGCTTCAGCATCATCCACAGGAGCTCTCCTCTGGAAAACCCTCTCCCTTGCCTTGTTTGCCTGCATTCAGACAACCTCGATTTGAATATTGGACAGCGGCGATGAAATGGATGGTTTGGAGGATGAGGATCAGAACTAAGACTAGGACCTCATTTCTCCAATCAGTGCGTAAAGTGACAATGAACAGGAGTATTGTCTGAACAGAAGCCCCAGTTAGGATCCCAATCCACAGCCCCATTGCTCTCAGTTGTGCCCAGAACCCGAATATGCCAGCAACCGGGATCCCACAAAGGTAATATGCTCCGAGGTTTATGTAGGCTCCAATGTCCTGCCATCCACATCCTCTCGCTATGCCTGAAAATAGCAAGAAGATAGGTTGGCTGAACCAAACCGTAATGGATGCGGGTGAGCGTTGTGGTACTTGTTCTTACCTGATAGGACTCCTTGCAGGTTGTCGAGCGCGACAGACAGACATAAGAGAGGGGCCATGCTTGCTACATAACTGATGACCTCCTCCGAGTCACTGAATAGGCATCCGAACACATGCCTGGCGGCGAACAAGAATGTGCATAAGATGGTGGCCACTGATAATGTGATCAGCATCACGGCGGCAGCTGCTTCACGTGCTGCCCGGGGATTGCCTGCACCCAATTCGTTCGACACTCGTGTACTGGCGCAAAAGAACAGCGGACCAGTTCGCAGATGTCAGCCAATGAAATTTACGAACAGTATGAAATGAAGTATACCGGCACGGACTTTCGGTTCAAACCTTGCTGCCGCGCCTAATCCATCCGGTATTGTGTAGAGTGAGGCTAGCGTAGCTAAGCTGTTCCAAGAAAGTAGACGTTAGTGAGCTCATCAATACAACTGATGTGGAAGCAATGTATTGTCGTCGCACCACACGGAGAGAACTGATGTCTCCAGCTTTGGATTTGGAAGAAGCCCAGATAGCATTGTGAGTAGCTCGAACGACCACCATTCTAGGCTGAAATAAAATTGCGTTAGACAAAACGATCCTATCTGTATCAGCAAGATGTACGTTCGTGTTGGCAAGATTGAAGTACTGACCAGATCATAATGGCAGAAGGGATGGCAAGGCTGAAGAATTCTCCGACAGTATGGATTACTTCCATGGAGGGTGAAATCCGTGTCTTTGCACACTTGGGAGAGTAGATCACATACAAACTGAGCAAGATCACGTTCAGCCAATACGACAACCCGATTGCTGTTGCGGCCCCAAGATTACCCCACCCGGATCTGAACACCAACATCCAGCAGATGATTACGTGGAAGATGAGGGTGACGCACGAGCTCACAACCATTGGGATGACCAGACTCTGGGTCTGGTAATATCTGATTAGCGGCTGAAGGACTGCGTACGCATAGAGGGCCGGGATGAGGCGGACTGCGAAACGGCCGGCCTCAGCAGAAATCTCGGGGTCCTGGCCAACTAAAGTGAGGATCCTCTCCAGGTAGAGCCATAGAAGCGACAACGGCAGAGACGACACAACAAGCGAGAGTACGCCAGTATGGATCTGAGTTCCGAACCGGTGGTACTGCCGAGCACCATAGGATTGCCCGCAGAGCGTTTCCAGACCACTGGACAGTCCAAACTAACATGACAATCATACACGACGAAAGAGGCAAACCGAAAGGAAACACGTACGTAATAAACAATCGTGTTAGTCTTCCTTACAATGAGGCTGAAGCCAGTGACGGCGCAGAAGGAGACGGCAAGGGCTGTGCTAGATAGGTAAAGCTCCCCGAGGTGGCCGACCATCATGGTGGATATTATCTGAAGGAAATAGAGAGAGAGGTTGACGGCCACCATGGGGCCAGCGATGTATGCCGTCCTCTTCGCCTCCTCCCACAATCGGCTGCCCAATTCCACCTTCGTCGGCGGCGACAACAGGCTCTCCTCTCCCTCCCCTGTCCCCATGGATCATCCCCCTTTTTTCTCGGTCGGCGGTGTTGCTCTGTTACGTAAGCCTAATCACTCTCTTCTTTTTTAATCATTATGGCCCATGATTTGCAACTAGATGAGCCTGAGTCAGATCCAAAAACAAACACGTGCACCTCACTCTGGTCCTATGAAAGTTTGCTTCAGTGCTCCAATACGAAAGCAAACAAAAAGCTTCACTTCCCCTCCTACTTCAGAGATGTCATTGTTTCCGATATCCCGCACGTCTGTGAATTTCTTCCGTAAACTCAACTGACTGTCCATCGGACCGGCCGCGACGGGTATGCCGCATGAGTGGTAGACCTTTACACAGGAATTTGCGTGCCCCATATGTGTTTCCACTATGTTCGCGTGGCAATATCGAGGACTCAAAGTGTCGAAACAAAATGTGGTCTGTCACGTCGAAAACGTATTCACCACGCAAGTGCACGCGATCGTACAAGTAATAAAGTGTAAGTAAGATATCGTTCCCACGAGGACTGGTCTAAACTTCTCCCAGTTACTAAAATACCGTCAACCTCTATTATCCAACTAAACGAGTTGAGAATTAATCAAACTAAATGTAAAACTAAAGAAAACGAGTAAGGCACCTAAGGCGACGATTTCACCGGACAATTAATCGCAAGTCATATCTCAATCAACACGCTTAAAATGATCTGGTTGATAATCTGGAATTCGGTTATCTTCCTACGCCCCTTCCGAGGTCATAAGAACGTACAACTCTGTAAATAGCAATCACTGTATTCCTAGGTAGATTAACTATCGAGTGCCCCTTACGAATCAATTCCAATTCGATTACCTAGGACGATTGCGTATATTCCTATCCCGCTCGTTAATAAACCCGTCTTCCGACTAAGTTTACCCTAGGTTATTCCTCTCCCCGTGCTTAATCTAGGATTCCCCTTCCGAGTTCACCTAAATTCACTATTCAATCCTATTGGTGATCAGGCAATAAGAAAGCGTTAAGAACGAACAGGGATAATCAAACCAAAATCATTCAAGTGTGTCAAAAGAAATAGACTCTTGACTAATCGTCAAGATCCATCTTAACCCTAGGCAAAGAAATTTAGTTCATAACTGAAATAAACGAAAACATCAAATCCATTGTAGACAATGAAAACGACATAAAAGAAAATTAAAAGAAAAACTCCCAAAGTCTCTGTCGACGGCTCTCTGTTGTTGCCTCCCCTCCGTCTCCTCTAGGTAAAAATAAAATGTTTTTATAATCCCCCTAAACCTAGAGAATCATTAGAAAATAAAGAAAGAAAATCTTCTAATTTCTCCCCATCGTAGCTTTAGGTCTTGCAAGAGCATCCAGAGATCTTTCTTTTGCACGAAGTCTTCATAATTACGCCGAGGTCCCCTTTTCTTCATATTTATCCTGAAATAGACCAGAAAACTCGGCAGTAATCTATTTCTCGGGAATAATGTGAAATAACCAGGAATATTATGCAATAAACGCAATATTTCACAAATCTAACAAAATCTAAGTATGAAACTGCTCTAAATAACTCTACTTTCATAGAGTTATCACACCCCCAAACCTAAATTTTGCTAGTCCCGAGCGAAGATAAAGAAAATAAAAATTAAAACACTCTCCTCGACCACCTCAAGTCCGTCAAACGTAGAAGCGTCTTTTAGAACATTCTCAGAAATGGGTACATCCTCCTCATGTATCTAGATTCCATTCACTACCTAACATGCTCAATGAAAGGCTTTAAATCACAATATCTTCGTCCCAGCAGGTTGTACACTCAACATTAACAAGCATACACTCCAAATAGCTCATGTCAACCAGTAACTCGCAAAGATCACCACAAACATCTCTATTCATTCATCTCAGGTTTTCCGACTTTTTAACAACTTCATCATCATTTTTTTTTCTTTTCAGATTGCACGACTCTAAATGTTCATCTGATTCCGGCTAAAGCTTATGTAGCAAGCTCTCGATCAATGACTCCCGACTCAGTTGAACCAGGGCATTAGGTGATAAAGCACCCCTCGGATCAATCACTCAAGCTAGCACGGAAGACTCACACCACAAGCACATATTCAGGTAATATCTTTTCCTCTATTCTTTTTTTTTTTCAAACCTAAACATTGGTACTCAGAGCCTTGGCAACCTAATTTTTCTTTCTTTTTTTTTCTTTTCTTTTTGCCGAGATCCCCAAAGATGTCGTTTCAAGAGATAATTCAAGCTACTCTACTCACCACTAGTCACCATGCATTCTAAGGAGTTGTAACCTGTTGCCGCTAAGCACACCTCCTACTGGGAGATCTTTTCAAAACTAAACGAAAAAATTTAGCATACTAAGCAAAGAATTTCATCTTTCCACACTTGAAGAATGCAACCCATATGCTCATCATTGAAAACAGACATTCCACATTGACTTCCTAAGGTTACGTCGAGGAAAAACGACCCAAAAGATGAAAAATAAGACCTATACATGACTCACCCTAAAAAGTCAATAACAAACAATCACCACACCACACACCACACCCCCAAACCTAATCAGAGCAACGTCCTCGGTGCTTAAGATAAAACGAGTAGGAAACGAGAGTACCAGGATATGTCGGTGATCAGGATGCGCCAATGAGGAGTTACCGACAGTCTCGGTGTAAAACTACGTTGTATCATTCGAATCCGCATCCTCGATGGCTGTGGCTCGGGAGGGCGATGGCGTGGGTGCGGCGGCTCTAGCTTTTCCCTGTCACAAGAAAGAAAACGATTAGGGTTTGTCGAGTCAGATGCCCAAATTCGTTTTATTATTTTATGTTTTTTTTTATTTATAATTCCGGTGCAGCTGCACAAGATTTTGGTGCAGCTGCACAAAGTCTCTATGCATTTTGTCTTCCGAGCGGTGCAGCTGCACGAGATTTTGGTGCAGCTGCACAAAGTTTCTGTGGATTTTATGCTCCCAGCGGTGCAGCTGCACCACATTTTCGTGCAGCTGCACAAAGTTTCTGTGCCTTGGAGGTCCAAGCGGTGCAGCTGCACGAGATTTTTCTGCAGTTGCACTATCTTGTTGCTTGCTCTTGCGTCCCGCACTACCTTTTCACCTAATAAAACAAAAGAAATAAAACAATTAAAAGAAAATAACTTGGGTTGCCTCCCAAGAAGCACTTGGTTTATAGTCTACGGCTCGACTCTTGATATTCATCACGTGTCTCTTAATGTTGCCGCGGCAACTACCCTTTCAACGTTTCCTCCCCAATAGTGTTTCAGCCTCTGTCCATTAACCTTGAATGTATGTTCTGAAGTTGGATTTCGTATTTCTACGGCACCATAGGGGAATACCTGAACTACCTGAAATGGTCCAGAGCACCGTGATTTGAGCTTTCCCGGGAATAATCTTAGTCTCGAATTGAATAGCAATACTTGTTGTCCAGGATCAAATTTCCGCTCAATGATCCTCTTATCATGCCACTGTTTCATCTTCTCCTTATAGATCCTCGCGTTTTCATATGCTTGAAGCCGAAATTCATCAAGTTCGTTCAGTTGGAGCAACCTTTTCTGTCCAGCTTTCTCGAGATCAAAATTCAGTTTCTTAATCGCCCAGAATGCTTTGTGCTCCAATTCCACCGGCAAGTGACATGCTTTCCCATAAACTAGCTTAAACGGAGACATTCCAATTGGCGTTTTGTATGCTGTTCGATAAGCCCACAATGCATCCTCTAGCTTCAGTGCCCAATCCTTCCGTGACGTGTTTACAGTTTTCTCGAGAATTCTCTTAATTTCTCGATTTGATACTTCCACTTGCCCACTAGTCTGAGGAAGGTATGCTAGAGCAACCTTGTGATTTATTCCGTACTTGTTCAATAAATTGGCGACTTGTTTATTGTAAAAGTGAGATCCCCCATCACTGATGATTGCTCTTGGGGTACCGAACCTTGTAAACACCTGCTTCTTCAAAAACTCAACCACTGTTTAGCCTCGTTAGTGGGTAAAGCTTTCGCTTCAACCCATTTAGATATGTAATCCACAGCAACTAAAATATAACGATTTTTGAAAGACGAAACAAATGGTCCCATAAAATCAATACCCCAAACGTCGAAAATCTCTACCTCCAGAATGTTGTTTAAAGGCATTTCGTGTCGCCTTGATATGTTTCCCGTTTGTTGGCATCTGTCACATTTAGCAACAAAATTGTAAGCATCCTTAAATAAAGAAGGCCAAAAGAAACCTGATTGTAAAATTCGAGCAGCTGTTTTATCCCCTCCAAAATGTCCGCCGTAAGGTGATGAATGACATTGCCACAAAATTTGATCCCATTCCTCTTCAGGTATGCATCTTCTAAGAATCTGATCTGCACATTGCTTGAACAAGAACGGTTCATCCCACACATAATTCTTAACATCATGTAAAACTTCTTCTTTTGTTGCGCATTCAATTCAGTGGGTATGAAATTCGAAACAAGAAAATTAACAAAATCTGCATACCACGGAACTTGTGTGTGACTCACCGAGAGCAACTGTTCATCAGGAAAAGATTCATTTATAGCTACCTGGTTGAGCTTGGTGTCGCTTTGACCATCTAACCTTGACAAGTGATCAGCTACTTGATTCTATGTTCCTTTTCTGTCCTTGATTTCGAGATCGAATTCTTGTAGTAAGAGAACCCATCTTATCAATCGTGGTTTTGCATCCTTTTTCTCAATCAAGTACTTGATCGCTGTGTGATCTGTGAAAACTATGACTTTCGAACCCACAAGGTAAATCGAAATTTATCGAAAGCAAATACGACAACTAGTAGCTCCTTTTCAGTGGTCGTGTAATTTACCTGTGCATCGTCTAAAGTTCTACTAGCATAGTAAATCACATGAAAAACTTTATTCTTATGTTGCCCAAGCACTGCTCCTAAGGCATAATCACTCGCATCGCACATCAATTCAAAAGGTAACGTCCAATCAGGCACTACAATGATAGGTGCTGTGACTAACCTCTCTTTCAATTTTGTAAATGCTTCCATGCATGCTTTATCAAAATTGAATGGTATGTCTTTCTCCAAAAGATTGCATAATGGTTTCGATATTTTGGAGAAATCCTTAATGAATCGCCTGTAGAAGCCAGCATGACCAAGAAAACTTCGAATAGCTCTTACCGATGTTGGTGGGGATAACTTTTCGATTGTCTCGATCTTTGCTCTGTCAACTTCAATGCCTTTACTTGACACCCTGTGACCAAGGACAATACCTTCCCGAACCATAAAGTGACACTTTTCCCAATTCAAGATTAGATTAGTTTGCTCACAACGTTCAAGTACACATGCAAGATTATGCAAGCAATTATCAAATGAGTCACCAAAAACGGAAAAATCATCCATAAAAAATTCTAAATATCGCTCTACCATGTCAGTGAAAATGGACGTCATGCACCTTTGGAATGTAGCAGGTGCATTACACAATCCAAATGGCATTCTACAGAAGGCGAACGTACCGTATGGACATGTGAAAGTTGTTTTCTCCTGATCTTCTAGTGCAATGGCAATCTGATTATATCCTGAGTAACTATCGAGAAAACAATAATATTCTTTACCTGCCAATCTGTCCAACATTTGATCGATGAATGGAAGCGGGTAGTGATCTTTTCTTGTTGCTTTGTTCAACTTCCAGTAGTCCATACATACCCTCCATCCCGTGATAGTGCGAGTAGGGATGAGTTCATTCTTCTCATTTGTTACTACTGTCATTCCACCTTTCTTGGGAACACACTGTATAGGACTAACCCACGAGCTATCAGAAATAGGATATATGATACCTGCATCGAGCCACTTGATGATCTCCTTCTTTACAACATCTTTCATGTTTGGGTTCAGTCTCCGTTGATTCTCTATCGATGGTTTGTGATCATCCTCGAGGAGAATTTTATGCATGCAAATTGCTGGGCTGATTCCTCTGATATCTGCAATAGTCCATCCTATCGCCTTCTTGTGATCCCTCAAGATTCGAAGAAATTTCTCCTCCTGTAACTCTGTCAATTCTGCAGAAATAATCACAGGGAGTTGATTGGCGTTTTGGAGAAATGAATACCTCAAGTGGGTGGGTAAGGTTTTAAGCTCTAATTCTGGTGCTTCTATGATGGATGGTTTGATGGTCTTTTCTGGCATCTCCAAAGGATCGAAAGCTCTTAGATCTCTTGGTATGTAAGATTTGCATTCCATCCAACTGATCATTTCCTTAGTTTCTTCATCGGTAGTTGCTTCCTCAGAAGTTAATGCTAGCTCAAGCACATCGGTCGTCTTCAAAATAGTAACTTCTTCGGCTGCTATCCTTTCAATGATGTCAATAGAAAAACAATCATCAGGTTCATTCGGACATTTCATTGCACGAAGAATATTAAATGTTACCTCCTCGTTATTAACCCTCATGGTTAGCTCACCCTTTTGGACATCAATTAAAGTCCCACCTGTGGCTAGGAATGGTCTTCCAAGGATGATTGGTATTTCACGGTCCTCTTCAAAATCAAGCACGGTAAAATCCGCGGGAAAACAAATTTATCTACCTTAACCAAAATATCCTCAATGATTCCCCTAGGAAAAGCAAGAGACCGGTCGGCTAATTGCAACGTGACCAATGTAGGTTTTACTTCCCCCAAACCCAATTCATAAAATATTGATAAAGGCATTAAATTAACACTCGCTCCAAGATCACACAATGCCTTACCGCTGAAGTTTGAACCAATAGAACAAGGTATAGTGAAACTACCTGGATCTTTCAGCTTTGGAGGTAATTTTTTCTACAAAATAGCACTACATTCTTCAGTTAAAGCAACAGTCTCAAACTCACCGAGACGTCTCTTTTTAGATAATATATCTTTCATGAATTTAACGTAGCTCGGCATCTTCTCCAACGCTTCAGCAAAAGGGATGTTGATGTGTAGCTTTTTAAAGATTTCTAAGAATTTCAGGAAATCCTTCTCATCATTCTGCTTTATAGCTCGCTGTGGAAAAGGAAGAGGTGGATATACGAGTTTATCTTTTCCAATAGAAGCATTTTCCATACCTTCTTTTGGTTGAGAAAGTGGCTGGCTCGGCTAAACAGAAGGTTCGTTGCTCTTGTGCGTAACTTCTGGTGTAGTTGCAACGTCGTGCTTGAACTTTGAGGCTTCAGGAAGTGTTCTCCCATTCCGTAAAGTGATAGCTTGCACTTGTGCGTTCCCGTCATTCCTTGGATTCACCTCAGTATTGCTCGGAAGAGTGCCTTGAGGTCGATTATTGATTGCTTGTGCCAATTGTCCGACTTGGGCTTCTAAACTCCGAAGTGAAGCCGATTGGTTCTGCAAAAGAGTGTTGGTTTTAGTAATATATTTGACTAATAGTTCTTCAATACCTGACATTTTCTCTTGCGGTTGTGGCTTATGTTGATGAGCCCCTGGTGGAGGAGTTGGTTTCGCCGATTGTTGATTTTCCCACGAGAAATTCGGGTGGATCCTCCATCCCGGATTGTAAGTGTTCGAAAAGGGGTTGTTCATCGAGTTGGCTCCCAAGTAGTTGGCTGACTCGGCACCAGTAAAACATTGACCAGGAGCATGATTTTCTCCACACCTCTCACACGGATAATAAATAGGATGACTAGGACCCTTTAATGCATTTAGCTCCCGAGTTAACGCATCCACTTTAGCGTTGAGGGCAGCAACTTCATCCACTGAATGTACTCCAGCTACTCCTCGGGCACGCGATACTCCATGACCGTTATTAGCCATCTGCTCGAATAGCTCCATTGCTTCCTCTAGCTGCTAGTTTAATATTGTTCCCCCTGCAGCTGTATCAATCGTTGAGCGAAGTGCATCAGTTAATCCATCATAAAAAATTTGTACCAGCATCCATTGAGGTATCTTGTGATGTGGGCACAGTCGTAAAAATTCCTTAAATCTCTCCCAAGCCTCATAAAGTGACTCTGTCCCATGTTGTCGAAACGAAGTGATGTCATTCCGCATCTTGATAGTCTTGCTAGGTGGGAAATACTTCGATAGGAATTTTCCAGACATCTCTTCCCAGTTTGTGATGGACCCTTCTGGCAAAGATTAGAGCCATGTTCGTGCTTTGTCCCTCAACGAGAATGGGAAGAGTCTCATCCGAATGGCCTCGCTCGACACTCCATTATAGCGGAAAGTGTCGCAGATTTCCAGAAAGTTGGTGATGTGCCCATGTGGATCCTCCGATGGAGATCCTCCGAAACTCGAATTTTGAAGCATAGTAATAACCGCCGGTTTGATTTCAAATGTGTTAGCTTGGATAGTCGGTTTCACTATGCTAGAGCGTTCATGCACATGGGGCTGGGCATAATCACGCATGATTCTCGGCTTAACTTCTTGATTGTTGTTATCCATTGTTTGCTGGCGTATGGCTTCCTTTTGCTCTTTCAGACGTGACCGAAACGTTCTTTCTATTTCAGGATCAAAAGGAACCAATTCACCACTGCGCATGCAACGTTAAGATCTTTCCTGCAAATAAATTGCAAATCAAGGTTAAAGTTGAATTAATAAAGATCTGAATGAAATTAATATTGGCAGAAAGTCTAGAAAACAGTCCCCGGCAGCGGCGCCAAAAACTTGTCACGTCGAAAACGTATTCACCACGCAAGTGCACGCTATCGTACAAGTAATAAAGTGTAAGTAAGATATCGTTCCCACGAGGACTGGTCTAAACTTCTCCCAATTATTAAAATACCGTCAACCTCTATTATCCAACTAAACGAGTTGAGAATTAATCAAACTAAATGTAAAACTAAAGAAAACGAGTAAGTAAATCGAATTAAGATTCAGATGAGAAAGGCACCTAAGGCGACGATTTCACCGGACAATTAATCGCAAGTCATATCTCAATCAACACGCTTAAAATGATCTGGTTGATAATCTGGAATTCGGTTATCTTCCTACGCCCCTTCCGAGGTCATAAGAATGTACAACTTTGTAAATAGCAATCACTCTATTCCTAGGTAGATTAACTATCGAGTGCCCCTTACGAATCAATTCCAATTCGATTACCTAGGACGATTGGGTATATTCCTATCCCGCTCATTAATAAACCCGTCTTCCGACTAAGTTTACCCTAGGTTATTCCTCTCCCCGTGCTTAATCTAGGATTCCCCTTCCGAGTTCACCTAAATTCACTATTCAATCCTATTGGTGATCAGGCAATAAGAAAGCGTTAAGAACGAACAGGAATAATCAAACCAAAATCATTCAAGTGTGTCAAAAGAAATAGACTCTTGACTAATCGTCAAGATCCATCTTAACCCTAGGCAAAGAAATTTAGTTCATAACTGAAATAAACGAAAACATCAAATCCATTGTAGACAATGAAAACGATATAAAAGAAAACTAAAAGAAAAACTCCCAAAGTCTCTGTCGACGGCTCTCTGTTGTCGCCTCCCCTCCGTCTCCTCTAGGTAAAAATAAAATGTTTTTATAATCCCCCTAAACCTAGAGAATCTTTAGAAAATAACGAAAGAAAATCTTCTAATTTCTCCCCATCGTAGCTTTAGGTCTTGCAAGAGCATCCAGAGATCTTTCTTTTGCACGAAGTCTTCATAATTACGCCGAGGTCCCCTTTTCTTCATATTTATCCTGAAATAGACCAGAAAACTCGGCAGTAATCTATTTCTCGGGAATAATGTGAAATAACCAGGAATATTATGCAATAAACGCAATATTTCACAAATTTAACAAAATCTAAGTATGAAACTGCTCTAAATAACTCTACTTTCATATAGTTATCATGGTCACCAATAAAAGTAAAAGAATAACAAATAAAGATTCACTAAGTGTAAAAGAAGAGACTTACAACCATCGTACAACAATACTTGAAACGATTACGAATGGATAAGTTGACAATCAAGCAGCCTTTCGAAGTCATAGATTGATTGTCGTGTCGTTACAATCGACCAAGGCTGACTTATTTATAGACTGCTAACTAATAACCGTCAACGGACACACATTTAACACGTGATAAATATCCCAAGACTGATTGCTACTTATCTACTAAGACTATTCCATCGTCGATGCTTCGCGAGCCATGGCTTCGGTTCTTCATATCTAGCGTCGAAAGTGAAGTCATTCGATGAAGCTTTATCTTCGAGCACACTTTCTATCGAACTGCCCTGTTCGAGTAATTCTTGACTCCAGTATCGATCTTTGCCTTGTCATGTCGATTGAAGATCTCGCATAGGGCGTCGATCCTAGCATTCATCAAAGCCCGTCGCAGAAGCCCAAAATGTTGTTTGCCATGTAAACATACCCGCTTCCCGCATCACCCCAACGTTCAACATGAACCGACTTATTTGGGCAAGACACATGCGTTCACGGTTAAGTGATTACGGTCGTCGTTGTCGCTGTTTTTGCATGCTCACCGCATAGGAGTAGTTGGACCTCTTGGGCCTACTCTCCAGACACGTCTCTCACTCTAAGCCTTACGTATCACTTACTAGCGGGCGCTCGTTTCAAAAAAAATTATCAAAAACCAGTTCGGAGTTTGTGATACGTGTAAATCGAATAATAAATTACGTTAAATAAAACATACCTCGTAAATTTAAGCTCGCACGGTATGTTAGATCACGATCATTTGTTTTAAAGTCTCAAAAACTCCTCTAAACGTATTCATGCACACTTTACACAAAGAACTCAAATTCACTCTCTAGCAGTAGTGCTTCGGAGTTCTTTCTTGTGAAATTTATGTCGGAAGCCTCGTAATCCTTCGTTTAAGACAATTTTTCTTTCCTAGGGATGAAGTCGGCGCAATCTCCTTTAAGTGATGCGCTTCCACGTGTAGAAAAAGAAGAAATAAATTAATCAAATTCCGAGAGGCATCGTGAAGTAACTCTGTCCTCCTTTTGATAGAGAGGGTTTTGTCATTGGTGCTTGTGGGAGTTTGTAGGTATATATCGTTTATCTTTTTATCTATTATCAACCGCAAAGTGATTTTACATTACCAATTGCTTGATTTTGCTTCATGTTTTAGTAGCTTTGTTCCGAATTTACCATTCACAAACTATTTTTTCGTTTAGGATAAACGTTTTAAATTTCATGTTTACCGCCCTAATTCGCTATTAGTAATAATAAATTCATTTTACAAACAACTGCTGTTCCAAACAGTATGTTCATTGAAATATGATACAGTCATGAATTCGCTGTTCAAACGATTTCCGTAATTTCTAATGAACTCATTTTTAGAATAGCGATTTCTGTAATTTCTAATGAACTCGCTCTCATAGAAGCGAATTGGGGAGAACAAAAATTTCGGTATACCGATTCCAATCCCGAAATTTTAAAATTTCGAGATTTCAGGATCGGTATTCCGGTATTTGGAATTGGAACTGGAAGTAAGAATTTATTAAAAAGGTAATCGAGATTGGGATCGGAAATAAAAAAAAATCGATATTTATGGAATTACCAAATTTTTGTTTGGACCGATAAAAATAACCTGTGAGTGGGATGCACTTGAAGAAAATATCCTGTGATTTTTGTTTGTCCAGAGCATTGAATATGAATCTTTGCCTAGCATTGTTGAATTGAAGTGTCAAAACCAGCTATTTCGGATGAAGTATTAGTGGAAGCAGATACACTCTCTTTTTCTTGTTCTAAATGTGGACTCAATGTCGTCTTATAGTGTCAAAAACAACAAAGTTTGCTCAAAGCCTATGTTAATAAAACCTCGATAAGAAAAAATTCGGTAATTTGGTATTTACCGATATACCGAATTAAAATTCGGTAATTTATCGAAATACCGAATTTTAAATTTGGATCGGAATCGGGATCTAAAATTTTAAGGTCTTTGAAATTCGATATTTCGGTATTCGGTATTTCGGTAAATACCAAATGCTCTCCCCTAGCAGCGAATTCCTTTTAAGTTTTAACAGAATTACGTGGGAAGAGCTTAGGATGCGGTCATGTTGGCTCGCTTGCAGAGTCCCAGGAGCTCAATGGCCTGTGGAAATGGGGATTCTGCTTTGATTGTGAGGAGGGGTGATGAGGAGGAGTCGGGATTCGACGAGGAATTCGCTGAGGAATTTCGACAGCGAGTGAGGCTCGAGTCGATGGAACAACGAAACTATGACTACGACGAGGAAGAGTTCGCGTTCATGTGTGAGAATCCGAATGGATTAATTATTTCAGCAGAGGACGCGTTTGAGGACCGCCAGATCAGGCCCATCCCTGTTTTCGGTCGGAATATCTTCCTGGATGAAGAGGCATCCCAACTCAGTTGTCCATCGGCTTCCTCTTCTGTGCTGGGATGGAACACGAACTAATACATTCTAGAACTCGTCGAATGAATTCCTTAAAGTTAGCTCAACTAATCGCAGCAAAAATAAGTAAATTGCAGTAAGGAACAATATCGAGATTTAACGTGGAAACATCCTCAATGTAAAGAGTAAAACCACGGCCTCACTAAATCAACAATAAAGTGGGTACACAAGTGTTCTTCTCAAATCACCAATGACCCGCACAGAATCTTCTTCCCTACTCAGTGTAACATCAAGAACTCATCTTAGTAACCATACGCTTAACAACACAAAGAAGGAGCTGAAATCAAGAACACCGAATCTGGCAGTCTCGGAAATGGGGCGAAATCACTGGCTAGAAGACACCAAGAGCAATCACCACAGTTCAGAATAAAGAACCTCAACTCAGAAATACTCCCTCAAAATTTCATAAAGTTCCAATAGTGCGATCGGTAGCAATACCCGATTAAGTAAATGTTGCGCAGGCTGAAGCGGAGTTGCGGTAAGATTTGGTTTGCGTCTCTTCTTTGGTTGACAACCCTTCAACTTGACTGCGTTTTTCTGTCTTGTCTAAACTGAAGACAACCCTAGATGGCTCCTTGAAGAAATGGTGGGCTTCGAACTTCATTGTGTAATGAAACACGGGCTTGAACCATGTAGGAGAGAACATCCCAACATTAGGAGCACTCTTGGTCGCCCCAAGAAAACCAATTGCTTACTCTGAATTCAATTCATTCTTAAGCTAGCGCTGAACGGATTTTCACTCTAAAGTTAATTGAAAACGAAAATTATATTTTTTTTTAATGAGACATGGAGACTTAGGTTTGTAAACCTTCAACGGACTCCATGCGTCACGCTTCGTGTGATTTTTTTTGTTCGTCTCGGGAGAGGAAAGCTACGGCGAGAGTGCAAGACACCAAACCTACAATGACGAATGGCTGGAGTTATATGAGACATACAGAACATAAATAAGACTATAATATTTGTGCTTTTCATAAGAAAACCAGGCAAAAAGGGTCGTCGTGTAATTATTATTCCATTCAAACCGACGGCTCAAGCCAAAATATTGCCGACCTTCCGCTGAGTGCCACGTGTCCTCTCGGCTCCTCGGCTCCCCGGTCCCTCACATCACAACCGTCGACTCCCCCAAAATAACAACTCCACCCTACCGTTACAGTACTACACCCAACCGCACCTGATCATACCTCTGAACCTTCGTCGAGCCCATCCGTTTCAATTTTCAACCCTAACACACTGTCCGGAATCCAACACCCACTTCAAACCCATCGCCTCCCGGAGCCGCAACCATGGCTTCCCGACGGCTCCTCTCCACCCTCCTCCGATCCTCCGCCCGCCGATCTCCCTTCTCTGGCACTCCTACTTCCACTCGTGCACCCTCCCTTGGCCACTCCATTAACTCCCCTTCCCCTGTCGGCTACCTACTGACTCGCGCCGCTCAGTATGCTGCCTCCGCCTCGTCTGCTGCCGCCCCTTCCTCCTCCCCTCCCCCACCCGCCTCCGGCACTGGGTCGGGGAAGATTACTGATGAGTTCACCTGCGCCGGATCTATCGGAAAGGTCTGCCAGGTGATCGGTGCCGTCGTCGACGTCAGGTTCGAGGACGGGGGTTTGCCGCCGATCTTGACCGCCCTCGAGGTTCAGGATCACTCGTTCAGGGTTGTTTTGGAGGTGGCGCAGCACTTGGGGGAGAACATCGTTAGGTGTATTGCTATGGATGAGACAAATGGACTCGTTAGGGGTCAGCGAGTACTCAACACCGGATCTCCTATAACTGTATGCGTTTCCCTCATTCCTCATTTAAGTTTGGGAATGTTTTGCATGGATTCCCCTTTCAGATCTGAGATCTCGACGACTCGTTTCCGTGGGTTAGCTCAGTAATACGTGTTTTGTTGGATGAAAAGCTAGATTTGCTAATTGGTCTTAGTTCGATTGGGGTTTGTTCTTTGATTAGGTCCCCGTTGGCAGGGCAACACTTGGGCGTATCATAAATGTCATCGGAGAAGCCATCGATGATTGTGGAGAGCTCAGTGAGTGTTTCCGGAATGATGGATCTATGCTCAAATTGAATTGGATATTGATATCAGCGATTCACAATTTTTTTTACCTTTGTTATCAGAGACGGATCATTACCTGCCCATCCATAGAGAAGCTCCGCTTTTTGTCGAGCAATCAACCGAACAGCAGATCCTTGTCACTGGTATTAAGGTATTGCCACCCCAATTTACTCAGAAGAGTTAGGGTACTTGTTCTTTTGTGAAATTTGGTCTGGTAACATTGGTTGACTTGTGTAGGTTGTCGACCTTCTTGCTCCCTACCAAAGAGGAGGAAAGATTGGGCTGTTCGGCGGTGCTGGTGTTGGGAAAACTGTGCTGATTATGGAGCTCATCAATAATGTAGCCAAAGCTCATGGTTGGTCTTTCGACAACTGCAACTCGTATGTGTCTATTCATTTTCTCTATCAACCTGGAAATTGAAATCTTTTGTAGGTGGTTTCTCTGTGTTTGCTGGTGTGGGTGAGCGTACACGTGAGGGGAATGACTTGTACCGAGAAATGATTGAAAGTGGTGTTATCAAGTTGGGCGAAAAAGCGGTATGTTGTGTTTATCGTATGTCACGGTATTGTTCCAACTTATTCAATTTGATTTGTTATTTCAATCATCGTATGGTGCAGTCTGAGAGCAAATGCACCCTTGTATATGGTCAAATGAACGAGCCTCCGGGTGCTCGTGCCCGTGTGGGTCTCACTGGGCTAACCGTTGCTGAGCATTTCCGAGATGCTGAAGGACAGGATGTGCTTCTTTTTATTGACAACATTTTCAGATTTACTCAAGTGAGTCTATTTTTGTGATGCTGTTAGATCAATTGCATTATTTCTTCAGTGACCTAAAAATGACGTCTTGAATGTAGGCAAACTCGGAAGTGTCTGCTCTGCTCGGTCGTATACCATCCGCTGTGGGTTACCAGCCTACTCTCTCTACCGATCTTGGAGAACTCCAGGAGCGTATTACCACCACTAAGAAGGGATCAATTACTTCCGTCCAGGCCATATATGTGCCTGCTGATGACTTGACAGATCCTGCTCCTGCTACAACCTTTGCCCACTTGGATGCCACCACCGTGTTGTCACGACAGGTTTAAGAGATTCTTGGTTTTTTTTTTTGTTCTGTGTGATCCATAGATGGCTGAACTTTACTTTTTAATTAGATTGCTGAGCTCGGTATTTATCCTGCTGTGGATCCTCTGGACTCCACATCTCGCCTACTTTCCCCTCTAATTTTGGGTGAGGAACACTACAACACTGCCCGGGGAGTGCAGAAAGTTCTTCAAAATTACAAGAATCTACAGGATATCATTGCCATCTTGGGTATGGACGAGCTTAGTGAAGAGGATAAGTTGACGGTGGCTCGTGCCCGAAAGATACAGAGATTCTTGAGTCAGCCTTTCCATGTGGCAGAAGTATTCACTGGTGCTGCTGGCAAGTACGTCGAATTGAAGGAGAGCATTGGCAGCTTCCAGGTATTGTGACACATCTTATCGTTAGCATTTTTAAGCATTAGCTATTATAGAGGCATATATCGACTTGTTGATCTCAGAAGCTAGTGTACGTGCTTGATTGTCTTAGTAGGTGTTTGATCATGTTCTAGTTAGCATGCTGCTTGTGTCCTAATCTCGCTGTCACGGGTTGTTTCGAGGATGACGGATTGTTGCTCTAGTAGTGTAATAGTCGGATGCTCTGGCTCTTGACAAATGTCCTTCCCGTTCCCTTTGGCAGGGTGTGTTGGATGGAAAATACGACGATCTCCCAGAACAATCGTTCTACATGGTTGGTGGCATAGAGGAGGTGATTGCTAAAGCGGAGAAGATTGCCCAGGATGCTCCGGCTTAAAAGCAACTATGATCACCCTCCCCTGCCTCACCCCCTCCCCCCCCTCCTGCCCCTTTTTTGGTGGCTTCTCGATTATTTGGAATATCAATAATCTTAAGATGAAAGCCGAAATGTGCCGCGACAGTTTTTTCTTTGGATTCCGAGAAGACGATAGTTTATCCCGATTTCATGTTGTGGAAGAAGTGAAAGAGGGGAGGAGAGAACTGGATGTATATTTTTTTCTCTTGAAAGAATTCGGCAGCTCGGTTTTCATGTTATCAGCACCTACGAGAGTGGTACGAATTCCCATTTGTCCAAGTAAGAAAAAGGACCTCCTTGTCTGGTCTCGAATACTTCCGTCGTCCAGATTTGCTTCTTCTCAGAAGGCCAAACTTCAGACCCCGTCAACGCGTCGTCCCTCCCCCCACCCCCACCCGACAACTGACTTCTTCCAATAGAAAAAAAAAAAAAAAAAAAAAAAAACTTGCTCCCGCTCTCCAAGTCCTGTCCCCCTCGTGAAGAGTTCTAACCTAAGACGACCTGTCCGAATCCCTCTTCTTAATGTCAAATTGACCTCTTTTCCGACCATATGTTTCGTTTGTGACTTGGCCCATCCGGGCGGTTACTTGACCCGATCTCCCGTCACTCCCAAACACTCTTTCCACACACACATATATATCTTGTATTTGTTGTAGTCTGAACGTACAACACGGCTCCAAAATTTTCTGATGAAGGGAGGAAACGAAGACAAAGCATACACCGCACCCCAGTCGTCCATGTTGAAGTAAAAGGTAGATGCACTTTTGCGTGATGGACTCGTTCCATCGTCTTCCGCCGATCCCGTCTCGGAGACGAGGGCTCCGGGGGAACCGGCCTCCGCTGCTCAGAGTGCACAGAGGTTCGCATTCGATCAGGAAGTTTCCAGGGAAGGTGCCGGCGGTAGGAGGGCAACCCGGACGCCCGTCGCCGCCGCCACCGCCTGTCATCATTCACGAGGTGTCCCCTGAGGTGATACATGTCCCCCCGGAGGGGTTCAAGGAGACGGTGCAGCGCTTGACCGGGAGGCCTTCTAATCCGTGTTTTGACGTACACAATGAGCAGGTAAGACAATCACAAGTACCTTACCTGACGAGAGGAGAGGCGGGCACATCCACATTCGGGTCAGCACCATCGCAGCTGGATTTCCCGACGGGACCAGCTCCTGATAATGTGCCGATTCCTTCATCTGGGGCAAATCAAGAGCTCAGCATCTACGATATGTGCCCTGAGTTCGATGGAGATAATCTAACAACGACAGCATGCGACCATAATGCTCCCGGTCAATCACTCGACGATTTTTTTAGATTTACAAAATTCTAGGCACTGATCGGTAGATTCATCGAATGTTGATTGACATGAGGATAGAGTGCAGACTCAGTTCAATACTAACAGTAGAAGCCAGAAAGGAGGCAAGCCAGATGAAATCTGTGAAGAAATGTTTAGATTAACGATATTCTCCGTAAAGAAGAGGCTAGGCACATACAATAGTATTTTAGATCCATATATAGTTGCAGATGTTGTTTGATCGGCAAGATCTGAATACAGTTGCCATTTACATCTCCTTCGCTTCCATAGCTCTAACAAAGTGATTGCAACACAGAGCTTGCTCCACCGATCCCATTTTCCTCCCCTCCTTCGGCTTCTGATCATGACAAGGGTTATTCAGGAGTAACTGATTGCATAAACATGATGATAGAAACCAAAACTGACCTTCGAATGATCAGATGACTCGGATGCCTTGCTGGAATCAGAAAATCTTCCTCGAAGTTTTGAGTTCTGAGACAATGCCTTTGGTGAGCTAATAAAACTATAAATCATTTTCCAAGACTAACAGATATATAATATGCACAGGATACTGAAACTGGAACTGTGAAAACTAACTTGGAGGACTTTTGATTTGATGAATGAATGCCGCATCCTCTTCCTCCAAAAGACGAGCAAGCAGGAATGCAATCACCTGACCAGAAAGACTGACAGACAATTGGTTGCTCCTTGGGAGCACCATCCAGAACTTGATCTGCTGATATTGGGGGATCTACTTGTTCAAGACTGTGTGCTCTCCCATCATTTAGCTTGATGTGATGAATTAAAGAACCGAACGACAATGAAGAGGCAAGGTCCTCTGTCGCCATAATTTTTGGGATTTTCTTCTTTAATACGCAATGAAAATTTTTAATACATCATTCCCACTAAGTAATGCAGGGTTATTCAGCTAATCGAGTGCGGTTCTTCGGAAACCCAAGTGTTTTTCATTATCTGCTCAATGCAGTACCTATCTTCCGGTTGCCTCTTCCATCCATAATAGCAAGCTTCCACCCACCCAGGATTCACCAGGAATTTCTTCTCCTTCACTGCCCAACGGGATTTCCCCGTCCCCGCGTCCATGGCCACAACATGTGTCACGGTTTGCTCCATGCGTTCCGAGCAGGTAGCTCCCAGCTGCTCCGCCATTCTCCAGACAGGGTGACTCTCCACTGGAAATTTGGTTGGGAACACGCGACTAAACACGAGCCTACATCCTTTCAGGATTCCCTTTTGAAGGCTCTTTAAGACCTGCTCAAAAATAGCAGACCAGTGCATTAACCTTGTGATAGATTTAGCCGTAGCCTTCGGCGCAAACTGAAATCGAGATGTCGCGCTTACCTGTCTGACATCTGCAACACTAGGTTCCGCCTCAAACACCTGCACCAGCTCAATATTTAGGCCGATATAATTCCATAGAAAAGTTTTGGATACGTAAACAAACAGTACTCGTGTGTGAGTCTTATAACGAGGCCATGGGCACATAAATGTTAAAAACATCTAACAGGGCATCGATATATGGCTGGTAAGTAGACAGAAGTGCATACCGCGAAAAACGTGGAGTGAAGTTGATTGAGAACGCTGATGGCAGTCGCAAGTGCTCCATCAGGCTTGCTTTCGTCATGCTCCAACTGAGAGTGTGATTTGCACGTGAAACCAAATTGTCGACAACTCGACGAGAAGTAATGGTATCTCTCCATCAATATCAAATTGTCCTTGTGCTTCGTCCAAGCCTGTTTACAACGTGATGCACCAAGTGATCAATGACAACAATTACGAATTCAGGCACTTCTTACAAGCAGGAAAAATAGCTCCATCAAAGATCAAGAGCTTGCAGAGGTTGGAAGTTTTTAGGCCGACACAGTAAACTGAATACATCGAGTCCAATGCAGCAAGCAACTGAGTACTCCCATAGGAATTTCACCAACTATGATTCCCTCACATTTTCTGTGTCATCGAGTACCAGTACCGCACTTTCTTCCCCAAGAATCACGTCGAGACCCTTTTGGTGTCTTTGGGTACCATCATCACGTGAGATGACTCGAGCGTCGAAATACTTCTTGTCAGGGTCAAGCAGATTAGCCATTTCCAAGGCATAAGGCCGAGCACCCATGGTATATATGTACATCTCAAACATCGCACTTGCTTCCTCCAGAAAAGTGCGAACAAAGGGCCTCAGCTTGGTCGCTATGTGCATATGCGGTAAGACGAAAAGGCTGCCCTTGGAGACATCTGTCCACAACGTTATAGTTGAAACAGCCATCTCAGGCAAAAGGACAAAGCCGACACAGACACATTAGCAACTTAGCAAGAAATAACAGATTTTTCATATAGATACTGCATAGGCCTACTTTATGGATTCTAAATGCAAGAAAAGAATTGTATACCCTGCAAGGAATCCTCTCGTGCCTTCAAATATTCCTCATGTGTCATGAGCGACAGCGGGGTTGAGTTTAACAGCGTGTGATCCAAATCAAGGATCAAGTAGAGCTTCTTTTGGCTAAGTAATTTCTCTGTGTCTCTGGCACGCCTCTGGTCAATTTCAGAATTAGCAAGCATTAGGTCCTGACAGAAGGCAAGAAACTTGTTTATTTGACCTATTTGGAGAGTATCATTGTTTTAGTGAATGTGATTTGGTACTCTAATAAAATCTGAGATGCAAAACAAATACCGGGTGTATGTAGCGAAAAGCAACTCCAGACGACGGCATAGGGTGCATCTCCCCACAAACTACGCACAATCCCTTCATAAATTCCCCATGATGTGAGCATGCCTTATCCTTAGAGATGTCTGCGCCCAGAGGTATAAGAACATTCAGTCGCGCTGTACCTTACAATGCGAAAATGACGGACAAATATCTTGTCGTACAAATCAACAAGACAGGAGTTAAAAGTAAAGAACGAGAGAACGAGAGAACTCAAAGTTGAAAGCCTGAAGTTGGAGGTCTACTGTTTCTGATCATATAGTAAAATTCACATCCTCTCTTACCCGAGTTACTTTCCGAGAATCCAAGAGATGCAGATGACTGCGACTCGTCGGTCTTGGCATTTTCCTCTTCCTTGCACATCCTTACCCTGATGACCCCACAACGGAACTTTAGTAGGGAAACAAAGCATTTTCTAGCATTTTGAATGCTACAGGAGGCTTTCCTTCTACATCTGGACATACATACCGATGGACTGAATAGAAGAAGACTCAATCCATGTGTAGATAATTATGATGCAAAGTTAAATATGGGCAATGACGGGGGGAATTCAAAAGTAAGCCTAAGTGATGTTCAGCACAAGATATTTCTATGATGCAGATGGGAAATCCAAACACAAATAGTTAAACGCCGGCTAAGTGATTTTTCAGCATCGAACGCAGCGACATGTCACCTTTTGCTGTCCAGGACTGCAATATCTTCTTCCGAGTCAGATTCCAAGGCCGCCGCTAGGATTGCTCCAAAATCATCGGCGGCGTCTGATGAATCCTCCCTCATCAGTAAGAGTTTGATCAGGAGCCGACTGAGGAAGGACGAAGAAGAGGCCTTCTCCTTTCTTGGGCAATAAGGTATTGATTTGCCCTTCCTTTCAACTCGACACCGTTTTATAAACAGAAGGAAAAGATGTTCATAATCTTTAAGTTGCAAAATTTTCTCTAAGATTTATATATTTATATATTATTTTTTAATTATTCCGTAAAACACAAGCTGTGGTTTCATAATCCTAAAATCTCTAAAGAGAATGCCCAAAAAAGAATTTACAATCTCCCTAAATAACAGACAAATTCATTTAATAACAGTATTTACAAACCACTAATCAGATACGATTATGAAAATATATAAAAGAAAAGAATGGGATGGCCCCTAGACTTCATTGCCTCTTCCTAGCCATGGCTTTACGCAAACGTATGGACCACACCATCAAGTACACAACGAGTGCTGCCCCCGCAGCTGACCAGAACGCGACCAGCCACCTCGGCATTGGTTCTGGATACAACCCTGCCCAAGAAAAAATGAACCCCAATTACTCTCGCGGGTCGAGACAGCTCCGTGTCGCGGATATTGTGAAAGGAGAGCTTGTACATACCGTGTCCGAACTTGATACAGATCAGGAGTTCCACGATGCAGATGGCGAGCGATAGCCAGACAAATGCTCCGACCTTCTTCACCATCTTCCTGAGATTTCGATGGGACAGAGTTAGAATTCATCAGCCTTCGGGTCTTCCTTGTATTAAATAAGGTTTATTTTGGTTTAGCTCCAAGAGTCGAACCTGTCCTGGAGGTAGGAGTTGTACTCGCGGATAGTTGGGATCGCGATCAGCCACCAAAGGATCAACCGGTACACGATCACGGGATTCCTTGGAGGAACCCAGAGACAGAACTTGAGGAAGAACGTGTTCAGCTCGACGGTAAGGAACACAACGCAGAGGGTGAGGACTTGAAGGAATCGCCAGGGACCGAGCAGAGGGTGCCATTCGTCCTTATCCCACTGAGCTGGAGTGAACTGGCCCAAAGTCCTCTTCACCTGCCGATGCACATTCATCGAATGAGGCGTAAGCTCGGGTCGACTGAGGCTGCAGATAACTAAAACCAATAAATGTCCGTGAAAGTCTTACTTTGCCCATGACGCTGGGCTGGCGGCTGATCCCAACCCAGTCGTATGTTTTCCCATCAAAATATCGAACAGTATGCATACCCGCCCAAATACCTGAAACAAATCGAACTCGGTCAATTCTCTCGTCTTCTGATACGGGTGGCAATTATTTCAACGGGAACTCACCAAACCAGTTGCAGATCAAGATGTCGAGAACAATGCTGTCCCACCAACACTCGTTGAAGTTTGGTAACATGTGACGGAATGTGAGCTGAAAATGTAATGAAAGATGAGCATACAAGTATCAGACCGGGCTACGTAAACTGCCGTTGAGAGGAGATAAAGCACAAACCTCCATGAACTCGAATCCTACAGAGAGGACCCATAGAAGGGGTTGATTCCGGATCATGATCGCCTTTCCCCACCATCCAAAGATGTGGGCTAACACAAACTCGTCAAAAAGTGTGTCCTGCAAGAGTAAGGAGATCGTATTTACCAGACAGAATGGAAAAGGGAAATTCAAACCAGGAACTACAGAAAGCACGAAAGGGGAAACGTTCAGGAAGAAATCATACATAAACATTCTTAAACCTGCTCGTAGGATTTTCCGGCACATATATTCTGCAATCGGCACCGTAGGATCTTTCCGGAAGTTCTGCATTTTTTAAATCAAATAAGGACACGCATCCTCAGAGTATGTGCTTGAACGAGTTCTAAGTCGAATCGTTACCAATTCCGAGATCCGGATGGATAAATTTCATAAACTGTCGAGCATCATCACGATTCTGGAAGACAAATCAACGAGTTAGAAGAGACGATGTCAGAACAGCAGAAGAAAGAGAGACATAACCCTGTCATGTGATGTATTTCCATTATCGATATTGACGACTTGATTGTAGCACTCGATTGTTAAGAAATGACAAAATCAATTATTGGGCAGATATCCGCAAACACAGGATCACCTGAAAAAGCAAGAACGTGAGAGCCACAAGGTAAATCACGGCCATCCCGTGAACTAGTCGCCAAAGTGCAGGATGCGGCCTTATGAGGATCCTGCAGACATGACAGATGACAAGATATTAGAAAACTCAATCATCAGGAACCCGAAAAACCAATATAATCACATCGTTAGCCTCATTAATCAAGCAGATGCAATAAGACCGGATGACCAATCCAATTAGAACAAGAACAAAACTTCAGTTGACTGATACAAAAGGCATGGGCAGGACTCACGTTGAAGGGGCCTGAAGCAAGCTATAGGCAAGATAAACGGCGATCATTGCCCAAACTCCCCTGCAACAAACAAAAAGCATAAGATAATAGACTCCTGGATACTTTATTTTACACGGAAGTTATGGGAAAGCAACGGCTGCATGCCCATAAAGTGCAACATGATGGCCAAACCTTTTCACAGATGTAACAACATCAACTGATGCTGAAATTTCTGGATTTAGTGCCCCGCTGGCCCATCTACGGATACAGTCAACCACTCAATGAACAATGATGTAATGCGTAGAAAATCAAAACATCATTAGGAATGGGAGAATGAATTCACACCCCATCTTACATTAGAAAACAAGCTCCGATCAGCAATAACGATATTGTTCGCGGCTTGTATGCCCATGCTGTCCATGGATCAAAATCGTCATCCGTCCTCGTTGAAGTTCCAACACCATTTGCGAGCTTTACAGACTGCTGTTCTCTTCGCCTGCTGCGATCATTAGGCTCCATATGACAGGCAGTCTGCAAACTGCATAATGACAGGGGTAAACCCAATGGGCGTCATTTCATAACCCAAAAGCAAAGAACGGAATGCGTTCTGTCCAATAAATCTTAAAGGATGCAATTATCTAGGTTGTAGGGACAGAAAATGTCAGTAAATAGCACACCACAACAGAAATATCAATTCGGCGGAACACCACGCTATTCATGTGACATAGGAAGCAGCCCATTCTACTAAAGGAAACCCAACACAAAACCGAAGCTTAAATTTCAAACGATGCCGTAGCACAGACAAAAAGGGAAAACCCAATTATCGGCTTAAATAGGATGTTCCCCACAATCTTTGGAAATCGGTCGACTTTTAATCCTGATGTGCCCATTTCAACAACTTGGCTTCAACTATTCTGATCTTCCATGACACGGAGATTCAAACAAGTAACAAGAAAGTTAGTGTCAGCACAAGGACAAAGTTACACCAGACGTGATAAGTGAAAACAACCTTCCCGAACTAATTGATTACACAGACACGCGAGCACAATGTTCCTTCTCTTGACTTATTCCCTCCAACATAAACCGGTTTGTTTCCTAAGAAAGGCGGTAGTAACGAGGAAAGACAGCGCCATCTCTTTTGGCCTGAGGAAACTCCCCTCTGAAGAAGTTTTCACAGGACAAAGAAAACCTCAAATCCAGCTGATATGCCATCCCAAGAGCTACTACCTCTCCTGGTTAGAAAGAAAAGATGGACCCTACGCGGGCTCTTTCCTTTGCAAAACATACGCTCCCACCACAAACAGCACCGTCACTATCAGTAGCAACCAATTGGCAACTCCCATTCACAATGACCAAGGAAACTATTTCTTTAAAAGAGAGACAATAGATTGTACCAGCAATGATGCTCAGGTCAGCAGTTTTCTTTCTCTTCTCTCCTCTTCTCCTCTCCCACTCTTTCTCAGACCCACCCTACTTCCCCAGTACACAAACTTGACCAATAAGTTCTGCAGAATTGAAAAGCAGCCCCACCTCAGGTGGGAAAATAAAAACGAAGTTAATATAACAAGCAACAACAACAACTTGCATCACCCAAAAAAAAAAACAATAACAATTTCTTCCTTCAATCAACTCCTGCCTTTTGTTTACTGTTACAAAACGGATGAAGAGTAAAAAAGAAATTGGGGGGCATGCCCCTGTTTTCTTCATTCGGTAAACTTAATTATAAAAAAGAAATAGATATAAAAATTGCCGACCACCTTGAGTCAAAGTAAATCACTGCAATCAACAAAAGATATGAAAAAAAGAAAGAAAGACAGAGTCTTCTGACAAGATTAACAGCCAGTTGTTTTCTCTTAACTCCTCGTTGACCATAAAACAAAAACAAAAGAACAGCTGAGGCTTAAGAAAAGCTAGACTAGGAATTGAAACAGGGGCTTCTTCTTCTTCTTCCAAAGCTTTGATTAGTCCGAGAAGAATCTCTCGGGGAGCAAAGCAAAACAAGGAAGCGTCCCCCCATGTGTCGATGACGTAATCGCTCGCATAGGAAACCCCCACCGAAATGGTCCGAAAGTTAAGAAACAAAAGTTGGATTGAGCCAACCCAAAACCATAAAAAAAAAGAAGAAGAAGAACAAGTGGGCGACACGACAGACGAGGAGGAGGGTAGACCCACATGCACGAGGGAGGAAAAGGATCGATCTTTACGCCCGGGAACGGGTAAGTATCGAAGGTGGAAGCGATCCCATATTGAGAAAGACAAAAGGGGGAAGATGGACAAGAAGATGATGATGATGATGATGAAAGACCTCTCATGGCCATCGGAGGAGAACAGTCGAAAACATTGGCGTAAGAGGAGGAAGAAGAAGAAGACGAAATCCGACAAGAAGGTCGACCTCCGTCCGTCGATCGATGGGATGGTTGGACTGATTCGTATTGCTGCCGTGCTCCTCCTCCGACGGGACAACCCTGCAGTGTTCTGTCCTAAAAGTTCATTCCAGTATTTGGGAGCGAAAGGGGAGGAGGAGGATTGATTTTTTGTTCCTCGATTTTTCGTATCGGTATTGGATTTCTGCCGCCGGGGTGTGAGGTGGGATGATTAAACAACAACAAAAAAAGGAAGAGGGGGAAAAGAAAGGAGGAGAAGGGAAGAAGAAGAAGGGGTTGGAAAACCGGGGGGGGGGGGGGGAGGCCGCGAGACAGAACAGAGCACAACAGACGAAGCCACAGACAGAGACAGACAGATAGATGCCAAACAAACAAAAGGACAAAAAAAACAGAGAGAAAAAAAAAGAGGAAAAGAAAAGGAAAAAGAAAATACCCATTTTTATTTTATTTCTTGCAAATTCCCCCACCACTTTCCTTTGAATGATTAACTCATTATTTTCACCACCTCCAGAAAAAAAAGAGGGTCATATTTCACCAATTGCCCGCAATCATCATGCTCAAGGAACAACTTCCGGACACAATTCTGCGTCGTGGTGGTGGCAGTCGTGTGTGATCGGGTTTAATAACTACAGGAGGATCTCAATCCATGGCCTGTTAGTCAAACGAAGAAGAAGGAGATCCGCCATACTTTGGGATTACCCCCCCATGATTGGATAATCCAAAGAAAAACGCCTGAGATTTCATGTATATGGGACACGTTTGAAAAAAAAAAATGAATTTAATTTAATATATAAGATTAAGTGATTAGTCCCTCTCTATCGCCAATTAATTGGTCTGATATTACCAAACACTCCAGAATCGCTGCTCCTTCCGAATATCACAATTAAAAGTCATCGTCTTCTGCTAATGTAAAGTCGGGAGCGGGGGAGGAACATAGAATCTATTGTCATGTGGGTGGTACGATAAAAAGTTGGGGGTGAGAATATAAATCATGTGTCAATCAATAATTAGAGAAATAAATTTGGGAGTACATTTTTTTTGCAAATGTGCACGCCGAGGGGGTCAAAGATATGGTCCTATGAAATAATTGCACTCCCCTCCCTCCCTCCTAAAAAGAGGGGAAAAGAAAATGAAAGGGTGATAATGAATCATTCTATATCTACAATCTATAGCCTAATAATGCCATAATTTGAAATATATGTTATTCGTGTAAAAACAATAATAGCATCACCATCACCGGACAAATCACCATCGCGTAATTCTCTTTTTTTTTTTTTAACAGCGTGGTGGTGTTCGACGTAAATCGGATCCGACAGATCCGGCGGGGTCCATAAAAAGAACCCAATTATTTCAGAAAAGCAATGACCCACCCAGAGAGGCATCATCATCGCTACTTCCGGGTATTATGAACTCGAGCTTTGAGCCCCCCAACACCATAAGGTAGTGTCGGGGAAGCAGAGAATATGCCGTATGCTTATATTACAACGAAGTTAGGGGTTTATAGGCGATGATGCGTATACTGCATGCTTACGTTGCTAAATGCATGGGTGGTCATGGATCACCCTCTTCCTGGATGTTTAGTGTTGTCATGTCGTGGGTCCACTTGGGTAGGAGGAGGGGTTTCAATTTTTAATGGCTGGGGGATGGAGAAGAAGAAGAAGAAGAGTTGTTGAGTCGAGGGTGGAGATCAAGAGGTGGGGTTGGGGGAGGGAAGGAAGACAAGGGTTTATGGAGAAGGGGGGGCCAGACTTGTTCGAGTAGAGAAAAAGAGAATGTCTCCACCACCCCCCCCAATTACCAGTCGGGGATTTTCACTCACCTCACGTCCATACGTTGGTGTTTTCTTCAAGAATCTTTATTCATTATTGTTCTTGTGTTGTTCTTACCTGCCTACCACCACTTGATAATACACTACCATAAAAAAGTTTTTTAATACGAAGCTTTTAATGTATAACATTCAATATGAACAGTAAATGTGTGCATTATTCAGACAACCTTACCATAAATCATGGCATTTTTTTTATTTGTCAATTGTCATCCCCGAGAACATGTAAAAGAGAGAACAATACCACCCGTTCCCCCACCACCATCACCACCACGAGATAGAAGAGAGGGGGGATGGAGGATCCCACACACCCACAAAATTATTGCAAACGTCTCGTCAAACTCCATCTATTGCCTTAAGATTTTAAACCAAAGAATCTTCATGTCCCCCCCCCCCCCTCTCCCGCGTTCCGAGAGAGTCCGTATTACACTTTGAACGGGAGCTGGGGATGCCCGTGTGGTTCTCCTGAGAGAGTTCCCGACTTAAATGTCGAACGTGGCCCGCCCGCCCGCCCCTCCCCCCGACATCCCGGCAATTATGATGATATCACAGGGCCTTTCAGGGGAGGGGGGCCTTTCGTGACTCCTTCGTGTGTTTCGCATGCGTAGGTACATGTACTAACACGGTCGATACTTGGTCGGGCGTACTAGGCTAACACAGTATTACAAGGCTCTTGATACGTAGAGGCCGAGGGCGTTTCACGAGAAAACATGATGATTTCACCAACACGAGTACCGTTGTTGTCGGATGGTGCAGCGCAATGCGGCATTTTGCGGACAAGACAATAGCACATTCGATTCCACCCGAGCAATGGATTCTCTCATTGGTATGGATCTACTCAATTGGATGAGAAAGGGAATCGAGATGTGGTCAAGGTTGAAGATAACGTGAAGAAGGGTTATATTTATTATTATTATTATTATTACGTCATAATAATATATTTTTTGTTAGGAATGATTTCAATACTGGTCCATTGTTAAAAACATTATAAAGGTTTTTAATGGTTGGTATTTCGGGAGGGATCTCACCGGCTCCTGTTCCGGCAAGGACACGTGATCACAGCAACCCCCCGCCCCCTCAAAATTCGAGGAGTTTGGATCGCAGATCGGATCGGATCTCTCGTAGATTTGGTCCATTATCTTTTCTTTTTTAATGGTTTTTTCTTCCCTTTTGGGCTTGCGTTGAAATTAATCGATCACGGCGGCTACGCCTTCTTTTTTAAGGTCAATCTTTTGACTGACTGCCGATGAGCCCCGTTTCTTGATCGAGCTGAATTTCAATCCGGTCCAAACCTTAGTAGAAAGAGGTCGTTTCATGGGCTCCCACGCCTTGTATTTAGATACTGATTGAGAGTCCCCAGGCATTAAATCATATAAATTCGCCCGTTTGGGCATTTTTTTTTTTGAAGAATTTTAAAAATTAACGTCTTATTTTATAAAATATTTTCCCGATTAACGCTCACATCCTTCCTTTCTACCTCGATACCGTCCCAAAAACACAATTCCTTATTCCTCTTTTGTGATTCTACCCCACCACAAGCCAACACCAGACTCCCCATTAGTTTAGTATGTGTACCCTTTCACAAACATCCCCTTCTTCGCCTCTTCACTTTCGCCCCCTGCGGAGTACCTCCCTAGCTGAGCCAAGGAATTCGCCTTGGCCCGTATCAGCAGCGCCTTCTGTGCCGCCTCGACGTTCTCCAGCTGCCCCTTCCATGTCTTGATAACCGTGTTCTGCAGCGCCCTCGCATAAGAGAAGGACAAGTGCCAGGGGTTTGGGCTCTGGTTCATCGCATTGAGGTTCAAGGTGGCCTCCACTTCGGATTGTCCTCCTGACAAGAACTGCAAAGTAGAGAGTCACAATAATCAATCACGGCTGCACATAATCGGACAATTCACACCTGGTTTGCATACATAAAGCCAAGTGTCATGCAATCTAACACTGCTTATATTGCACCAGTAAATACACTCATTTATAGTCAGGCGATACCATATGCCCACCACCATCATTTTGACCATGGCGACAGGCAATGCTGACATTAATTTGGAGGACATATGCATGGTAATATGGACGGATACAGTGTCACCAGTTAACCAATTCCTCAATTGAGGTGAGGAATATCATAACATAATGAGATTTAATACCATAACGTAGAGAACCATACCATGATTCCAGGCACAACTGAAGGAACTCTCCTCCTAAGCATTGTCAAAGTATACTTCGCTATGGTCTCTGGTGAGGCCTTCTCCTTGTGCTCGGCTCCAGGAGTCACCATGCTCGGCTTCAATAAGATCCCTTCAAACACGACATTATTCTCGGCCAGATAAAAGAATACCTCTGACCAGACCTTCTCTGCAACTTCTAAAGTCCTGTCAATAGGGTGGTCCCCATCAAGAAGGATCTAAGGTTCAACAATTGGCACCAGACCATTATCCTGCAAATCCCTCCGTTTTCAGGTGATCAGAAAAAGACAGAAAAAAAAATGCCAACATCAAGACGGATAAAAGTCCAATAATTTCACTCCAGTAAATAGTTTTGAATCACAAATGGGGTCCCCCTCCGATCAAAACAGATTCTTCAATAAAAAACCCCGTCAACAGCACATTTTTGTCAGTATCTCTGCAGAGGACAAAGAATTTGGATACGGGTAACAACTTGCATAGCCAATTTTGTCAAACAGTTAATTCTGGAGTCAACTCTAGACAGTCAAAAAATGGATGCTGCTTACAGAGACAGGACACATACAACATCATTTGTATGAGGACAAGAGAAGAATCTTATCCAGATATCCCGTCTAAATAATCAATAAAACCTACAAAAGTAAGATCACCTGCGAAATAGCAGCATATCGTGCAAGTCCCCAAGCAGCTTCCTTGACCGCAAGAGCAGAGGGACCACAGGGAATGCTAACAACTGTCCTCCTGCATTGACATTATAAAAATGGCAGATACGTTATAAGGGTAAAAATTTTCTAGTGAGTGTTTTCAAACTATAAGAAGTGGCCAAGAATTGTACGTCATGTTTGCAAAAGATCTTAGTATCCAAAATTCACTCATCAAACTACTCACCATTTCGCAAAGCAGGCACCTTGCTTGTAGTATTCCGCGGATCTGGAAGCAAGTCCATCCAAGCCTTGGCACCAAGACTCGTTGTTTGATCCAGGAAGAGGAACCAAACCCTTTTAGCAACAACAAAAAGATAGAGAGTAAGCAAGCCTAGGGCAACAGTAGTTCTAGGCAACGGTATACATGATATGACGGCAAACCTTATCAACTTTAATGCCCAGTGCGATATTCTCCTTCCGTAGGCAGTCGACAAACCTCTTTCCATCAGTCGTGGACTGATAAAGCGTCTCCTCAAACAGAATTGCACCATAAATATACTCTCTGAGACCAGGAGTTGTCAGGAGTAGTTGTCTGTAAGCCTGGCGGTTGGTCTCGTTGTTGTCCAAACTAATGGAAGCCAATCTCTTCCCGCAGGTTGCATTTGACTCGTCAATAGCAAGGATACCTCGACCCGGGGAAGCAATTTTTTTCTGCACCACAATATCAAAAGAAGTACGAAATAACGAAACTTCAGCCTTCAAAATTCGAACAAGGATTCCAAGTTATGACTAGTTCGAACAAGGATTCCAAGTGATGATTAGTTCGAACGAGGATTCCAAGTTTTGATAAGAACAACAACGCTCGTTTCGCTGCAAGTGATCAAACATTATCTGGAAGGCTGTCTTTACCAAATCAATCCTAGTTTAGCCAAGAAAAGAAAATCAATCCTAGTTTAGCCAAGAAAAGAAAATCAATCCTAGTTTAGCCGTTTGCCCCTCTATTGACCTTGACAAAGCCGCGTACTCATCAAGCACTAAAGCAAGCTAAACGAAGTTAACCACTAACCATCCATCAGGATCACATTGTCTGGCCGCATGAATCTGACACAATTCGGTACCTGCGACCAGCCTGGCCTTCCACTAACAACTATTTGATCAACAAATAAATCTCAGACCGAAATCGCAGGTCGTTCAAAGAAATCCGGCCACCAACCACACCACGACAACGAACGCGAAACAGAAACAACAAAAAGTTGAAAAACTAACGGCGGTCTGGACGAGCTCCTCCGTGTAGGTGCCGGAGCGAATCTGGAGCGAGCAACCACGGCGAGCAGCCGGTAATCCAGCTGCCAAACGCGGTGGCGCGAGGGGCTTCTGCCGGTGCTGAAGGTCTCCGATCCACTGCTGCTGCGACGAAGCGATCCCTACCTTAGCTAAACTAGCGCACGCCATTTCTCCCGATGGGACTTCACGAACGTAAACCCTACAACGAACTGGCGATCGAAAGGTAATTTAGTAATCGCGATCGCGTCGCGTAGGAGATTATTTATCGTGAAGAAGAGGGTTGGGTGGGTGGTAGGCGTTTCTTCGGGGCATCCACTGGGGAGGTGGCGTACCTTCTCTTGGCGACAAATTTGGCACGCGGGAATCACCGAACCCTCAGTCGAAGGGTCGGGTCTGGCCCGTTCGTTCGGATCGGGTCCAGCGAGGATTGCTACGCTGTCCCATTAGTTTTAAATATTTGACAAAATATTAATTTATAAGATTGTTTTCGAGATAACTCTTTTTTAGATCTGGAGTTGCACCTGTAAGGCCTCCTGGATCTTGTTATCCCTGAGAGACATGCAGAAATTGGGGTAAAGAGTAACAAATACAGTTCCTGCATTTAGTGTGGTCTCAATTGTCCCAATGACGGCATGTTGATATTCCATGTATCTAGTGTCCAATAGGGCCATTCGGGCTGTAACAGGCAGTCATTTACGTCCATGGTAAGTCAAGGCCAGTCTTATAGCTCCAAAATGGAGATGGGTATATCCTTTTCGTAACCAAGCCTCCAGAAATTCACTGGGCCATTGTAATGTCACAAATTGTTCTCTCTGAGTCCCCATAATTGGATGCTGGTTAAATTTGCTGGTCTGAATATATTCAAGGGCCGTTGAAGAGGGCTGTCGAATTAATGTCCTGATGCTTCTTATTGGTCCTGTCAAAGGCTTAGTGTATGCAGCATACGGATTGAGCAGTGGGAGCTTTGTATTAGTATACAGAGAGAAAGAAATTCTGCAGGAACTGAACTGGAACAAGTTCAACCTGCTCTCCCTCAGCAGGACCAACCACAGCCCATTCCTTTGCAAGAAAACCAGGTTCAACCAGTCCTGTTTAAACCAACTGGACTTTGCTCCCAGACAGCAATCATCAATCCTCCCGTGCTTCCAGTGGTCATGATGCTACGGCCAGATCCTCACCAACATCACTATACATTTCCTCCGACCGAAGAATATACAGTCGATAATGTTAAGTATATGGCGAAGATCCCAGTTCCTACAGCGAAAGATCATACTAGAAGACCAATGGAAAACAGTATGGCAGAAACAGTGTTGAACTGGCAAAGTCAGAATGCACTGGCCCAAAACAATGCTCTGTGCAGTATTGATAACAAGATCAATGCATTCCAGAACCATTTCTTGACAGCAGAAAAGACACTACATGAGAAGATCGATGGTCAACAGGAGTTCCTCCATAAACGTATGGATAAGGATGCTCAGAATTTGCATGAGGTTCTAAGGGTTCTTGAAAAGAACTTGGATGATCTTATCCAAGGAAGATATCCCTCATACCTCAGGACAGATCCGGATGAAGAAATCAAAAAGTTGAAAAGAAAGATTAAAGCGGTTACAGAAGCAGTAGAAGAAAGAACTTCTACTAAAGTTTCTACTACTCCTCCTGCTCCGCCACCTGATCCTTTTGGATTCAGCAGACACTCCTTTTACTCCCCATTACAGGAGCATGCTAGAGGCTATAGCTTGTTTGCTCCTACAACTAAGAGGGACGTTGCGGAACTCAGAGACATAGCCAAACGTCAACAGAAGGAGGAACAAAAAAAGAAAGATATAAGAGAAGGGAAAAGGAAAATCCCTAGCTCTTCGGCTTACAAAGAGAGACAGCCAAGTAAATCTAGCTCTACCAGTTCTCCAAGTCAGCCGTTACCTAGACAACACCTGATTACTCGAGAGAGAGTAACGACAGAACATCTGCCCCATGATATGAACAGGTTAAGCCATTCAGTTAGTACAACAGAGTCAGAGGCAACCTCCTCTGAAAACTATACAGATACTGATGGTTATAATCAGATGACCTTAGATCAGGAGAATCAATATGCCACTCAGATTCTTATGACTAAATGTGCACTAACAGAAAAAGAATCATCTTCAGAGCATACATTTGATACTACAAGTGAAGAATCAGAGTTTCTAACAACCTCTCCAGAAAATAGTTCAGTTGAAGGATTATCAGATTCCTCAACAGAAGAAGCTCCTCCACACATATTGATGGCAGACAGAGAACCAGAAATTTATGAACCAGAAGACACTGATTTCTCTGATTCTCCTGAAGAAAGACAAAGACCTAATCCCAACAACGGAGAAAAGCACTCCCTACGCTTTACCTTTGATGACATCCGATGGGATAAATGGGCAGACAGGCTGAAGGAATTTCACTCCTGGTGTTTATTCAAGAGGCTCTCAGTCTTCTCGACTATTGAGATTCTATCTGAACTAACAGCCAGATTTACCGGACTACTCAAAACCTGGTGGGATTTAGTCCCTGAACCAACCCAGATTCAGTTACTCAGCCTGCAATTTTCAGAATTCCTTAGTCACATCCATGCTCATTTCATTGGGAATCCAGACAATGATATGGATGACATGAGAAGAGAATTTTTCAAGCGAAAGTGCTGCTCCTATGACAAAAAGGAGCTGAACCGCCACTTTAAGAGAATGATACATTTGTTCCTTAATCTTGGAGCTGACAATGCCCTTAAACCAGTCTTCCTAGCTTCAGTATTGGAAGAAATATCCTCCTTAGTAGAAAAGGAGCTAGCCGCCAAGAACCTTCGGGTGACAGAACTAACCATGGGACAAATCGTACAAGCAGTTCATTTTGCAGTCAGAGAATTATGCCAAAGGAAAGAGGTAATCCGTACTTTCCTTAAGCATGACAAAAAATTAGAAATTGCTTGCAGACCTCCGAAGTACCAGACCAAGTGCAAAAAAGAATCATGTGATTGCACAAGGAGACACAAAAGCTTCCCAAGGAAATATCGGAGTTCTAAACACAGTCACAAGAAGACTGTTCATAGACAACCAATCCGGAAACAAGATAAAAGGTATCCAGTCCGGTTTGCACCACAGAAAAGGAAAAGATTCCTAAGGTTCAAAGGAAGAACCTCTCCAAGAACCAAGTCATCAAGGTGCTATGTCTGTGGAAAGAAAGGACATTACGCTAAGGAATGCCCTAAAAGCGAAAAGCGGTTCGTGGCACAACTAGAAGCAGTTACTGGAGTAAACTTGCAAGATGCTGATGTCGAATCAATCTTTTCCATAGATGATGAGCCAACCGTTTGCTGCCTAGAAGCCATAGAAGAACATAATCATCATGAAATCTATGCCTTCACAACGGTCACGAGACATCCTCCATCATCATACAAGATTCCTTCTATATACACAAGAATGATATCCTCTTGTGAGTCCAGTACCCGGCCTAAAGAAGCACATCAGGATCCTAATCCTGATCAAGGCATGGAAGTTGATTCACCCCCGGCTCTACCAATCATTGCTTCCACAAGGATTTCTCCACATATCAAGGTACAGATCTACCTTTCTAAGAAGCATAGGCCTATACAAGCAATTGCTTTCCTTGATACAGGAGCTGCTGAAAGCCTGATAAATCCAGCAATGATACCTCCAAGCTTCTTAGTCCCGGAAGTCAACACCTACAAAGCGGCTTCTAGCAAGACATTCTCAACTTACCTAAGGACAAAACCACTGACTATTATGATTTTCCCTACTTGCACAATCAGCTCTGCAATTGTTGTTACTGATCTGCCAGGGAAAGATCTTGTCCTAGGATGGGACTTGTTACAACAGCTCCCTAGTCTGAGACTTCTCTCAACCGGAGTAAGATTTAAATCAAGTTTCAAGCCATTTGTTCAGCAAGAAAGAATCTACTCTGTCCAGCCTGCTGAACAGCTCAGAGAACTCTTCAAACCTATGTTTGCGGACAACCACCAAGAGTTCTTGGCCAAATGCCCAAATCCTCTATGGAAGAATTCACAATTCTTTGTCAATCTTCCATTCAAGCTAAATGAAGATGTTACTCCTACCAAAGCCACCCATCCAGGAATGAATCCTGAAGATTCAGCCATGATTCTTGAAGAATGTGAAGAGCTTAGAAAACAAGGACTGATTGAGCGATCAAATTCGCCTTGGGCATGCCAAGCTTTCTATGTTAACAAGAGATCCGAACAAGCTAGAGGAAAGAAAAGGATGGTGATCAACTACCAACCGTTGAACCATTTCCTCATGGATATTAGTTTTCCTCTTCCAAACAAGACAGCTTTGTTTTCATCCCTAGCCAAAGCAAAGGTATTCTCAAAGTTTGATTTAAAGAGTGGATTCTGGCAAATTGGAATTAATCCAGAAGATAGATGGAAAACAGCATTCTGCATCCCCAATGGTCACTACCAGTGGAAAGTTCTGCCTTTCGGGTTAAAGACTGCCCCCTCACTTTTCCAACAGGCAATGACTCGAATCTTTGAACCTCTTCTATCATCAGCTTTAGTCTATATAGATGATATCTTGCTCTTCAGCAATGATCTGACATCCCATGAAGCTTTGCTCAAAGAATTCGCACAACTTCTTCGTCAGTATGGGATTATGCTCGCTGAAAAGAAAGTACAACTGTGTACTACCACAATTGACTTCTTAGGAATGAAGCTGGCAGATGGACAATACTACCCTGGACCTCATATAGCTCAGGAACTCCTGAAGTTCCCTGACTCAAACCTGACGGTTAAGCAGGTACAGCAGTTCTTAGGTATTATCAACTACCTAAGAGATTTTGTTCCAAATATCAGCCAGTATACAAGCCAGTTGGAAAAGAGTCTGAAAAAGAATGCTCTACCATGGAATGAAGCTCAGACAGAAGCGGTCAAGTATCTGAAGACCAAACTGCAGACTTTACCTCCACTCCAAATTCCCTCTGATGGAATCAGAATTCTGCAGACAGATGCCAGTAATGAATTTTGGGCTGCAATATTACTTGAGGAAAAAGACGGACAGAGAAAGATCTGTGCGTACAAGTCAGGAAAGTTCAGCCATGCTGAACAGCATTATCATTCCTCAATCAAAGAGATTCTAGCAGTAAAGTATGGAATAAAAAAGTTTGAGTTTCATCTAGCAGGACATCATTTCCAAGTTGAAACAGATTTCAAGTCCTTCAGCTCTATGATGAACTTCAACACCAAGATTGTACCCAGCGCTCAACTGTTGAGATTGTCAGAATGGTTTTCTCAGTACAAATTCACAGTTAAGCACATTAAAGGAAAATCTAATGTGGTTGCTGATTTCCTGACACGACCTTTTGACACAGCTAACCCCATGCTGCTAGAACATCCAAAGTTACAAGCCATGTTCACCACTCATATCCAAGCTAAGCCACGAAAGGCTCAAGCAACTGCAATGCCACCAGAGATCCATAGGTGGAACGAACTATTCAGGTTCGACTACGCAGTAGAGATTCTCTCCCAGCCATATCCAAGAATGCAGTATTACATGGAACAAGTTTTCCAGAACTATGGCCAGTTATTCTTCCCTATTGAAGGATTGCATCCAACGTATCCATTTCTGCATCTCTTCCCTATACGGCCAGACGACGCTTTCCCTAGAGACCTCAAATGGTTCTTTTGGTACTTCTTCCATTCACATATGGTTGCATTGGAATTCCCAGCTGCAGAGATGTTGCAGTATTTAGAGAACTTTGGAGATCTGTTTGTATACTCTCCACAGAAGTTTCCACATGCTTATCTAGCAGAAGTACTCTCATGGTTCGCACCATTGGCCCAGTGGAAGATCTGGTTCGAGGAACAGGCATACCGCTACCAGAAGTGGCCCGGGATTACTGCTAACTCAATTTTTCTGTTTTGCAGGAAATGGCACTATAGCGAGGAAGCTCATTCATTAGTCTCCATCAACACTGTTGATGAATTTTCATGTTTGCCTCACTCCATCGCCCTACACTACGGAGAATTTGAAGACTTAACAGTTTTGTTACCACATGCAGTTCCCCCTTCATACCATCCAGGAACACCAGAGTATCATGAGGCCTCATACAATCGACAATGTCTTACAGAGAAACTGTGTTCTCTGAATGCTTATCCCCTGCCGACAGATGAAGACCTTCTAGCCCAAAGAATTTCAAGAATGGACATGACCCATGTCTGGAACCTCTCAAATGCCTTACACACATTTGAACAAGCCCGCACTGATTGGGATGAAGTTGCAGAAAATATGCTCCATAGCATAGATCTCACAAGCCCAGACACAACTCAAGGCCCAGACTCACAGGACCCAGGATCGACACAAGACCAGTCCGCAGGCCCGTCTACAACTCCCAAACGGACTTCTAGAAGCAAAGACAAAAGCAGGGACCCACATGGAAAGAGACCAAAAACTCAACAGTAACGACACATGCTGAAAAGACAAAGAGATAAGAAGGAATCTCTTTACAAGCCACCGAAAGAAGAAAAGACAGCACTCAAAATCTTCCAGCTCATCTGCGCACTAGGAAATTAGACTGTGGACAGCTCATCCACCACTTAGTTTTCTTTCAGCTTTTAGCTATAAATAGCTTTCATTTGTAACATTGGAAACCAAGTCTCGAATACACAAAGTTTCACAGAAAACCTTTCGAGCACTCCATCCATGGCTTTCTAAACACATCAGGGGCAATAACCAGGGCAGGCAGTAAGATCTTCTAGATCTCTCATTCAATCTCTCTACTTTCGATAAACCCAAAAAAATCAGAAAACCCAGAAAACCAGAAACTATTCCAGTTCATGTTCACCATATGTTTGTAATTGTGTTTATCTTTTCACTCCTATTTCCAGAATTGTTTAAATTCTGTTTCATCCTCTGTTTATATATTTTCTCCCCAGTTATTCTCATGTTTGTTTAAAACTCTCTTAACCTTGCTCTATGGTTTGATGAGTTGCGAATCTCTTCTCTTAGGATATCCTCTTCCCAGAGATTTAAAGTTTTGATAATCAAAGTTTTGGAATTTCCTTCTCAGACGATTATCACTAAAAGGACTTTGTTGTATGCTGTTACCTCGGTAAGGTCGTCCTAAAAGACTGTAAGGCTATCTACTTCGCCATAAGTGCCACTTGAGCCAGGAGGGCGTTTCGGCCAGGCTTGATATTGATAGCAGGGTGAAGGATGAGACCTCCTCTGAGACAGCAGCGTTTCCACAAACCTCCCTTTCCTGATAGTCTTGTCTTGAGACGTTACTTCCTCAACCTTCATCGTCACTACAATGAACCTATGTGGAAGAAACGAAACACTATAGGAAGAGTCAAAACAACTTTGTCTTCTTTAGATGTCTTTATAGACTATAAGGTTAAGAGTTGTATTCTCTATTCCTTAGATGCACAACTTTCTTCTTATGAGAATATGAAGCCAGGACAAGAACAGGCATCCCCTGACTCTTGTGATCTTTATTACGGATGGATGACCCTCCGTAACTATGCTAAGTACCGCAGATATCTTGTATGGTACGGCAAGTGGCTTCAATATTTGTCCAGTGTCTAGTCTTTGTACCTACTCTGTACTCTTTCGTATAATCCTGTGTTTTCTTCGTGTACGACCCAGCTTTTGTAATCCAGCCTTTGTAATCCACTTTCAGTATAAGTGTTTTGTCTAAAGCCTTCATCTCTTTATTCCGCTGCATAATTCTTGTTGTTAGCTTGTGTGCGTGCTGAGTTGTACGCGGCAGTTTGTTTTTATTTTAAATTTGGCTAATTTTAAATTTTATTGTGCGAAAGCAAAAAATGTCTTAATAAATAGTTTTCATTTATCAACTAAAATAAATAAATTAAAAATAAGAAATAATATTGAAACTACTTATATCCTATTTTATTTTAAAACTTCAAGTAAGTTGGAAGTTGGACGATAATTGTTGATGTGGTAAAAAATACGTGAACGTCGGATGATGGTTCTATTGGGAGGAATTGCTACGGATAAAGTGGATTGTGATACGAAGAAATGAATAGATGTTAGAACTACACTATTATAAGAAACGAATCAGACTATATTAAAGTTTTTTTGGCTTTCGCTATAAATTTCAAAATTAGCCAAAATCAATATGAAAATAAAAGTTGATGACAAAATTATATAACAAACTAAAATAATGATAAAATAGAAAGTTTGCTCAAATTAACGAGTTTTACTATTCATCTATCCCTTGTGAATTAACTACATACTGATGATGTTTGGTTAAGTAATATGAAATCCTACTTTAATTAGCGATTTTATGATGTTTGATCAAGTTACATGAAATTTCTAATTTTAAGGATAAGAAAGACGGACGCTACTTAATTAAAGATTTCTTTTTATAAAAAGAGTAACGATAATTTTTAGAATTTTTTTTTTAATTTTATTCTCCCCTAGGAGAAAGTTGCTCTGCCTTAGCTTGATTTTCAATTTTATTTGATCATATCGGTAAAAAAGGTTGTAACTCTTCCTTTTTAAAAAAAGTAGTAACAATTAAAATACTTCTTAAAAGATTTTTTTTTTTCGATTTTATTTGACCAGAAAAAAAGTTATTCAAAGAAGCGGCGAATTTATTTTCAATATATTAAAAGTCGTTATTTGCAATATCTAATCAACCATCGTATCATCATTGCTACAAGTAGCAATTTCATTTTAGATAACCTAAGTCACTAATTCAGCCCTTACTTTCTTCGCGATGGACAGATTCTTAAACTCGCAACCGCTACCAAATTCAGTACCAATGTGAAGATAAAGTAAAAGTTTAAGGCCATCTTAGTTATTTACCCCAAATAGGAACGTCTTCGTGATGCGCTCCTCTCGAAACTCGCGGGGAGAGTTTCTGCCCTAACTGGAAACTCTATCACATGTCGACGGTGCCGGAGGGATCTACCTCCGACCGGAGATCTGTCCCGACGACGGCGCCATACTCAGCTGCGGCGGTGGTCGGAAATGGCACCGTCTTAATCCCCCTCCCCTTCCAAAGCGTCGCACAGGCTCCGCCTGAACCATAGCTCCGACCATGACCCCGAGAGCTATGACGACATTCAGAACCAGGTGGAATTTAGCCCCATGCTGTTGAGCTCCCTCGAGAAATACCTACCGCCTCAGTTGCTGTCCCTCCCCCATGACTCCAAGGCCAATTACATGAGGGACATACTTCTCCGGTATTCCCCAGAAGGAGAGGGAACACGTGTAAGGATCGATCGAATTGATTATGTTTTGGTTTTTTAAACGGATGATGAATGGGATCGTCCTTTCTCTTGACAGGTTCTGAAGCATCGTGACCATAGGCAGAGGATGCTGGCGAGCTATAAGGTATCCTTGACCTTGAACTGGTAATGAACCTGTAGTTGCTGTCAAGAAATGTTTCGTTTGTGTTATTTCTTTGTTGGAAATAGAATGATGTCAACATTGGATGGGCTAGTGTTTGTTTATCGTGTGGTTGTGGAGGGTCTAGTAAGCGTTATGTATTCCTCTGTGATGGTATTTTCCCAATCAAATGATGTGTCGTGCTTTTCATCAATAAGGACTACATTTGGTATCTTCTTGAGGGGTTGCCGGCAGAGTATGACCCAATAGTTACTACGATTTACAGCAGACCGGATCAACCAACTATAGAAGAGATTCACAATCTTCTTCTGAATTTCGATATTAGACAGGAGAAATGCCAGGTCTCGGATAGCATTCTGCCTCAGGTATAATTCTCCACCCTTTCTGTAGGAGGACACAGTGCTCAGCCCAGATCGTATTCCCTTTACCCCCATAAACACAGGCCTACAGCATACCAGCAAGCTCACCCAACACAGAAACATTCCAAGCTAACTTTCACTCCTCCTACCACCCTGCCACCTCTCACACAGTCAGTCTCCTACTAGAACACCATCTACCATCAACTAGGTGTTTTGGGAAGACCACCTTACAGACCCTCACCGACCGCATCTTTCCAGAGGGGTGACATTTGACCTTATTCTAGACCGAAACCCAGATGCCAAATATGTTACAAAATTGGTCACACAGTACAAACCTGTTATTATCGGATGAACACATCAGCTGCTCCCATTCAACCTCAAACCACCTTCACCTCCTTTTACCAACCGCCCTACTCATATCCTTCACACACATACCAGTTACCCAGCGAGCCAAGCCAGCTTCCTCATGTCTCTCCTACTGCAAATGATTGGGTAATGGACACCGGTGCAATTCATCATGTCACCCATGCCCTTCATGATCCGCATTCTGTGACACCTTATCAGGGTAAGTCCTCAATTGTGGTAGGTAATGGACAACACCTGCAGATTGCTCATACTGGTCTCAAATTACTCCAGCTTAACTCACCTTCACGTTCATTGTCTCTCGCCAATTACTGCATTCACCTTCTCTCTCAAAACGTCTTGTTAGTGTTTCCAAACTATGCCTTGATAACAATGTCTCAGTTGAGTTCAATTCTGCTGGTTTTCTTGTTTAGGACAAGAGGACCAATCAGCTCCTTCTTCATGGTCCTCTGCATCACGGCCTATACAAACTTCCTCTGCAGTTCCCTAGCGCCACTATCGTGCCTTCTGATTCTCATTCGCCTTGTCCTGCTGCTTTCACCACCACCAACTCTGCAGCTGAATACACTAGATGGCATTGCAGATTGGGACATCCTAGCACAGATATCCAACATTTTGTCTTTCCTTCCTGTAATCAAAATAAGTTGCAACTTTGTCAGTCTTGTGTGCTTAGCAAACACCACAGATTATCATTTCCTTTATCCAATTCTAACTCTATTCCACCGTTTCAGTTAGTTCACATAGATTTATGGGGTCTTTCCCCTATTTCTTCCAAAACTGGAGCCAAATACTTCATGCTGTTCATTGATGATGCCACCAGATTCACAAGGACATACTTTCTAAATGATAAATCTCAGGCATCTCATGCATTTGTTCAGTTTTATTGTCTGGTTCAAAACCTCTTCAACATGCCCATAAAAATCGTTCGATCTGATTGGGGAGGTGAGTTTAGGTCATTATATAGATTTTCTGCAACATGGCATACATCATCAAGTGTCATGTTCTCATACCCCACGTCAGAATGGTAGGGTCGAAAGGAAAAATAGGCATGTCGTTGAGGTTGGGTTGTGTCTCTTGTATCGTTCTGGAGCATCTCAGACCTTCTGGCCTTATGCATTTTACGAAGTTGTGAATCTTATAAACATTCTCCCATCCAGGGTTCTCAAGTACAGATCACTTTCGAAGTTCTTTGTAAAACCAAACCATCCTATACTCACCTTCGAGTGTTCGACTGTCTATGTTATCCTCTGTTACGTCCTTATAACAAACATAAATTACAACCACGCTCAACTCCGTGTGTGTTACTGGGGAGGAGTTTTTCCCATAAGGGTTATCTGTGTTATGACAATACTGCTAGCAGAGTTTATATATCCCGTGATGTTGTCTTTGATGAAGAGGTATTTCCGTTTCGTTCATCTGTGATAGACAGGCAGTTAGATCATCGTAGTGTGGGTCCTTTCTTCATTTTGAATTCAATTCTTCTAGTACCTGCTTCAATACTTGGATCTTCAGTTCAAACACCAGTCTCTCATCCTTCACATTGTCCTTTTTCTAATTTGTCTGCATCGCCTTCTTTGCCTGAGCAACCAGTTGAGTAATCTGATGGTGTTCCCAGACCAAACCATGCTAAACAGAACTTACCCTTACATGAGGACACACAGTTTGCTCAGAATATTCACCCCATGCAAACCCGAGCCAAGTCAAGCCTAAGATACTTGTGACTACAAACTTGCCTACCTCTTCTACCTTCTCTCTTCCAGCTCACATCCCCTCACAACCTATACCAACCGAACCTAATGATCTGGCTGAGGCACTGTCTATTCCTGTTTGGAAGGAAGCCACGGAGACTGAACTTGAGGCACTAAGGAGGAATAATACCTGGGAGTTGGTTCCGTTTACTGGATCGGAGAAAGTCATAGGATGCAAGTGGGTTTTTAAAGTAAAACTTCAGTCTAATGGAGATCTGGAACGCTGCAAAGTGAGGTTGGTGGCCAAAGGATTTCATCAAACACTAGGGTTGGATTACAAGGAAACATTTAGCCCGGTTGTTAAACATCAAACCATCCATGTTGTACTGTGCCTTGCTGTGACTTTTGGTTGGTAACTGACACAACTTGATGTTCATAATGCTTTTCTTAACGGAGATATGCAGGAAACAGTCTTCATGTCTCAACCCCCCGGGTTTGTTAATGATATCTATCCGACTCATATTTGTATGCTCACCAAAGCTCTCTATGGGCTTAAGCAAAGTCCACGAGCGTGGTATTTGAAGCTCAGTGGATTCTTGATTAAGTGGGGATTCATCAGCTCTAAATTTGATGCTTCTTTATTCTATAAACATTCAGCTGCAGGTGTGGTTATCTTACTGGTGTATGTAGACGACATCATTGTGACTGGTTCGGATATGACAGCAATCACTGCCCTTTTACCAGAATTGAATGGTCAGTTTGCTTTGAAAGATTTGGGGAACTTATCGTATTTTCTGGGTTTTCAAGTTGTTCGAGAAGCTTCAATTCTTCATCTGTCCCAGGAGAAGTACATTAGGGATCTTCTAAGCAAAGCAAGTATGAATGACTGTAAATCTGTTCCATCCCCAATGGCTAGTACGCGGTTGCTGTCCAAATATGATGGAGATGGTTTGGAAGATCCAATGACATACAAAAGCCTAGTTGGTGCGCTGCTATATTGCACTAACACTAGACCTGACATAAGTTTTGTAGTAAACAAGGCCTGCCAATTTCTACATCAGCCTACAGATATGCATCTGAAATCTGTTAAAAGGATCGTGAAATATTTACAGGGTACTAGCACACATGGGTTGACAATCTCGGCTATTGATTCCTTCCAGATATCTTGCTTCACGGATGCAGACCGGGCTAGCTGCCCCGATGATAGGAGAAGTACCGGTGCTTATTGCACGTTCCTTGGCTCGAATCCGATCTCCTGGTCATCCCAGAAACAAACGGTTGTATCTCGTTCTAGCACTGAAGCCGAATATAGAGAGCTCTAGCTAATGGGGCAGCGGAGGTTGCAGCGTCTGCTTCTTGAATTACGCATTCCTACTGGGCAATCTCCAATTCTTTACTGCGATAATCAGAGTACCATCCAACTTGCTGCAAATCCAATTCTTCATGCCAGAACAAAGCATGTTGAAATAGATTTTCATTTTATAAGAGAGAAGGCAATGGATGGTTCTCTGTCAATTCAACATGTCAAGTCTGAGTATCAGTTGGCCGATCCACTAACCAAGGTTATTCCTCTACAACGGTTTCTTGCTATACGAAGTCAATTAACGGTTCTTAGCAGGTCTGGCTACAAAGACCATTCACAGTTCCAGGACCAGCTGCATTTGAGGGGAAGCAATGATGAGTTGTGTCAGGAAGAGTGTGTGACAGCTGATGAGTTGGAAGGAATGGAGAATTGTTCTGGGAATGAGAACTGAAACACAGGAACAAGGGAAATGAAGGGAGAGCTCACTTTGAGGGGAAGTGTTGGACTGAGTATGATGCTGGGCTGCTATTGGGCTGTTGGAGTCCAAGTAATGAAAGGGAGATGGAAGAAAGAAGGTGAATAAAAGACAAAAGCAGTTAGAAGATGGTGCTGGTGTTCTACAACATTTTTGCAGCAACCAATTCTGCAGCAATCCCACCATAACAAATTCCAACAGAATCAATTGGTTGTTGTTAATGATTGTGACGGGTCTGTTAATGTTGATATAAAGAGGACAATGTACATTCATTTTGGTTAATGAAAAAAAATTCTCCTTCTCCCGTCTTGATCTTCTCCTCTGCTTCTTCTTCTTCCTTCTTCGTCCTCCTTCTTCGTTCTTCTTCTTCTACCCGTTCAGCCTTCAATCTAACTCTACTTGCTTCACAATCCCTGAATGAGTGGTATAATATCTTTTTTTACATTACCTGAGGGTGTTGAATTTGTAAGAGATAGGTTATTTGCACATCTATTGACATTTTCCTCATATGTGTAGCTCTTCACAGTGAGCTATACACTTTGCACCTTCCGAGTTTCTTTGTCCCATCATTTCTTGAAGCAATTGAAGAGAATACAGGGGAGAGCTCTAGGAGTATGATGACGGAGCCTTCTCCAGGGATTTATGTATTTAAGATATTTCAGCAATGGACACGTCAATCTATTAGATATAGAGAGTGGACAAGCACTCATCATTTGATTTGATAATGCTGTGAATTTTCATTTGACCCCGTTAGTTTAAGTTGGCACTCGTTATCCTCCCGCGCTCTAGTTTTAGCTTGAGTTATTTGTCGTTTTATTGTGTTAACAAGTTCTGATTGCTTAGGTAGAGAACTCTGAGAGATGGGTGCATGATGCAAATTTCAGGATTATGAGGCAGAATACAGTGAACAGATATGGTGCTGTTCTTGATGACTTTGGCAAGGAGGGCATCCTCAGCAAGATGATGGATGACTTTGTTCGTCCAATTGCTAAAGGTTAGATGCATAAGGCTGCTCCTTTGGCATGGAGAGCATGCTGTTTTATTTCTGCAAGGCCAACAAATGGCTGGTGATCAAGTTATTTAATTGACTTCGTGTTATTGTTATTTTTCTTTTCAGTTCTCTTCCCACACGTTGGCGTGTCAACCTTGGATTCTCACCATGGTTTCATTGTTGAGTATGGAATGTACCGTGATGTTGAACTTGGTGAGTGATACAACGTGACGCTCTTCAACTGTTTGATGGGAATATAGCTTTTGCTTGGTTTTGCATTTATGTGCGATTTCAAATCCAAATGGTAGATTTGCAAAGTGGACAAGTGAATTTCACGGTATCTACCTTTTTGAGTTTTAACTTGTAGCTTAAACCTGGTGCCCATTTTCTTTTCTGTCAGTTATTTTTCTGGAGAAGGGTTTGAGTGCCATAATTATAAATATGTGTTATCTTCTCTAGTTAGTCTAGGAATGAGTAGGCCGTTATTTCTTCGGTTATTTGATTTGTAAAAAGTCACTCTCTGTTACTTCTCCTTTTTGCATTTTTGTGGTTTTGCTGTTTAGATGGATTTATGCTGGTTGTTTGGCAGGTTTTCATGTAATGACACTGAAGTCACCTTGAATGTTTGCCTAGGAGAGCAATTTTCTGGCGGGGAATTGTTTTTTCGCAGTGTCCGTTGTGATAAGCACATCAATAGCGAGGTTCAATCAGAGGTACTTTATTGTTTTCCTTTTTTAGCAAGTCATTTGGAGGTGTTCGTGAGTCTTGGATTCTTTTTATTTTTTATTTTTGTTATGAATCTCTTTAAGTATCTAAAACTATTGATGAGGAAACACTCAGCAAAGTAAACTTTAACTAAAAAACAAATTAAGAACGAACCCGAACAAGGTCTGGATAGAACAACCTCGAACCCGGATACAACGATGACACCACCGTGAACGAAAGGCTGCGAACACTCTCAACTCACCACACTTAGATTCTAGGCTAAGTGATACAGAGAATAGAAAGAGCAACTCAAGTTTTAAACTTCGCAAAAAATCCTCTTTCTCCTTCTGCATAGAATCCTTTAAAAGACATCAGAGAGAGTTCTAGACTAACTGTACTAAATGCACTCCCCACTAACCCCTTAATCAATTCCCCACTACCACCGTCCCACTAACTTCATAAATGACTCCATTTAAGACTCTAAGACTTCAAATTCGTCCTTCAATGGGCTGGGTCTTAAATAGGGGCCTTTACTTCTCCAAAATGCTTCAGACTTGCCCAAATGAAGCATTACTTGGTCCAATCCACTCCAGCACATTATAGGCCACAATTTCCTCCTTCATTGTAACTTATTCAATCTCGTTGTGGTGCGCATCAACTATCATTGTCATAAGTTCGATAGTGTTGTTTTATACAAACAATGAATTAATGCTGATTTCAAGTCTCCGCAATTTACTTATTAAAAAAAGTCCCCTTGATTCTATAATTATCTTCCATTATTTATTGAAGCAGTGTCATGAAGAATATTTTTAGAGGATGTATTTATTTAAAATTGCAATAAATGAATGTCAATTAAAATTTGTCACGGAATGATACATTAACCAATAGATCCTCATTGAGATCCCTTCTTGTGAAGGTTCTCATTCTCTGGGATCTCTCATTTTCTGGACTTCAAACCTCACAAAACCATAGGTTGGATGGGCCGTGAAAAGGATGCATTCTTTTCTCTCATGGTCCTCATGTTAAACAGAATGGAGTCTTAAGTTGAGGGAGCTGGTTAAAAAACCAAATCATAGTACCTGTTGGCTGTGTTTAAGACATCAGTCATTTCAATTTCATCTGTCGGTAATACTACTGATCTCAGTCTACTCAATTGTTTGCCTTCTTTCACAGGAAGTTTTGGACTATTGCCATGTTCCTGGTTATGCAGTTCTTCACCGCGGTAGACATCGGCATGGTGCAAGAGCTACGACATCTGGTTGTCGAGTTAACTTAATATTGTGGTGTAGAAGGTAATTGCATGCTTTATTCTTTATTTGTTCTGCCGATGGCATTTTTCCAAATTTTTGAGCCCTGGATTTTTTTATCAATTCTATGCATTGTTGGTTGGAGTTAGTTGGATTGGTATACAAATATAACTCAGACTTGCTCTAGCGATAGACACTTCTTCCTTTTCCACTTAAAACTATGAAATTGTGAAATCAACTTAGGCAGCCTCAACTCATAATCATCAAGACAACTGGCTGTATATTCTGATCCACTTCTATGGATGTTGCACGATGTGACTGTTATAATCCTGGAAAAGGATTCTTGTTATAGAGTGTTCGCAGAAACGCACA